>JBBDGP010000343.1:0-600000 GCA_037952835.1 Lithobates septentrionalis | reverse complement strand
TTCCAGGAGCCCATTCACACTATTGCGCACCAGCACACCATGCCAACAGATGTACGTTACAGTGCAGCAGAACACTTGACATCTCTCATGCAGTACAGTACACTGCCCAAAATGTTGCATGCAATTTTTTTGGTCCATTGTGGTGCATTCGGCATCCTGTTAAAATGAATAGGCTGTCCCAACACAATGCATGGTAATGCCCATTCGCCTGATGCACAACAGTGGACCCTTCTGGTGTGAATAGGTCCAGATTACCCTGGGACAGAACAGATCTCATTCCAAACACATGGAGGAATGGAGGCACATGTGTTCTTTTTTGGCCTTAGCAACCAGCATTTAACAACCAAATAGTCACACTGGTTGTTGTGTGCAACCAAGACAGTTTTAAGATACTTTGATTAATAAAGGCACTTAAGGAGGACTTCTTATTTAGTCAGTTAGTTTGATGCAAGAACTTACCAAGAATAAAAAAATAAATAAATGAATAATCAATTAAGTGATATCAGACAGGGCAAGAGCTGAACAGTAATCTACTATACTGAACTACTCAAGGCAGGCACTGCTTGCAGGATAATATTGCTATACGTTATATGGCCAAAATTAGTGAACACCCCTCAAAATAATTGAATTAATTTGCACAAAGCCAGGTCCATGAAGACATGGTTTAAGAAGTTTGGTGTTGAGAAACTGGAGTGGCCTGCACAGAGTGCTGACCTCAACTCTACTGAACACCTTTGGGTTAAAATATGAGCCAGGTCTGCCAGCCAATATCAGCACCTCACCTTACAAATGTTTTTTAAGGCCGAATAGGCAATAATTCCCACAGATACATTCAAAATTCTTGTAGAAAGCCTTCCTAGAAGAGTGGAGGCTGTTATACAGGGAGGATATGACTCCATATTAATGTCCATGGTTTTGGAATGAGATATCCAACAAATTCATATAGGTGTGGTGGTCAAGTGTCCATAAACTATCACCAGATGATGCAAAATGGCTTTGTGGTGCCCAGAGAGTCCCAAAACTTCAGCTCAAGCTTCTTGTAATCCTACCTTGGAGCACTGTCTTTGCAATGTGGGCATCTTGGTGACCAACAGAGAAACACCAGTGGTGCCTGGTGTCCTCCTGAGCTCCATGTAGCAGCAAAGTTAAGGGTTACATTGAGCATTTGGCTTATGAGGTTTGTACAGTTTTTTAAGTACAATCTATCTGTAGCCCAGTTTTCTTGGATTAGGTTAGTTCAGTATGGTTGTGTAACATGTTCACATTCAAGTCTGTAACAGGGTGAAGATGGCTTTGCTAGGAGGAATGAAGGAAGCTAAAAAAAATTGGTGAAACTGAGGTATGTTGGAGAGATGTGCCAACATGGACAATGTAGGGCTGATTCACTTTCTTGTGGGAGGAGGTTGCTCCGAGATCTTTTCTGGCAAATAATTTATATGAGAAAATGCCATAAACTTGCCGAATGGCCTATTTTGGGAAGAAAGGGACTTATTTAAAGTGATCAGCTACAGACTATGAGGAAGAAGCAGGTGATAAGATGGAAACAGGAAGATGCAGGCAGAGTAAAGAAAATCTGTTAAGTTTTTTCTATTTAGGGCAAGGTAAAAGGTTCTCTTGATAGGCCCTGCCCCTATCACCTACCCCCTTTCCCTGTGCTCACCCATTACTCCTTTCACCTATTGGAAGCCTTGAAAATATGCAGTTCATTTAAATCTGGAGGAGCACCCAACCTTCTCGCCTTCCTCCCAGAATGGAGACAATCAGGCTTATGTAAGGATTGGCCTCAGCACTGGAGGCATATAGGGCAGCAGGGAAGTGCGGGGAAGATAGGTATCAGTTGGGTGGAGGGTGGTATTTTAAGAGAACCTGTCACTTTGCCCTGAATGGACAAAGTGACAAATTTTGTTTGATGCAGAGATTAGACCTTGAGATGGCTACAACATGGTATTTAGCAGGGTGACTGGAAAGTGGTAGGTTATGGACAAAACTGGACAAAGGGAATGTACAGTTTCAGTTTAAGTAAGGTGTACGGTATGTTAGAAACTAGGTCCGCTCAAACATGACATTTCAAGATATAGAGTCACTTACTGGCTTCTTAAATCACCCAAGGACATTATACTGAGATCCCATGCTTGTTACCAGGCTGCTTGCCTCGACCATTATAATAGCATTTTCATTTTTCTGCTGAAGATTCCAAGAAGTATAAGCCAATGGGAGAAAACCCCAGCTGCATCTACACATTACTGGAATATCAGTTATTGGTGGACTGGCATGTTGATTAAGCAATAAGAATGATGGAAAGAATGAATTCAGATACAAGATGGGCCCTCTCCCACAACGCTCCTCTCTCATTTGCTTCCGTACACCAGCCAGTTAAGCTCATTCCATACAATTCTGCAATAATATTTCTGTGTAATGGTTGTAATAGAAGCACTGCAATATATATATATTTTTGTTATCCATACTTATATGTGAAATGGTTACGTCGACTACCTGTATTTTATGTATCACTATATAAATATATGTATATAATCAACAGATTTAAGTGTGTCTTGTGACTTTGGGAAAAACTCCAGTAAAAACTTCCACTATTTCCCCATCAAGGGGTATACCAGCATCCCTGGAGCGTACAAAAAATTCTAAATGGTACAAATAATGTGTAACACAAATTTTGTTGTTAAAACATTACATCATTTTATTAAAGAATTGTTTAAAACCATATAAAAGGTTGATTTTATTTAGATTAGTTTGGAATATTTATATATTAGATGATCCTTCGTGTTTATTCATCCTATAGCTAATGTAAAATATTTAAAATAATTTATACAATACATGACAATCAAACACATCAATGAGGAGATAATGAGTCAACACGTTTCATGGACTAAGAGTCCACTTCCTCAGGAGGTTTTAGGAGGTGGGTGTATGCATTATACACTACCCTATGTTACTAATGCTCTCTTACCTTTTTCGCTTTGTTAACCATAAAAAACATAATCACACACAACACGCACTCAGCAAATCCAGTGGTGTTCAGTAGCGATCCGCCACTGTGCTGTTGCACACCCAATCCTTCGCCTTAATCTTCTTCTCTAATGTCATTAAAAGCCGGCTGTCTCTTCCGGGTTCTTGCAGCCAGCTCCCTGGTGATGCACATGCACTGTAGGAAGCCATGGTGCATGCAGTGTACTGTGTCCCTTAGGCCTCCCGGGATGCGTGATGTGAGTATCCTTGGTGGCTGCGGGCAAATGAAGATGTAATTTTCACCTAGGAGAGAATCTCGGAAGTGCAGGATGATTTATAAAAAAAAAGGTATAAAAGAAAATGTCTAATTGTGAGAGGAGGGAGAAGGAGTGAAATGATGGAAGGTGGGTGGGGAAGCAAGTGAAACATGGCCAAGTAAGTGTTGAATTCCGGTACTTACACAGTTCTCCTTTTTAAATAAAAAAATATACTAAATGCTGTATTAATGACTACAGTGTTGCATTCATTTGTGCTTTTTATATCTACCCAGCTGCATGTGAACCTGTCAGACATTTTAAATGCTTTAACGTAGGTGCATAGAGCTACCTTTATTAGGTAGAAAACTCGCCTCATACCTCTCTGGCATTGGTTTCACTTTGTTACTAGGAGCCTAACTGAGCTCGAGCATCCATCCTGCATCCTTGTTCCAAGTCTGGATGAAAACTTCAAACTTTCCATCCATGTGTCTGTCCTCACAGGTTTCCTCTAACTAAGCATTGTATGTCATAGTTGTAGAATGTCATGGCGGTTATGTCATGTGCCACTTGACACAGATCCACTTCGTTCGAGATCTCCCTTACGCAGTGTGATACTCTCACTCCCTTGCAGGAGTGTTTAATCGGTTTTAAATTTTTACTTTTACTTTGATTTTTGTATTTAAATTTAATATTGGCCGTTGGACCTAGCACATTTTTAATAAATATAATACGGTATCACACTATGGGAGCCCTGTTTTCTTTTATATGAGGAGAAAGCTTAACCCAGAAGGATATCTACACCTGGAGCGGAGGCCCCTTAGGGACAACCCCATTGGATTCCAAGAAAAACACCGAGGATATCAGATGCCATTTACCCCTGCAGGGGTGCAGGGAGCTGGTGAGTGGGGACCCTTGAGGGGGAGCACTTAAGTCACTGGATACCAACTGCTGCCATCACTAAAGTCACTTCACGCTGGAACTTTTGAATGAATTGTCTTCAAGCTAGGACTCTCATAACACTGACTTTTATTATCTACATTTTTTATATTTTTGTCACAATTGGTATATTTTTGGCACATTCGTTGTTTTTTCATTTTTCAATTTGTCATACATATATATATATATATATTGTCACATGTTACACTTGGTCCCTACTAACATTGACTGGACTCATGGTCAAGAAGGGGGCTGTGATTGTTTCACTAGCATAACACGTTATTTGTGCACAGTGGAGATATAGTGGTAATACTGAACCAATATATGGCACTGGGTGTGGACGGATTATAGACTCCCCAGCAGCTAGTGCAACAGCCGGAAGAACGAATGGTTTATATGGTTAACCCCTTATACATCAGTAGAGGGCTGTGTTATTGCTACACCTATTATTATTATTTTTTATAATTAAACGTCACCATCACTGATGATACATTTTTTACACCTGTATATATATATATATATATATATTTGTTTGCTATATCTGTATAATTTGGTTGCATCCTATGGTACGGGATATTTATCCTATTGGGCACATATACACTTTACAATACGGTTCTGTAAAAGCTAATTTCAGCCTATTTTTAGGAGAGTACACAGTTAATATATAGCTATATAGCTAACACACAACTCCTACGTATCCAACATAGGTAGCGCCACCTGCCCCTATCCACATATACCTCTATTACCTAGCTCATCCCTGTGGGGGTGAGTAAGGGGAGGCTGCAAGCCTTGGTCTGTGAGCGCGGAAATGTTTTTCCTTTCTATACGTTCGAGATGTCATACTGCCAGATTTACTATGGGGCAGTCTATCTCAGTGGTCTGCTACCTAACGGCAGACCATCTAACCAGACCTCTATTACTATTGCTGGGCCGCCTGTTTGTGGCTGTAATCTCTCTCTCTGCATCCTTGTCCTTCATTTTCATTACTGCTCCCCTCCATTCCTTCTACACACCTTTTTCTCCTCTCCGCATCCCCACTCCAACTCTGCACCTCTCTCCAACCATGCAAAACTGCCTATGGACCCATCTCCCACTATGCAACCCTTCAACACTGTCCACCCTCTCCATCCCCTTACTGCCTGTGGACCCTTCTCCAACTATGCAACCCCTCACCACCTGTGCACCCCTCTTTAACTTTGCACCCCTCACCAGTGTGCACCACTCTCCAACTATGCAACTCCTCACCATTATGCACCCCTCTAAACTATGCAACCCCTTACTACCGTGCACCCCTCTCCACCTGTGAAACATCTTACTACTGTGTACCCCTCTCTAACTTTGCACACCTCTCCAACCATGCAACCCTCTCTGCCTTTGGACCCCTCTCCTACCATGCACTTCTCATCATCCATGGACCAATCTACAATCAATAAACCCCTCAATGTCTTTACACCCCTTATTAACTATGCATACCCTCACCACCTGTGCACCTGTAGTACAACCCCCCTAGAGGCCCCTGGTGTATGTGGTCCTCTCCCACCCTACACAGCCAGGCACACAAATAATCCATTCACTTCAAAGACAAAAAGCAGTCTTTGCAGCTTTGTTTGTTTTTTTTATTAGGGGAATTGAACTTGGATAGGGAAGGGTAGATATGGGATGCCCATTTGATCAGTAGAACTCTTTAGGGACTTGAAATATATACAAGCTTTCCTCTTCTACCTCCAGCACAGACTTGCTTGCAGAACAACTCCCAGGACCAACTAGCACAAGTTTCAGGTTCAGCACAGTCTTATCTGAATCTGGACAAATGCCCTTTGCAGGCAGGGACCACGGGCCCATATGGTGTAGCCAAAAAAATAGAAGTCTTTGGTGCTAGCTGTCCTATCTGTGGCTACTGCTCAGAGCACCACCTCTTCTGGCACTGCCAGCCTTCCCTGGCTTCAGCTGCCCCTTTCTCCTGCCCATGCCACCACATTCCTCCTGACTGGCTCTGAACCCATCCCAGTCCTCTCAGGCAAGCCTCCCAGTCCTCCTGGGGGTATGTCACTCACCAGCCCTCTTGGCTGTTCCTTTTCCTCCTGGAGACTTGCCTGGCAGTGTTCTCCCGCTGTCCTCTCCTTGGTCCCATGCCTCCTGGCCGGGACACCTCTGTGTGTCTTGAAGAGGTTCCTGTCCACACCTGAGCCCAGGCACAAGGTCACACCCCCCTCCCCCAGACTAGGGAGCTCCCTCAAAACTCCATCTCAAGCTTCCACCCGAACTCTCCACACTGCCCCTGCTAGGCTGACTCTGGGTATTTGAGGGGGCCTGCCCCCTGCCAATCCTTCTGTTTGGGATTGGTCAGGGCCTTCAAAATACTCCAGCTAGCTCCTCCTGGACTTCTAACTGCTTCTGGAACCTTCTCCAAGTTTCCAGCTAGCATGGAGGAATTCACCAGAGAAGCTGCTGATGAGTCATCCAGCCTACCTGAGTCACTCAAACCCTGACCCAGAAAACACACAGGCTTGGCTGCCAATTTACCTACACTAACAAACAAAGATCCTAACACTCTAGCAACACAGCTAGGGGGTGCTACACACCCCTCTTAAACAATGTAACCCCTCACCACCTGCACACTCCTCTCCAGTTATGCAACCCCTCACCACCTGTATACCCATCCTTTCTCTCTTTTCTTTCTGTTTTCATATCTGTTTTGTCAAGTTTGTATTCATTTTTATTAATATTAGTACTAAATAAGACAATAGGAAGGACCAAATCTTCTGACTAATCTCTTCTAGATCACAGGAAAGTCACTCTTCTATTGCCACGATAGTATTCTATTCATATTCAGGGTGCTGATTCTTAGGTATGGTGGGTGTGGACAGTTGCAAAAAAAAGGGTGCCAGTCACTTTTAGACAACCTTGGAATGGACACCCTGGAGCTGTAGGCAGACAGAGCAGCAGACAAAATCGGCCAGTGTAGACAGCAATACAAAACAAAGGGCCTTAATCTTGCACCCAATGTTCTGTATTCCAAGTAGCAACCGCTGTCTCCAATAGCAACCAACAACTCACAACTCTGTGCAGGGTTTCCCTTGGATGAGTCCGTCTTGGCGCTTTCCCAGCCTCTCCACAGTCCACCGCTCATGGAAGAGTAAACTCTGGTACTTCATCTCAGAACTCCATCCTTCTCCTCATGCCTCCAGGCAGCAAACAGGCTCTCTCCTGCCAGAGCCTCGAACAGATGGTGAGGCCTTATGCAGGCCATACATGAATCAATTCTGAAAAAACTTTCTTTCTAAAATCAGAAATTTTGTGCGTTTTGTGATCCGATGATGCCACCATTGATTTTGAAATTCAACCAACCAAGCCTTCAATTTCACCTCATGTTACTACAGAAAATAATTTTCGTGTCTGGGAATCTTCTTTTCTTTTTGGGAATTTTCTTTTCTTTCCAGGAATTTTCTTTTATTGTGCTCATGCGCATTTCTTTTTCTATTATATTTCTCACACGATTCTTCCATCATTGATTAAAAAATCGTTTGTTTTTCAAAAAATTTCCAACATACCCAATCACTCAAATTTGATAGCTGCGCAAATATCAGCCGTTGCTGCGACCCACTAATGGTGCAAAATTTGAATGAAAATTCTTAGAAAAGATTTTCAAAAGAAAATTATTTCGGAATTTGACCCGTGTATGGCTGACCTTAGACACCAGGCCTCACCCAATGCGGCTGTTCCTCCCATATCCACTCCAAGGTTCCTCCAAATATATACACTCTCCCAGCATGCTCAGTGACCAGAAACTACTACTGATTGGCTGCAAGAGATATGCATATTCATAACTCAGTCTCATCATACTAATGCCAAAGGCAACAGTGCCACTTATTGACAGAAGGGAGGAACCACAGGTAAACCAGGCTTATGCGAAAACACGAATATTCACAAAGACTACACATTAGCCAGGTTAGTTACCACCCTGCACAGCTGAATTTACTAGTAGCCCTTGTTTAACCACCTCACATCCGCGCTATGGCCGAATGACGGCCACAGCGCGGACCTGAATTCCCGGGAGGCCGTCATATGACGGCCTCCCCTGTGCACGCTCCCTGCGCGCGCCCTGCAGGGCATGCGCCGAGCGCGCTGTGATCACCGAGTCACTGGGACTCGGGTGATCACCGATCTAAGTAAGGGGCCGGTCCCAGCCCCTTACCATGTGATCAGCTGTCAGCCAATGATGTAAACAAAAGATCGGTAATCGTTTTTTTTTTCTACTCACGCTGACAGTGTGAGTAGAAAAAAAAGCAGATCACCGGCTCAGATGTCAGGGACATTGGTCCCGAAGTGGAAGAGGCACATCTGCCTCATCTGTGCCACCTAATAGTGCCACCTAACAGTGCTCACAGTGCCACCTAACAGTGCCCACAAGTGCCACCTAACAGTGCCCATAAGTGCCACCTTTCAATGCCCACCTGTAGTGCCAATCAGTGACACCTAGCAGTGCTGCCCATCACTGCCACCCATCAGTGCCCATCACTGCCGCCTATCAGTGCCCATCACTGCCACCTCATCAGCGTACATCAATGAAGGAGAAAAATGACCTGTTTTAAATTTTTTATACCAAAATATAAAAAAAAAAAAATTTTTTTTTAAATTCGGGTTTTTACTTTTTTTTAACAAAAAGTAAAAATTGCAGAGGTGATCAAATACCACCAAAAGAAAGCTCTATTTGTGGTGAAAAAAATGACAAAAATTTCATTTGCGTACAGTGTTGTATGACCGCGCAATTGTCATTCAAAGTGCGTCAGCGCTGAAAGCTCAAAATTGGTCTGGATAGGAGGGGGGTTTAAGTGCCCGGCAAGCAAGTGGTTAAGACAAGCGTGCTACAGATAGATAGATAGATAGATAGATAGATAGATAGATAGATAGATAGATAGATAGATAGATAGATAGATAGATAGATAGATAGATAGATAGATAGATAGATAGATAGATAGATAGATAGATAGATAGATAGATAGATAGATAGATAGATAGATAGATAGATAGATAGATAGATAGATACATAGATAGATAGATAGATAGATACATAGATAGATACATAGATAGATTGATACATACATACATACATACATACATACATACATAGATACATAGATAGATAGATAGAAGTGATACCACAGTGGCATCTGCTCCAAAAATGATGGAGCAGATGCTTGTGGTGGAAATTGTCCTCTGTGCCCAGTGAACAAGACGTCTCTGATAGCCCCTACATGTGTGTTTTTTGCAAACATATCTTTTAGGTTTTGGAACAAGGAAACATGCCTAAATCAACATAGTTTATTATTTACAGAAACTTGAAACTCATTTTCTAAGTGTATGTTAAGAAGTAAAAGTACCTCCTGAAGTTGTCAGAAGTGCTCATTAAACTACATGAGCTAAAGGTTGAGAGTCTCTCCTTCTGGCCAAAATATTATATACTTTATCATTTCGCAACTGACTATCCAGAACATTTAAGTGCTTTTTGATGATAAAATAAAAACTAGCGAATGCAACAAAGGGGTTCCTCTTTTGAAAAAAAAGCATTCCCTTTGCAAAAAAAAGCATTCCCTTTGCAAAAAAAGCATTCCCTTTGCAAAAGCCCATCTTACATTGTATTCCAAACCTCCCCAAAAAATAAAAGAAGGGATACATCTTTTGGCTGGCTACACACCTTTGCGTTGCAGTCACCGCACCATCCACACACACACACACACATGCAATGGTGCCACAAAGCTCTTGTATAGCAAAGGTAACCAACTACTGTGTATTGTGATGTGCTGCCTGCATTGCTAAAAAAGGGTCAAGTTTGGTTTTAGGTGTGCTTGGGTGTGTCGGCAGCCCACTGAACATTAATGCAGGATGTAAAGCGTGTTAACATATGTGCATCAACACACAGCAGAGGTATAAGGCCTCATTCACACCAGCGTATATAGGCGTACATGGATGTGAAAGGTTGTACTTGCATGCCCCGGATGCAAAGGTGTTCCATGTATCCACGTTCAAGCAGACCCATTCAGATCTGTTGGGATGCAGTGGCTGCACGGACACAGCTGCTGGATCTAGTTTGACAGTCAGGTTGAAATAGCCAGTTAGGTGCTGTCCCATCCAGGAGGGTGGGAGTTAATGCATTTCCCGGTTCTTTGGTCTTTTTGGCAGGTTCTTCCTGGGCCTGGCCCACTAATCCCATGATATAAAAAAGGGACAGTGGTCTGGAACAGGATAGGGGGTTTGGGTCGCTTCGGCTTGGGTTCCCTCTATCAGCATGTTCCCGAAAAAGGCCTAGTGGAGAGCTAAGACCAATGCCCGTAAGGGAGTGAGACGTAGAATAACACCCCTGAGGAGCAGAAGGATGTCGTTCACTACTACCTGGATGTAAAGCCATCAGAACCTGGGGTTCCCCTGAAGACACCAGCACTGGAAGAATGCCTCTGATGGACTTTGTATTACACAATCACTACCTTTGCAGGTATGCTGTGGCAGCACACAGCCTGTAGTTAAAGTTAGGGAATTAGGGGAGAATTATTACTTTAAATGTCGGACTCTGTAATTGCCCTTTTGCACTTTTCTAATTAAAGCTTTTGAACCGTTGTCCTTGCCTGGTCTGATGCAACTGAAAGGGGTGTATTGCCAGTAACGGCACACATAGTTCAACGAGTGGGTCTTAAACACATTAGAGTATGAAGACATTGGTGTGGTGTGGTGTGGAGTGGAGTGGTGTGAAGACACAAGTTATACCTAGGGTAACGTTAGTTTTACAGCTGCCTGTCGATAGCGTGTACCTGTTATAGGTGGAATGGCCTGTAGCAGCGAGGGGATGTTGTCGGCAGTCCTTCTGTCAGTGGTCTGTCTCCCAGAGCAACGGCAGTGGATTCCACCGCAGAGGTTCCCATCCTGTACAGAGCTATGGAGGTTCAAGTGTTAAGTGTACATGTGGAGCTTGCGCAAGGTGCACGGCGGGACCCACTCCACTACTAGGGAATGGTATGGAATGGTAGTGGAAAAGCTGGACAGGTGGTTGTGGACAAGGCTCAGCATGTCCCTCCTAAAGGCAAGTTATTGAGAAGTTGTACGTTGTCACAGGGAGTTAACTGGAGAACAGTTATGGTGCAAATGTACATAGTGTACGTTCATCTCTGAGAGAAGACACCCACTTTAAGGTTGAGTGTTCCCCCACGGCAGCCATAGCCTTGCCCTTGGGCATTGATGAAAATGGCACAAAGCAAAGGTACCCCATGTGTAGTAAAGTGACCCTGTACAAGGTGCCTAGCATGGCCAGAAGAACCCACCCCGAGGTAGGCTTCTGTGACCCTTGCTTGGCACTCAACAAGGAGGTTGTGATGACAACTCTGTCAGCTTGAACCGCCCCTACTCTACACACTACTGTACATTTATTTGTACACTAAAAATATCTAAAGTGTAGATGCTGCAGTTCCTTCTAATACCCAAAAGGGGGCAGTGTCTACATTGGGAAGAAAAAATAAAAGAGTATTTCAGAATGGATTTAACTGAACTATATTATACAATGTTTATCCTTCACCGGATTGTGTTCTGAAATCTATGTTATTATACTGAATTATATACTACCAGTATAATAAAATGATAATTTGGGGCGGCCTGTCCATTAAGAGCGCACGGGCGCTGCCCCCTCTATCCATGCGTCCGGCCTCTTTCAGGACGCTGGATGCATGGATTTCAATGCGGGGTGGGTGTTTTTTTGAAGCATCTGATTAGAGCCAGAAGCTCTAATAGTCTTCAAAATAGAGTGGGCTCGGGGCGTATAGAATGCGAACGGTGCCCACCCAGGTGTGTTACAACAGCGAATGAATATTGTAACACTGATACTCCTCCTGGCCAATCAGGAAGCGGGTTTCGAGACCTGTCACCCGTACATGTTGGCTGAAAGGACAGGCGATCCTATTGGACGCATAGGAGGAGGGGAGGAGATGCCCAGTGCCCGCTGCCCGATCCCGCTGTCCGCCACCTAGATGTGGTAAGACAGCTGGGGTGTTTAAGGGTCCTGCAGGCCCCTGGGGGGGGGGGGTTTGCCACCCCACCCCCCCCCAAAAAAACAAAAAAACACCAGCCACCACTGCTGAGAATATATACACCGATAATGATCACACTGCACTGTATAATGATACCGAGTATATATACACCAATAATGATCACACTGCACTGTATAATGATACAGAGTATATATACACTGATAATGATCACACCGCACTGTATAATGATACAGAGTATATATACACCGATAATGATCACACCGCACTGTATAATGATACAGAGTATATATACACTGATAATGATCACACCGCACAATGATACCGAGTATATATACACACCGATAATGATCATACCGCACCGTATAATGATACTGAGTATTTATGGTCGAAGTCCTTCAACCGAGACAGATATGGAACCACATAAAGATGCCACAAGACTTACAACTCAACATAGACAAGGAGGTGTTCCCTGGTCGGCTGGAAGGTAGGCCAAGAAAGGGGGCATACCCAAGATAAGTAATGGATAATTGTAGAAGAGGAATGCGCAAGGAGGAGCCCTAAAAAAGGGGAATGGTTGGGAGGGTATCGTGCACCGGAACCAACAAGGGATACAGGTGAGTGTGCTGCTCCTCCCATAAATTCAGGCCACCATACTGGCCTTCTTATTTATGGTCGAAGTCCTTCAACCAAGACAGATATGAAACCACATAAAGACGCCACAAGACTTACAACACATCATAGGCCTGAGGTGTGCCCTGGTCGGCTGGTTGGTATGCCAAGAAAGGGGGGAAAAATACTAGGATACGGAAGTAATTCTTTATTGGTCCAGTGACATTTATTGAGCAAGCTTGGTGAAGGCTTGGGACATTTCTACCTGAAGGTTTGGGATGTACTGGGCAAGGCCAGAGGATTTCCCCCTGCCCAACCTCATGATTCCGTGGTCTGGCACCCCGTGCTGAGATGCGCTGAAGCCGCTCCAATCCAAAAAGAGTGTCCGGAATACCGGCCGGGGTCGAGATCTAGGTTAACCAAGAGGGTACGGACGTGTCTGATGAACTGACTAGTACACAGAGCGCTGGCAGGGAAGGATAACAACGAGTTGGAGTCAGACTGGCTGGGCAGATAACCGGTCGAGAACCGCTACTGGGCACCAGACTTTATAGGCCTGAAATAGCATGACATCGACCCCAGAGCCAGACTGTTGGCTTTGGACACTGCCAGGTGTAGGACTAAGTGGTCTTGAAGATGAGCCAGATGGGGTCTGCGTAGGACCTGGCAACCGGGGCCATTATAGGTGAACTCGCTGGGCCGTAGGAAACTGTGGAAGGCTAGGTAGATAGTCGCTTGGATGACTAGGCTGGGTAGCAACCCAAACAGGGAACGTGAGAGGATGGCTGACATGTCCCTGAACGTGGCACTTGAAATGGGTAAGCGCTTGCTATTGGGTACTGGCTAATGCTTCTTAATGCCACGTAGTATGGCTTTGACTGCGCGTGCTGCAACAAGGAAGGTTTTTCCGGGGTCCTGCAAGGACAGAAAATGATGGATGCCGGCCAAGTACAGCCTGATGGTGTTGTGGGACAAAGCCATCTGTGTGTGACAAAACGACACGAGGGCCAGAACGTGCTTGATGTCCCATGTCGGAGACCCGGGGTACGAGGCTAGAAACCTGCAGTATGCATTCCAGGTGGTTTGATAGGCCTTCAGTGTGTTGCGTGATAACGACTGGTTAATGAGATGGGTTGAATTGTGAAGCTGTTCATTTAGCCCATCATCAGCTGCGAGCAAGGTGGGAAAGGAGAAGTGGTCAGGTCGGCTCCGGGTTTCTGCAGAAAGAACAATGTGAAGTTAAGATGGGACAGTGCGTCTGCTACAACATTGCACTTGCCCGAGATGTAGGTACAGTGCACATTGAATTTATGCTGAAGGGACAACTCCACCAGCCTGCACAGGAAGGACAAGATGGCTAGAGACTTGGAACTGCCTTTGTTCACAATTTTAGCCATGGCTAGATAGTCTGTGGCAAAGACCACCATCTGTCCTGGCTAGGTGTGGTCCCAGACCCGAGCGCTTGCCACGATGGGATAGAGTTCGAAAAGGGAGGACGACTGGCTAAACCCAGGGATCAGGAGGATCTCTTGTGGCCACGTCAACCAATGAGGGCCAAAAATTGCAGCAAAGTCGGTGGCGGCTGCGGCATCTGTGACTACGTGAGGTGATGAAGCTGATGCCTAATGGAATAAACATGAATATGCCTTCTAGTTGGCCAGATACTCGTCCCACATTGCCAGATCAGCTATTGCTGTTTGGTCCAGCCTGAGGACTTCATTAAGGTCCTATGCCTGAGAGAGGAAACCAGGAGGCATAAAATGAAGAATCACCTCTGAGAGACAATCCTCGTGGCAAAATTGAGCATGCCTAACATGGACTGTAGCTGTGTCTGTGTACATCCTTGCAATAGGGTGTGAATGACCGGCCTAATCCGGGTCAACTTGTTGGGAGGTAGGCTAGCCTGCCTGGACCGAGTGTCAAGAGTGATGCCTAGGAAGGTGATGGACTGCAAAAGTGAGTTTTTGGTGAAGTCAAATGAGCCTTACCATTTGCTGTAACGCCACTGCCAGAGAGACGGCTCAATGGGTAGCAGTTTGAACGCTTGAGAACTTGCCCTTTGCAGATATGCGCACCCCCCCCCCCCCCCCCGTGACAGGACAGGTCGTCCCAACTTGTCCACCTGGGGCGGCCGCATGGGGGCCGGCATGCCCTGGACAGCACTAGAGGTTGAGGGGTAGGCCAGGTAACGTCTGGAATCTGTGTTGGAATATCAGTTTGCTGGCACCCAACCGACCTGGGAGAGGAAGACAGACATGTGAATGAGTGCTTGTGAACGTGTGGCACTGGAAGATGAGTTGCAATAACGTGTTTGCAAAAAAGGAACTTCATGAGGGAGGCAGAAAACAAGAAAGCAGAGAAATCAAACTCTGCGTGGGGAGGAACCATAGACCATGCTAGTCGTTGTCGTGATCGTATGTTTGTAAGATGAGAATGGAACGTGCCGACTTGTGTTGGAACTGCGAACCAAAGCATTGTATGAGTTGCGAGTGAGCGAGAATGTACGAATGAGATGGTACGAATGCAAGAGAAGAGTTGCAAAACACAAAAAACAAGTTAGAAAGGAATGCGAAAGACAGAACAAGGAACGACAGACGCAGTGAAGAAGCCGATTTGCGTTCTGAAGCGTTGAACGCTGTTGAGTGGAAATTTAGAAAACTCTAAAAAGCGCGTGGCAGCCGAGGTGAGCCAGGAGGTGACTGGCCAGGTAGCCGATAGCTCGGGTGCCCGTCTGTGCTGAGCACAAACCTGTGGACCAGGGCCACCAGAGCCCCAGAGGAGAAGTTGAAGTCTGGTGCAGCCTAAGTAGAAATGTTGCGTTCTGTAGTTCGTAACGTGTGCTCGGCTAACTATGCTTGCACTGCCAGCAAGCTCAATGTTTAGCAACCTTGTCTGCGTAGGTGAAAGGTCGCCCTTTGAAAACAGAGTGTAATGCAAAGAAACGTGTGACAGTAACCTACGCCCGATGAGCAGCCAACATCGTGTATGTGAAGTGAACGTAGTGAAAGGGTGTTGTAGGATGATGTGAGGGTGGAACCAGTTTTTCCCGCCCTAGTTGCGAAGTCCTGGTTGAGGCCAAGAAACTTAGTCGACTAAAAACCTGTAGAAAAGGTGACATAAAAGTCCAGGTTTTAACCGGACATGGAATGAATCCTGAACCACCTCCTAACATGTGACTGACCACCCTGGGTGAAGATGCAGACCCTACGCTTGTCCAACCTGGTGCAGTATAGGTTGCTTGTAGCAGGTGCCTCACGAGAGAGACCGAGCTGCAGGAAGCTTGTGGCGTGTGTGATAGATGGAATCGACTTGTATTGTGCCAAGAATTTGAATCGTATCACCGGCGCGTCCGGAATTCGAATCAGGCTGTAGGGTGTATGAATGGACCCGATTCCAATCATTGTGCCGCCGACACGACTAGATTCAAATCGGGCTGTAGTGTATGAATGGACCTGATTCCAATCATTGTGCCGCCGACACGACTTGATTTGAATCGGGCTGTAGAGTGTGGGAATGACCCGTCAGAGTATTCGAAGCCGAGTATCGGCTGAGTTCTGAGCACGTACGAGAGTATGAATGGATTGGAGTAACGACTAGTAGCTTATGGCAGATGCCTCATGATAGAGACCGAACTGTAGTAAGCTGCGTGATAGATGGAATCATGATGTTTGGTGCAGAGGATACGAATCGTTGTGCCGCTGGATTCAAATTGGGCTATGGGGTGCATGAATCTGCCTAACGACAATTGTGAGGCCTGTGACTGGCCTAATGCGGTGTTGCAATGTGGTGGTTTTGCTGGGAACCTGTGCGTGGCTTGTGGGAGTAACAAATATTGTATGGAGGCGACAGACTACGAGTTAGTGATGTCTGAGCCAAGCGATGTCAGATAACGACTGGCAACGACTCAGAGGTTTTTACCAAACTAGGAACGATTCAGTAGGTGATACGCCGATGCGACTGGGATTCAATGTCATAGATTGTTAGGGTGCCACCCCCCCTCAAAAACGGAACACATACCAACCACCCAGCCCCGAGGCTTAATCAAAATGTAGACAAGTCACCAAGTGAGTCTAGTTGCCACCTCAATCAGCCACAGAACCCGTGTAATGAATACATGCTCAGCTCCAAGGGATGAGGCTGCAACCCCATAGACCCCATAGAATCCTACAACCAGCGAAGCCTGTGCCGTTTGTGTCAGACAACGGAGGCTTGCATCTACGAACAAATCGTATGTTTGTAAAAGGGATGACAAACATCTACTATGTACTATCTTCTATGCCTGTGCCGAATAATGTCGGGACACGACCAACAACGACTCGGAGGCAGCCAACTACAAAAGGGATGCGGGATAGGAAACATAATGAATAGCAGCATTGCGTATGATACGAAAGGTTCAAATCCCACCTGCAACAGCGAGCAAGAACGGCTGACGAAGACCACGAACGGAGAAGGCGCAACACACTGGAATCGAAAGCAGGGACTCACAAACCACCAAGTGAGCTGGGAAGAGCCACGCCTGTTGACGTGATGTATTGTACACCGGAACCGACAAGGAATACAGGTGAACGTGTTGCCTAAATACCCCCCGCCAGACTCCTCCCATAAATTCAGGCCATACTGGCCTTCTTATATATACACCGATATTGATCACACACCGCACTGTATAATGATATGAGTATATATACACACCGATAATGATCACATCACACTGTATAATGATACCGAGTATATACAGTATCTCACAAAAGTGAGTACACCCCTCACATTTTTGTACATATTTTACTATACCTTTTCATGTGACAACACTGAAGAAATTACACTTTGCTACAATGTAAAGTAGTGAGTGTAAAGCTTGTATAACAGTGTAAATTTGCTGTCCCCTCAAAATAATCCAACACACAGCCATTAATGTCTAAACCGCTGGCAACAAAAGCGAGTACACCCCTAAGTTAAAATGTCCTAATTGGGCCCAATTAGCCATTTTCCCTCCCTGGTGTCAAGTGACGCATTAGTGTTACAAGGTCTCAGGTGTGAATGGGGAGCAGGTGTATTAAATTTAGTGTTATAGCTCTCACTCTCTCATACTGGTCACTGGAAGTTCAACATGGCACCTCATGGCAAAGAACTCTGAGGATCTTAAAAAAAGAATTGTTGCTCTACATAAAGATGGCCTAGGCCAGTGATGGCGAACCTTGGCACCCCAGATGTTTTGGAACTGCATTTCCCATGATGCTCATGCACTCTGCAGTGTAGTTGAGCATCATGGGAAATGTAGTTCCAAAACATCGGGGGTGCCAAGGTTCGCCATCACTGACCTAGGCTATAAGAAGATTGCCAAGTGTCAGAAACCATGAATCAGACCAAGACAGAAGTACAGTTAATCACAGTTGTTTAATAATAATAAAAAGGTAAACAGAGTAAGCGTAGTCAATACATAGCTTGAAATAGAGTTCAGTAACAAGATCGGGTAGTCAGTCAATGCCAATGTCAGAGAGCCAGAGATCAACGTAGTAGTACAGCAAGCAGGATCAGGAGCCAGAAGGGACGTCAGCCGAGCAAGTCTTCAACAGGAACGCAGGAGAAAGTCTCTGAGATGTGACCAAAGGCAAAGGCAGAGATAAAGCCGTCCAGCTCACTTCAAGTAGCCAGGACTGATGAGCAGATCATCAACAGCTGAGTCACTGTGGAGAGAAAGGAGCTGGCAATTAGCCGACAGCTGAGCGGCCAGCTCAGTGAAGGAAGGGCTGAGCCCAGCCCTGACACCAAGACCCTGAAACTAAGCCCTGACACCAAGACCCTGAAACACTGTTATACAAGCTGTACACTCACTACTTTACTCACTACTCACTGTACACTCACTACTTTACTCACTACTCACTGTACACTCATTACTTTACTCACTACTCACTGTACACTCACTACTTTACTCACTACTCACTGTACACTCACTACTTTACATTGTAGCAAAGTGTCATTTCTTCAGTGTTGTCACACGAAAAAGGTATAATAAAATATTTTTAAAAATGTAAGGGGTGTTGCGAGATACTGTATACACACGACCGAGTATATATACACTGATAATGATCACACCGCACCATGTAATGATAAATGCGGAGTGTATAGTCAAATGCAAACTCTTTGGGGGTCATCTACAATTTTGAGAGCAAAAGAAATCTGGAACAAATGTGGATCATCAGCTTATAGCTCTCACTCATGTTTAATCTCAAATTGATTACTTGAGGCCATCTCTGTATTTTCTCTGGTGTGTGTGATTGGTATTGCATTCCTATGACGGCTGAGCCGTGTGTGAAGTCATGATGCCCTGTGGCTGGCACACCTCTGCCAGGTAATATACACATAGGTGTCTATGGTGTGGTGTCTCCTCCTCTCCTCAGTGGTGTGATATGGAGCCCTCCTTCTGGCCTGCACCTCTCCTGGGTGACTCCCAGCATTTGGCAGGCGTGGATGTTGTGAGTCGTTGCCAGCTGGCACCGGTGCATAGTAGAACACAACCTGCGTGTACAGTATCACAGCGACCAAGACTGAACTAGTTATACTCTGCATAGGGGAGAGACAGCTAAAGAGCAAGTACACACACCTTGTCTAACCTGATCCCATAATGAGCACTGCATCAAGGAACAACACTAGAATTATACAGAGTTCAGTAATAATACACACAATCCTATTCATCAGAGATTTGTAGATGGGTAACCGAAAACCCTTCATCATTGTAGTAAAGATTCAGTCCACCCAGGACGTCAAATTGTAATTATAGGTGGACTGAGCCAACTCCTAGCTTATGATAAATCCTTCTCAATAGGTACAGACTCTTATGCCGCGTACACACGAGCGGACTTTTCGACCGGACTGATCCGACGGACTATCCGACGGACTTTCGACGGACTTCCAACGGACTTTCCGAATGAACAGACTTGCCTACACACGATCACACCAAAGTCCGACGGATTCGTACGTGATGACGTACGACCGGACTAAAATAAGGAAGTTGATAGCCGTTAGCCAATAGCTGCCCTAGCGTCGGTTTTCGTCCGTCGGACTAGCACACAGACGAGCGGATTTTTCAACGGGACTCGAGTCCGTCAGAAAGATTTGAAACATATTTTATTTCTAGGTCCGTCGGACTTTTGGGGAAAAAAAATCCGCTGGAGCCCAAACACGATCGAATTGTGCGCTCGGAAAGTCCGCTCGTGTGTACGCGGCTTTAGACCCCTTTCACGCTGAGGCAGTTTTCAGGCGTTTTAGCGCTAAAAATAAAACCTGAAAACTGCCTCCCATTCATTGCAATAGGTGCTTTCACACCCGGACGGTGCGCTTGCTGCACGTTAGAAAAAGTCCTGCAAGCAGCATCTTTGCGGCGGTTTGGGAGCGCTGTAAAACACCCATGCCCATTGTGCCGCAACACAGGAGTTTTTAACCCCTTTTGTTGGGGTTAAAAGCGCCCCGCCAGTGGCCCAAAAGCGACACTTAAACAGCGGTAAAGCGCCGCTAAAACGAGCAGCGCTTTACCGCGAATGCAGGGTGTGAAAGGGCTCTTACCTTGCTCACCTTGGAGTCTCACTCCAAAGGAAAAAGCAACGGCAAAACCACTTCTTTAAAGTGTTTGTTCACCTTTACTAAAAAGCTGCCTATGCAGGTAAGGGGCACCTTTAGACAAAAAAAACTGTGCAGCTTTGACTAAAGTTGGAGGATGCCCTTGCTATAGATGTAGACCAGGGGTGTCCAAACTTGTTTCAAAGAGGGCCAGATTTGATGAAGTGAACATGGGCGAGGGCCGACCATTTTGCCTGACATTCTTTGAACCATTAAAATTTGATCTAAGTGTGTTCGTCCGAGCACTAATACACTGCCCAACAAGAATTCTCTTGCCTTTGTGGCTGTGTGTGGTGAAGAGATGAGCTCAGGCGTGTTAGTCGGATATACCGTATTTATTGGCGTATAACACGCACCTTCACTTTAAGAGGGAAGTTTCAGGAAAAAAAACAAAATTTTAAATAAAGAACTGTGAAGCAAAATAAGGGTCAGTGCCCATCAATGCAGCCTAATCAGTGCATATCTGCAGCCTCACAAGTGCAATGAATGCAGCAACCCCATTGCCAGGAATGTAGACTCACCATTGCCCGAATGCAGCACCCACCATTGCCATGAATGCAGCACCCCCCTTGCCATGAATGCAGCACCCCTATTGCCATGAATGCAGCACCCCCCTTGCCATGAATGCAGCACCCCCATTGCCATGAATGCAGCACCCCCATTGCCATGAATGCAGCACCCCCCTTACCATGAATGCAGCACCCCCATTGCCAGAAATGCAGCAACCCCATTGCCAGAAATGCAGCACCCACCATTGCCAGGAATGTAGACTCACCATTGCCATCAGTGCAGCCTGATTGATGCCCATCCATCTGCAACCTTGGAGGGGGCAGGGAAGGGGGAAAATGAGCGCAAAAGATTACATACAGGAAAAACTCCTGTTTTCTCAGCGGCCTCTTTAATACAACTTCCTGCCTCCTTTGATGGACAGAACAGTCGTCCAATGGCAGCGCAGGAGACGGACTTCCTATTACAGAGGCTGCCGTGTAAACAGGAAATTCTCCTGTGTGTACGGCACTCATCCTGCCTCCTCCCTGTCCCCTCCAAGGCAGCCAGTATATATATCTTTTGTGGCCCTGGCGCTGGGAGATCGTTGGGGGCCACAAAAGATTTATATGTCCAAATAACCAGGCGGACCGTTCAAAACCGTAACGCTGGCCGCAATTTGCCCGCGGGCTGGACTTTGGTCATGCCTGATGTAGGCCATTTAAGTACCTCATAAATCCTGGGCAAAAAACTTCCAGAGATGACAACATCCTGTCCTGCTAGGATATTGATAAGACACTCCCTGCTGTTACTGCTCACCCTCGCTATCACAGGAGTGAGTTCTCAATCCCCACCACTATCTTCAGCATTACTGAGCTCAGAGATGCTGCAAAAGGGGAGTGAGAACACATGGAAGGGGATGGGGAATAGTTGGGGGTGTCTTAGCAATGTCCTAGCAACAAGGCAGGATGGGATAATGCCATCTTTGGGAGTTTTCTGGCCAGGCTTCGGGAGGTACATAAATGACCTGCACTTATAGATAGGGCATTATTTAAAGTGGTAGTAAACTGCTGTTTTTTAAAAGAAAAAACCTGAAAGGCAATGTCATAATGTGCTAGTATGCATCGCATATTAGCACATTATGTGAAACTTACCGGAAAACAAAGCCTTCCAGTGGCACGTTTTCACCGCTGAAGGCGATCCCATCTTAACCCGGTCTTCTGTCTGGGTTACAGTCTCCGGCTTTGTAAATGGCTGGAGGCGCGATGACGTCACTCCTGCGCATGCATGCAGGAGCCGCCGTTTACGGCACAGGACTCTGAAGGAACTCCCTGGGTGACTGTTCCTTCAGAGCGCATGCACTGTTGATGTCACTGGCTGCATGTATAATAAATATCTCCTAAATGGTGCATGTTTAGGAGATATTTACAGTACCTGTAGGGAGGCTTTATTATAGGCTTACCTATAGAAAAAATTAATGCACGCATGGGAGTTTACTCCCTCTTTAAGTTTGGTCAAAGCTCCACGTTCTTTTTTTTTTTAGCTACAGACACCCCTTATCTGCAGATGCAACACTATATGCTGTAAAAAGACACCCACTTTTTGGCCACACCAACTTTTTGGTAATGTCACATTTTTTTGTTTGCATGCTTTATATGGTCTACCTCTTAATTATTGTCTAATGTTGGCAAATACAGTTGTGCTCATAAGTTTACATACTCTGGCAGAATTTATGATTTCATTTTTTAGAGAATATGAATGATAACACAAAACCTTTTCTTTCACTCACGGTTAGTGTTTGGCTGAAGCCATTTATTATCAATTAACTGTGTTTACTCTTTTTAAATCATAATGGCAACAGAAACGACCCAAATGACCCTGATCAAAAGTTTACATACCCTGGTGATTTTGGCCTGATAACATGCACACGAGTTGACACAAAGGGGTTTGAATGGCTATTAAAGGTAACCATCCTCACCTGTGATCTGTTTGCTTGTAATTAGTGTGTGTGTATAAAAGGTCAATGAGTTTCTGGACTCCTGACAGACCCTTGCATCTATCATCCAGTGCTGCACTGATGTTTCTAGATTCTGAGTCATGGGGAAAGCGAAAGGTTTGTCAAAGGATCTGCGGGAAAAAGTAGTTGAACTGTATAAAACAGGAAAGGGATATAAAAAGATATCCAAGGAATTGAGAATGCCAATCAGCAGTGTTCAAACTGTAATCAAGAAGTGGAAAATGAGGGGCTCTGTTGAAACCAAACCACGGTCAGGTAGACCAACTAAAATTTCAGCCACAACTGCCAAGAAAATTGTTTGGGAAGCAAAAAAAAACCACACAAATAACTTCAGGTGAAATACAGGACTCTCTGAAAATATGTGGTGTGGCTGTTTCAAGATGCACAATAAGGAGGCACTTGAAGAAAGATGGGCTGCATGGTCGAGTCGCAAGAAGAAAGACATTACTACGCAAATGCCACAAAGTATCCCGCTTACAATATGCCAAACAGCACAGAGACAAGCCTCAAACCTTCTGGCACAAAGTCATTTGGAATGATGAGGCCAAAATTGAGCTTTTTGGCCACAACCATAAATGCTACATTTGGAGTGGAGTCAACAAGGCCTATGATAAAAGGTACACCATTTCTACTGTGAAACACGGAGGTGGATCGCTGATGTTTTATGGATGTGTGACCTACAAAGGCACAAGAAATTTGGTCAAAATTGTTGGGAAGATGAATGCAGTATGTTATCAAAAAATACTGGAGGAACATTTGCATTCATCAGCCAGGAAGCTGCGTATGGGACGTACTTGGACATTCCAACATGACAATGATCCAAAACACAAGGCCAAGTCAACCTGTCATTGGCTACAGCAGAATAAAAAGTGAAGGTTTTGGAGTGGCCATCTCAGTGTCCTGACCTCAATATCATTGAGCCACTCTGGGGAGATCTAAAACATGCAGTTCATGCAAGACAGCCCAAGAATTTACAGGAACTGGAGGCTTTTTGCCAAGAGAAATATGCAGCTTTACCATCTGAGAAGATAAAGAGCCTCATCCACAAATACCACAAAAGACTTCAAGCTGTCATTGATGTTAAAGGGGGCAAAACACGGTATTAAGAACTGGGGTATGTAAACTTTTGATCAGGGTCATTTGGGTAGTTTCTGTTGCCCTTATGATTTAAAAAGAGTAAACACAGTTGATTGATAATAAATGGCTTCAGCCAAACACTAACCATGAGTGAAAGAAAAGTTTTTGTGTTATCATTCATATTCTCTGAAAAATCATAAATTCTGTCAGGGTATGTAAACTTATGAGCACAACTGTATATGCACACGCAGCACTGATATGATGAGGCCAATAGCAGCCAGTCATATGATAACTTTCAGCAATTTAGCAATTTAGTCATTTATTTTAAGTTAAAATGATGAAAGCTGATTTTTTATTGGTTATTGCTGAAGATGAGGCCCCGCAGCTGTGACAAACAAGAAAAAAAGGGAAGAGAGGGTGGTTTATGAACTACATATCAGAAATGTCATGGTCCTTCACACTGTATTCATGTTATATATTCTGGTCACTGGGGAGATATGTGAATGTTGACTTGTACCTTGGTGCTCAATGACACTGCAGATCTTATGTAATTGTGTAACCGGTTACCTGGTGTTCTTCTTGCAATAACATTGGTTGACTATTTCATCGCTGGTTAAGACAAAGGCCGCATGAAACTAGTTTGAAGGTGCACTATCTTCAAAAAAAAAAAAATAATATAAGCAGATTTTTATTTTTTCAAAAATAAATGTGTACTTACCGGTGTATTTATCATACAGCTACAACACAATAGACAGATAGTTGTGCAAAGAGTCCATTCCTTATGTTTCCTAATGGCTGGTTCTCTTTACCTGTAGTCTCCCTAGGGCTCCTCTTGTGCAGGAATCCAGCCGCTGCACTCAAGGAAATCCCTGATCCCTAACCTGCTCTAAGCTTGAGGGTTTGAGGCATCACAAATGGGTCTCTGTCTGATATACTCAGGCAGGGGCGGACTGACAACACTCAGGGCCCCCGGACCAAATAAAGCAAGGGCCCCCTGTCAGGCCCCACCCCTGGCCTGGCCCCTATATTTTGCACAAATGAATAAAAGCAAATACAATACAGTTTTATAAGAGATTTTATACATATACACACATATATATATATATATATATATATATATATATATATATATATATATATATATATATACATATATATACACACATATATATATATATATATATATATATATATATATATATATATATATATATATATATATATATACACTACCGTTCAAAAGTTTGGGGTCACCCAAACAATTTTGTGTTTTCCATGAAAAGTCACACTTATTCACCACCATACGTTGTGAAATGAATAGAAAATAGAGTCAAGACATTGACAAGGTTAGAAATAATGATTTGTATTTGAAATAACATTGTTTTTACATCAAACTTTGCTTTCATCAAAGAATCCTCCTTTTGCAGCAATTACAGCATTGCACACCTTTGGCATTCTAGCTGTTAATTTATTGAGGTAAGCTGGAGAAATTGCACCCCACGCTTCTAGAAGCAGCTCCCACAAGTTGGATTGGTTGGATGGGCACTTCTGGCGTACCATACGGTCAAGCTGCTCCCACAACAGCTCAATGGGGTTCAGATCTGGTGACTGTGCTGGCCACTCCATTACCGATAGAATACCAGCTGCCTGCTTCTGCTGTAAATAGTTCTTGCACAATTTGGAGGTGTGTTTAGGGTCATTGTCCTGTTGTAGGATGAAATTGGCTCCAATCAAGCGCTGTCCACTGGGTATGGCATGGCGTTGCAAAATGGAGTGATAGCCTTCCTTATTCAGAATCCCTTTTACCCTGTACAAAGCTCCCACCTTACCAGCACCAAAGCAACCCCAGACCATCACATTACCTCCACCATGCTTAACAGATGGCGTCAGGCATTCTTCCAGCATCTTTTCATTTGTTCTGCGTCTCACAAACGTTCTTCTTTGTGATCCAAACACCTCAAACTTGGATTCATCCATCCACAACACTTTTTTCCAGTCTTCCTCTGTCCAATGTCTGTGTTCTTTTGCCCATCTTAATCTTTTTCTTTTATTGGCCAGTCTCAGATATGGCTTTTTCTTTGCCACTCTGCCCTGAAGCCCAAAATCCCGCAGCCGCCTCTTCACTGTAGATGTTGACACTGGTGTTTTGCGGGTACTATTTAATGAAGATGCCAGTTGGGGTCCTGTGAGGCGTCTGTTTCTCAAACTAGAGACTCTAATGTGCTTATCTTCTTGCTTAGTTGTGCAACGCGGCCTCCCACTTCTTTTTCTACTCTGGTTAGAGCCTGTTTGTGCTGTCCTCTGAAGGGAGTAGTACACACCGTTGTAGGAAATCTTCAATTTCTTTGCAATTTCTCGCATGGAATAGCCTTCATTTCTAAGAACAAGAATAGACTGTCGAGTTTCAGATGAAAGTTCTCTTTTTCTGGCCATTTTGAGCGTTTAATTGACCCCACAAATGTGATGCTCCAGAAACTCAATCTGCTCACAGGAAGGTCAGTTTTGTAGCTTCTGGAAGGAGCTAGACTGTTTTTAGATGTGTGAACATGATTGCACAAGGGTTTGCTAATCATCAATTAGCCTTCTGAGCCAATGAGCAAACACATTGTACCATTAGAACACTGGAGTGATAGTTGCTGGAAATGGGCCTCTATACACCTATGTAGATATTGCACCAAAAACTAGACATTTGCAGTTAGAATAGTCATTTACCACATTAGCAATGTATAGAGTATATTTGTTTAAAGTTAGGACTAGTTTAAAGTTAGCTTCATTTAAAAGTACAGTGCTTTTCCTTCAAAAATAAGGACATTTCAATGTGACCCCAAACTTTTGAACGGTAGTGTATATATATATAAGCTTTTTAACCCAATCTAATCGAAAAACATGATAAAAAGTGTATAAGTGCACTCAAACACAGAGATGCTCCCCTTAAGAGTTTTCGTTTCCCTTGGATCCTCACACAATCTCTTCAGATTCAACAATAAACAAAATACAGGAAGTGAAGCAACTCTAATCGGACCTGGAGGTGGGTCTCTCTCTAACAGAGGTCCTCTCAGTGGCCATTAGAGGGTCTGTTAGAGAGAGACCCCCCCCTCCTACAGGTCCCATTACACTCCTTTGTAGTCTTTAATGGGAGCTGGAGGGGATGCTTTCTAGCAGCCTCTCTAATGGCCACTTAGTGGCCATTAGAGAGGCTGTTAGAAAGCGTCCCCTCCAGCTCCATTTATACACCTTTGAAGTCTCTAATGGGACCTGGAGGGGATGCCTTCTAACAGGGGCCCTCTCAGTGGCCATTAGAGAGGATCTGTTAGAGAGAGACCCCCCTTCAGGCCCCATTAGAGACTACAAAGGAGTCTAATAGGATTAGACAGTCTGTTAGAAAGCATCCCCTCCAGGCCCCATTAGAGACTACAACAGAGTCTAATAGGATCTGGAGGGGGGTTTCTCTCTAAAAGTGTCTATTATAGAGTCTCTGTTAGAAGCGACCTGGAGGGGGTCTCCTCCTTCTCCTCTTACCTGAACTATGGGTACTGTAGCTGTGGCTGGCTCCAGCATCCTCTGTGGCTGGTCGGCTGGCTTCTGCATCCTGTGTGGCTGGCTCCCACATCCTCTGTGGCTGGCTCCTGTGGGTGGCTGGCTCGATCCTGTGGGTGGGTGGCTGGCGCCCTGCTGTGGGTGGGTGGCTGACTGGCACCCTGGTGTGGCTGGCTGGCTTCCTACTGTGGATGGGTGGATGGCTGGCCATGTGCATACTGCTGTGACTGGCTCCCTGCTGTGGGTGGGTGGCTTCCTGCTGTGGGTGGCTGGCTGGCACACTACTGTGGCTGGCTAGCAGGAACAGTGCACCCTGATGGGGGTGGCTGGCTCCCTGCTGTGGGTGGGTGGCTTCCTGCTGTGGGTGGCTGGCTGGCACACTACTGTGGCTGGCTAGCAGGAACAGTGCACCCTGATGGGGGTGGCTGGCTCCCTGCTGTGGGTCAGTGGATGGAAGGCTGGCTGGCACGGTGTCCCCTGCTGTGGGTCAGTGGGTGGGTGGCTGCCTTGCTCGGTGCACCCTGCTGTGTCTGACAGAGAGGGGGGCTAACAGGTTGGAGGGAGCTGACAGAGGGGCAGGCTGACAGAGAGGGTGGGCTGACAGAGAGAGAGCTGACAGAGAGGGGGGCTGACAGAGAGAGAGCTGACAGAGAGGGGGGCTGACAGAGAGAGAGAGCAGACAGAAAGAGGGGGCAGACACAGAGAGGGGGCAGGCAGAGAAAGGGGGCAGACAGAGAGGGGGGCTGACATAGAGGGGTGGGCTTACAGAGAGGGGTGGGCGCTGACAGAGAGGGGGTGAGGGGGCAGACGAGAGACCCCAGAAGACACACAGCACACCAGGCAGCGAGGCGGGACTCCAGGAGCAAGCGGCCACAATCATCCACAGGCCAGCCACGCCTCCACATGTGACCAGCTCCGCCGGGCCACTCACAGACGCTCAAGTTGGCCGCCTACATATGACCCTGTTCGGCCAATCAGAGGCTGATCTAGCCTTCGAGCGATCTTGGCAGTGCTGGGGCCCGAAAAGATGTTCGCCGGGGGCCCGCGGGAGCCCTGAGAGTTCCAGCAGGGGGCGCTGGCGGGCCCCCTTCTGCAACTGGGCCCTCAGACCACGGCCAAATGGACCGAATAGTCAGTCTACCCCTGTCTGTCTGTATGCAGAGTCCTTGTTTTCCTGCAAATGATTTCCTGCAAAAGCCAGACTGGTCACCTCACACTGGAATGCCTCACGCCTTTGATGCAGGTTCGCCTGGATATGCACCTGGGATCCCCTCTCTCAGGCTGGATGTCCTGACCAGCCATGGATGCTTGTAAAGGAGCCGTGGACTGACCCGGGAGGCAACACATCTCCCTAGGTCCAGTCTCTTTCCTTGCCTCATGGTGACTGAAATTTCTTCAGACAACAAGATAGAGTCATTGGTTCTCTGCTTCCTGTAGCAGGCTGGCTCTTGTAGTTCTTGCCTCCATACAAGGCTATGGGTCCGTCTGGTATAAGCACTACATGTCCCGGAATCCCTTGCAGCCATTCTGCTCACTATTCATTGGCTCTTCCATTTGGCCCCTCTCATTGGTTCCCTCTCCCCGCCAATAGGAAAACAGGAGAGGGAGAGCAGAGCAGGAGGCCATTGCAGTGCGAGTCTCGCTCGCATTAACATACAGTCAATGGAGAGAAAAGGGAAGGGGGAATATCCCTCACAGAAGCTGACAGGTGCACTCTCCCTCAGTGGGGAGCCTGTGTACTTGTGGCGGTCAGCTTGGCAAGGCCACAGGAATTGCGGGGCATCCACTACACTTGCCTTTATCTGGCCCATGGGGCATTATTCCTCCCAATAGTAAAACAAAGGAATACTAACAAGTGATAAGATGAAAAAGATGAAGAGGAAAGAGGGGTGGACTGTGATAGTGTAGTGAGATGTGTGATATCACAGTCCACCCCTCTTTCCTCTTCATCTTTTTCATCTTATCACTTGTTAGTATTCCTCTGCTATCCTATGTTTCCCAACATCTCCATGTCCCTACCATCCTTGGCCCAGGCCTTTTACTTATATATACATATCTGTATGCCAATACTCATTGATTTTACTACCGTATTTATCGGCGTATAACACGCACCGGCGTATAACACGCACCCCAAGTTTAGGAGAGAATTTTAAGGAAAAAAACTTTTAGGAGGGAAGTTTAAGGAAAAAAAACTTCCATTAAAATGCCCATCAATGCAGCCTCATCAGTGTCCACCTGCAGCCTTGTTAGTGTCATTGCAGCCTTTTCAGTGTCAGTGCAGCCTTGACCCAGTGTCCATTGCAGCCTTGTCAGTGCAGCTTTACCCCAGTGCAGTCTTGTCAGTGCAGCTTTGCCCCAGTGCAGTCTTGTCAGTGCAGCTTTGCCCCAGTGCAGCCTTGTCAGTGCAGCTTTGCCCCAGTGCAGTCTTGTCAGTGCAGCTTTGCCCCAGTGCAGCCTTGTCAGTGCAGCTTTGCCCCAGTGCAGCCTTGTCAGTGCAGCTTTGCCCCAGTGCAGCCTTGTCAGTGCAGCCTTGTCAGTGCAGCTTTGCCCCAGTGCAGCCTTGTCAGTGCAGCCTTGTCAGTGCAGCTTTGCCCCAGTGGTTAGTGCAGCCTTGCCCCCAGTGTCCATGCTTGCCCCCGGTGTCCATGATCGTCGCCGACATACACATAGCTGCATTTAGTTTTAAATATGGCGCTGCGGAGTTCGGACAGACTCGGCGGAGCTGAACGAACTCCGCCAAGATACACAGTCGAGTGTATTCGGCTCTTTCCGGCGCTGCTCACAGTCCCGCCCAGTCCCGCCCTATGATGGACATAACACAGGTCCAATGGCGGGACTGGGCGTGACTGTGAGCGGCGCCGGAAAGAGCCGAATACACTCGACTATGTGTATCTCGGCTCACTGTGATTTCGGCGGCGCTCGTTCAGCTCCGCCGAGTCCCTCCGAACTCCGCGGCGCCATATTTAAAACGACATGCTATGTGAATGTCGGCGGCGATCGCCGCCGATAGTTCACAATTAGTGGGATCGGCAGGGATCGGTGTATAACACGCACCCATGATTTTCCCCTGATTTTAAGGGGAAAAAAGTGCATGTTATACGCCGATAAATACGGTACTTTAGATGCCTGACAAACATACTCATGTTTATAGCCTATACTCTTTATGGACTAACGAGGTTTCTAGGGACACATCACTACCCTACTATTACACAATCACAGTCCACCTCTTTCATTTTTTTTTTCTTTTCTATCTTTTCACCTGTTAGTATCCCTCTGTTATCCTATGTTTCTTACCATCTCCATGTTCCCTACCATCTTTGGGTCCAGGCCTCTCATTTCATGCATATATATCTTCATGCTAATACTTATTGATTCTACTTTACTACTTTAGATGCCTGACAAACATACTTATGTTTACAGCCTACACTCTTTATGAACTAACGAGGTCTCTAGGGTTACATCACTACACCTATGCCATGCCTGCTCGCCGTTTGGCCCCTGGTGGGGTCCCATCTGACTTCGCCCCCTCAGCTCCCTGGTGAGGCACCTGCTGCCGCTATCTTGGAGCCGCACACCTGTAGCCATGGTCAAGCTCAGTGGTGAGTATGGGGACCCATAACCCCTCCTACCCTGCGCCTTTATAACTAATACTGTGCCATTTTGCCAACTATATACTTTTTTATCTTAGGTACAATGTTACACACATCCACCCCTGAAGAGCGAGCTGGATCTCGCGAAACTAGTCGGGAAGTATGATGCCCGTGTACTATGACTGCTATTACATCTATGTACCAATATTTCTTGTTTATATATCCTTTTTTTTTTTGGCAACTGTTGGTGTTATCTATGCATGTAAACAATTTTACTTGAATAAACCATATACTATATTTACTACTGTTATGTTTACTGGCGGAAACGGTACCCACTTCATTTAAAGTCCCAGGGCGAATCCTTTGATTTACTATATGTTATAGGGATGGAAGTGTGTTACTGGGGACACCAGACCTTTCTTTTTCATTATTCCTCCCAATGACATTAACAATGGGGCATATTTCCTCCCAATGACATTAATAATGGGGCACTATTCCTCCCATTGACAACAATGATGGGACACTATATCTCCCACTGACACCAACAATGGAACACTATTCTATCCACTGACACCAACAATAGGACACTATTATTCCCACTGATACCAGCGATGAGGCACTATTCCACCCACTGATACCAACGATAGGGCACTATCATTATCAATCTGGGGGAGGGTAGTGTTAGACTAGCAGATTTAGTCACTAACAAATTGAAGCTGAACTCCAGCTAACATTTTTTAAGCAGTTACAGCAACATTTTTTTTCCTTTTTGGGATAAAGGCTTTACAGAAATAAATTACACCAATGATGGGGCACTATTCCTCCCACTGACACCAACGATGGGGCACTATTCCTCCCATTGACACCAATGATGGGACACTATTCCTCCCACTGACACCAACGATGGGACACTATTCCTCCCACTGACACCAACGATGGGACACTATTCCTCCCACTGACACCAATGATGGGACACTATTCCTCCCACTGACACCAACGATGGGACACTATTCCTCCCACTGACACCAACGATGGGACACTATTCCTCCCACTGACACCAACGATGGGACACTATTCCGCCCACTGACACCAACAATAGGGCACTATTCCTCCCACGGACACCGATGATGAGGCACTATTCTGCCCACTGAAACCAACTATGAGGCACTATTCCCCCCACTGACGATAGGGCACTATTGCACCCACTGACACCAACGATGAGGCACTATTCCGCCAACTGACACCAACGATGGGGCACTATTCCTCCCATGGACACCAACGATGGGGCACTATTCCTTCCATGGACACAAACAATGGGGCACTATTCCTCCCACGAACAGCCATGATGGGGCATTGTTGCCACCACCAGGACATTTTCTACTCCCACTGGTCACAATCCGACCCCTTTAAAGTCTGAAGGATAATAAACTGGCTCCTTGTTTATAAAGTTTGGAGACTCCTGCTCTACAGGGAGGGTTCCTCTTCTCCTGGGGCTTCTGCCCTGGGAGATAACTAGTGGGAGAAAAGAACTGTAGTCTGGGCTTCAGTAGTGCTGTACTGAGGGCCTGGAGAGAATTTCTAAAGTGATCTACTGAAGGGCATCGCTTTGGGAGTCCCTGTCTGGAGAACAATATTTTTGTCTCCCCCAACGAAGAGTGTCATGTGGAAACTGGGTTGCAAGCAGCTCCTGGGACATTGTAAGACCTGAGTTTGGGACTCTAATGCTTGCCTGCTAGGATTTCTGCTAGGAAATCAGAGCCACTAGAGGCCGATCTGCAAACAGCCTAAATATTTACTGCTGCTCAGGGGCTCTGGGCTTCAGCAAAATGGCAGCCTGCACCAAGAAGAAACAAGAGCAATACTGGAAGCAATTTACAGCACTCACTAATTTTGCTAAAATAACCTTAACTCTGGGAGGCAGAAACAGGGCCCCTGGGTACACATCTTCTCCAGACACAGACTGGGAGGTAGGAACCCTTCTAGAAGGGCTCTCCAGATATTTACAGTAACAATTGGAGAGAGCAGAGAAATTACTCTATCAATCTGTTGCTTTTCCGTCATTGTCTAAGCAAAGGTTGGGGTTCTGAGGTGACCTAGCTGTGTTGCCTAACTGGAGCAGAGAAAGTTCAGATCACCAGGATGGTTGTACTGTGTGGCAGAGCTGTGTATAGCCCAGGACTGAATGAACAGAATTAAAAATTCTTTGGCAGGTTAAACAGTTCCCATGCATGTATTTCACTTGTGCACTCACTAAAGCTGTTGGCCTGGAGTTACCTTTAACCATATCTCCCAACTTTTAAACTTTAGAATGAGGGGACACTCGAGGGAGGAAGTGATTTGTGCGCCACGGCAAAATGTGCATATGGCCAAACTCTTAACAGTGGAATGGTTTTAAGGAGTGTGGCTAAGCAAAACCCAGATATGGGTCAGCTGGGTGGAGAGCAGGGGTTATCAGGGCAGAAGACAGGGGTCAGCTGGGTGGAGAGCAAGGTTCATCAGGGCAGAATACAGGGGTCAGCTCGGTGAAGAGCAGGGGTCATTAGGACAAAAGACAGGGGTCAGCATGGCAGAGGAGAAGGGTCTGCAGGGCAGTGAACGGGGGTCAGCGGGGCAGAGAAGAGGGGTCACAAGGGCAGAAGACAGGGATCAGCAGGACAGAGGACAAGGGGTCAGTAGGGAAGTGTAAAGGAGTCAGCAGGATGGAAGTTAGGGGGTCAGTAGGGCAGGGTACTGCAGGGTGAAAGACAGGGGGTTAGTAGGGCAGTGTACAGGGGGTCAGCAGGACAGAAGACAGGGGGTTAGTAGGGCAGGGTACAGGGGTCAGCAGGATGGAAGACAGGGGGTCAGTAGGGCAGGGTACAGGGGTCAGCAGGATGGAAGACAGGGGGTCAGTAGCGCAGGGTACAGGGGTCAGCAAGACAAAAGACAGTGGGTCAGTAGGGCAGGGTACAGGGGTCAGCAGGACAAAAGACCCCTAGGGGGACAGTAGGGCAGGGTACAGGGGTCAGTAGGACAAAAGACAGGGGGTCAGTAGGGCAGGGTACAGGGGTCAGCAGGACAAAAGACAGTGGGTCAGTAGGGCAGGGTACAGTGGTCAGCAGGACTAAAGACCCCTAGGGGGTCAGTAGGGCAGGGTACAGGGGTCAGTAGGACAAAAGACAGGGGGTCAGTAGGGCAGGGTACAGGGGTCAGCAGGACAAAAGACAGGGGGTCAGTAGGGCAGGGTACAGGGGTCAGAAGGACAGGAGGTCAGTAGGGCAGGGTACAGGGGGTCAAATCCCTCCTTCAATCCTCCTCTTACCAAAATCCTCCCACCCTCTCCTAGCACAAATTCCCCCCCTCATTCCTCCTCTTTGCAATAATCCCCCCCCCCCGTCTATCCCCCAGCGATAAGTGGGTGAAGCTCTCCACCGGGACAACAAGGTGAGAGGGAAGACAAGAGAGCTGGTCGGTCCCGTCCGGAACTGCACAGGTGCCTGGGGGCATGTTTGCGCCCTCGTTCAGGCATCAGAGCGACTGGGGAGCAATCGCCACCTTGAACCCCTGGCCAGAACTCCTTCCCGCTTCCCTCTCCTGTATGAAGGAAAGAGCAGCACAGCCGAGGAGGAGGAGGCAGGCTCAGCCGCAAGCTGCTCTGCGCTGCGTGTGAGGCATCTCTCAACGCCGGCTGCCTGTCACATTTGCACAGCAATGCTTGCAGAGTGCGGGCTCCAGACACCACACACAAGCCACAGGGCAGGCAAGCCACTGGAGCAGCTCCACTGAGGGACAAAGCCTTCATTTGCCGGGACTTGCATCAAGTCCCGGGACAGTCCCGGGGAATCTGGGACGATTGGGAAGTATGCTTTAACCTCTAGCCGACCTATTCACAGTAGATCTACTGAGAGGGGGCAGCACCGCCAGGCAGTGCAAGCTGTTGTAGTGTGCTTCCTGGTTTGGTGGCGTGCATGCGTGCGCCCCCCATGCTGACCCATTCTGTGATTGGACACAGCACTAGTTTGCCAGCAGATTTCAGCTAATGATTTTGGCTGAAACCTGCTGATCAGATGTGGCCAATCACAGCACAGAGTTCTGTATTTACAAACAGACAGGACTCTGTGCACAGTGAATAGTGATCTGGCTGTTTCTTCTGCCTGAAAAGCAGGGAGAAAAAACAGCCAGATCAGTAAGCAAAAGCAGCACACATTACGTTTGTTAGGCACATAGTTAACCCCTTCATCGCCCTAGATGCAGTTGTAATCTGCAGTAGGTGTCAGTGTTAAGTTGTGTGTGTATATATATATATATATACATATATATCATACCTCCCAACTTTTTGAGATGGGAATGAGGGACACCTATCAGCAAAAGTATGCAGGCATAGGACACACCCCTTGTCATGCCCCCTTAAAGGAGAATTGTATAAAAAAAAGCAAGATTGGTTAAACCCACAAGTGTTTTTTTTACCACTACTATTCCTTTATACTGGCTTTTGGAATTTACAAATGCGGCCATTTAGAAATCAAAAGAAAACACTTTTTGATAGATAAAAAGTGCATTTTATATACAACTATATAGATCAGACCAAAATGAGGGACACATGAGGAGGAATGAGGGACAGAGGGACATTGCTCCAAATCAGGGATAGTCCCTGGAAATCAGGGACAGTTGGGAGCTATGTGTGTGTATATATATTATATATATACATATATATATATATATATATATATATATACATATATATATATACATATATATATATATATATATATATATATACATATATATATATATATATATATATATATATATATATATATATATGTATATATATATATATATATATATATGAATTTATACAATTTTACATAATTTTTGGTATTTGCGGCCAAGCTGACGTGTGTGTATATATATGAATTTATGATGTTTTATGATGTTTATGCTATGTGTGCATGTATACATATGATACTACTTTTATACATGTTATGTATACCATTGTAATGTATTTTACATCTACATTTATGCCAATAAAACATGTCAACATACAATCAAACCTCAGCAAGCTGCTTGCTATGTGGGCACTCGGCAGGAGACCTGAGAAGAGGAGGATCGGGCTTTTCTGTGCAAAACCATTACACAGAGCAGGCCATACTCTGGGATGTTTAACGATTTATGTGGAGAAGATACTTCCATGAAGTCTCCTGGGATCCCTTTACCTCCAGGTTGCCAAGATCTTCCCCCCTTGCCGGTGGGCAATACAAGCTGGTTTGACCCTTACAGTATATACTGATTTGGGTTCAAACCCTCCGGTAAGCCTCCATTCGTACTGGCTGTGGGAATTGCACATGTTTCTCTTTAGGACACTGTGGTGAAGTCTATTCAATTTGTTTCCTACCTGTCAACTATCAGGATTCAGTTTATATGATTGGTGGACAAAATAGAAGCCAGCTGCGTACTTTTCATTATATATTTTGGGCAAGAATAGCCTAACAGATTTTCATGTTGGTGACGGCAATTTTTTCACATTCTTCACAGTTGGTGACCATGATGGTCCTATTTACATATGGACTACAATCATTAGTCTGTTGATGGACATTTCATCTCAATTTAAGACACCCAAAGCATATTTATCTTATTTTCATAATCTGTATGTCTATGGTGTATTACTATTTTCACTTCAGCGCTACACTTTGTTTTACCTGTTAATTTAGCAAATATTCTATTTGTTGTGTTAGCGGCTCACACTTTAGAGCAAGCGCAATTATATCACTGGTGTGTTTTGCTTATACATTCAAACCTCAACCAGTCAACAGCCTCATTCAAAGACCCAAACTTCCTTTTTGTTTACAATGTTAAGTTAATGACACCCCAACAGAGGTCACAAATGCAGTGTGCTTGCCGGTGTTTCGTCACATATGGCGACTCATCACATTTGGCTACCCGCTGGACTGCGCATGCGTGACACCGCCATATGCGTTCGAACACTATGGTGATCTGCGCTTGCGCAGAATTTTGTGGCCACACCCCTGAGTCCAGGTTCAAGCCCCACCATCCAAGTGGACATAGAGTTAGATCATAATTATGCCGAGCGAAGCGAGGCCGTGCCTGAAGCGTGGCGAGCAAAGCGAGCCTGCGAGGGGCCCTGTGGCAAAGTGGTGTCTTACAACAGTGTTGGAACGCATATGGCGGCGTTGAGCATGCGCACTCCAGCAGGTAACCAAATGTGATGGGTCGCCATATCTGACGAAACACCTGCACCGGATCACATGGTACAGAAGCACCATGTAATCTGATTGCAGTGCATTTTCAAAAGTAGTGCATGCGCTACTTTTAGTGCGGTGCAGTGCAATCTGAGCTCAAATCCAGAGGCGGCTCTCTAATTAGGCAAATTAGGCGATCGCCTAAGGCCCCGCAGTCACAGGGGCCTCGCGGCCGCCTAATTTGCCTGTGATCAATCACTGATGTTGTCAAGGTCTCATCCCGGTTCGGTGGTAGCAAGTATGGGGAGCTGGACAATAGAGGCCTCTAGGTGGCGGTGCCGGCAGCGGCTGGATGACAGCACCTGGCTCCAAGGCATGCTGGCGGCATGTTCATGTGGGACCCGCAGCTGAGCTGCTCCTTCTGCTTGTGCCGCTCACCCGACCTCTCCGCACCTGCCTCCTATTTGGTTCTGCAGGGGGGGGCGCTGAAGCTATCCAGCTGAGCTGCAGTGCCCCATGATTGTGAAGAGGAAAGAGCTCTTATGCTGCCTGGCCGACCGGAGAGAAGGTGAGTGTCCGTGCAGCCTCTCTGTGTGTCTGAATAGGAGGAGCGGTGGGGAGACTGCATATAGTGGAATTGATTTTTCCATATTACTCCATGCAGCCGCTGAATGTCTGCAGGAAGGAGAGGAGGAAAAGTGATCATTCAGCGGCTGCATGGAGTAATATGGAAAAATCAATTCCACTATGTGCAGTCTCCCCACCACTCCTCCTATTTAACTTTTTCTGCATCCCCGTGCTCTCCGCCCTTCCTGCTCCCTGGCCCCTCCATGTTCTCCCTGGCTCCACCCCTCCTGCTCTCCAGCCCCTCCGTGTGCTCCCTGGCTCCTCCTCTCCTGCTCTCCAGCCCCTCCTTGTGCCCCCCTGGCTCCACCCCCTGTGCTCTCCACTCCAATTCTTTCTCCTCCTCTCAAGCTCTCCCCCAGCGCTCTCCGGCCCCCACCCTCCAGCACTCTTCAGCCCCCACCCCCCAGCACTCTCCGGCCCCCACCCTCCAGCACTCCCTGGACCCCGGCACTCTCTGGCCCCCAGCAATCTCCGCTGCCAGCACTCTTCACTCCCCACCCTCCAGCACTCTCCGCCCCCAGCACTCTCCAGCTCCTTCCTGCTCCTTGCCTCCCCCAGTGCTTTCACAGACTGGGACATGGGGCACAGGGGGGGCTGCAGACAGGGACAGGGCTAGAGATCTCTCTCACCCCCTTTCCCTCACCCCCCTCTTTCTCACCTTCCCTTCTTTCTCTCAACCACTGTCACTCCCCTCACTCCCTCTTTCTCTTACCCCCGCTCTCTTTCTCTCTCTCCCTCCCTCCTCTTTCTCACCACACTCCTCTCTCTCACCCACTCCCTCTCTTTCTCTCTCTCCCCCCTCCCCTCCCTCTCTCTCTCCCCCTCCCTCCTTCCCCCTCCCTCTCTCTCCCTCCCCTCCCTCTCTCCCCCCCCCTCTCTCCCCCACCCCTCCCTCTCTCTCTCCCCTCCCTCTCTCCCCTCCCTCTCTCCCTCTCTCTCCCCACCTCTCTCTCCCCCTTTTGCGCACCCTTTCTCTACCCCTCTCTCTCACCTTTTCCTCTTTCTCACCCTCGCTTTCTCCCACGCTCCCCCTCTCTCACAATCTTTTTCTCCCCCTCTCTCTCCCCCTTTTTCTCTTTCTCTCTCCCCCTCTTCCCCTCTTTATCTCGCTCTCTTTCTCACTCCCTTTCCCTCCCCCTCCCCTCTCCCCTCCTTTCTCTCCCTCCCCCCTCTCTCTTTCCCCCTGTGCTGTGCTGGGATCCCCCCACTCTACTTCGTCTGTGGATGTGGAATGACTCAGTGACATCCCCTCCCCATTCTCCCAAGACACAGGAAATTCTTAGAGGGGTTGCCACCTGGCTGGGCCCCAGATGTTTTATTGGCTGCATATGTCTGATGGGTGAGTAGGGTGCCCTGGAAGTGGTGCTGATGAACTGTGTGCTAGATCTGTCCATCTTTTTGCAGCCATTTTTATTGCTTGAATTTTTTTCCTATTATGGGTGTGATTGGGGCCTCATGTGTAAGTTTCGCCTAAGGCCTCACAAAGCCTAGAGCCGCCTCTGCCCCTGTGCTCTCCACTCCAATTCTTTCTCCCCCTCTCAAGCTCTCCCCCAGCGTTCTCCGGCCCCCACCCTCCAGCACTCTTCAGCCCCCACCCTCCAGCACTCTCCGGCCCCCACCCTCCAGCACTCTCTGCCCCCACCCCCCAGCACTCTCCAGCCCCCACCCCCCAGCACTCCCTGGACCCCGGCACTCTCTGGCCCCCAGCAATCTCCGCCGCCAGCACTCTTCACTCCCCACCCTCCAGCACTCTCCGCCCCAGCACTCTCCAGCTCCTTCCTGCTCCTTGCCTCCCCCAGTGCTTTCACAGACTGGGACATGGGGCACAGGGGGGGCTGCAGACAGGGACAGGGCTAGAGATCTCTCTCACCCCCTTTCCCTCGACCCCCTCTTTGTCACCTTCCCTTCTTTCTCTCAACCCCTGTCACTCCCCTCACTCCCTCTTTCTCTTACCCCCGCTCTCTTTCTCTCTCTCCCTCCCTCCTCTTTCTCACCACACTCCTCTCTCTCACCCACTCCCTCTCTTTCTCTCTCTCCCCCCTCCCCTCCCTCTCTCTCTCCCCCCTCCCCTCCCTCCTTCCCCCTCCCCTCCCTCCTTCCCCCTCCCTCTCTCTCCCTCCCCTCCCTCTCTCCCCCCCCCTCTCTCCCCTACCCCTCCCTCTCTCTCTCCCCTCCCTCTCTCACTCTCTCCCCCCACCTCTCTCTCCCCCTTTTGCGCACCCTTTCTCTACCCCTCTCTCTCACCTTTTCCTCTTTCTCACCCTCGCTTTCTCCCACGCTCCCCCTCTCTCACAATCCTTTGCTCCCCCTCTCTCTCCCCCTTTTTCTCTCTCTCTCTCCCCCTCTTCCCCTCTTTATCTCGCTCTCTTTCTCACTCCCTTTCCCTCCCCTCTCCCCTCCTTTCTCTCCCTCCCCCCTCTCTCTTTCCCCCTGTGCTGTGCTGGGATCCCCCCACTCTACTTTGTCTGTGGATGTGGAATGACTCAGTGACATCCCCTCCCCATTCTCCCAAGACACAGGAAATTCTTAGAGGGATGCCACCTGGCTGGGCCCCAGATGTTTTATTGGCTGCATATGTCTGATGGGTGAGTAGGGTGCCCTGGAAGTGGTGCTGATGAACTGTGTGCTAGATCTGTCCATCTTTTTGCAGCCATTTTTATTGCTTGAATTTTTTTCCCATTATGGGTGTGATTGGGGCCTCATGTGTAAGTTTCGCCTAAGGCCTCACAAAGCCTAGAGCTGCCTCTGCTCAAATCATACTGCACTGAAGGGCATGAGAATTCCTAATGTGAACCAGCCCTTATTCCTAAGGCCCCATTCACACTTGGTGATTTGGGATTTAAGGGCGGAGTCAGTGTGATTCTGCCCGTGATTCGAAAGTGCATAACACATGACGCACATTTGGGTGCCATTCATTTCAATTGGCACCCCAAATGAGGTAGCGTGGCAATCGGCAAAGCGCGCCTTTTGTGAAACTTGTCACGCAAAAAAAAGGAGCAGGAGCTACTTTTGGGCAACAAACGCGCATAGGGCAACCCATTGAAGTAAATCGGCTGCCCTATGTGCGACAGGAAGAATCAAGTGAAAATCGCGAGCGGGAACGCAAGTTACATGAATGGGGCCTTACGTCCCTTGGAGTTACAAAGGGCAGTCAACACACCAACTTCTACTCTTCCTGGAAATGACGTTTTATTTTTTTAGAAGGGATCCTTTAACGTGTCCACCTCCATGTTTTTGACTTAGTAATCTCCTTTTCCTAGTGATCTGATATTTACCGGAATATTATTTCAAGCTATAAAAACCACATTCAGGTTTGGATACAAATATATTTTTATATTTATATAGCTTTTTTGTAGCGATAACATTTTTGTGGTTCAAAAAATATTCTAGAGGACAAATAAAATATTGAAAATATACAGTGTGCTTAGGTAAGAGATGCAACACTCAAAATGTGATGGGGTAACATGCAGTAGCTCACTGGCTGATTTAGGTCATGCAATTTAAAGTTACATTCACAAAAGGTTCACAAAATAAATTCAAAGCTGAACTCCCGCGGGGTATTAAAAAACACAACCTAAAATGGTTATCTATTGATTCAAAATGTATTATAACTGTAACTAGAGCAGGTAGACAAAATCAGCCTTGTGGAAGAGAGAGTGGAAGCACAAGGTGCGGCTCGGGTCTGTTGCAGGGCACACACGTGCTGACAGTAGAGAGCAGAGTGAGGCACATTGATGACCTCATCAATGTGCATCTTCTTCTCCATTGTCCAGTCAACCAGTTGGGGGCGTAGTTGGGACTAAGCTGTGCTGCTGTTGCAGTGGTAGTTGAGGACTTGGCGGTGTTGCCTCCAACTGATGCCTGGATCACAAGGCTGATACCACGGAATTATTGATAATCTGGATATTTAATGGGTAGTCCTGGCTTGCCTGAAGTTCAGCTTTAAACTGGCTGTCATATAGATGGGGAGACATTTTGCAGTTAATGTTGATGAATCACATACAATATTACTACCAATTGCCAACTACAAACATTCGTTAGCTTAATTTTTTTTTATAAAGTTCAACACTATTAGCATAACAAAAATGTATAATTGTTAGATAACTTATTTTCTAAGTGTGGACCCATGGTGGCCTCCAGCTATATATAGTTCATCCATTAAAGCGGAACTTCACTCTCTCAATCAACATTTATTCTTTTCAATCCTCATTCTGCTAGCATTAGTAAATAGATAGGAAGGTATTTTATATTTACTTGTTTTAATTTTTTTTTTTTTATTTCTTCAGTTACTTCCTGGTTTCTTGGCTAGGCAAATTATGTCATACATCCCAGGGGTCTTCAGGAGGGGAGGAGGGGTTTTCTCGGCTAAGCACACTCTCCTGCATGCATTCTTGAGCTAAGGGCAGATGGATTCCAGGAAGTAAATGCTACATGAATCATTTGCCCTTACTCAAGATGGCCACAGCCAGAAATGCTAGAAGGTGTTTTTCAAAGCAATTTCTCAACAAAATAAAGCATGGAGACGTGGATGAATGGGGTGTTTGCTTTGGATATTAAAAATTAAATAAATAGTGTTTATGGTTTGCGGTGCTCAGATGCAGTGAAGATCCACTTTTTAGCCCCCTACACAATATTAGATTTTTCTGCAGATTTTTCTTCAGAAAATCTAATAGTGTGTATGGGGCTTAAGTTGGCCATACACGGAAATGAACAGATCCTTCCATTCACGCTATACAGCTGGGTGGACAAATATCCTCCTGCGACCCCGCTGACAGGCAAAATACCACAACAGTGGCTGCATCTGATTGGATACAGACGCAATTTTGCTGAAAAATTTACAGCAGGCTCCTTTGAAAAAAGTCTATTGAGCGATTGACTTTAGTAGAACAAAAGAAGGCAGACTGAGGTTCCTCTGGAACTAGCCAAAATATACACAAAGTATCACCAGCTTTGGGCCTCATTCACATAGGTGCTGAGGCCCATACATAGTGAATTGGCTGTTTGTTTATGTGGCTGGAGCCAGCAGGTGCCCACGTAAGACCCCTTTTACACTGAAGGCGTTTTTTGCTTTGCAAGCGGTATTTTTTGTCCAGTTTTCCGATCGTGTGTACGGCCCGTTACATGGGCTGCCTGCGCATAGCACCTAGCAGCTCCGGCTGCAGAAACTTAAGGCTCCACTCACACTTGTAGGACTCTAAAGTCGCGCAACTTTGAAGCGCAACTTTGGATGGTTGCAACTTTGGCTTTGACCAATGATAATGGACAACAGTTGCACAAATGTCGCATGTATATCATTCAGTTGCGACTTTCATGTGACTTTTGAGGGTTTACATTGCAGTCTGTGGCACTCAAGTCACATGAAAGTTGGACCAAAGTAGTGCAGGAACCTTTTGAGCCTGGGTTCACACATATGCGATGCGGGAACCAGCGCGTTTCCAGCGCCAGTTCCCGCATCGCATCACTCCTGTAGGCAGTTCACACTGCCCTATGCGAACCGCTGCGGGTGTCAGTACAATGTTAATGACACCCCCAGATCGGTCCACAGATCGCAGTGCGAACTGTGGGTTCGGACAGGAATCGGTTCACCTTGGTAAGAACACCCATGCGATCCGATTCCAGTGCGGACCCCTACACCTTTTGTTATGCGAATCCAATGTGAGATTTAGCCATACAATTGTATGGCTGAATTCGCACTGCACAGACATCGCATGTGATCTGCACTGTAGTGTGGGTGCGAATCAACTGCAATGTCTGACATCGCTACAGTGTGAACCTAGGATAGCCTAGCACACACAGGCTGAATGTCGGGCGGCATCGGCTGGTTCAATAGAAACCAGCCGACATTAAACCCGTGTGTACTGCGGCTGGTCTGACAGAAGCCTGCCATTCGGCAGAAGTCATCGAAGAGGCATGACTGAAAAAGGTCTGCCGATCGTCTCCCGTTCAGCGCTCTCAGCTGACCGGAGTGTTCTGGCTGGGGGGTGCTGTCCCCCTATCAGAACACAATAGAACAGCAGGGGAGATCGCTGTACTAACATTGGATTGCTAGTACAGCATCTCCGACCTGAGCTGTCAGTTTTTAGTGTGTACCAGTCTTAAGTCATAGATACTGTATTTCAACGGCTGTCATTGAAAAACATTGGGTGCGACTTGTCATGCAACTTTAGAATCCAAAGTCGCGTGACAAGTTGCACATGTATGAATGGAGCCTTAGGCCCATTCATGGTGTACAGGCCTCAAGCACCCTCTGCATATACTTAGCGGACACAGATGTGCCATTTATCCACTCTGCTCCAATCAGCAGGGGATCTGTGAGTGGATCCACTGCTGATCGGGATGGAGTCTAGACCGTTTGAAAGGGGCCTAAGGCCCAGTTCTCACTGATGCAGTGCGGGAACCGCAGTAATTCCTGTTCGGTTCCCACACCGCATCAGAATTGCAGGCAGTTCACACTATGCTCTGCAAATTGCTGCAGGTGTCAATATAAAGTTAATGACACCCCCAAATCATTTTGCAGAACGCAGTGCGAACTGCGTAATCGGATGGAATCGGATCACTTATGGCTGAACACCCATGCGGTCCGATTCCAGTGCGGACCAAAAAAAAAGGGTCCAGCACGTTTTTTGGTGCGGATCCAGTGCGAATTGAGCCATACATAAATGTAAGGCTCAATTCGCACCGCACTGAATTTGCATGTCATTTATACAGGAATCCAGTGCGATTCCTGTACAAATGACATGCGATGCGGCAGACCGCATCAGTGTGAACCCAGCCTTACACTGCATAAAGTCTATTAAACAAGAACATGATTTGTCCACCAAGCTCATATAGGTGTGATGGTTGGGGGTCCACAAACTTTTGGCCACATAGTGTATTTGTTCTTTTTTGCATATCAAGGCTTCCACGCCTATCCATAAAATAAAAACACAAGACTCAAAGTATTTGAACAAATAAATAAATTATATATTAAACTTCTTCTTTTTCCCAGTTGTGACATAATCAATACAGGTATATACAGTACATCAAAACTGAAAGCAATATGACAATATGTACATAAATTAATATTTACACCCTTCACAAAAAGAAAAAAAAAATCTCTTTACAGGTTCAGGCAGAAAGTTTTGATTTCAATACTGTAAATAAAAGATTGGCTAATTTCTACAGACAGAGGGATAGAGAGAGGTAAGAGAATATAAGATAAGGCCTTGGTGTGGTGGCAATATCGCGTGCAGCCATGTAAGCGATTTCAAGTATAGAAGAAAAACATTTTTTGTGCCACTTGCAAATTAAGGCAGATTGGTCGCCAAAGAGCAGGCTGAACGTCTTGTTTCACAGTTCTCTTGTAGGTAGCACCACTTTCAACAGTTCCTGTTTTCATGTAACCGGTACAAAAAATGATTATTAAAGCTTAAGAAACAGCCAAACTTTTCCAGGCTCCATACGTCAAAACTTTTTCGTTTTCTTCGTCTGCCGTCATACCCTGTTGGATACAGGCAGTTTGCCAAGCGTGACGTTGTACAATATAAAGCTGTGCAAATAAAAGCTACAATATAAAATAAAAATGATTCAAAATATTATACAGAACACTTGAGACGAAGAACAAAGAAAGTGCAAGCGGAGGTACGTGGAAATTTTTTTTTTTTTTTTTAGAGAAACGGGATCAGAAGTAAAGGGTGGTGGTAGACGAGGCACTTTTGGGTGATTGGCGGCCTGTTGCGGTTTGCGACATTGTAGCGGGAATGCTGAACCCGGATCAAAATGGCTTTACTCCGACCCCCAGAGTTAAACCTCAAGGCAGTAAACACGTCGACACCCTGAGGAGATCTCCATAGACACTTTTCTCTACAAAGCTTTGTGCATTGTTCCTCCTTTTCCCTCCAGTTTGAATGTTTTTTTTTTCCACGTTTTAGTGTTTTTTTTTTAAGAACGGTTTTGTGCTTTTAAAACAAAACAAACAAAAGTAAACCCCAGCAGGTAGGTCACATTCAGTCCTTCATAGTCCCCCAGTGCTTCTATTATTATTTTTTTAATGTAACTTCCAGTCTCTTCCCGTCCCTTCAGACACCTCGTCAAGTTTTCTCCTGCGTGGCTCGAAGAACTCTTCACATCGTAGAAAGAGGCACCAGGGTGGGACATAGTTGGCACGACTTCATAAATAACCCAAAAATATGTAACTAAAAAGTTTATGTACATAGTGGACCGTTTTGTTCGTTAAAAAAAATAAAAAATAAAAAAAAATAATAATAATAATTCTGGAAAATCTCTGGGCTGTGCCAGCTGGCGCAGTGGTTTGGACGGGTATCTTTTGGTTGCTTAGCAGTCATTGCCCCTGATACATATTTGAGCAGCCATGTTTTGGTGTTAGGCACGGTGGTTAAGGGTTGTTCAAGCAGCGTCGTCTTCCAAACTCACCATCTGTTTCTAAAAAGGTAACGGGAATCGCTGAATTAGCAGTTGTCAAAATATTCAGCATAGAATAAGTAACACATTATAGGAAAAAAAATCATTGATACTCTATTTTGCTTAGGGAGCTGAGCTCAAGCAACCTCAATGGGCATAAACAGTGGCCCTAGAAGTGGACTTGTCAGTTGTGAAAAACAAAATTCTACAAAGAAAGGGGTAGAAAAGCTAAGCCAGTGGCCTTTTTTTCAGTGATAAGGGTTTTAGTATGTTTTGGAAAAGCGATCAAAAGCACAACTTCCCATATTTTTAGGACGGGCCATAGATTATGTGAGTTTCTTCTCTGCAACCACAGTCAGGCTGGGTTCACACTATTGCGAATTGGATGCGGTTCCCCGCATTCAGTTCGCAACAGCAGGAGATGTTGACCAACTCTCTATGTAGTGGCTCACATATCTCTGGTGCGGCTCCGGTGCAAATTTGCACAGGAGCCCTGTGCGTCTTTTGGTTCATTTCAGGTCCGAATTCAGCCAAAAATTGAGGCTGAAATCGTAACTGAAACGCTGCGAGGACGCACCGGACCCCTGCTGTGAGCCACATGCTAAGATAGTGTTAACCCAGCCTGAGTGTAGATGGGCTATTGTCTTCTCCCGGTATGGGGGGGGGGGGATGCTGCGAGGAGCCATCCCTGCCAGGAGAACACAGTGATTATTGCTAGCAGCTATAGCCTCTGGCAATAATCGCATGCAAAAATCCAGCATGCTGGTTGTACCCGAGACGATCGATGGGTACAATCAGCCTGTCCATAGACGGTTCTAATCTCATCTGGTCCCTGCTGAACCAGGCGAGACTCGAGTCACTTGGCAAAGCAAGCAGCAGGACACCAATGATTTTTTTTAGGTGTCCGTAAGGGTTGCATTTTTCCTACTTTCAACCAATGTGATGGGGATTTTCCATTGATCCCAGATTAATTGGTTTTGATAAGGGTTCCCCAAGGTTTAAACATTTTTTTAGGGTTTTTTCTGGGGTAGAAAGATTGAGAAAGGCTGCTCTAGAACATTAGGTTGTGGGATAATAGGTGCTATCTGCAGAAATATTTTAGGCCCCTTTCACACTGAGGCGTTTCTAAACTGCCAGTAAAACATTTGAGTGCTTTTGAAGAGCTTTCCATTAATTTCAATGGAGGAGGGGGCGTTTTTTCACCGCCCTGCCAGCCCACGGCCCCAGTGTGAAAGCATTCATTGATTGTAATAGAAATAGGTTTTCGTGAGCTTTTCAGGCGCTTTTTTTAGCGTGAAAGGGCCTTAGGCTAACTGAGCTGAAGTAAGAACAAACTTCATACAGTAAGGAGAGACCAAAATCCAATATCTTACCGATGGGTATGTGTATCCACCATCCTGACTTCTGCATATGTGGATCTCATCGTCTTCTGTGGTTTTCTGGTACACAGGATTGTCAAAGTGGATAGTATTGCTGTTTTTTAACCTCCAGTTTCTCCATAACAGGAAGCCTCCAAAAGCGACCAGGCAGAGTATGACTGGAAATAAAGGAGGAGACGTTAGCATGTTACAGACCGTAAGAACTGTAATTCTAAAATATCAACAAACCAGATAGCCCTATCTACTCCAAGAGGCAATTACTATTAATAAGCAGATTAACCACATTAACAAATATTAGAAAAGCCTGTTACAAAACGTAAGGACAATTGCAGAAAGCATGGTGATATTTGAGACTGTATCACCCTATTTACTAAAGCCGGACAGTGCAAAATATACTGCAGCTGTGCATTGTAGCCAATCAGCTTCTAACTTCAGCTTGTTCAATTAAGCTTTGGCAAAAATAAACCTGGAAGCTGATTGGTTTCTATGCAGAGCTGCACCAGATTTTGCATTCTCCAGTTTTAGTAAATCATCCTCTAACACTAAATGGACACTAAATAAAGCCTGGTCTAACTTGGGCTCCAGCACAGATAGGCAAAAATCTGCCATACGTGGATGTTTGCTGGTCAAGACATACATTCAGTCTGTGCAGAGAACAATGAATGCAGTCACACGTTGACCGCATACATGGCACCTGTGGTCATGATATTATCATGTATCCAGTTCAGATTGTTCTATATCCGATAATGAAGAAATATTTGTCATTGGCCAACATGCTGCTAGATTATATTCTTAAAACAGCCTAACCTCGCTGATAATCAATCCGCAAAATGACACTTTAAGCAATCCAATGTCTTGGCTGATAAATATATTATTTTCACCACTGTCGCTGCAAACTAAGTTACAATGCAGGTAATAGAACCATTAACGTTGGGGTTGGTTTACTAAAAGCAAATAGACTGTGCACTTTGCAAAGTGCAGTTGCACTCTGCGAGTGCAGTAGCTCCAGAGCTCAGTAAATGAGGTAAATTTTCACTTGAAAAAGAATACCCAATCACATGCAAGGAAAAAAAAACAAAACAGAATTTTTGCTTGCACATGATTGGATGATGGAAGTCAGCAGTGCATGTGTTCATTTACTTAGCTCTGGGGCAACTGCTCTTGCAGAATACAACTGCAGTTTGCAAAGTGCACAGTCTATCTGCCTTTGGCTGAGAATGTACACAGATTAATTATGAGCACCCAGCAGGCAAGGCGGATCAGCTTTTCATTCATGGTGTGTGCTGCCCATCTGTTGGGTCAGTTCAATAAACAGCTTCACTAATACAAACAAGATCTTGTTGCTATAAGAGTGTATTGAACCAAAAAAGGAGAGGGGAAACTTACCAACAGGAATGACAGCGTAAATAGCATTGGAATGGGTATGGGAACTTTCAGTGTTCATCTTAACACCAATGTTATTTTCAGCTGCAAGTAAAGAAATGGTAGAGGTCAGTGATATGTCGTACATTTGCCTTCAGTGATGTGCAGCTTAGTGTCTATAACAGCCTTTCTCATTCTTTTCAACACAGAGGAACCCTCTTTCCAGTCTCAGGGAACCCCTGCTAAAAATTACTATATCTACAACTCATGATCCATTAGTGTGATGGTCAGTGGGAAGAATGCTCCTTACACTTGTGATCATTGTGAAGAATTACCCCCTTACAGATAGATAAAAAGATCAATGGTGTCAGTGGGAACTTATATGAGAGGCAGAAATTGTTTATTTCACAAGTAACCCCTAGAAACCTTTGGGGGAACACTGGTTGAGAAACCATGATCTATAATGTTTTATGTCCCACACATTGTTGGCTTTCATATGATGTTCGCATAACCTGTCTTCAAAATCCACTATCATTCCCAGCACATCACTCAGGTGTTGTCCAGCCCAGGTTCTAAAAAAGGTGACCTTTTAAGGGTTCTTTTGATAAGGACTGTACTAGCCTTATTTATAATTGGCCACAGGTATGAAATGTCATTGCAGCCTTCTGTGAGTAAGAGACTTGACTAATACACTTTTCCCAGAATTGCACTGGAAAAAGGGGCCGCTATTAGTTGGAACAGACTGCCGCACTACTAGTCCAGCAAATCTATAATATATTGCTCCATACACTATGTGCAGTCAGTATCATGGATCTACAAAAAGCATAGGATAACTGAAATTAAGTTTTAAGCCAACCTGTTCTTATCTGTGTCAGATCAGTCCTACGCATTTAACGTCCAAGTCAAAAGACCCAACTTTTTCATAAATGAGGGCCTGGCCTACAACCCGGTGTACATCTGCTACTAAATGAGAAGCTTATGATTTCTACTACAAGAGATACAGGAGGAGTCTGGTACCTGGATGTGACACTGTAGAAAGTTCTGGGGTAGAGAGTTCAGGATTTGCTTTAGCAGTCTGAGGCCTTTCTGTTTTAATGACTGGTCGGCTTGTGGTAGTTGAAGAAGTGGTCTTAGGACTTGTTGATGGCTGTTCAGGCTTGACAGTAGTGGGCCTCCTTGGTGTAGAGGTAATCTTGGCAAGGAGAGTACTTCTGGGTGTGGTGACCGGGGAAGGCGTTGTCGTAACCGGAGGAGAGGTGACCTTAGTGGAATGTGGAGTAACGGGTTCTGAAGACACAACCAATACACTTTTTACAATCCTGCACACGTCTACAAAAGCATTCACAGAGAAGGTTTTCACTAACTTACGTGCACACGTCATATTAATGACTTACCTGTCACGCAGCTCCTCATATCTGGCCCAAGGTGTTCTCCGTCAGGGCAAACACATGTGTACTTAGGTGGGTGTGTGCCAATTTGTGGAGCGGGCAGACACAAGTATTCACAGCCTCCATTGTCAAGGTGGTGAGAAGCACACCAGTTATCACCTGAAGGTCACAGAAAAATGAAAGAAAAAAACAAACAAACAATTTAACATTATTATTCTGTCCAAAGCATTAAACCACTTTCCCCTTAGTGTATTTCCAAAGCAATAAGTATATTATTTTTAGTTTCAGATAGGGGGTTAGAGATTAGACCCACTGTTGAGTTTTGATGGCTGTCTGTGTCTCTGCTAAGGATCCCCCCTCCATATGTCCTCACAGGACTTTATCTTTTTGACAGCCTAGTCAGGGCACCCAATACTCCCCAAAAGGATATGCCACCCATTTTTTCTTATGGTGCAATGTAAGTTCTGCAATATTATGGGGTTGATTTACTAAAACCTGACAGTGCAAAATCGGGTGCAGCTGTGCATGGTAGCCAATCAGCTTCTAACTTCAGCTTGTTCAATTAAGCTTTGACAAAAATACTTGGAAGCCGATTGGTTTCTTTGCATAGCTGCACCAGATTTTGCACTCTCCAGTTTTAGTAAATCAACCCCTATGCTTTTTATGCCTTTCCATCTTAAGCCAGCCATAGATGGATCAAATCTTGGCCGGTTGATGGGCAGGCTGATTGTACCCAAGTCGATCCATTGATCGACTTGGGTGCAACCAGCATGTCGGATTTTTTAGCATGCGATTATTGCCAGCGTTTATAGCTGTGTTCTTCTAGCAGGGACGGCTCCCTGCCCCTGCTGTGAGAAAACAGTAAAGAAATTTGCAGGAAAGAAATTTGCATAAAATATGGCCAGCTTTACTGTCACAATTCAGAAGCTGAATTTTTTCTTACCATCAGGTTGTCCATGGTTGTGATACAGAACAATGTCTTCTGGGGATAAAAGGTCTTCAGCCACCTTTCTTATCTGGTTTCCAGTCAGTCTGTTGGCACTGAATATAGCTTCATTGTCAGTATCAGTCCAGAACACAAGATCCTATAATACATAAATATGATGCAAGTTATTAAGAAGTCAAACCACAGAAAATGACCAAAAACAAGTGATATCTGTTTGAGAACAGTGCAACCTGTGACCCCAGGGTGATACCAGACAAAGATAAACATGCAAATATTGACAGAGACAGGAAAATGCTGAATAGTTATTTAGATTGGCTACAACTGGTCACTAATGTGATAAGTCTTCAATGTGGGATCCTTTTTATACCTAGTGGTAGGCTGCTGATACACCTGTAGACCCATCTGCCTGAGACTTTACCTTTACGACATCTAACTGCCCAGGTATGACTGTACATACCTCAACAAAGGTTAAGGAATAGAAAGCCCACCAGACAAGTATTCTCAAAAGAGGACAAATGCGGTATAGCCAAGAAACGTACTCTATTACAAATTTAATGATACAAAAATGACTGAAAAAATAATAACCTCCACAAACACCATTTAAAAAATGACAACGTTGTCATATAAAACATGTAGTCCGGACTCCCAGCCTCTGTCCATACCTGGATGACTAAATCTGATTTGTGGTCCAGGCAAGTGGGGGAGACAATACAAAGGGTTTCAACCCTTGAATATAACAGAATATTTCAACCATCCCAAAAGTTTTTTGACTTATGTCTGCTCCCATCCAACCAATTTGTTAGAGAAAAAAAAAAACTTCCTGGATCTGACGAGACAAGAAGCAAATTATCAATAGGGATTTAAACGCACCTCAAAGATGGTGAGACCGAATGGATGAGCTAAGTGCTTTTCATCGAATATGACTATCCTCCTGTTTCCACCAGCAACATCGATGCTAGATAGAGTATGCAGCTTGGAATCCACCCAGTACAACCTCTGATTGATCATATCTAAAAACGAAAACAGAAATATTGAAATGTGTTTAAGTATCAGGGCACTATAAAGCACTCATTAAACATCAATGTACTATGTAACAGGCAGCTATAAATAAAAACACATAGCTTACTCACCCAGAGTGATGCCATTGGGCCACTCAACATTGTCGCTAACAAGAGTCTGCCTGGCAGCACCGTTCAGGCCTCCCTTCTCAATCTTTGCTGGAAAACCCCAATCAGTCCAGTACATGAAGCTGAAATACATAAATACAAGAATGATTAGTGCTACAGCCAGTGTGCACATCAAAAGTATTACAGTTAGATGTGGCGGCACTTGTGTCAGGGCAGTTGACTGCATTAAACCTTCAAGTGTCCTTAACTTAAGTGACCTTCTTCATCTAGAACAGGGTTTCTCAACCAGGGTTCCATGGAAGGTCCTCCAGAGTTTGCTAGGGGTTCCTTGAGCAATTTCTGCCTCTCAGATAGGTTGCCACTGACACCATTAATCTTTTTATCTATCGGTAAGGGGGTAATTCTTCCCAATAACCACAACTGTAAGGAGCGTTCTTGCAAGTGACCATCACATCACACTAACGTATCATGATTTGTAGATATAGTAATTTTTAGCAGGGGTTTCCTAGGACCTGAAAGTAATTGTAAGGGTTCCTCAGTGTTGAAAAGGTTGAGAAAGGCTGATCTGGAATCAAACCTTCATATCAGGACTGGATAAATCACAGGTTACTATTGCTTTTTGGAAATAAAACATGCCTTCTTGGCTTTACACATGCCAGCAGGCCCTATGGCTGCAATAGTTGGTTCCAGCATTGAATAGTGATTTTCAACGCTCAACTTCATATATGTGCAGTACTGTGACAATTCTACTGGTTCTGTCTGTATCAACCAGTTTTCCAGTGTATGTCAGAAAATGAAAGCAATGCATTATGCCAACTAGAAGCTAAACTATTCTGCAGAAGAAAAGGTAAAAAAAATGCCTCACCCTTTGGTGGGATCCACCACAATGTCACGTGGCTTAGCCAGACCTTCCCTGTGGAGAGTTTTACGCTTAGTTCCAAGTGTGTTGGCCACAGAAACAGTGCCATAGTTAGAGTCTGTCCAGTAGATGTTGGCATGGATCCAATCCACAGCAATACCATCTGGGGAATGGATCTCGTTTCCAATCACAGTCTCATGGTGAGAAAAGTTGTGAGCTTTGTCCATAAAGGCACTGCAGAGGAAGAGAAAGAGGAAATAAATTAATTCCAATCTTTGTTGTACAACTCTCTTTTTAATTAAATGTATTTCCCCGTAATATTGGTCCCTCCTGCCCTACCTGTAAATTTTCCTCTGTGTTGCGTCAGACCAGTAGATTCTTTTGTTGGCTATCTCCATATCTAATGCCACCACATTCTTCAGACGAGGGATGAAACTGGTGTACTCGCTTTTGTCTAGTGTCATCTTCCTCACTTCATGACGGTTGGTGAAGAACAGGTATGCCTCTGTACCTAGAAAAAAAAACAATACGGCATCCTCAGAATAGACATCTTCACAATCTCATTTCTGTGCAGTCAGGGATTTAACCGCTCAGCAACTAAAAACAATGAATGGTGTTCTTTTTGGGGTACTTACCGATGCCCTTGCAGGAGCCAGTTACTGGATCTAGTTGGTAGCCTTCGTTGCATTCACATTTGTAACTTCCTTCAAGGTTAGTGCAAATCTGACTACAAATGTCAGGTTGTTCACATTCATTGATATCTGTATGAAACAAAGCAAAATTATATATTTTAGAAATATACAAAATGTAAGGACTATGCACAATAAACAGCCTGTTATTGCTGTCCGAGTCTCCATCACTTCCTAGCCCGATGGCACCTTGTCATATTCTTACACCAGAACAGCGGAAGGGAAACCCCCCCAGAAGTTAGGAAATATCTCTATAAAAAGCAAGATATTCCCAAAGCCAAGTTGACTATAGAACAATATGTAAGAGCTACAAATATAACCAGGAAGACTAGAAAGTCAGAGTGCAGGTAAAGGAGGAGAGTTATAATAACTCAATAATAAAGGAGCTGGATTTCCTGGTTCCCCATTGGAATATGGAATATGTTATCTCTATAATGCAATGGACAGAGCTCCACTTTAACAAGTCACGCCTCTTTAGGTTCAGTTTAAAAAACTGCTATTTTGAGTACAGGTGTGATGGAAGTATGACAACTAATGAACATAGAAAGCTTCAATTACCTTCACATTTCTTTCCATCCACGAGCCGATAGCCCTCTGGACATAAACACTCGTAACCGATCTTAAGGTCTTTGCAGATATCAGAACATCCGCCATTGTTTTTCATACACTCGTTTTCACCTTCAAGAGAAAATGGAGATGATATTTGTGTTAGTGGGTCAGAACGAAAGTTCCTTAAGAAACTACAAAGAAGGAAGGTGTAATAACACCGATCTACTGTACAAATCAGAGACTCACCACACGCCTTCAGGGGCTCATCAGTCCAGTCTTTGCAGTCTCGCACACCATTACACACTTGGTCCATGCTGATACACTCTCCGCTGTGACACTTGAACTTGTTTGGACCCTCACATTTTGTCACTTTAAGGATAAAGAAAACAGTTTATAGTCATATAGAATAGGTAGATTAAAAACAGATAAGCATGATGGATGCTATGAGGTCCTAGGGCTAGGGTGAAGTCGACATTCACTGCAGATGAACCTTCCTGGTGTATGTGATTTAAATGAGAGTGATTGATTCATGAACAGTGAATGTTTGGTAAAAGTCATCTTCGCTGCTTTATAAATAGGTTCTTATGTGTAATCTAGGAGCTATGGTCTTCTCTAAAATCCTGAACCAGACAACTGGATCACACCTTCTATTGGCACCAATATGTGTCTGTATGGCCCCTTTCACACTGACGGGCTAATCGGGTCTTCCTTTCATTTTTTCAGACGGACCCGATTGGACCATCTATTGCTTTTTATGGAGCGGTGGACAACCGCCAGTATCCGATCTGATCCTGTCCACTAAAAACATACAGATGGTTCCCCATCAGTCCGGTGAATCGGATGACAGTCTGATGGAAACGAACAGGTGATCCGTTTCCACCCGACAGACCATAGAGGACAGCAGGCTGTGTCCTTGTCTGCTCTGCATCAGCGGAGCGGACACGGACCTGTCATCCGCCTGCTCAGCAGGGATCAGTGGAGAGATCCCCTGCTGAGTGAGCGGATCTGCTGGCTGACTCCGCCAGTGTGAAAGGGGCCTATGACCGTAGCAGGGACACTATACTGAGAACTCAATCAGTGACTGGGACTGAAGTGTTTTTATGTTGTAGGATCCTCTTTCGGAAGCACTGTGGAATAATTATTTAGGTAAAGTCAAAAACAGATTGCATGCTTACTATTTATACATCCTAATTCGTCGCTATGATCGTCACAGTCATATTCTCGGTTGCACTGCAGACTGCCATGAATACACTTGCCGTCATTGCATTGGAACTGATCTGGGCTGCAGGTTGGTTTTTCTGTAGGTACATAAGATGCATAAAATTAGTCAACCACATATCACTTTTATGCCCCTCAGCAGCATGATGGACAAAGTGGTCGTATCGACCTCCAGTACATACCACAGCCCTTTTCATCTGACTTGTCCCTGCAGTCAAACCCTCCATCGCACTTCCAGCTCATGTGTATGCATTCTCCGCTGCCGCAATGGAACTCCAGGTTGGAGCAGGGTTTGTCAGTCTTAATCGGCTCTTTCCCTTCACAGTTCTCCTCATCGGAGCCATCTTCACAGTCTGGATCTCCATCACAGGTCCACAGCTTGGGGATACAGACGGTGGAGTTCTTGCAACTGAAGAAGTTTTCGTTGCAGGTTTTGGCTGGGCAATCTTCTTCATCACTACCATCATCGCAGTCACGGTCCTCATCACATACGTATTCCAGAGAGATACACATTCCGCTCTTGCACTGAAATTGCTCATCTGAGGCACAGGGCTTGAGAGCTACAATAAATGAGAGAGGCCAATAAGACACACCGCACATAAACCATCACAAGACCTTGATTACTAATGTTAAAGGACCTAACGCGTTTAGTGCTACTCTTTAACATGATACACACGCGTTTAACAGCATAGTATTTTATCAGTTATTTGGGCAGCAGAGCAACTGTGATTTTATACATCAGTTTAGTTGTATTTAACTCTCTGCAATTCTATGGGCCACAATTAACAACAATTATGCGGTGCTCCCTAAAATATATGATCCATTTCTATATTGAGACATTTATAGGAAATCACATTATATATTTATCATTTATTCATTTTACAAATAGGTAGTGCGTAAGTTTCACTGGTTTTCATAATTCTAAGGGCCAGCTTTCTGGGTACCATGTGTGATATGCTTTAAAGCGTTTCTTTTTAGGTAGGTCATCAGGCCTATCCCCAACGCTCCCCAATTGCTCAAGCTTGGGAATTGCATCCACAATGTAAAAACACATGTGCATAGTCAATTTGTACACACATACTAGGGCCAAATTTAGATAGGAGCCAACATGTGTTGGAGTGTGGGAGAAAACTGGAGTACCAGGAAACCCATGTGAACACTGGGAGAAGATGCAAACTCCATGCAGTAGCAGAGTTTAGCTATGCCTATTCATCGCAAGAATTACATACCGCAGTCCTTCTCATCTGAGCCATTCTCACAGTCTTCCTGATGATCGCACTTCCATGACAGGGGGATACATCGATTCACCCTCCCACCGCAGCTGAACTGGTCAGTGCTGCAAGTTACAATATCTGAGAAGAGACCCACAGGGTATAAGAAGTCAATTCAGAATTATTTCAAGAAAATTCATGCCATCTTTCTCTACTGCCTTTATCCCACCCTCCATTGTAGTGTCCCAAAACTTACCACATGTCTTTGAGGACTCATCAGATCCGTCCCTGCACTCCTCATTGCCATCACAGACCCACTTATATGGAATGCATTTGCCATCTTCACACTGGAACTCATTTCTTTCACATTTTGAAACCTCTAGAATAAAAAAAAGAAAAAACAAATAGAAAATAAGCAATGAAGAGCTACAAATGAACGTTAAGAAGGCAAAAATCTACAAGATGTTGTCATCATGACTGCTTTTTGGTATACATCTCTCATTTAAAGTCCCCAAAACCCCTTTTTCTGTGTTCGTATATAGGGATGGAGTGCATGCGTCTCATATAAAGTCCCAAACTGTTCATAGTATATCACAAAAACTTTCTCTGCAATGCAAAAAAAAAAAGACAACAGCTGGTTAACACCTCTACTATCTACCCAAAACAAAACCTTGCACTCAATTCAGTTTATCATGGAACAATTCTTTTTTGAATTTTTTTTTTGAAAATGGCTTTGTCATTTTGGATCGACGGCAATTTTTCTACAAGGAAGTTGCAAAGGTAATCAGCCAGGTCAAACAAGTTGTAAAATAACAGCACATAACGCAATGCAGAAGAAACGCAACTACCAGGAAGTCAGTGATGTTATTTATCTTAGATACGAACTGTCCCTGATTACAAGGGGAAGTTCAAAGCTTTGAAGACCCGTCTTAGCAAACGTTCACTCCAGGAAATGTAACAATAGTACTGCTAAATGTTTGATCATCTATTCAAGTGAGCCCGTACTGAGAGAAATGCCTGGACTTCCGATGCTGCCGTTTTTCTGAAAATGCTATTTTCTTGACTTTTATGCTGACCCTCCGCCTTCAATGCCTCATCAATTGTTGACCAGGAACAAATATGCATGCCTGTAAAGTCAGAGGTTTTTATCCACATACCTCTTCCAGAACTTAAAGCCCATTTGATGTCTCACACCTTCTGTAGGCCCTTTTCACCAAGGTGTCATCAAATCTGTTCCCAGACTGATCCCCTGCCAAGTTGGATCTGAATGGAGATATATGTGACATCCACATCCATTCCAATTTTTCTTTTTACTTGTGATGGAGCTAAAACAGACTCATCGGTTTCTCTAATGGGAAACAGTTGAGTTTGATATAGGCAGACCATTGTCCGCCTATACACACCCACATCCATTCAGGTTCCTAAAGGCAGATCTGGCCATAAACAATTTTGCATTCGGTCAAATACGGACGCATACAGATGTGGACAGATATAAGTGGATGCCAGTTCCCTCACATCTGACCAGCCATGAGGATGCTTTGGGTAATCACAGATCAAGAATGGCCTGACAGAACGCCCATGTGAAAATGGCTTTATAGTCCTGTTATGACTTGTGACTGATTTTTGGTTGGAAATGCTTTAAAATACACGTTTCACCCAGGGAAAATGCTGTTTTCTGTTCTCACCCTGCGGTGGCCTGTGCTAGCAGAGCTGAGTAACAGCCACACCCATCAGCAAGTGTCCACAAACAAACAAGCATTGCAGAGAAGGGGAGGGGGTTTATCTAACTAGGTCTGCGTGAGTAATTGAGATCACCGAGTCTAAAGCTGTTAACACAAGTCTGAAATTTGAGCGTTGAGTAGCCCTGCCAACACCACCTAACTAAACAAACTTCGATTAAGAAATCAAAGGAAGCGGGCATAAAAAAAAGTCAGCCAAATAGTGACTGCAGCCGATCAGCTATAGTCACTGTTTGGATTTACTGATAGCCATGGGTGCCGGCTGTCAGGATACAATAGCCAGAAGCAGTAGATCCCTTCAGCTGCATTAATTAGCTCAAACGAGGATTTGTTCAATTGGACTTTACTGTATTGACTCAAGAGGATCAGCATGAGAGTAAGTCAACTGGCAGTTACCGTCTGGTGAAAGATCTCCTATAATGTTTATTGTGTATATAGTAAGGGATCATGTCAAGGAGGAAAATAAAAAGTAAACTGCATCTGAAGGTTTCTAGCCAACCTCTTATCCAGGGGTCTCCAAACTTTCTAAACAAAAGGCCAGTTTACTGTCCTTCAGACTTTTGGGGGGCCGAACTGTGGTTAGTGGGAGTAATACCCCATCTTTAGTATTAGAGGAAGAAAGAGTGCCCCGTCATTGGTATCAGTGGGTGGAATTATGCCCCATCGTTGGTGTCAGTGGTAGAAATATTGCCCCATCATTGGTATCAGTGGGTGGAGTCAGTGGTAGAAATATTGCCCCATCGCTGGTGTCAGTGGGAGGAATAGTGCCTAATTATTGGTGTGAGTGGCAGAAATGATGCCCCATTGTTGGTGTCAGTGGCAGGAATCGTGCCTTAGGGCCAGATAAAGGCAAGCAAAAGGCTGCATATAGCCCCCGGGCTGCAGTTTGGAAACCACTGCTCTTACCCATGACTATAAGACACTGATACCTAAACATATAACATACGCTCACTGAACAGACACGTTTGTCTTTCAATAGGTGAATGAAATATGTTTCACGACAGGACGTCAAGTGTAGATTATATTTCCTGAATATGAAACTGCCTGCGGGGTGTAGTTACGTGTCATTTCTGTACAGTTTTTCCACAGGAAGGACAAATGTAGTCTTCCGTAACATATTATACAATTGTTTTTTTTTGTGGGCATATTTCCGGTATGTAAGACTCACTACATTTATCAGACCATGGAGGTGGAGAGTACACCCAAAAGGAACAGGATGAATGAATCATATTGATTGCTTATTACCGTAACAGCTTCAGATTTCTTTATCAGCAAAACTAAACACCTTGATCCAGGTCAGCCAACGTCAGTACCTGATCTCACAAATGTTCTTTTAGCTAAATAGGCACAGACTCCACTCCAAAAACTTGTAGAAAGCCTTGACAAAATGGATTGAAGGCCAATACAGCCACATCTTAATGCCCAGTCCACAAAGCCAAGTCTATATAGACATGCTTTCATGATTTTGCCATGGGGGAGCCTCAGTGTTCTGCCAAGAGGCCTGACCTCAACACTACTGTACAACTTTTTGGATGAGTTGGAACACTGATTAAGCAAGGTTTTCTGGTCTATCAAAAAACTAAACACCTTTACGATTAGGAGCCAGGTCTTCTCAGCCAACTTCAGCACCTGATCTTACAAATGCTCTTTTGGCTGATTAGGCACAGTTCTCTCAGACACACTCCAAAAACTTGTAGAAAGCCTTGACAAAGAAAAGAGTGGAGGCCAATACAGCCACAAAGAATTGGGAACAGCTCCATCTTAATGCCACTGTGCACCAAGCCAAGTCTATATAGACATGCTTATATGAGTTTGGCATGGAGGAGCCTCAGTGGTCTGCCACGAGCCCTGACCTCAATGCCACTGAACAACCTTTTGGAATGCCAATTACGAGCCAGGTCTACTGATCTATCATCAGTACCTGGCCTGAAAAATGCTTCCTTGGCTGAATGGGCACAAATTCCCACAAACACGCTCCAAGCTGCTGTGGTAAACCTTTCCAGAAGAGTGGAGGCTGTTTTAGCCACAAAGAGTGGAGGGAAACAACTTCATATTAATGGCCATGGTTTTTGAATGGGATGTCCAAAAGCTCATATAGGTGTGATGGTCAGGCCAAAAAAGTGTACTCAGCGTAGGAAATGCTCAATATCTGCCAGCTTTTCCTTGACTGAGAGAAGAACCAGCTCTTTATCTGCATTCCCAACTACCTCTTCTTGTTTTCTTGGCTGACAGGGTGCATCGGCACCATGTGGGACAAGTTGGCACAATTTGTGGCAGCATGTGTAAATTCACACATAATATTTTTCACCTACCAACAGGCTTAGTCATAAAATGTCCCTACGTTTTCAACTTTGACTAAATGCAATTTTCCACCTCGGTGTTTTCCCTTTTACATCGCACTTTCATAATATGTCGTCTACTGGTTAGGTCATGCGTTTTTATGCAATCCTCCTGAATTTGAATATTTCTGTATGGTTATTAGAGGATGTGTTCTTCTATTACAGGGATGGGACGGTGTACATTTTTTGTTTTTTTTTATGTTTTATATTCATAAATGTTCAATAAAACGTGATTTAAACAAGCTTAAAAAGAAAATCTGGTTAAATATATCTTTCTTTGGATAATTTTGTCCCCTTCTACCTTGTGGTCTCACCACCAAAGCGAAAGAGATGCCAATTCGGTAGTCTTACTCACATCTGGATAAACAGATCTTTAAAGGACCTATTCACTTTATTGTGGCAAGTTAATGTGAACCATTACAGCAACTTGCAGTAAAATACACGTTTTATCGCAACACACATGCAAAAAGGCCCTCAATCTTCTGTTATTTCAACATAAAATCACCACATCACAGTCATATTATAACTGCATATTTTACCCTATATAATACAATACTGCACATTTCCCTGCTCGTATTTAAACCATTAATAAGTGTATCCAGAGGAAACGAGGAAAATAGGAGGAAAAAAAAAGAGACACGACCGACAACAATCTACTGTTAGCAGGAAAAAGGAAAATTGGCAATGACTTCAGTGGATAAGTGACAGAACAGCCATGTCAGCGATGCCGATGCCTTGCTATCTCTGAAGAAGCATTTGCTTCACATTCACCAGGGTGTGGTCTCAGCGTTTAAGGCTTTTCAATTTTCAAAAACAAAATGGCATTCGTCACAGCACCCAAAACCGAGGAAAGCCACGCTGACACTGACAAAATCTGTAGCTCTTTTCTCAATAAGCTAACGAAAGTAGATGTTTTCTCTTTAAGCTGATCAGTCAAATAATATAACTGGACTATGCCAGGAAAGGATGCTTTTACGGTATAAAGTTTCATCGTCTTCTTGGTAGCATGTGCTAAGAGAGTCACATTTGGCTTACACATTAACAGCGTGGTACATTAAACACCCACGCCTGAACTTTACCCTGGTTTTATATCCACTACTAAGAAAGATATCATATAACGTTAAAAGCTGGCAAATGGATCAACCAGAGAGGTAAAATAAATAGTTATGGTTGCAGTAATTTGATATTTTGGGGTACTTTTCTAGAACTAAAAGGTAAAATATGGGTAACAAGGTTTCGAAAATCAGTGGCCTGATCTGATTTTAGATGGACGACCATTGGACATCAGAAGGACACAGACAGTCATTGTATATTTATAGTGGATTGGGGATTATTCAGTAAATTATCTCTCAATTAAAGTTGAGGAGAAAAGTCCATGAAGCCTTACAAAAGGCTACAAAATTTATGGGCGAATATACATCTATCTAATGCAGCCTTTTAAACCTTTTTACCCCAGAGGAACCCCTAAAATAAATTTTAGGTCTTGGGGAACCCTTACTAAAACCAATTAATTGGGGTTCAACGGGAAATACGTTCATTATATTTGTGGAGGGTAGAAAGAATGGAATCCGTAAGGTGGTGGTCAGAATGCCACCCTTAAATACAAATAAACATATCATTGGTATCTTGCTGCTGGCTTTGCTAAGGCTGGTCCACACACGGTTCAAATCTCGGCTGGTTCAGCGGCTGAGATTCGAACCATGTGTGGGCAGGCTGAATGTACCAAGTTGATCGATTGATCAACTTGGGTACAACCAGTCTGCGGGATTCACTTGCGATTATTGCCAGTGGCTGCTGTATCAATCATCACTGTCTTCTCCCAGCAGGGACGGCTTTCCCCACCCTGCCGTGAGCAGACAATTGCTCAAAAAGAGGGATTCCCCTGGCAGCACTGTGCTGATGAGGGAATCGTGCAAACTTTTTTCCTGCAACCTGTGGCTGCAAGAAAGAGGTTTGCACCGTCTATGGCCTGCCTAAGTGGTTTTGGTCTCAAAACTATGCAGGAACCATCATGTTCAAGCTCAAAGAACTCCTAGCAACCTCTGGAGGAGAATGGCTGATCTAATGACTTGCAGCGAGTCAAGGAAGAGGCTAATCATGTTCAGGACTTTTGGGACATTTTTATTCTGAAAGGAAAATACAATGTGATAATAAAAAGGTCAAACTACGGTATATTGAAGAATGCTAACTGCACCTGGAATATGCAAACTGCAACCTGCATAGATGTGAACCAGGCCTCAGCGGCCGATTTATAAGTGTTTTCACACAGAATTCACACCTTTTTATAATTGAATCCAATTAAAAATGTGTGAATCGTAGGTGAAAGTTGCGTGAACACATTTATAAATAGACCCCAAGTTATAGGCTTCTCAGTAAGTAAACACGGGAGCTCAAGCAACGCAGGGCGTGGCCCTCATGGGTGTCAGCCAGGCCTGCGCTCCTGGAGACGGTTGTCGCAGTGTTGGATGCCAGAACACAACTGTTCTGTATTACTAAATATGGTCGACACACAGGAATGTGAACGCAGAACAGCAAGGGGAACAATGCTCTCACAATTTTTACAATTGGTCCCAGTGCTCCGAGTTGCACATAGGTATTGGAAAATTAAAAAAAATATATATATATTATATTTGATCCAACAAGAAAAAGACTGCTAGTGTAAATAAAAACACAGCACTGCAAATAAAGACACAAAATGGTGGAGCATAGTCAAAAGAGAGACATTTTTTTTTCTGCAAGTATCTTATGTCTGCCTTGTATATAAATTGGGCGCCAAGGGATTTTTCTGTAATATGGTTTGTAACAAAACTTGTTATAGAAAATTTTTACACATAAAAAGTTAAAGGGGGCCTCCCCAGTACAATATATGCACTCTGCTTGCTTGCTTGAAATTGCGAGTTTAGCGACCCACCCTGAGGCCTCGTTCAGGCATTTTGCTTTGCATTTTTCAATTGCTTTGGATTTTCAAATGCTTTAGAATGGTCTAGTACACACATACAAATCATAGTTCGTTTGCATCGCTTTGTTTTTGATCTGGCCTGCAATGTTTGCCAGGAGTTGGCAACTTGCAAAGCTTACCAGACTCCTCAATTCAAGGCAAAGACAGCGCACTCCAAGCACAGTTGATGCCCAATCTGTGCTTAAGGGCATTGTGGCCTTTTGGTAGTTGTTGTTGGTTCCTCAGACCCCCAGTAGTTAGTAGTGGGAGCATAGTCTCTTCTAACATGCTGCCAGACTTCATCTGTGTCCTACACCACGTCTCCAGTCTCCAACCACAACTGTAGATGATGTCCACTGTCTATGACCATCTCCTGTAGTATGTCCACACACAGTCTTCTGTGGTAATCCATAAACTGAACATTGCAGCCCATTGGTGATGTCAAGGGCCACAGCTGGGCCCAAATACCAACCACTGCCTTAGAAGCTTGTAAGGTTCTGGTGAAATATTTGCTTTGCATGAATTTCTTGGAACCAGCATTTTGGATCTCTAGGCCCGGGCTGCAGCGATAAGTGTAGATTACATCCTTGCACCTTCTACTACCAATCAAGGAATCAGTATTTTTCTATAGGTCTTTTAAATGCCACAATACAATGTTCCAATGACCTGCCAGTAAACTTGATTATTTCTGGCCGGTAACATGACATATTCACGTCACGTAGGCCAAAATAAACCAAGAGCCGTCAAGTTATTTAAAGACAAAGACGTTAGTGCTATCTCTGAGAATAAACCAGGGCCTCTGGGAAAGGCATGGAATATTGGCCTGTTAAGGCGCCATCAATGCCTTGAACTTTTGTTTCGCTCAGCAGACTTCTTTGCCTGCCTGCAAAGTTATAGGCCAGATTTATTCCGGTTCTGAAAGCACATGCAGTTTTTGAGTGTTTTTGCCATTTGCTCAGATACGTACTTCTGTGCATTCCTCAAGAGACCTGTTTTTTGGTATAATCTGACTAGAAAAGCAAGGAGTGGCTCTCAAGGAATCTGACCGCCCAAGCTCTCTGGCAGTCATTGTGGCAATTATTAGCATAATTCCAGCAGGCTGGACGCTAATACTGCCCATCAATGCAACGGATGGCCTCTCTAACTGATAATATGGCCACTGATGGTGGGGCAGAGCAGAGAATTCTGGTCAGTTCTTTCAAGGGTGCCATTCAGGGGATTAGATGCAACGAGAAGGCATCTAAAGGTGCCTGCTGTTCTTAGTATGGGAGAGCACCCATAGATACACTTTAAAGTAGAAGGCAGGGCAATACAGACATCCACCTTTTATCCCCTTCCCGACCTGGCATCCCTTTTAACTGGGCTTTTATACCCAGGGATGGAAAGGTCTGCCTGATCACATGGCCACTGCGATTGGCTGTCACTGTGGTCACATAATAAGCAGCTGGTCTCACCAGCTCCTGATTATTACCAGAACCCGGGAGTTGTCTTTGACAGCTCAGTAACTGTGCTGGGAGTGGGCATAGAGCACAATCTCAGCACAGAAACCTTGCCCGCCCATGGATACATATGTGCAGCACATGGGCATTAGAGCCCAGCCTCTTTGCCGTCGCACATATGCATTATGTGGGTGGCAACAGCTCACTGCGCTAAATTTCCTCATACAATTTCTAAAAAAAAAAATTGTAATTATCTAAAAAAAAAAAAAACGTTTTCTATTCGGTCACATGACCGCAAAGCTTCAGCGGCGGACCGACACCACTGCCAAATCTTTAGAGCAGTGGCGTCATCCCACTGGTGTCTAAGGCTATGTTGGCCTAAGGGGAATTCACACCCACCATCCACACAGACATACACATGTGCTACAGCCTTGCGGTCATGTGATCATTAACAAAAAAAAAAGTATTTACACTGAGTTTATTAGTAACTATATGCAAGGAATTAAAGAACGAACGGTGGGGAGGCGACATTTAGGCCTCATTCACATAGAATTTTTTTCACAAAAATCCAGTGTATCCTGCGGCTGGATTCACAGGTGGACATGGATAGTTGCGGCCGCTCACTCTGTACAAAGCAAAGACAGATGACCACCTCTGGATGCAAACAGCTTGCGCCCAAAAGCGTGCATCTGTCCCTAACTGCGCTGTGTGACTGAGGCCTTAAAATGGTGGGTTATTGTACTGCCTTTCCTTCTACTTGAGGCACTGTCCATTGATGATGACCCCCCTCCATCTCCAAAAGATCAGCAGGTATGACCGCACGTACGCAAAGAAACCAATGGGCATCGCAAGGCAGGCTATGACGTCCGAGCAGCGTTGCTAAGCATTGGTAACCTCAGAGTTGCTTGGGAGAACTAGTAAAAAAACAGCCAGGGGGTTTTCCCATGTGGACATCCCTGCAAAACAAGAATAGCGATATAATGCATAGATGTCCACCAACGTGGTGGTAGGGTTGCCACCTCATCCCTTTAAACCCGAACACATATTAATTACACAGGTTCTGTGGCTGATTAAGGTGGTAATTAAACTCACGTGGTGCCTTGTCTGCATTAAACTAGCCTCAGATGAGGGATGAGGTGGCAACTCTACGTGGTGGAATGCACCACATTCCGATGCAGGAGTGCCCTGCATCCACGCACTACACTGGTGCAAAATCTGTTGCCCATAGCAACTTCTTTGGCACACTTGTAGGTTGCTATTGGCAACAACTTCACTTTTGCGCCAGTTTTTACAGATCTGCACATCCGGGGACTGCGTTTAACTCTTCCCTTTACACTTTCTTGGCAGGCTGAGGATAACAATGTCGTTTGGCTGATTCAAACACTTGTAGAGGTGAAATCCAGCCAGGTCCTCCACTTATCCACCATCGACCTCTACTAATGTTCTATTACTAAGTTACAGATGTTCTCGGAAAAACTACAAAGCCATGAAGCAATCATGCCTGTATGACTACGCTGGTAAGCGGAGGCTCTTATCGGCACGCCACGCCCTGGATTCACTCGCTGCAGAAGTCATGACACACTTGTGAGGAGAGTGACGCACTCCTTCCCCTTAAAGAGGCCCTGTTTTTATCGAATTTATTTAAAAAACCCTTGGAATGGGAAAAGTAGCCATTTTTTAAGGGGGACCTGTCACCACACTTCCATTTTTTTTAAAATAAAAGCCTTGCAATGGGGAAAAGTAGCCATTTCTTAAAGGGGACCTGTCACCACACTTCCGTTTTTTTAAAAATAAAAGCCTTGTGATGAGGAAAAGTAGCCATTTCCTAAAGAGGACCTGTCACCACGCTTTCATTTTAATTAAAACCCTTGCAGTGAGGAGAGTGACACACTCCTTAAAGAGCCTCTGTTTAATATTGAAACCCTTGCAATGGGGAAACTGAGCTATTTCTTAAAGAGGACATGTCACAGTTGTCACCACACCTTTTTTTTTTTAATAAAACCCTTGCAGTGAGGTGAGGGAGCCATTTCTTAAAGAGACCCTGTCACCAGAGGATGCTAAATACATACAAACGTGCTAAACTGTTTTCAATTTTATTTCCTGTTAAGATCAATGCAACTTTATTAGAAACTCAACACTTCTGCGACTATCAGAGGCGTCTGTGTCCGGCTTCCCTTGCACCTCCTTGCTGTCGTGCGACATAGAATCAAGCAATGAAGCAGCAGCCTCCATTGCTTCATTCTACGTCGCAGGACAGGGGCTCCCACGGTTAAAGGAAATATCAGGGATACCACATTTCATAGGTCCATTGCTCAAGCAAAAAAGAATAGCAACCTCCATCTTCTTTATTATTGTATCATAATTTATCCTTTCTTATACTGTCTCCTTTATTATACTATCTTAATTTCTCTTTTTATATTACGTCAGTATCATGTTCTACGGCTGCAAGACCTCCCATTAAAAAGTGAAGTCAGGGTCCCTTTAAGACCAAGGGCGGGAAATTCCTCTCACAGGGGACTGAGGCACTAACCAAAACCACGCCCCTCCGTGTCCTCGCCGGGTCTAGGGGCGGGAGCTCGCATCGGCAGATATGACGTCGCCCAATCAGAAGGCGGGAGCGGCCAGCCCATTCATCCTGTGTGTGGAGTTGGGGCGTGGCTGCAGAGGGAATGCCGGTTGTTGTAACTGTCAATGACATGTCCCAATGTAAAGTGCCCCTCGCTATAGAATCACCTAAACCTATTGATAATGATGGCAATAATAGTACATATCTAAGTCCATAAACGTGTGCACCCTATATTACGTCACGGTCACGCCCTCCTCTTTACCTCACACGCCTCAGTTCAGGTTATCTGAGGTAAAGCTGCTCCCCCACCAGCAGCAGGGGACCCCCCATTAATGGCTGACAGCATGGCAGAACCTAAACAGCCACTATACGCATAGTGTGGTACTACAAGTCCCAGAGTGTATACAAGGAAGCACCCTTGCTTTATAATAATGATAACAATGAAATAAATATAATAATATCCTATATAAAATTATAATAATAAAGGCAACACCAGAAGACCCACCCATGCCTGACACTGTTAGTTCTGTTCCCAGCAGCTACACCCATTGACCAGAATGGGCAGGAGTCCATATTTTGTAGCACTACAAATCCCAGAAGACCACCCTTGGCCCATAGTACTAATAAATGAAGATTCAGCATTGCCTGACATCTTTGCTTCTGTCCCCAGCTACACCCAAAATAGCAGGAGGCCATCTTTGTAGCACTACAAATCCCAGAATGTCCTTCCAAGGGATCCACCCTCGGTCCATAGTAATAATAAATAAAGAACCCCAAGTCCCAGCACAGTTTTGTCTTCCTTCCCCCCTGGCCAGTGATATCTACATTGTATTAATACAAGGAGAAACTAGGAAGCCTTCCCCAAACGTGTCATGTGTAGAACCACAAGGCCCAGCAAGCCCTTTAGCCTTCTAGATTCATAATAAGAAAACAGGTTCAACTGGACCACATGTGGAAAAATACAAGTTGCAAATGTAGGACTACAAATCCCAGAGTGACACCTAGGAATGAGGGGGCCACCCCGGCCCCCAAAGCAAATGCACAGGTATGCTGCACCTCTCTGCTGTCCTGAGGAAGGACTGCAAGTCCCAGAATGCCCAGAGTGACACCTAGGAAGGAGGGAGCCACCTCTGTCCTGTCTGCTGTCTTCAGGTAGGACTACAAGTCCCAGAATGACACCTAGGAAGGAGGGAGCCACCTCTGTCCTGTCTGCTGTCTTCAGGTAGGACTACAAGTCCCAGAATGACACCTAGGAAGGAGGGAGCCACCTCTGTCCTGTCTGCTGTCTTCAGGTAGGACTACAAGTCCCAGAATGACACCTAGGAAGGAGGGAGCCACCTCTGTCCTGTCTGCTGTCTTCAGGTAGGACTACAAGTCCCAGAATGACACCTAGGAAGGAGGGAGCCACCTCTGTCCTGTCTGCTGTCTTCAGGTAGGACTACAAGTCCCAGAATGACACCTAGGAAGGAGGGAGCCACCTCTGTCCTGTCTGCTGTCTTCAGGTAGGACTACAAGTCCCAGAATGACACCTAGGAAGGAGGGAGCCACCTCTGTCCTGTCTGCTGTCTTCAGGTAGGACTACAAGTCCCAGAATGACACCTAGGAAGGAGGGAGCCACCTCTGTCCTGTCTGCTGTCTTCAGGTAGGACTACAAGTCCCAGAATGACACCTAGGAAGGAGGGAGCCACCTCTGTCCTGTCTGCTGTCTTCAGGTAGGACTACAAGTCCCAGAATGACACCTAGGAAGGAGGGAGCCACCTCTGTCCTGTCTGCTGTCTTCAGGTAGGACTACAAGTCCCAGAATGACACCTAGGAAGGAGGGAGCCACCTCTGTCCTGTCTGCTGTCTTCAGGTAGGACTACAAGTCCCAGAATGACACCTAGGAAGGAGGGAGCCACCTCTGTCCTGTCTGCTGTCTTCAGGTAGGACTACAAGTCCCAGAATGACACCTAGGAAGGAGGGAGCCACCTCTGTCCTGTCTGCTGTCTTCAGGTAGGACTACAAGTCCCAGAGTGACACCTAGGAATGAAGGAGCCACATCTGTCCTGTCTGCTGTATTCAGGTAGGACTACAAGTCCCAGAGTGACACCTAGGAAGGAGGGAGCCACCTCTGTCCTGTCTTTTGTATTGAGGTAGGACTACAAGTCCCAGAGTGACACCTAGGAAGGAGGGAGCCACCTCTGTCCTGTCTTTTGTATTGAGGTAGGACTACAAGTCCCAGAGTGACACCTAGGAAGGAGGGAGCCACCTCTGTCCTGTCTGTTGTACTGAGGTAGGACTACAAGTCCCAGAATGACACCTAGGAATGAAGGATACCATAGAAGGCCCAGCCATAGCATTGCACAGGTATGCTGCACCTGTCACCTGCCTTCAAGTAGGACTACAAGTCCTTCATTCACCTAGCAATGAAGAACTCAGTCCTATAAAAGGCTGAGCTATAGCACTGCACAGGGCTGCTGCCCTCAGGTAGGACTACAAGTCCCAGCATGACACCTAGGAATGAAGGAGCCTCCCCCATATAGGGCTCCTCCATAGCACTGCACCTGTCCCCCGCCCCCAGGTCATACATAACGGTCCCCTGTCATTCCACTAATCCCTACTTTGCAGAAACATCCAGAACTGCAAATCCACAGCACAGCACTACAGACACAACACACAGGTATCACAGATTTAAAGAGCCAACCATTGGACACACCCAGAGGTGCAGAGTGCACACTTACCTGAGTTAGCAGATGTCAGATGGAATAAAAGCAGCATGAGTGCCAGAGATGACCTGTAAGTCTCCATTCCTTAGATCCTTATTCCTGATCCCTATGGGTAGAGGATTAAAGGTAGATCCCCCCTGTGTATGTCAGTGTAATGTGGGCTTCCCCCTCTATGATGGAGGAGAACAGCACAGCTCCTCTTCTGATTGCACTGTGTTTGGGGTAGTCACCAGTCAATTGCAATTAATTTTTTTTTTTTGCACACTAGTAGTAAAGGAGGAGGAGGGACAAAAAAGTGGTGTGATTTTTTAAAGATGGTATTGTTCCTACCCAGGAGGAGGGGCCAACAACACATGATATGACATAGGCAGAGCACTCCTATGCTGGGCAATGGAGGGAGGCACACACCCTGGGGCTGAGTCATTTCCTATAGGCAGCACAGGACCTCCTTAATGCATACCTCAAATGCCTGCATACCCTGGGAGGAGATCGGAATAGTGGGGATAGATCGGGGCGATTTTACGGGGGATCGACCATTCTGCGCTATATATAGAAAATAATTCTTTTATATGAGCAAAGCGAGCCAATGTTATATTTACATCGCTAAACCCTACATGGATACATTGCTGCCAGGGTAACCATAAACACAGAGGTTGCCCATAGCAACCCATAAGATGCCAAATACTTTACGCTGCATATACAGTATATATAAATATATATATATTTATTTACACTGTATATTATTACTCTCTCTCTCTCTCTCTCTCTCCCTCTCTATACATATATATATATATATATATATATATATATATATATATATAAATATATATATATATATATATATATATATATATATATATATATATATATAAAATCATACTGCAAGTGTGCTTGGACGCAGCCAGCATGCCCTATATATATATATATATATATATATATATATATATATATATATATATATATATATATTTAATAGGGCATGCTGCGTCCAAGCACACTTGCAGTATGATTTATATATATATATATATATATATATATATATATATACACTGTATATTATTACTATATATAAATGCACATGATGGCCAGATCTATATGTTATATATTATATATATGCATGTATACTCTGTATAGTATATATATATATATATATATATATATATATATATATATATATATATATATATATACACACACAATATCTCACAAAAGTGAGTACACCCCTCACATTTTTGTAAATACTTTATTATATCTTTTCATGTGACAACAAATGACACTTTGCTACAAACTATTGAAGGCCACAAAGGCAGTATGTTTCTCTAAAAAAAAACACATTTGCCTTTTCAAAAATTGCGCGCCCCCCATATGGCGTTGATGTGAACGAGCAACATAGAGAATAATGTGATTTCCAATGTCATGTATTGCAGAGCGAAAGCAGACGCAGGGGAAATCGCACCGGCGAGTAATTCTGCGTCTATTTTGGACACCTGAACTGAAAGACGTCATTTGGAGAAAAAGTGGGAAAGTCATTGTCGCTATGAACTGCCTGAAAACTGAGATTCATGGAGAACATGAAAAAAAAAAAATGGTCCCCATAATAATAAGTATAGGAATATAGCAATTATATATATATAAGGTTGGGAAGGGGAAGAAGAGGGGGTCTTTCCCCTCCCCACTTCTATTTTTCCATCCTGTTCCGCACCTTCTCCCCTACTCCTCTTCTTCCCATCCTCACCTTCTTCCACTTTCCCCTCCCTTTTTCCATCTGACCCCCCCCCCCCCGCTCTCTTCCTCCTTTCTTCTCCCCTTTGCCCATCTTCCCCCTTTCTTTAACACCTTCAACCCTTCTCACTTCAGCCCTTCTTTAACCCCCTACCTCCCTTCTTACCCCCCCCCCCTTTCCTTTCACCCTCTCCCTTTTTTCCTCCCACCGCCATTTTTTTTTCAACCCCCCCATCTTCTTTTCCTCCCCCCCCTCTATACCCCCACCTTCCCTCACCCTTTCTTCCCCTCTTTCCCACCATCACTTCTTTATTCTCCTCTTCTTCTCCCCCTATTTCTCCTTCCTACTTCGCCCTTTCTCCCCTTTTCCCATCTCCCCTTTTTTCTCCCGGCTCCCCCCCCCCCTCATTTTTCTCTGTTCTCGTTCACACGAGCAGTGCCCTTTGAAAAGTGCTCCCGACTTCTTATTATTAAAGGGGGCTCCCAGATTCCGATAAGCCCCCCGCCCGCAGACCCCGACAACCAATGGCCAGGGTTGTTGGGAAGGGCCCCATGCCCCAAAGCACCCACCCCCCCATGTTGAGGGCTCGCTCGTCCCCACCCCCTTTCCTGACCGGCCAGGCTGGTGCTGGGATAAGGGTCTGGCAATAGGCTCCGACTTGGCATGCGATCGCATGTCAAATGGGCCGGATGTGAACGGGGGCTTAGTGTCAATTAGGTGTCTGATTGTTTGCCGCAATATCGCAGAATTCGCTGATCGCCGTCATTACTAGTAAAAAAAAAATACATAGAAATATCCCATAGTTTGTAGACGCTATAACTTTTTGTACAAACCAATCAATATATGCTTATTGAGAGTTTTTTTTACCAAAAATATGTAGCCGAATACATATTGGCCTCTCTTAGCAAGTTTCCTGCAGTCTATCAGCACCTATTTCTTTCCTATACATTTATTCATTTTTTTCTTAGCTAGTTTCCTGCAGTCTGTTAGCACCTATTTCTCTCCTACATCATTTTTTTCTCTCTCTCTTAGCTAGTTTCCTGCAGTCTATTAGCACCTAGTTCTCATATATATATATATATATAGATAGATAGATAGATAGATAGATAGATAGATAGATAGATAGATAGATAGATAGATAGATAGATAGATAGATAGATAGATATAGATATATATAGATATTTTGTTTCTTGCTATTGACATTCATTCAAGACTATGCACATACTTTGGGAATATGCCAGTATTGGGCTCATGATGTTCTAACACTTTGTGTCATTTGTTCTCAACATCAACTTCATTGTGTGTATACATATATACATGTTTTCTATTATTTTGTGTATGTTGTTGTAACTATACAATGATTGACTGATGTGTCGAGTTTGCTCCGAGTTCAATTGGTGTATCGGATTTTTTCTGGCAGTGGATTTGGACCGAACTCTTTACATCAGATTTGAATGTAAGTACCGTGTATTCTAGTAGTACTAATGTGAATTGGTTAGTTCACCTGTAACCTAATGATGACACATTAGAGCAGTATATGGGTGATTGTGGTGACTAGTTCCAATAGGTAATGACTAAGCGCTAACATTTGCTCGAAACCCGTCTACCTCTTTGTCCTCTGCTCCATCTGTCAACCACTTGTCATATGAAGCTTTAATAAAAGGATTTTTGTAAGTCTAGCCGTCGAGAATCATTTCCTTACATATTGGCCTAAATTGATGAAGAAATTGGATTTTTTAAATGTTTTTATTAGGTATGATTTATAGCAGAAAGTAAAAAATATTGGTTTCTTTTCTAAATTGTCGCTCTTTTTTTGTTTATAGCGCAAAAGATAAAAACCGCAGAGGTGATCAAATACCACCACAAGAAAGCTCTATTTGTGGGAAAAAAAGGACAGCAGTTTTATTTGGGTACAAAACCGCGCAATTGTCAGTTAAAGTAACACAGTGCTGTATAGCAAAAAACGGCCTGGTTATGAAGGGGGGTAAATCTTCCGGAGGTCAAGTGGTTAAAGGATAAGTTCACTTTTGGAACATGTAACATGTTCCAGCTCCCGCCTCCTATCCCCGATCTGGGGGGGGCACTCTATGACCATTCCTTGTAGCATGCCCATAGTCTTTGACCATCTCCTGCGCAGGTCTGCACTCTCTTGTAGCATGCCCGTAGTCTTTGACATCTCCTGCGCAGTTCAGCACTCTCTTGTAGCATGCCTGTAGTCTTTGACCATCTCCTGCCGCAGGTCTGCACTCTCTTGTAGCATGCCTGTAGTCTTTGACCATCTCCTGTGCAGGTTTGCACTCTCTTGTAGCATGCCCGTAGTCTTTGACCATCTCCTGCGCAGGTCTGCACTCTCTTGTAACATGGCCGTAGTCTTTAACCATCTCCTGCGCATGTTTGCACTCTCTTGTAGCATGCCCGTAGTCTTTGACCATCTCCTGCGCAGGTCTGCACTCTCTTGTAGCATGCCAGTAGTCTTTGACCATCTCCTGCGCAGGTCTGCACTCTCTTGTAGCATGCTCGTAGTCTTTGACCATCTCCTGCCGCAGGTCTGCACTCTCTTGTAGCATGCCCGTAGTCTTTAACCATCTCCTGCGCATGTTTGCACTCTCTTGTAGCATGCCAGTAGTCTTTAACCATCTCCTGCGCATGTTTGCACTCTCTTGTAGCATGCCAGTAGCCTTTGACCATCTCCTGCGCAGGTCTGCACTCTCTTGTAGCATGCCCGTAGTCTTTAACCATCTCCTGCGCATGTTTGCACTCTCTTGTAGCATGCCAGTAGTCTTTGACCATCTCCTGCGCAGGTCTGCACTCTCTTGTAGCATGCCCGTAGTCTTTAACCATCTCCTGCGCAGGTCTGCACTCTCTTGTAGCATGCCAGTAGTCTTTGACCATCTCCTGCGCAGGTCTGCACTCTCTTGTAGCATGCTCGTAGTCTTTGACATCTCCTGCCGCAGGTCTGCACTCTCTTGTAGCATGCCAGTAGTCTTTGACCATCTCCTGCGCAGGTCTGCACTCTCTTGTAGCATGCCAGTAGTCTTTGACCATCTCCTGCGCAGGTCTGCACTCTCTTGTAGCATGCCCGTAGTCTTTAACCATCTCCTGCCGCACGTCTGCACTCTCTTGTAGCATGCCTATAGTCTTTGACCATCTCCTGCGCAGGTCTGCACTCTCTTGTAGCATGCCCGTAGTCTTTGACCATCTCCTGCCGCACGTCTGCACTCTCTTGTAGCATGCCTATAGTCTTTGACCATCTCCTGCGCAGGTCTGCACTCTCTTGTAGCATGCCCGTAGTCTTTGACCATCTCCTGCGCAGGTCTGCACTCTCTTGTAGCATGCTCGTAGTCTTTGACATCTCCTGCCGCAGGTCTGCACTCTCTTGTAGCATGCCAGTAGTCTTTGACCATCTCCTGCGCAGGTCTGCACTCTCTTGTAGCATGCCAGTAGTCTTTGACCATCTCCTGCGCAGGTCTGCACTCTCTTGTAGCATGCCGGTAGTCTTTGACCATCTCCTGCGCAGGTCTGCACTCTCTTGTAGCATGCCCGTAGTCTTTAACCATCTCCTGCCGCACGTCTGCACTCTCTTGTAGCATGCGTATAGTCTTTGACCATCTCCTGCGCAGGTTTGCACTCTCTTGTAGCATGCCTGTAGTCTTTGACCATCTCCTGCGCAGGTCTGCACTCTCTTGTAGCATGCCAGTAGTCTTTGACCATCTCCTGCGCAGGTCTGCACTCTCTTGTAGCATGCCGGTAGTCTTTGACCATCTCCTGCGCAGGTCTGCACTCTCTTGTAGCATGCCCGTAGTCTTTAACCATCTCCTGCCGCACGTCTGCACTCTCTTGTAGCATGCCCGTAGTCTTTAACCATCTCCTGCCGCACGTCTGCACTCTCTTGTAGAATGCGTATAGTCTTTGACCATCTCCTGCGCAGGTCTGCACTTTCTTGTAGCATGCCAGTAGTCTTTGACCATCTCCTGCGCAGGTTTGCACTCTCTTGTAGCATGCCCGTAGTCTTTGACCATCTCCTGCGCAGGTCTGCACTCTCTTGTAGCATGCCCATAGTCTTTAACCATCTCCTGCGCAGGTCTGCACTCTCTTGTAGCATGCCCGTAGTCTTTGACCATCTCCTGCGCAGGTCTGCACTCTCTTGTAGCATGCCGGTAGTCTTTGACCATCTCCTGCGCAGGTCTGCACTCTCTTGTAGCATGCCCGTAGTCTTTAACCATCTCCTGCCGCACGTCTGCACTCTCTTGTAGCATGCTCGTAGTCTTTAACCATCTCCTGCCGCACGTCTGCACTCTCTTGTAGAATGCGTATAGTCTTTGACCATCTCCTGCGCAGGTCTGCACTTTCTTGTAGCATGCCAGTAGTCTTTGACCATCTCCTGCGCAGGTTTGCACTCTCTTGTAGCATGCCCGTAGTCTTTGACCATCTCCTGCGCAGGTCTGCACTCTCTTGTAGCATGCCCATAGTCTTTAACCATCTCCTGCGCAGGTCTGCACTCTCTTGTAGCATGCCCGTAGTCTTTGACCATCTCCTGCGCAGGTCTGCACTCTCTTGTAGCATGCCGGTAGTCTTTGACCATCTCCTGCGCAGGTCTGCACTCTCTTGTAGCATGCCCGTAGTCTTTAACCATCTCCTGCCGCACGTCTGCACTCTCTTGTAGCATGCCTATAGTCTTTGACCATCTCCTGCGCAGGTCTGCACTCTCTTGTAGCATGCCAGTAGTCTTTGACCATCTCCTGCGCAGGTTTGCACTCTCTTGTAGCATGCCTATAGTCTTTGACCATCTCCTGCGCAGGTTTGCACTCTCTTGTAGCATGCCCATAGTCTTTGACCATCTCCTGCGCAGGTCTGCACTCTCTTGTAGCATGCCCATAGTCTTTAACCATCTCCTGCGCAGGTTTGCACTCACTTGTAGCATGCCCGTAGTCTTTGACTATTACCTGGTATATAGTATATACAGTAGTTGCATACATTCTATGCCCTGCCGCCGACTGGAACAAGCGTGCATTATGTGAAGTCAGCACTCCCAATCTAGATACTTGTTCTGAGCCAGTGGAGCCATAGACAGCCAGGAAACTAGCATTTTCAGAAGCAGAGCTCATCAAAAGCAGTCTCTATAAATAACACTATCTCATATAATACCTCACACATTTCTTGTGATGATTATGTCACTTTTTTCCAGGAGGTGCACTTTATCAGCAGTGTCACGGGGCTGTAATTATTCTCTCAAAGTATTCAGTAACCTCAGTTATCAAATCTCCATCTTTATTATTATTACTGACATACAACAAGGACATGTGACTAATGTATTGCTTCAGGCCTCGGCCTTCCGTTCACACAACCTCCTCCCGCCACTCACAGGAATATAGAAAGTTCTCTGCGCTGACGTCTCCACAGCACGATTTCATAACTCCGAGTGTCTGTATCTGAGCGATGACCCCTTTTATCTGACTACTGGACTGTTTTCAAACACAAGATAGGACTTTGACATCTGGAACCTCTATACATGCAGAGGTTCAGCACGAGAGCTGCGCAGAGATTGGCTGCAATACCAAACCGCAAATGCCATGCCACGTAATAAGTGCGGGGTTATTATTATTATCATATTATCATAATTCATTATTATTGTTCTCATATTTTTATAATAATACAGGATTTTTTCCAAATGTGGTTAGGAAGAGGAAGGTAAATCTTTGACTAGTGTTTAATGGTAACACATCATACTGGTATGCATGAATTGACTTAAATCTCTGGTGTCCAATCTGTAGCCTACAGGCCGCATGTGGCCCTTTGGTGCTTTTTGTGCTGGCCCTGCAGACAATAGTCTGTGTTTCTCTATTCCAAGTATCTCTAGCAGCCTTATGTAATGTGCCTGTGACTGTCTCCTGAAGCATGGCTGCAGTATTTAGCAACACTTATATCCATACCTCCCAACTGTCCCTGATTTTGAGGGACTGTCCCTGATTTAGAACAAAGTCCCGATGTCCCTCTTTATAGTTGTATATAAAATGCACTTTTTATCTGTCAAGTGTTTCCCAGTGCGAAACCTTTCATCTGATTTCTAAACTGCTACATTTGTAAATTTTAAAAGCCAGTATAAAGAAATAGTAATGGCATTAAAAAAAAAAGCACTTGTGGGTTTAACAAATCTTTTTTTTTTTTTGCATAATTCTCCTTTAAGGGGGCGTAGCAGGGGGGTGTCCTATGCCTACATACAGTTGCTAATAGGTGTCCCTCGTTCCCACCTCAAAAAGTTGGAATGTATGCTTATATCATATTCACAGTCTCTGACCATCTCCTGTGGCATGTCTGCACTCTCTGACCATCTCTTGTACTATGGTTATAGTCTTTCACCATCTCCTGTGGCATGTCTGCACTCTCTGACCATCTCTTGTACTATGGTTATAGTCTTTCACCATCTCCTGTGGCATGTCTGGACTCTCTGACCATCTCTTGTACTATGGTTATAGTCTTTCACCATCTCCTGCGGCATGTCTGGACTCTCTGACCATCTCTTGTACTATGGTTATAGTCTTTCACCATCTCCTGTGGCATGTCTGGACTCTCTGACCATCTCTTGTACTATGGTTATAGTCTTTCACCATCTCCTGTGGCATGTCTGCACTCTCTGACCATCTCTTGTAGCATGTTTGTAGTCTTTGACCATCTTCCGATGCATGTCTACACTCTCTGACCACCTCTATTCGCATGCCCGTATCTTTGACTATTTTCTGCCACATATCTACACTCTCTGACCATCTCTTATAGCATAGCCATAGTCATTGACCATCTCCTGCAGCATAGTAATTGTACCCCTACCCATTCACCAAAAAAAAAAGTATCAAAAAGTAAAAACCACAAAAGACAGTTTTTGACAATTCCGACGGACCTGAAAAATAGAAAAAAAAAACGCATAAACTTTGCCTCCATGGGAGGCCTACCGGCAACTGCTTTTGGCTGTGACAGCTGTTATATAGGCAAAGGCGGGCCACCCGCTGACATAACCGGATGACCCCTCCTCTCTCTGACAGCACATAACGTCAGAAGGGGCGGGGCCACTCATGTACATCACCGGGTGCCCCCGCCCTTACCTATATAACAGCTGTCGGGGGGGGGGGGGGGGGCGGGTGGACTTCCTGATCATGTGACCACTGTGATTAGCTGTCACAGTGTTCACATAATAATCAGGAGCATGACTAGAGACCTAGAGCTGCCTATGACAGCTCGGTCACTGTGCTGGGAGTACCTCATTCATGGATGTATATGTGTGGCATGTGAGTGCCAAAGCCCACGCTTTTTTGCCGTCACACATATGCATTACGTGGGCACCAACAAGGTTATTACACGCAGCTCCTGGATATTGGGGCAAGGTATGGAGTGTGGCCAGAACACCATGCCAATTTCCAAGCACTGAGTACCTGTCTAAATAAACAGTCAATGCTGGTTCATCTTTACGTCTGACAACCGGTGAGCCAAAGCTTTCCTTACCAGCTGGGCTTGTCATCCCTCTCACCAGATGTCATCCTGTCTGCATAGTAGTAGCTGATTGCCACATCATCAGGAAGGGACGTGGCCGCTGTTAGGAGTGCTGATGAGTGGAGGACTGGGGTTCCAGAGAGAAGAGAGAAGCATTGTTTAATGTTATCTGCCAAATTCATATGAATCATTTGCATAAAATCGAATTCAAACACTGCATTGCAAATTCAGCGCAAAAGTTTTACAACCCAGCTGCATGTGTACATTGGCCCTTAGGCTCTGTTCACACCATGCAGGTGTGCAGTGTGTGCGCCCACCCCCCGCATGTTGCATGTAGAGCAGCCCATTTATTGCCTTACACACAAGAAATGCATAGAAGAAGTCCCTGACCCTTCTGCAAAATCGCTTTGCTGCAGCAGCATACGTATTGGCATACGCATTAACAAATGTGTTGTGGTTCCATTAGGAATCAATGACACCACCGCACATCTGCTAAAGGGCAGCGCGTTTCTGTTCGTGTCGGGAAAGTGCATGATTTTGCGCATGTTCCCAACAAGCACTGAGTAGCCTTAAAGCGGTTGTTCGCCTTGTTAAAAAAAAAAAAAACATTAAAAGTCAGCAGCTACAAGTACTGTAGCTGCTGACTTTAAAAAAAAAAGGACACTCACCTGTGCAGGGATCCAGCGCCGTCCTCACCCGAACCGGTTCTTCACCAGTCTTCTGGTCCCCGGCGCCAGCATGTTTACTCTGGGCAGCTCTGTGAATAGTCCCGCACCCTCCTGGGACATAAGGTTGTAGGTAAGTGAGAGGAGGAGAACTTTCGGGAGATGCGCCGTGGCAATTCAAGTGGGGGTGGGTATTTGCCAAAACCATGTACCCGTACCCCCTCCTAATAAAAACTTACAAAAATAGTAGAGGAGGGAAGAGGGCATACAGCCCTCTGTTCACACCAGTGCTTGACGGAGGGGCCCTGTGTGGCTCCGAAACGTTGCCGTATGTTTATCATGTGACCACAAAAATAAATCTTTGGACCCTTTTGAGGAATATTGGTGTGCTGATGAAATTTCTTCACTTTGATCATCCATGGTTTCCAGCCTATGGTCATTACAGCACCCAGCACTACTCAACAGACAGTTTCTTGAACGTGTGCATGGGGAATATTGCCTTTGGACTTGACAGTTCAAACTTGCATGACAACTCGCACCCCATTACCGGCAATGGAGCAATTCAAATCGTTGCGAGTTCTGTTAAATGAAGTTGCAAGCCACAATGAAATTGGAGGTCTGAATCGCACTGATCTGTGGCTTTGAAATCGCACTAAAGTAGCACAATTTCAAAGCGGCACTGGTGTGAACCAGGGCTTATGGTGAAGTTCCGCTTTAAGCATGATTTTATTAAAGAGGTTGTATACCTGCAAAAAAATATACACATAAATAAACAAAACCTGTAAGGCAAAGGCATAATGAGCTAGTATGCACCGCATTTGGACCAGTGCACAAAGCAAGGTCCATAAAGACATGGATGAGCAAGTTTGGGATGAAGAAACTTGACTGGCCTGCACAGTCCTGACCTCAACCCGATAGAACACCTTTGGGATGAATTAGAGCGGAGACTGCGATCCAGGCCTTCTCGTCCAACATCAGTGCCTGACCTCACAAATGCGCTTCTGGAAGAATGGTCAAACATTCCCATAGACACACTTCTAAATCTCGTGGACAGCCTTCCCAGAGTTGACGCTGTTATAGCTGCAAAGGGTGGGCCAACTCAATATTGAACCCTACGGACTAATGCCCCGTACACACGGTCGGACTTTGTTCGGACATTCCGACAACAAAATCCTAGGATTTTTTCTGACGGAGGTTGGTTTAAACTTGTCTTACATACACACGGTCACACAAAGTTGTCGGAAAATCCAATCATTCTAAACGCGGTGGCGTAAAACACGTACGTCGGGACTATAAACGGGGCAGTAGCCAATAGCTTTCATCTCTTTATTTATTCTGAGCATGCGTGGCACTTTGTCCGTCGGATTTGTGTACACACGATCGGAATTTCCGACAACGGATTTTGTTGTCGGAAAATTTTATATCCTGCTCTCCAACATTGTGTGTCGGAAAATACGATGGAAAATGTCCGATGGAGCCCACACACGGTCGGAATTTCCGACAACGCGCTCTGATCGGACATTTTCCACCGGAAAATCCGACCGTGTGTACGGGGCATAAGACTGGGATGCCATTAAAGTTCATGTGCGTGTAATAGCAGGCGTCCCTATACTTTTGGTAATATAGTGTATGTGCCACAGCTGTGTATTTAGCTATTGGTCTGATACCGGCAGCCAATTACATAGTTAATATCTTAAAATCAGTAATACTAAAATATTTAAATTTCTGCTATTTAGCACACAACACACGTTGGCGGCATTCCCAATATCGGTGAAGACGAAAGTGATAAATTATGTAGTAGGAGTAATATAGTACATATATCCAGTAATGATAAGAATATAGACTACACAGCTATAAAGAAGAAAGCTGGAGGTAACATCTAGTAAAATATATAGATAATAGTGAAATATATAGATAATATAACATGCAGAGACACAAGGCCATGCAGTATATGCGATCTTGAACTTGACACAGTTCTAGTATCTGATCCTTTTATCTCATGCGGTGTACTGTTTGCAAACAGAAAACTGGAATTTGACATCTAGACTTGTTTGGTAGAATCCCATGTGTCAACAAAACACAGCATTGGCCATCTAGTAGAATTCATTTTATTATTCTACATATACATATATATATATATATATATATATATATATATATATATATATATATATATATATATACATACATATATATATATATATATATATATACATATATATACACATATATATATATATATATATATATATATATATATATATACACAGTAAGCCTTAACAGTGGGAGCAGTATTAGGGGATAACTGTGCAGTTCGTTTTGCACAGAGTGGCCCCGATCCTCCTCTTCTGGGGTCCCCTGGCTGCGCTGGTAGCTCCTCCCCACATTGGAGAAGGCTCTCCTAAGGTGGACACCCGTGCAGGCGCCCTCCCGAGCCCTGCTTCTGTGTACATTCACATAGAATGCAGGACTCTGCCCCGCCCCCCCGCGTCATTGGATTTGATTGACAGCAGCGGGAGCCAATGGCTTCGCTGCTATCAATCTAACCAATCAAGAGCCGAGACAACAGGCAGAGAGGTAGAGCGCGTCTCCGCCGAGGGAACGAACGGGCTCAGGTGAGTAAAACAGGGGGAGTGGGGGGGCTGGTCAGTGTCAGAAGTTTTTTCACCTTAATGCATTTGATGCATTGAGGTGAAAAAACACATGGGTTTACAACCCCTTTAAAGTGATTGTAAAGGCTCGTTTTTTTTTTTTTTATATAACAAGCATGTTATACTTACCTCCTCTGTGCAGTTGGTTTTGCACAGAGCGGCCCGGATTCTCTTCTTCTCTCTTCCCTCTTTGCTGCTCCTGGCCCCTCCCTCCTTTGAGTGTCCCTCAGCCAGCAGCTTGCTACAGGGGGCACCCAAGCCAAGTCAGAGCTCCGTGTATCCATTCAGACACGGAGCCCCCGACCTGGCCCCACCCCCTCTCTCCCCTGATTGGCTAACTGACTTTAATTGACAGCCGCGGGAGCCAATGGCACCACTGCTCTGTCTCAGCCAATCAGGAGGAGTGTACTGGATTGCTGAGGGGATCGTGGACATTGCTGGAGAGAGAAGGAGCTCAGGTAGGTAATTGGGGGAGCTGCTTCACACAGGAGGTTTTTTTATCTTAATGTTTAGAATGCATTAAGATAAAAAACCTTCTGCCTTTACAACGCCTTTAAATAAAACATTTTTTAAATAATGGCATTTTCTCTAGGCATTAAATATAAAATCAAATATATCATGATTTAAAAAAAATTTCCTGTCGCATCATGGCAGCATACACTTTGGGTTGTGACTCCGCCCCCACAACCTGATAGGACCACATAGCTATAAATTGATGAGAAAGCACCCGCCCCAGTATTCTCTTATTTTTCCTCACCTGTCAGGACCGCACGGATCAGCACCCCCTTGCCGCTTCGCCCCAGCCAGGTTCTAGCCTCTCCTGGGTGGAAGTCCTTTTCTGTACAGCCTCTAATCGAGCTAGATGGAAGGAGCCCCACTCTGGTGATCTCAGGGGCGTTCTTTTTTATCTGCCTTAATACAAGCCTTAAACAGGCTTAGTTTTATTGCAGCAGCCCTAAATATAAGCCTTAAACAGGCTAAGTGGTGAAATGGCCTTAAAATATAAGCCTTAAACAGGCTTAGTTGTGTGCAGAAGTCTCCCCTCACCTCCACTTTCTTTCCTGGTGTTCCTGGGCTCTGTTGTCCCTCAGGAGGCTTCCCAATGCACGCCGAGCGTCTCGGCACTTACGCGCATGTGCTGTGCGCACTCTCAGAGCATTCTCTGCCTGTTGCCAATTTCCAAGATGGCTCCGGGTGTCACGCGGCACTACTGCGCATGTGCGAACAGCCAGCTATCATGGCAGCAATTTTAAAAAGCCACTGCCTCTGCTGTATCTATGCCTAGATTGAATGTATACTGAAAAACTCCCTACAGAGGTAAGTGGCTGTCCTCTGACTAGTTTTCTCCTACCTTCCTGCTATTCTTGCATGTCTCATCTTTTTTCTATCTATAGGTTCCACCATTCCTTCTCTATGTAGACCGCTGCCCCAGCAGATCACCGCCAGCCTAATAGGTAAGGGGGGGAGGACATGGTAAGTAGTGAAGACTGAAAAAGAGAGCAGGATACCGCTAATGCTGCCTAAATTGGTCAGCCCTATCAGGTCCTCAAGAACGTCTAATTCAAGACACAGAGAGACCTCGCACAGAAGAAGCCGCTCCGGCCACAGATGGAGCCACTCAAATCGCAGGAGAAGTAGCTCGGGCCACAGGGGGAGTCGCAGAAGGAGTCGATCCAGATCTTATTCAAGACACAGCCGCTCCTACCATAGAAGATCCCCTGCGCGCAGACATCGGTCTCCAGCGCATCACTCCCATCCCTCCGGAAACGCCTGCTGGGTATGTGGCGCTGTTGCCCTCCCCGACAAACTGGCCTGTCGCAGGTGCCTCGAGGAAGCCACCAAAGAAAAAGACCTGGATACCAGGTAATCCATTGGAGTTTCAGCCCCACGGGCCTTGATTCCGGAGACAGAATTTTCAACCCATAGTGCCTCTCCTGCTCCCGCTAGTACATCAAGAGTGCAGGATGCTCCGTCTGATAATGAGGGATTGGAAGCATCGGCTGGCTTTGACTTTTCTCTAATAGAGCCTTTCGTTAAGTCAGTCAAGGAGGCGATAAACTGGGAGGAACCCCAGGAGGTCCAGCAAAAACAGAGGAAATATTTCCAGAATCTCAAGAAGGACCCAGAGACTTTCCCATTCATTGAGGAGCTGGACGTTCTAATCAAGCAGGAATGTCAGAGACCCGAGAAAAAATCCAGTCTAAATAACAGACTTGCCAAGCTGTACCCGCTCAAAGAGCCTAAAGTAACCCCCCTGGTTTCCCTCCCTGTGGTGGACGCATCTTTGATGCGCCTAGTCAGACATGTTACACTTCCTATAGAGGACGCGGTAACATTCAGGGACATGCTCGATAGAAAATTCGGCACAGACCAGGAGAAGATAGTGAAAGCTCTGCAAGAACTGAGCCTCGCGGTCTGGGCAGGAAGGTGTCTAAGTGCCCTGTATTGAAGTGGTTAAGCCTCATTTGCCATGTAGTTGCCCACCCCATTAATTTGTTCAGATCTTCTTGCAAGGTTTCCTTATCCTGCGGAGAAGTTATTGCCCTGCTTAGCTTAGTATCATCCGCAAATACAGAGATTGAACTGTTTACCCCATCCTCCAGGTCGTTTATGAACAAATTAAATAGGATTGGTTCCAGCACAGAACCCTGTGGGACCCCACTACCCACCCCTGACCATACTGAGTACTCCCCATTTATCACCACCCTCTTAACTCGCCCTTGCAGCCAGTTTTCAATCCATTAACTCACCCTATGGTCCATGCCAACGGACCTTATTTTGTACAGTAAAAGTTTATGGGGAACCAGGGCCGTCTTTAGCGCAGGGCAAACGGGGCACTTGCCCTGGGCCCAATCTTTGCTGGGGGGCCCGTGCTAGCCGTGAATTGGGGCCCCGATCACAGCTTTGCAGAGTGCACAGAGGACACGGGAGGATGTATTCCTCGCTAGCCAGCTGAGAGGGGGCGGGGCCGGGAGCTCCACTGACGCTCTGACCCCGCCTACGTGCAGCCTGTATAATCGGAAAAGAGCGTCTGTAGTGAGAGCCAGTGATCGGAGTGCGAGTGTCAGTGGAGCTTCCGGCCCCGCCCCCTCTATACTAGCTGGTGAATACAGAGGTCCGGGGGCGGGGCCGGGAGCTCCAATGACACTCCCACTCCGATCACTGGCTCTCACTACAGGCGCTCTATTACCAATACACAGGCTGCACGTGGGCGGGGTCAGAGCGTCAGTGGAGCTCCCGGCCCTGCCCCTCTCAGCTGGCTAGCGCGGAATACATCCTCCCATGTCCTCTGTGCGCTCTGCAAAGCTGTCATCGGGGCGACAATTTACGGGTCATGTGGACCCCCCAACAAAGCATCAGTGGAGCTCCCAGCTGCTTTAGTGAGAGCAGAGAGTGGAAGCCCCGCCCACAGTCATGAATGTATGTAGTGAGTTTGGCTGGCCAGGTATGTCCTTACAACCATAAAATGCCTGAATGTTTAAACCCTGAGCTGTGTTATTTAACTGTAAAGCTGTGCGTTGCTGAAAGTTCTCTGACCATCCCCTGTATAATGTCTGCAGTCTCTGGTTGTCTCCTGCAGTATGTCCGTAGTCTCTGATTGTCTCCTGCAGTATTTCCGCAGTCTCTGATTGTCTCCTGCAGTATGTTCACAGTCTCTGATTGTCTCCTGCAGTATTTCCGCAGTCTCTGATTGTCTCCTGCAGTATGTTCACAGTCTCTGATTGTCTCCTGCAGTATGTCCGCAGTCTCTGGTAACCTCCTGCAGTATGTCCGCAGTCTCTGATTGTCTCCTGCAGTATGTCCGCAGTCTCTGATTGTCTCCTGCAGTATGTCCGCAGTCTCTGATTGTCTCCTGCAGTATGTCCGCAGTCTCTGGTAATCTCCTGCAGTATGTCCGCAGTCTCTGATTGTCTCCTGCAGTATGTTCGCAGTCTCTGATTGTCTCCTGCAGTATGTCCGCAGTCTCTGATTGTCTCCTGCAGTATGTCCGCAGTCTCTGATTGTCTCCTGCAGTATGTCCGCAGTCTCTGATAGTCTCCTACAGTATGTCCGCAGTCTCTGTTTGTCTCCTGCATTATGTCCGCAGTCTCTGGTAATCTCCTGCAGTATGTCCGCAGTCTCTGATTGTCTCCTGCAGTATGTCCGCAGTCTCTGATTGTCTCCTGCAGTATGTCTGCAGTCTCTGATTGTCTCCTGCAGTATGTCCGCAGTCTCTTGTAATCTCCTGCAGTATGTCCGCAGTCTCTGATTGTCTCCTGCAGTATGTCCACAGTCTCTGATTGTCTCCTGCAGTATGTCTGCAGTCTCTGATTGTCTCCTGCAGTATGTCCGCAGTCTCTGATTGTCTCCTGCAGTATGTCCACAGTCTCTGATTGTCTCCTGCAGTATGTCCACAGTCTCTGATTGTCTCCTGCAGTATGTCCGCAGTCTCTGATTGTCTCCTGCAGTATGTCCGCAGTCTCTGAATCTCTCCTGTAGTATGTGTATTAATGTGCCCCTTTACTTGCTCAATTATTTGGGATTGCTCCACTGCTCAGTGAAAGGTAATGATGTGCATGAACCTCTAGCAACCAATCAGCAAACAGTAGTGATCTGCTTTAATCTCTAGCAAACAATCAGTAAGTGCTAATGATGTGCTGTAACCCCTAGCAAGCAATTAGTGAGCGCTAATAATGTACATTAACCTCTAGCAACCAATCGGCAAGCAGAAATTGTTGTAACCTCTAGCAACCAGCCATTGAGCAGTAATGATAGGCTGTAACCTCTGGCAAACAATTGCAATCGCTGCGTGATCTGCTGCAGTAAACTGATTTTGAGCCTACCTGCTATTTTTTGTATGTCTCAGAATGGAGGGGGGGCCCCAAGAAAATGTTTGCCCAGGGCCCAATCAAAATTAAAGACGGCCCTGTGGGGAACTGTGTCAAATGCTTTTGTAAAATACAGATACACCACGTCTACGGGCCTTCCTTTACCTAGCTGGCAACTCGGCTCCTCATAGAAGATTAATAGATTGGTTTGGCAAGAATGATTCTTCATGAATCCATGCTGATTACAGCTAATGATACCGTTTTCATTACTAAAATCTTGTATATAGTCGCTTATCATCCCCTCCAAGAGCTTGTATACTATTGATGTTAGGCTAACTGGTCTGTAATTTCCAGGGATGTATTTTTGGCCCCTTTTAAATATTGGTGCTACATTGGCTTTTCTCCAATCAGCTGGTACCATTCCAGTCAGTAGACTGTCAGTAAAAATTAGGAACAATGGTCTGCCAATTACTTGACTGAGTTCCCTAAGTACCCTCGGGTGCAAGACATCTGGTCCCGGTGATTTATTAATGTCAAGTTTCCCAAGTCTGATACAAATTCTGTCCTCTGTTAGCCATGAGGGTGCTTCCTGTGATTTATCATGAGGATAAACACTGCAGTTTTGGTTACTGAAGCCCCCCGATTCCCTTGTAAAGACTGAGGAGAAGAATAAATTCAATACCTTCACCGTCTCCCCATACTTTGTAACCAGATGTCCTTCCTCATTCTTTGTGGGGCCAATATGGTCTGTTCTCCTTTTTTACTGTTTACATACTTAAAGAATTTTTGGGGATTTTTTTTGCTCTCCTCCGCTGTGTCTTTCGTTTTCTATCTTACATTTCTTGTTGCATTCTTTATAAAGTTTAAATGCTGGAGATGATTCCCCAACCACGTATTTTTTGAAGGCCTTCTTTTTTGCTTTTATATGCATTTTTACATTGGCATTAAGCCATCCAGGACTTTTGTTCGCTCTTTTAAATTTATTACCCAATGGGATGCATTGGCTAATGCCCTTATTTAACCACTTGCCGACCGCCTCACGCCTATATACGTGAGCAGAATGGCACGGGCTGGCAAAATCACGTACCTGGTACGTGATTGCCTTCCCGCGGGCGGGGGGTCCGATCGGACCCCCCCCGGTGCCAGTGGCAGTCGGCATTTGTCTGGCAGCGATCAGAGACGAGGGGGAGGCCATCCGATCGTGGCCCCCCCTCGCGTTCGCTCCCAGCCAATGAGAAACATCCCCTGCCTGTGTATAGTACACACAGGCAGAGGATGTGATGTCATCTCTCCTCGGCTCGGCAGTTTCCGTTCCCGCGAGGAGAGAAGACATCTGAGTAAGTGTAAAACACTAACACACACAGTAGAACATGCCCCCCCAATCACCCCCCCCCCCCCCCCATCACAAACTGACACCAAGCTGTTTTTTTTTTTTTTTTTCCTGAATACTGCATAGTGTCAGTTTGTGACAGTTAGTGTGGTAGGGCAGTGAGTATTAGCCCCCTGTAGGTCTAGGGTACCCCCCTAACCCCCCCTAATAAAGTTTTAACCCCTTGATTACCCCCTGTCACCAGTGTCGCTAAGCGATCATTTTTCTGATCGCTGTATTAGTGTCGCTGGTGACGCTAGTTAGGGACGTAAATATTTAGGTTCGCCGTCAGCGTTTTATAGCGACAGGGACCCCCATATACTATCTAATAAATGTTTTAACCCCTTGATTGCCCCCTAGTTAACCCTTTCACCGCTGATCACCGTATAACCGTTACGGGTGACGCTGGTTAGTTTGTTTATTTTTTATAGTGTCAGGGCACCCGCCGTTTATTACCGAATAAAGGTTTAGCCCCCTGATCGCCCGGCGGTGATATGCGTTGCCCCAGGCAGTGTCAGATTAGCGCCAGTACCGCTAACACCCACGCACGCAGCATACGCCTCCCTTAGTGGTATAGTATCTGTACGGATCAATATCTGATCCGATCAGATCTATACTAGCGTCCCCAGCAGTTTAGGGTTCCCACAAACGCAGTGTTAGCGGGATCAGCCCAGATACCTGCTAGCACCTGCGTTTTGCCCCTCCGCCCGGCCCAGCCCAGCCCACCCAAGTGCAGTATCGATCGATCACTGTCACTCACAAAACACTAAACGCAAAACTGCAGCGTTCACAGAGTCAGGCCTGATCCCTGCGATCGCTAACAGTTTTTTTGGTAGCGTTTTGGTGAACTGGCAAGTACCAGCCCCAGGCAGCGCCAGGTTAGTGCCAGTAGCGCTAACACCCACGCACGCACCGTACACCTCCCTTAGTGGTATAGTATCTGATCGGATCAATATCTGATCCGATCAGATCTATACTAGCGTCCCCAGCAGTTTAGGGTTCCCAAAAACGCAGTGTTAGCGGGATCAGCCCAGATACCTGCTAGCACCTGCATTTTGCCCCTCCGCCCGGCCCAGCCCACCCAAGTGCAGTATCGATCGATCACTGTCACTTACAAAACACTAAACGCATAACTGCAGCGTTCGCGGAGTCAGGCCTGATCCCTGCGATCGCTAACAGTTTTTTTGGTAGCGTTTTGGTGAACTGGCAAGCGCCAGTGGCCTAGTACACCCCGGTCGTAGTCAAACCAGCACTGCAGTAACACTTGGTGACGTGGCGAGTCCCATAAGTGCAGTTCAAGCTGGTGAGGTGGCAAGCACAAGTAGTGTCCCGCTGCCACCAAAAAGACAAACACAGGCCCGTCGTGCCCATAGTGCCCTTCCTGCTGCATTCGCCAATCCTAATTGGGAACCCACCACTTCTGCAGCGCCCGTACTTCCCCCATTCACATCCCCAACCAAATGCAGTCGGCTGCATGAGAGGCATTTTCTTTATGTCCTCCCGAGTACCCCTACCCAGCGAACCCCCCCAAAAAAAAGGTCGTGTCTGCAGCAAGCGCAGATATAGGCGTGACACCCGCTATTATTGTCCCTCCTGTCCTGACAATCCTGGTCTTTGCATTGGTGAATGTTTTGAACGCTACCATACACTAGTTGAGTATTAGCGTAGGGTACAGCATTCCACAGACTAGGCACACTTTCACAGGGTCTCCCAAGATGCCATCGCATTTTGAGAGACCCGAACCTGGAACCGGTTACAGTTATAAAAGTTACAGTTACAAAAAAAAGTGTAAAAAAAAAAAAAAAAAAAAAAACCACAAACAAATAAAAAAAAATAGTTGTCGTTTTATTGTTCTCTCTCTCTCTATTCTCTCTCTCTCTATTGTTCTGCTCTTTTTTACTGTATTCTATTCTGCAATGTTTTATTGTTATTATGTTTTATCATGTTTGCTTTTCAGGTATGCAATTTTTTATACTTTACCGTTTACTGTGCTTTATTGTTAACCATTTTTTTGTCTTCAGGTACGCCATTCACGACTTTGAATGGTTATACCAGAATGATGCCTGCAGGTTTAGGTATCATCTTGGTATCATTCTTTTCAGCCAACGGTCGGCTTTCATGTAAAAGCAATCCTAGCGGCTAATTAGCCTCTAGACTGCTTTTACAAGCAGTGGGAGGGAATGCCCCCCCCACCGTCTTCCGTGTTTTTCTCTGGCTCTCCTGTCTCAACAGGGAACCTGAGAATGCAGCCGGTGATTCAGCCAGCTGACCATAGAGCTGATCAGAGACCAGAGTGGCTCCAAACATCTCTATGGCCTAAGAAACCGGAAGCTACGAGCATTTTATGACTTAGATTTCGCCGGATGTAAACAGCGCCATTGGGAAATTGGGGAAGCATTTTATCACACCGATCTTGGTGTGGTCAGATGCTTTGAGGGCAGAGGAGAGATCTAGGGTCTAATAGACCCCAATTTTTTCAAAAAAGAGTACCTGTCACTACCTATTGCTATCATAGGGGATATTTACATTCCCTGAGATAACAATAAAAATGATTTAAAAAATAAAAATGAAAGGAACAGTTTAAAAATAAGATAAAAAAGCAAAAAATTAATAAAGAAAAAAAATAAATAAATAAATAAAAGCACCCCTGTCCCCCCTGCTCTCGCGCTAAGGCGAATGCAAGCGTCGGTCTGCCATCAAATGTAAACAGCAATTTCACCATGCATGTGAGGTATCACCGCGAAGGTCAGATCGAGGGCAGTAATTTTAGCAGTAGACCTCCTCTGTAAATCTAAAGTGGTAACCTGTAAAGGCTTTTAAAGGCTTTTAAAAATGTATTTAGTTTGTCGCCACTGCACGTTTGTGCGCAATTGTAAAGCATGTCATGTTTGGTATCCATGTACTCGGCCTAAGATCATCTTTTTTATTTCATCAAACATTTGGGCAATATAGTGTGTTTTAGTGCATTAAAATTTAAAAAAGTGTGTTTTTTCCCCAAAAAATGCGTTTGAAAAATCGCTGCGCAAATACTGTGTGAAAAAAAAAATGAAACACCCACCATTTTAATCTGTAGGGCATTTGCTTTAAAAAAATATATAATGTTTGGGGGTTCAAAGTAATTTTCTTGCAAAAAAAAATAACTTTTTCATGTAAACAATAAGTGTCAGAAAGGGCTTTGTCTTCAAGTGGTTAGAAGAGTGGGTGATGTGTGACATAAGCTTCTAAATGTTGTGCATAAAATGCCAGGACAGTTCAAAACCCCCCCAAATGACCCCATTTTGGAAAGTAGACACCCCAAGCTATTTGCTGAGAGGCATGTCGAGTCCATGGAATATTTTATATTGTGACACAAGTTGCAGGAAAGAGACAAATTTTTTTTTTTTTTTGCACAAAGTTGTCACTAAATGATATATTGCTCAAACATGCCATGGGGATATGTGAAATTACACCCCAAAATAAATTCTGTTGCTTCTCCTGAGTACGGGGATACCACATGTGTGGGACTTTTTGGGAGCCTAGCCGCGCACGGGACCCCGAAAACCAAGCACCGCCTTAAGGCTTTCTAAGGGCGTAAATTTTTGATTTCACTCTTCACTGCCTATCACAGTTTCGGAGGCCATGGAATGCCCAGGTGGCACAAAACCCCCCCAAATGACCCCATTTTGGAAAGTAGACACCCCAAGCTATTTGCTGAGAGGTATAGTGAGTATTTTGCAGACCTCACTTTTTGTCACAAAGTTTTGAAAATTGAAAAAAGAAAAAAAAAATTTTTTTTCTGGTCTTTCTTCATTTTCAAAAACAAATGAGAGCTGCAATTGAGAGCTGTCATTATTCAATCACTTGGGATAAACAAAAATAAATATTCAATGGGCTCAACATGCCTCTCAGAAATTTCCTTGGGGTGTCTACTTTCCAAAATGGGGTCATTTAAGGGGGGTTTTGTACTGCCCTGCCATTTTAGCACCTCAAGAAATGACATAGGCAGTCATGAACTAAAAGCTGTGTAAACTCCAGAAAATGTACCCTAGTTTGTAGACGCTATAACTTTTGCGCAAACCAATAAATATACGCTTATTGACATTTTTTTTACTAAAGACATGTGGCCGAATACATTTTGGCCTAAATGTATGACTAAAATTGAGTTTATTGGATTTTTTTAATAACAAAAAGTAGAAAATATCATTTTTTTTCAAAATTTTTGGTCTTTTTCCGTTTATAGCGCAAAAAATAAAAACGGCAGAGGTGATCAAATACCATCAAAAGAAAGCTCTATTTGTGGGAAGAAAAGGACGCAAATTTCGTTTGGGTACAGCATTGCATGACCGCGCAATTAGCAGTTAAAGCGACGCAGTGCCGAAAAGTGCTCTGGTCAGGAAGGGGGTAAATTCTTCCGGGGCTGCAGTGGTTAACAATCAGTAGTTTTTGCTAGAAAATTTCTTATAACCTTCAAACATTATATATTATATAAATAAATATATACCGGTATATATATATATATATATATATATATATATATATATATATATATTATTTTAAAGCAGAGGCCCTAGAGAATTAATTAGTGCATTTTCTTAATTCTTAATTTCTTAAGTCACACGGTATTGGCGCAATTATTTTAGAAATTATACACTTTTCTGAATTGTAATGCAAAAAAAAAATACAATACAATACAATACAAATTTTTTGGTAAAATATAAAAGATGATGTTACGCCGAGTAAATAGATACCAAACATGTCACACTCTAAAATTGCACATGCCTGTGCAATGGCAACAAAAGACAAATTTTACTATTCATATGTGACGCTTTAACCACCTTCCGCCCGCTCTATAGCCGAAAAACAGCTACAGCGTGGCCCTTAATTGCCGGGAGGGCGTTCATGTACATCCTCCTGAGAATGCGCCTCCTGCATGCCCCCTGCGGGGTGCACGTGGTGCACTCTGTGATCACAGAGTCAATGAGACTCGGCTGATCACAGATCGGATGACAGCTGATCACGTGATGTACACAGAAGATCGTAATTGGCTTTTTTTTTTTTCTTCACGCAGACAGCGTAAAGAGAAAAAAAAAAGCCTATTAGTGGCTTCTATCAGAGGGACATCAGTCCCAATCACGGAAAGCCACTGCTGCTATGCAGTGCATATAAGTTCTGCCTATCAGTGCCCATCAGTGCCTCATCATCAGTGCCACCTATCAGTGCTGCCTATCAGTGTCACCTACCAGTGCCCATCAGGGCGACCTATCAGTGCCCTTCAGTGCTGCCTATCAGTGCCACCTCTCAGTGCCAATCAGTGCCACCTATCAGTGCCCACCAGTGCAGCCTCATCAGTGTCCACCAGTGCCACCTATCAGTGCCTATAAGTGCAGCTATTGAGTGCTGCCTCATCAGCGCACATCAATGAAGGAGAAAAATTACCTGTTTTCAAAATTTTATAGCAAACTTTGAAACAGTTTTTTTTTTTTTTTTTTTTAATTTTCGGTCTTTTTTTATTTTGTTTAGCAAAAAATTAAAAACCCAGCAGTGATTAAATATCACCAAGAGAAAGCTCTATTTGTGTGAGAAAATTTCAAAAAATTTCATTTGGGTACAGTGTTGCAAGACTGCGCAATTGTCATTCAAAGAGTGAGAGCGCTGAAAGATGAAAATTGGCCTGAGCAGGAAGGGGGTTTAAATGCCCAGTAAGCAAGTGGTTAAAAGCCTTTACAGGTTACCACTTTAGATATACACATAAGGTCTGGTGCTAGATTGCATACATGCCAACAGTCCAGATTTTCCTGGGACAATCCAGAAAATTGGACCGATCAAAATCACGATTTTTTTGCTTTTGTCCCGGGCATCGGATCTTTTTTGGCAGTGTCACTGGCCGCAGCTTGTGGCTATGAAAGCATGGCCACGGGATCTCCTTCCGGCTAGCAGGTCTGTTTCTAGCGATGGGTTGCCTAATGAATACTGGGAGATCCCACAATATTCACAGTATTCACCACAGAGCTGCCGTCCGCCCCCCCCCCCCCCAACAGCTGAGGTGCAGGGGGAGATGCTGCAGGCACCACAGTTGCAGGCGAGTTGCCATGGGGTAATCTGCTGGACGTTCTGTGTGTTGGGGGGGGTACAGAGCTGGGTTGGAGGTGCCCATTAAGTCCTGTAGTAGCTCTGCATCTGGTGACTTGGCAGGTGACAAGCTGCATCTGGTGGCAGGTGACGTGGCATGTGACAATCTGCATCTGGTGGCAGGTGACGTGGCAAGTGGCACGCTGCATCTGGTGGCAGGCGATGTGGCAAGTGACACTCTGCATCTGGTGGCAGGCGACATGGAAAGTGACAATCCACATCTGGTGGCAGGCGACATGGCAAGTGACATGCGGCATTTGGTGGCAGGCGATGTGGCAAGTGTCAATCCGCATCTGGTGGCAGGCGACGTGGCAAGTGACAAGCTGCATCTGCTGACAAGTGACGTGGCAAGTGACAGGCTGCATCTGCTGACAAGTGACATGGCAAGGGATAGACTGCATCTGGTGGCAGGTGATGTGGTAAGTGACAAGCTGCATCTGCTGACAAGTGATGTGGCAAGTGACAAGTTGCATGTGGTGGCAGACGACGGTGGCAAGTGACAGGCTCAGGGCTCCCACTGATTCTGCATTATGGTGAGTTGAACTATTTCATTTTATATTACAATGTAATAATAGAAATAATGCGCTTCGATCATCCTGACACCATAACAACCTTGGTGCCGTGATGATTGAAGCGCCAACACCAGGTGTTTGGAGTATCTTTATCTGCTGATTGTTAAACTTTATAGAATACACATATTCTATTGTGGTGTAGGTTCTGGGCCTGCTGTCCCTCCATCCCTCTTTTTTCTTTCCTTATTTCTCTTTCCTTTGTTCCCTATCTTTTTCTCTTTCTCTTTCTTTCTCTCTCCCTCTCTTTCTGCCTCCATCCCTCTCTTCCTTCTCCCTCCATCCTTCTTTCATCTCATACTCTAACCACGCCCCCTTTAAGCCACGCCCAATATTTAGTTTAACCCATGCCCTTTTTGCGGCACTGTGCATTTTTTCACCCCACTACATCATGCCTACAAATGAATGCCTCGCCCTCTAGTTATAATAAAACCCCGCCTACAGACAAAAAAGTGTACCCTATAAATTTTTGGCAACTATGAGACTGGTGTGATCAAATGCTTTCAATTTTTTAAATGGCGCCGTTTACATCAGGGTAAACCAGAAGTGATGCAAGGTGATCGCTTCTAGTTCTCAATATCATAGAGACCAACAGAGCGGTTCTGGTCTTTGTTTATCTCTATGATCAGGCAATGCAAGAGACCCACTGATGCAAGAAACAGAGCAGTTCCAGTCTTTGTTCGTCTTTATGACCAGCCAATGCAAGATTCTCCCACCGGGAGACCCAGCTGGTTGATTGGGTCTCCCAATGAAGGACGTCCCCTCCTGCTGCTTGTAAAAGCAAAGCAATCCAGCATCTACTTCGTCCCTATAATTGCTTTTACAAGAGACATGGCTGTCAGCTCTAAAAAAAAACAGTACCAGGATGATGCCTACAGCTGCAAGCATCATCCTGGTATAACCACTTTAATTCCAGTGACATACGGGTACGTTGTTACTTGTCAAGTTTAAAGCAGAACTAAAGTAAAAAAGCTGCGAGCAGGCAACAAAAGAAACCCACTTACCTGCTTGCAATTTTCTTTGGAATGTACACATGGACAGATCAGCGTACATTTACGGCACCCTTGTGTGCCATGATGTGACATGAGGTCATCGCGGCCTGGCCACTCAATCGGTCAAACAGACCAAACCCAGAAGGAAGACCGGGAGAAGATGGAATCGCCCGTGAACAGCGTGAGCGCTGAGAGCGCAGCGCTGGAGGGCATCATTTAGGTAGTAAGTCTGCTATAATGTGTATATTTGCGGTACATACACTAGTACATTATGGCTGACACCTCCTGGGGGCCCGCTAACTCCCAATAATAACTCCCAATAAAAAGCCTTGACTGAGAGCCCTTTGTGAGTGTGCGGGAAGCGTGCTTTCAGCACACAACCCTATGCCGCCATGAAGACTGACATGAGGCTGCTGGGCATTAAAGCCAAAAGTATATATGTGTTACCCGGTCGGCAAGCGATTAAAGATTTTATTAAAGAAACCAGCAACTGGCGAAATGTTTGTTGTTTTCACCAACAACAGGGGGAACAATACAGTTGTACAGCTGATATTTGTATAGGGGCGGTGGGCAGGGTGTGGGCAGGGTACAGCACGGGCAAATGTGGAAAAGCATTTTTATCAAAAACAGACTTTTCAGCCAATTGCAGCACATTCCCTCCACTCCTTCATATCCTGGAAGACAAAGGAAGGAGTGTGCTAGAAGAAATTCCATCTCTGAGCCAAAAAAGCCATGCTTCCCCCAGAATGTACAACACTTGGGATTCAAAATACATCCCACCGTGTGTTTTCTAGGAAAAAAATTCAGAACGCTTAGCCAAACTCATCATATCTTCTCTCCGCCTATTGAAGGCAGATTTACTGCTTCCGACATTCCATTCTTTCCACTTTCCCAGTTTGTCGGCCTCCGGGCTGTTAGAAGACATTTGCAATAAACGAGTTTGAAGTTTAAAGCCCATCTCTGGGTAAAGGAACAGTCCTCCCTTGCGGTGGGGATACCCTCACAGTTCAAGGGTTAAATGCTTGTTTAGGTCCAGGGAGCTACAAAAAGCAGTTTAAAGGCTAATGCCGCTTACACACGAGCGGAATGTCCGTCAGAAAAAGTATATTCCGACCATGTGTATGCCTCATCTGACTTTTTCTGTCGAAAATTCAGACGGACTTAGAGAACATGTTCTAAATTTTTCCGACGGAACTAATTACTATCGGGAAACCCGCTCGTCTGTATGCTGTTCCGACACACCAAAAACGACGCATGCTCTGAAGCAAGTACGAGACGGAAGCTATTGGCAACTAGCTATTGAACTTCCTTTTTCTAGTCCCGTCGTACGTGTTTTATGTCACCTCGTTCTGGACGGTCGGACTTTGGTGTGGCCGTGTGTATGCAAGACAGCTTGAGCGGAATTCCGTCGGAACTCCGTTGGAAAAAACCTTAAGAGTTTATTCCGACGGCAAAACCGGTCGTGTGTACAGGGCATTAGTCCACCTTTACCAAAAAAACTGCCTGTGCAGGTGAGGGGCTCCTGGAGTTAAAAAAAAAAAAAAAACTGACCAAAGCTCAATAATACCCGGGCTCTAGGTGTAGGCTATTTACATACCTCCTGAAGCCTAGCCAAAAAACTCTCAGAGATGGTATAATTATCATGCTTTGTTGCTGGGATGTTGCTAAAACACTCCCAGCTGGTTCATACCCCCCTTGCTTGTGCTCTCTCTTCTTTGTTGCAGTAGCTCTGAGCTCAGAGATGTTGTGACGGAAGAGATAGTGGACCACATCAAAGCCAGGACAAGGGGTGGGCAGGAGGGACGGCTGCCCTGGGTGCAATGGTTTTATTGCAGTGATGAGGGCGCCCTGTGCCAGTTGCTTCTGTTGCAAGGCTGACAGGAGTAGTGACAGCAACATCACTGCTGACCCAGGAACGGAAAGGTGGGGGGGGGGGGGGCGCAGTTTGGCATCTTTGCCCTGGGCACTGAATTACCTTTTTTCCCGGCACTGGACCACACATATGCAGGGTTTGAGAGTTCGCTCCTTTGATGGTTGGGGGTGAGCAGTAACGGCTAGGAGGGTCTTAGCAACGTCCTAGCAACAAAGCAGGATGGGATGATGCCATCTCTGGGATATTTTTTTTGTCAGGCTTCTTGAGATATGTAAATGTCCTACATTTATAGTAAGGACATTACCCAACTTTAGTCAAAGCTGCACAGTTTTAGTATTTAGCTGTAGGTGCCCGTTACCTACACAGACAGTTTTTGAAAAAGGTAAAATAACTTTCTTACCCAATCCTCTTGCCTAAAACTGCTTTTGCGGCCCCCTAGACTTAAATAAGCTTTGGAAGTGTATCTATGGTGAAAACATAAACTAGTACCGGTATATTCTTTTCTACATTTTATTTCAATAACTTCTAGCCTACTCCTATTACACTGAACAATCTTGAAGTCTGTAAACTTTGTGAAGATCCCCACACATTTCCTTCCTTGAATTCACGTAGTCGCTATGCCCTGTGGGTAAGCACTTCTGTATCACACATTTCACAGAGCCTGCTGTCTGATCTACAGAGGGGCTGAGAGGAGGAGTTTCAGGAGGCGGAGTCAGTACAGGAATCACTGCTTGCAGGCAGCAAGATACCATGGGATATGTAGTCTTAAAAAATTGGTGATAAGCTGCAAAGCATGCAGGGAATCCAGGAAGTTGTTGAAAGAGACGGCCAGCAGACAGGCAGCACTCACAACAGGATAGAAGCCTATATTGGATTGGCAAAAAAACTTTGTTTGTATTGTCATTACTATGCTAATATTATAAAATGAAAGTGTATGCTCTGATCATAGATCTCCTTTAAAAACAAAGTATGGGTTTTTTTTCCCCCCCATCATACTTACCTAGGTGGATGCAGCATCAGTCCAATGCTGCATCTGTCCCCTGGCGCCTCTGCACTGAGAACCAAGCGATCGAACACCGCCGATGGCTCGGTTTTTACGGTTCCCCGAGCAGAGAGCTGCTGACTGTCAAGCAGCAGCTCTCAACTCTGCCTCCCCGTGCTCTCTGGAGCGCTGAGCTGTGGAGGGGCGGCTCGCTGAGAGCCTGAGATGGGTATCAGTCCAGGCACCTGGCAGATCCAGACATTATTGTCGTGATGACCCGGTGCCTGGACTGATGGCAATGACGTCAGCAGAGAGCGGACTTCAGACCGCTGTCTCCTGAAAACAGGTCTCAGGAGTGCAATTTGTTTTGCACTAGGCTCCTATGTGAACGGCGGCTTAGAGTGGCTTTTTTCCTTTGCAAAGTCCTATGGAGCCTTACCACACCCACCCCATTCGTGCGCGCTCCTGTGAGAGTTATTCTAAGGTAATGAGAGCTTGTAACAAGTAATAAAAGTGACTTGTAACAAGTATAAAGTAGGTGTCATCCCAATTTGGCTACAGAAGTGGAAATACACTTTATAATAGCTCTCTTTTCTTTTTTTTCAATTCTTTATTTTAAGTATCAAGGAAATTGGTACAGCGTTACAGAGTAGCACTAAGTAACATCTGAACACAGTCAACCTGAAGAAATATGCATAGCTCATCTATTCGAGCTGTAAAACTCAACTATTTTGTGCTTCCCAATTTTACCACAAAATAGGATGTTCCTGCGTAGCCAGTAACCAATTCCCCGAAATGACTTTTAAATAATTTTATGTATGAGACCGAATACTCGGTCCCAGAAAGCACAGTGTAGTATAGAATATGGAGCGGAGACTCCTAATGCCGCGTACACACGATCGGAATTTTGGTCCGCAAAAGACCGATGAGAGTTTTTCGTCGGAAAATGTGACCGTGTGTATGCTCCATCGGCCGAATTTCAGCCAGCAAAAGATTGAGAGCATGTTCTCAATTTTTCGGTCACAAAAAGTTCCTACCAGAAAATGCGATCGTCTGTGGCAATTCCGACGCGCAAAATTCCTACGCATGCTCGGAAACATTGAACTTAATTTTCTCTGCTTGTCGTAGTGTTGTACGTCACCGCGTTCTTGACGGTCGTAATTTCAGCGAACTTTTGTGTGACCGTGTGTATGCAAGGCAAACCTGAGCGGAATCCCATCGGAAAAGCTGTCATATCTTTTCCGACGGGATTGTACGCGGCATAAGAAAGAATAGACAAGAAAGAGAAATTAAACACAAAAGAGGAAAGATGGATGTGAGGGGAGGGGGGAAGGGCGTGAGTTCCCTCCAGCAGAGAGAGACCACCCTTCATGACCCAGTACATTCACTGGCATATTGAAAAACAATGGAGACTGAGACGTAAGCGGTGTCTGATCCCTGTAATAGAAGTAAGGAGTCCAAATCTTCCAATACTTCTCCTCCTGTTTCTTCAATGCCATGGTGAGATTTTCCATAACCTGAATTTCCACCAGTCTTGTCTGCAAATGAGCTATTGTGGGAGGACATGTACTTTTCCATAAGGCCAGAATAATAGCTCTCTTTTCTACCACAATATCTTCATTCTAACCAGAGTCATTCGTCCCTTTAAATTTTACATTTACAGAGAATCGACACTTCCTGGAGTGTCGGATCCTCCTATTCCCAGGCCAGCTCCAGCTTCATCTCTTTATTTCAGCTGCAAGTGGGAAAATCGCAAAAGACGAGCGATAAAAGCGGCTGCATAGTGAACACAGACCCAAAGACTGTGACCTACAATGTTTTGTAGCTTTTTTTTTTTTTACGTGAGCAATCTTTTTGGTCTTTAGGGGGAAAAAAAAATTCTTTCTGACCCCAGAAGGGCAGTTAGATTAGCTGCCTGAACCCCATATTACCATATTATCCAATCACTATTTAGATTATATTACGTTTTTAAAAGAAAGCAGTGTAAGTACCGGATTGTGGCTTGGTATTAGCCTCTTGCGATCCCTGTACAGCAGAGCTCAGAATGAGAATGGGAGAAGCAACACAAGGAGTGTCCTCTGTGATGTCATAGTGAGGTGGCTGTCTCTTCTGGGTTTGGAAAACCGCCTCCTGATGACACACCACCAGGCTCTTTTTATGAATGGGAGCCGATGCCGCCTAGGATATGTGAAATGCATATCCAAAGAGGCTTTGGGAACACAGCATGTAATTCTGGCCTAGACTAAAATGGAGTACAGGGGCAGACTGGAACATGGATTTTTTTTTTTTAAAAAAGGTAAAAAAAACAAAAAAAAAAAACACAGAAATTTTTCTTATAGTGGGGCAAGAAGGATTGAAGCGGAGAAAAGTTAAATTTTAGTGTAAAGCCAGCCATAGATGGTTCAACTATGGGTAGTCTGATTGTACCCAAGTCGATCCACTGATCAACTTAGGTACAACCAGCATGTTGGATTTCTACATGTGATTATAGGAAATTAATAGACTCCCATAGGTTGGCGTGTAAATTGCCTGAAGGAGTTTGAAAATAGAAAACCTCAAAGATGGGATTTTAAAGGCAATTTTAGAGAAAAAATAAAGAAAGAAAGAAAATTGTATATAATTTTAGAGAAAAAAGAAAGAAAGAAAGAAAATTGTATATAAAAAAAATATGAATTTATATGAATAATTCTGTTTTTATGATTAATTTTTTTGTAATAATAAATGCATATTTTTTTTTATATACAATTTTCTTTCTTTTTTTTTTTTCTAAAATTGGCTTTAAAATCCCATCTTTGAGGTTTTCTATTTTCGAAATCTATATAGCCGTTAGCAATAATCACTGTGTGTTCTCCAGGCAGGGATGGTTCCGGACTGCCCTCCGCATATATGCTGCGCCAGGGTGGCCCGGCTGCGCAAAATCACGTACCTGTACATTTTTTTAGCACTGATCACTGTACCCGAGTTACGAACGGGTTAGGGACTGCCGGTTTGTTCTTAAGTCAGATATGTTCGTAAGTCGGAAGCGCATGCGCAGAACGGCAGAGACGTCATTTTCCGATGTTCTGTCAAGTAGCCGCGCATGCGCAGACGTCGTTTTCCGATGTTTTCCGATGTGCCCACCATCGAAAAGGGGCCGCGAATGCGCAGAACTTCACGCCGCCTCCCGTTCGTAAGTAGGAGTCGTTTGCAAGTCGGAGGTTCGTAACTCAGGGACCTCCTGTATTGGTGTCACTGGTCTCCAAAAAGTGTCACTTAGTGTCCAAATTTTCCGCCACAATGTCACAGTCCCGCTAAAAATCGCTGATCGCCGCCATTACTAGTAAAAACTATAAGAATAAAAAAAAGTCCCTAAATCTGTCCCATAGTTTGTAGACGCTATAACTTTTGCTCAAACCAATCAATATCCGCTTATTGTTTTTATTTTTTTTTCTTTACCAAAATTATTGGCCTAAATTGATGAAGAAATTAGATTTTTTTACATTTTTTATTAACAATGTTTTATAGCAGAAAGTAAAAAATATTGTTTTTTATTCTTTTTTTGTTTATAGCACAAAAAATAAAAACCGCAGAGGTGATCATACCACCAAAAGAAAGCTCTATTTGTAGGAACAAAAAGGACGTCAATTTTATTTGGGTACGGCGTCACACAACTGTGCAATTGTCAGTTAAAGCAACGCTGTGCCGTATCGCAAAAAATGGCCTGGTCAGGAAGTGGGTAAAACCTTCTGGAGCTGAAGTGGAGCTAAAGTGTTTCTAAACTCACAACAGTTAAATCCGTGTGTGTATATGCAGTAAAGCATGCTTGTTATACTCACTGTTGAACCTAAGGGGTCAATCACCTGCATTGTGTAAAAAGGCTGTTTGATCCTGTCTTCTCTGATCCTCCCCTCCTTCCACTGTCCCCTGATGATTTCCTGAAAACACAGAGTCTATGGAGTCAGGGTGCACATGCTCAGTTTGGTGTTTATTGCTAGAAAGGTTTTTGTTTTTTTCTTGGGAGAATGTATGTGATCAGCACTGGGGCAATCAGCACTGTCCAGGCAGTGGGTGAGGGGTCTTGGAGTCTCATAGGACAGTCAGAAAACTCCTCCTACAAGCTTTAACCAGTGTTTGGCTGGACACTGATAGAATTCACAAGTCTGCTATAGACTGCTGATGAGAAACGATATTTAGCAGTTTATATTTACTAAAATAATTGCATTTCGATCTTCTGCGTACTGTGGGAGACCAGATATAGTGAATGCATAGGCGTGCGCACAGGGTGTGTCGGGTGTGCCCAGGCACACCCTAATCCCCCCATGCGCATTAGTGTTATCGTTCTGTGTAGCATTAGGAACATGGGAAAGATCTCTCTCTTACTGGCTCTGCCATAAGAGAAGTGTTTATCCTTTTCTCTTTCACTGTGCCAGCAGGGAGATGAATGTGCCGGGGTCATATATATGTAGATATATACACATGCATGTGTGTTTGAGCTTAAGTGTGCACACCCTAATGCATTAGGCTGGGCACACCTATGAGTGAATGCAGGGTCCCGGGTTTAGTAACACTTTAAATTCTGCATTAACTGCTCTTACTGTAAGGAATCCTTTCCTAAACTAAGTAAATTCTCCTTGAACGGTTACTGCCTCTGTTCTGTATTATTGTGATTCACTAGCTGGTTCTGTGTTCCTTTCAGCCCACATTTACTCTTGCAGGATTGTTTATTGTCCCTCTCTTGTGATGTTCGTAACAATTGATTTTTCTGAACACAGAGGCCTCCCCGCCAAGGGCATGGCCAGAATCCACATGTGAGCCAACCTTTAGAATGATGCTGCAGCCTTGCCCCGAAGGTCACTGACTGACTGTAGAGACAACTGTGAAGATTAATCTGATGACATTTAACTAATCAGTGGTGGGATTTGGCTGAGACAACGTCTCTTACATCACATCAGAACACTGCCATGTAAAGTTATTGTCTGCTCTGGGACTCATAGACTATGCTTTCCTGACTCTACTGTGATGTCACATTTTATATGCCGTGCTTCAAAAAACTGTAAAAGCAGTTCAAAACTTTCATCCAAAAATCTTTTTTTTTTTCTATTCTGAATGTTCAGTTTTGTATTTGAAATAAAATTTTTCTGATCAGAGCTTGTTAAAGGATCACTAAAGCTATTTTTTTTTTTAAATAACAAACATGTTATACTTACCTCCACTGTGCAGCTCGTTTTGCACAGAGTGGCCCCGAACCTGGTCTTCTGGGGTTCCTCGGCGGCTGTCTCGGCCCCCCCCCCCGCAAGGACTCAACACTTTTTCATGCGAGCTCCCTCGCATGGTGTTGAGTGCTTGCGGGCGCGCTTCCGTGATACAGCCGGCGGCCATAGCCGCTCACTGTATCACTTGGCCCCGCCCCCCCGGCGCGCCGCCTCATTGGATGTTATTGACAGCAGCGCGAGCCAATGGCTGCGCTGCTTTCAATCCATCTACTCTAGTCAATCAACGGCCAGGCTGAGCAGCAAAGAGGATGTCCGGGGCGAGCGCGGGACTTTCAAGGGGTCAGGTAAGTAAAACGAGGGGGCTGGGGGGGGGGGGGGGGGCGGTATTGTCGGATGTTTTTTCACCTTAATGCATAGAATGCATTAAAATGGAGTTCCACCCACTTTTACAACTCTTCAGCATCCCTCACTAAACTGTGAACTGTAAACGAATTAGATATTTAAAAAAAAAAATTCTCAGCACCTACTGTATATCTGCTGTACTAATTTTTTACTTCCTCCTCCCTGGCCGTGGCCCATCGCATCATTTCCTGTTTGCAATGCCTTCTGGGAAGGGGCGGCAACTTCCTCTGACACTGCTGTTGCTATGGAAACCTGACCTGAAACCTATTACGCTGCTTGTGCTGCACTGAGCATGTGCGAGATCTGCAAGGATGAGATCCAGGAAGAAATACAGTCTGGCTTCAGATGCCCACACTTAAGATGGCCACGGCCTGCTGTAAGTTTATAAAATAACAAACTACTGCTATAAACTAACAAAACAGACCTTAGTTTACAGACTAACTTTACTAGAATACATTAAGCTTGTGTATTATAGGGGTATTTTTATTTAAAAAGTATAATTTTGGCCGGAACACCACTTTAACCACTAGGCGTCCGCGCTATAGCCGAAAGACGGCTACAGCGCGGACTCCAATTGCCGGGAGGGCGTCCCTGGACATCCTCCTCTTTACTTCCGCATTGCGCGCTCCCGCGGGCGCGCATCACGGAAGTTTTGTGCTGGCCATGTCCCTCGGACACAGCCAGTCACAGATCGCCGTAAACGGCCAATGACAGCGGCCGTTTACAGTGCGATCGCTCTGCCAATGAGAGAGGATCTCATATGTAAACATATGAGATCATCTCTCATCACCGGCTCTTCCTCCTCACACAGAGACAGCGTGTGAGGAGGGAGAGCGAACCGCTGCGGCGGTAAGTGTAAAAAAAAAAAATAATAAAAATAAAAGTGTCCCCTGCTATCTGTCCCTGCCATCTGCCCTGCCATCTGCCCCTGCCATCTGTCCTGCCATCTGCCCCTGGTATCTGCCCCTGCCATCTGCCCCTGCCATCTGTCCTGCCATCTGTCCTGCCATCTGTCCCCAGTGCCATCTGTCCCCAGTGCCATGTATAAGTGCCATCTGTCATCAGTGCCACATAGTGCCATCTGTCCCCAGTGCCATGTATAAGTGCCATCTGTCATCAGTGCCACATAGTGCTATCTGTCATCAGTGCCACCTGTCAGTGTCACGTGCCATCTGTCATCAGTGTCATCAGTGCCATCTGTCATCAGTGTCATCGGTGCCACGTATCAGTGCCATCTGTCATCAGTGCCACATATTAGTGCCATCTGTCATCAGTGCCATGTATTATTGCCATCTGTCATCAGTGCCATGTATTAGTGCCATCTTTCATCAGTGCCACGTGTCATCAGTGCCACATATTAGTGCCATTTGTCATCAGTGCCATTTGTCATCAGCGCCACATGTCATCAGTGCCACATATTAGTGCCATCTGTCATCAGTGTCACGTGTCATCAGTGCCACGTATTAGTGCCATCTGTCAGTGCCACGTATTAGTGCCATCTGTCATCAGTGTCACGTATTAGTGCCATCTGTCATCAGTGCCATGTATTAGTGCCATCTGTCATCAGTGCCACATCAGTGTCAGTGCCACGTATCAGTGCCATCTGTCATCAGTGCCACATCAGTGCCACGTATCAGTGCCATTTGTCATCAGTGCCACGTCAGTGTCACATATCATTGTCCTGGTTCTCCAGGGCCTTCAAAAGTGTAATAGGTAGTCAACAAATTAGATGTGTAATTTATGCTCCTAGAACATGTGATGGTGCTTCCTGCATGTTGGGCCTCTCTATGTGGCCAGGCTGTGAAAAAGTCCCACACATGTGGTATCGTAATACTCAGGAGGAGTAGCAGAATGTATTTTGGGGTGTCATTTGTGGTATATACATGCCATGTGAGAGAAATAACCTATTACAATGACAATTTTGTGGGGGAAAAAAAAAAAAAATCTTCATTTTGCAAAGAATTGTGGGAAAAAATGACAACATCAAAAACCCCACCATGCATCTTACTAAATACCTTGAAATGTCTACTTTCAAAAAAAGGGGTCATTTGGGGGGTATTTGTACTGTCCTGACTTGTTCGGGTCACAAGAAATGAGATAGGCCACCAGTACTTCAGGTGTGATCAATTTTTTATGATTTGCACCATAACTTGTAGACTCTCTAACTTTCACAAAGACCAAATAATATCCACTAATTTGGGTTATTTTTACCAAAGATATGTAGCAGTATAAATTGTGGCCAAAATGTATGAAGAAAAATTACTAATTTGCAAAATTTTATCACAGAAACAAAGAAAAATGCGTCTTTTTTCAAAATTTTCGGTCTTTTTTCATTTATAGCGCAAAAAATAAAAAACCCAGAGGTGATCAAATACCACCAAAATAAAGCTCTATTTGTATGAAAAAAAGGACAAAAAATTCATTTGGGTACAATATTACATGACTGAGTAATTGTCATTCAAAGTGTGAGAGCGCTGAAAGCTGAAAATTGGTCTGGTCACGAGGGGGGTTTAAGTGCCCAGTTGTCAAGTGGTTAAGGTGAAAAAACTTTTACCTTTACAAACCCTTTAACAGATGCAGCCAGGTAGCGTAAAAATAGGCAGTTGAGCCACAATTTTACTATCCCCCCAAGATCCCTCAAGATGAAGAAGAGGGTTTAATGTCACTTTAAGAAAATATTTTTGATAAAACTGTCCCAAAGTTTCTTACCTGGAGATCCTGCCAGTAACAGCACTTCCTATTGCAGGGTGATAAGGCTAAACCAGTATTTCTCAACCATTTTTCAGTCAAGCCACCCTTTAAAATTATGGACAGCAAACATGTGCAGAACGAAAAAATTAGTTTGGTTTAGGTTCCGATAAATTCCTTATGTTACTAATTTCGTTTGGTTTGGTTTTGGAATTCGTTTAGTTTTGGTTAAATTAAGTTTTGTTTTCTTTAAAATGTGTTTCATTTATTAATTTTCTAACGAATTCCAGCTTTTCAAAACGATTAGAATTTGGATCGACTGATTCAAATTCTGTGTGAAGAAATAGCTGGTTGTTAAGCAGTGGGCCGGGTTGTCCTTAACAGCCATGAGTTATCATCTGTCAGCGGGCTTCCCCACTGACAGATGAATGTAAAGAAAACATACTGGCCTGAATTAACCACTTGCCGACCGCTGCACGCCGATATACGTCAGCACAACGGCAGCGGTGGGCAAATGGGCATACCTGTGCGTCCCCTTTAATTGGCGGGGCTAGCTGTTGTGTGCCCGCCGCGTACAGCGCGACTGTGCCCGCGATCGTGTCACGGAGCCGCAGAATGGGGAAGTGCCTATGTAAACAAGGCATTTCCCCGTTCTGCCTTGTGACATGACAGAGATCCTCTGCTCCCTGTGATCGGGAGCAGTGATCGCTTTCATGTGAGATGAAGCCCATCCCCCCCACAGTTAGAATCACTCCCTAGGACACACTTAACCCCTTGTTCACCCCTTAATGTTTAACCCCTTCACTGCCAGTGTCATTTATACAGTAATCAGTGCATTTTTATATCGCCATAATGTCGCAGTCACACTAAAAATCGCAGATTCGCCGCCATTACTGATAAAAATAAAAAAAATAAATAAAAATGCCATAAAACTATCTCCTATTTTGTAGACGCTATAACTTTTGCGCAAACCAATCAATATACACTTATTGCTTATTGATTTTTTTTACCAAAAATATGTAGAAGAATACATATCGGCCTAAACTGATGAAAAAATTATTTTTTTTATATATTTTTGGGGGATATTTATTATAGCAAAAAAGTAACAAATATTGCATATTTTTTTCAAAATTGACGCTCTTTTTTTGTTTATAGCGCAAAAAAAAAAAAAAAAAACGCAGAGGTGATCAAATACCACCAAAAGAAAGCTCTATTTATGGGAAAAAAGGACGTCAATTTTGTTTGGGTGCAACGTGACGCGACAGCACAATTGACAGTTAAAGCGACGCAGTGACGTATCGCAAAAAGTGCTCTGGTCAGGAAGGGGGTAAAATCTTCCGGGGCTGAAGCGGTTAATGATGAAATTTGATTATTTTGAATTTTTTTATTGTGTATGTTTTATAGCAGAAAGTAAAAAATATAGCTTTTTAAAAAAAAATTGATGATCTTTTTTCCGTTTACAGCGCAAAAAATACAGCATCGCACAAACTCGCAATTGTCAGTTAAAGTAACGCAGTACCGTATCGCAAAAAATATCCTGGTCATGAAGGGGGGTAAACCTTCCAGTGCTGAAGTGGTTAAATCATGCTGCAAAAAACACAGCGTACTTTGTCACCATGCGCTTTTGCATGTGAATTTGCATGCACTTTAGCAAGGTATGTTGGGATGCCATTAGAAATCATGGCACAACCCTCACATGTGCTAAAGAAATGCATGATTTTTGTGCATTGTGGGAATGGGAATGCGCATGCTCCCACATAAAACAAAGGTGAACCTTGCTTTACCGAGCCTGCAGCTTCTTTTATTTTGACCATAGATACGCTTTAATAACAGCGATAAAACAAATGCTGCTGAACGAGTGGCAAGCCGCTGAATACACAAGCTGAAATAAATAGATGTCACTATGTTACTTGCCTAAGGAATTGTAAATTTGGCAAGCTGTTCTTGTGATAGTCACACCTGTGCTAGATCACTCTGACACCTGAAGAATCTGTTCACACCTTATTGGGGCACAAAAAGGCATTCAAGCGTATCTATTGTGAAAAAGTAAAATCATATATTCATTTTCACATAATAATAATTCAGTTATTTCTATCCTACTCCTATTAATCTGAATGACCCTGAAGTTTGTAAACTTACTTTGTGAAGATCCGCACACATTTCCTTCCTCGAATACTCTGACATGTAGTCACTACGTCCTGTGGGTAGGCACCGCTGTGTCACACATTTCACAGAGCCTGTCTTCTGAGCTACAGAAGTGCTGAGAGGAGGAGTTTTAGGAGACGCAGTTAGTACAGGAATCACTGCTTGCAGGCAGCAGGGGACCATGGGATATGTAGTCCTTAGAAGTTGAGGAGTTGCTGCAAAGCATGCAGGAAATCCAGGAAGTCGTGGAAAGAAACCGCCAGCAGGCAAGCTAGGGTTGCCACCTGTCCAGGATTCACCGGGTTTTGAATCATGTGTCTGGGTTTTAGGCGAACTAAAACCCAGAAATATTATTCAAACTGGGCTGTGGCTCCCCAAGTAACCAAGATAGTCACACACAAATCCGTTGCCATCTGGGAGCTGCATGCAGCTGTCTAGGGGCAGGTTCGGGAATCACTGGAGGGGGGAGCAGGAGCGATGATGTCAGCGACAGCAGTATGGCCACACCCACTGTTTGCTGTGGCACGCTATGAGCGCCACATTACTACTATCCTTGGGGCACCCAAAGGTGTCCCAGGCTGCTAAAGTGTTCGGGTTTGGCTTGAAGAAAAGGTGGCAACCCTAAGACAGGCAGAACTCACAATATGAATGGTAAGCTTATATTGGATTATTAAATATAACTATTTGTCAGGAACCTAAGGTCAGCTGGGCTTATGTTTGTGTGCATGCTTATACTTGTGAGCATAGATGTGCACGGGCGCGCCCACAGATTCAGTGGCCTATTTAAACCAGTGGCCTGCCTAGCATCATTGCTGGATGGTCTTCAGCTGCACCTTGTGACTGAAAGCCTACCGACCTTGCTCTTTCTGACTATTCTTCAGATTCCCCTTGCTTGCCTATGTCTGCTACTGATCCCTGTTACCGACCTTGGCCTGGACTCTTGATTAAGATTCTGCTAGCAGGTCGCCGACCCCTGCCTATCTCTGACCTGGATTCTGATCGCGATTCTGTACCTATCTGCCTGGCTTTGACTGAACTTGGTTCATGACCTGACGCCTCACTTCTGTTCATCCAACTTTAGCATCTCCAAGTTCGCTGCATCAACTTCCTGGCACCCGCTCCCTTCCGCTACCCTCGCAGTCTCTTTCTCCACCACCAGGGGTGCTTGGATGGGAATTGTGCAAAAGGCCACCCTTGTCATCGACAGCTCCACTAAAATGGACATGACACTATTGTTTTTATTGTTAATACAATGTTGATGTTATAAAATGAAGACGTTTTCATTTTTTTCTGAAAATTGTGCCGAAATTTCGATGCAATATTTTTTAGCCACCCATGGGGTTATACATGTACTTTTTTACTTTACGCTTAGTATAATCCTTAACGCTCAAAAAAGCCCCATAGTAATGTGTAGGCAGGTGCCTACAAGAGGGTTAACATGTCTTCCTGTGAGAGTTCTTGTGCTTCCTATCTGTGCTTGTGCCCTCATGTTAAATGAGCCAGCAGGTGCAAAATATTACAATGTCTTGATGTTGCACTGGGTCCTCGGGTTGACATTGGAGCTGGAGGTAACCAGGCTGTAACGGTTACCATTTTCCGCCATTTTCAGCAGGGTTACTGCCCCCTACAGGTCAATCCTTATAAAGGGGGCTGCCTCCAAGTTCCTGGGTTGAGCCCTGGGGAAATACTGCCAAGATGTAGCTGGTTACTCTACTGGAGTAATCATCCCCTTTGGGAGGGTGATGGGAGCCTAATCAGGGTTCCTGGTGGGAGGTCTCAAGCCTTGTAGCTACTAATCATGGACTGCCTTCATGGATTACTGCCAATCATGGACTCACCTATCAGGTTTGTCCGCTAGGGAGATTCACCCTCTCCCCTCACCCTTGGTCCTGGTGATCGTTATCACAGAGAGTGAAAGAGAATACCAATCTCATAAAGCTCTGTTGTATGACAACTACAAGAGGCTAATACCAGGTCACATTTAGTCACACACACTGCTTGCATATGAAAATTTCATGTATTAGTTACATGTGCGTTAATGTGTCTTTTATATTTGTCTATAGTTACATAGTTATTCTGGCTGAAAAAAGACACAAGCCCATCTAGTTCAACCAATAGAGTTCATCTTTAAGGATTTAGACTTTTACGACTGTCCCTCTGCAGCTATGTCTTGATGAGTCTGCACCTCTCTGTAAAGACTTATTCATATTTTTTATGATCCGTACAATACGATGGCGGGCCTCCGGCGTTATTTCCAGATGGTAGCATGGAATGCAGCCAGTCATCTCATAATTAGAGGTAATCCTCGGCTTTTCCCAGTAATCAGGGTAAGCCAGTTTAGGTTTGTAATATATATTATGATGGAATTTCTCAGTCATTTCTGGTATTTGCAGAGTCCAGCCAACAACCAGTGGTCGTTTGTGGCCTGTAAATCACAGAGCAAAAATCACAAAAATAAATATATAAAAAGCACCGCGGTCAGACGCTCTGCATTCCAAAACATAAAATGACCAAAAAGTGAAAAAATACCAAAAATATTGGTGATGGGACCATGCACCGCAGCTGTAATAATATAATACCTTGAAGGGTAAGGAAGGTGCTTAGTTCTTTAACCCCTTGTCTACAAAGCTTTGTTTATAAATTAAATTTACCTTTTCACAGCCAACTCTCAACTCTCAGGTAAGTGATCCAGGCAGCTCTAAAGCCCCCTGTTCACTTTTACAGGGCTCCAAAGGTGACGCCTCCCACACCACCAACCACTCCTTTTTTTTACCAGTGCCCATGGTTGTTCCCAAGTTCCCTGTTCCTCCAGAGAGCCCAGGGCCACTGTAAAATTCCTGAACACAATGTACAGGAGGAAATGGAGAAACTCCCATTCCACGATCTCCCCTGTGACTAATTAACTTGGAAGCAACATGTAATACATCACTTCTGGGTTCGGAGCTGCCATTCTCTGGCTCCTGTAGCACAATCTGTGCTTGACCAACTGCAATGGAGGGCAGGGGAAACAAAAAAAGAAGACCCCACAGCAGTTGTTTCATGCACAGTGATTTATAAAACGAATGTTGTCCAGTTATGCCACGTAAACACGAGCGGACTTTTCGACCGGACTGGTCCGACGGGCCGAGTCCGGCGGACAATCCGACCGTGTGTGGGCTTCATCGGACCTTCAGCAGACTGTTTCTGTCGAAAATCTGACGGACTTTAGATTTGGAACATGTTTTAAATCTTTACATCGGAACTCCGCCAGACCCAGTTCCGATCGAAAAGTCCACTCGTCTGTATGCTAGTCCGACGGACGAAAACCGACGCTAGGGCAGCTATTGGCTACTGGCTATTAACTTCCTTATTTTAGTCCGGTCGTACGTTATCACGTACGAATCCGTCGGACTTTGGTGTGTTAGTGTTTAGGCAAGTCCATTCGTTCGAAAGTCCATCGGAAGTCCGTCAAAGGTCTGTCGAAAGTCCGTCGGACTTTTGATGCTGAAAATTCCGCCCGTTTGTACGCTGCATAAGGGTTTATATCTATTTTAATGATACAGCTAGCCAGCTGCCTATCCTCTCTGTCTTCCCCTTTGTAGCTCATAGTTGTAGCAAATGGCAGATGCACTTTAAAACGCAGGACTCAGGAGTCCAAAGCAGGGACCTTTGCTTGTTCGGACGCAGAGAGGTCCTAATCACCTGGTGAAGCAGATTTCAGACCATCAAAATAGCATTTGAGCACAAGAAAAAAACATTTCACAATAAACTATTTCTTAAAATTCTTACCCCAATACTTACAGTTAAAAAATTTCAAAGCTGTTGGCTCCTGCCCTCAGTGCTGCTTTCCTGATCTTCTGGTCTTCACAGGAAAGCATTAAAGTGGTTCCTTTAAATGTACAAGTTTTTTTTCCTTAAAGTGATACTAAACACACACTTTAATTTACATTATCCCTTTTGTTTTTGTATATGGATGATGGCACTGTAAATATTTTAATCAAAAAGTACCCTTTTCCTAATCGATATACAGCTGTCACATGACCCAACTCTTTCCCAGCCTGTCTGCAGGAAAACATAAGCAGGAGGAGCTTCTAGTTCTCTGCTGCTGGTTCAAAACAAAAAAAAAAGCCTTTGGAGTACAGAGTAAAAATAACTAATTATTATCAATAAACTGTTTTAAATTGTCATACAAATATACACAGGCCCCTCCAGCCTGTGTCTTATGCCGCGTACACACGGTCGTACTTTTCGTCTACAAAAGTCGGACAGCCTGTCGGACAGACTTCCGGCAGACTTTCGGTGGACTTGCCGCGGACTTGCGGCCTACTTTCTAACGACCGGACTTGCCTACACACGACCACACAAAAGTCGGTCGGATTCGTACGTGATGACGTACACCGGACTAAAATAAGGAAGTTCATAGCCAGTAGCCAATAGGTGCCCTAGCGTGGCTTTTTGTCCGTCGGACTAGCACACAGACGAGCGGATTTCGGGGTCCGTCGTAGGTACGAAGTAAAAGTTTTGAAGCATGTTTCAAATCTAAAGTACGTCGTATTTGAGGCTAAAAAAGTCAGTTGAAAGTCCGGAGAAGCCCACACACGATCGGATTACCAGCCAGCTTTAGTCCATCAGCGTCTGTTGGACTTTTGTAGACGAAAAGTAGGACCGTGTGTACGCGGCATTAGAATAACAGGGAGGTGAAGCCTCATCAATCTACTGCCCCCATTGTGTTTAGCTGGTTAGTGGGAGAGGAGGAGGAGAGAGTGGGATGTCATTTACCACTGTGTATACTCCCGCATGTGTGACTCTATAGTCACAAGATCTGCTCAGATGTGATAGGGAGGAAAAGCTCAGCATAGAAAATCGCCGATAACTGAGCATGTGCAGAGCTGCCAACACTGCTCTGCAAAATATCCAACTGCAGTGGGGACATGGACAGAAGGTGGAGATAGAGAACAGCATGATTAACCAGATTTGTTTCAGAATACAGGAAACGAATCTCATAGGGACTGAGTGAGTGCATTCTACAGTCAGTCTGTTAGATCGGAGAAGGTTAAGGGGATGAGGAGGAAGGGGCAGGGGAGTGCCTTGCCATTCTAGACTATGGGACTGTGTGTTTCTATTGATGCACGCAGCGTAGGGAGAGCAGCTCTAGTCCCTGTACGTGAAGGAGGCTCTATAGGATGCTGCAAGACGAAGGAGCCACTCTGAAACAGGAAACCTGGGTCAGGGGTCATGGCACCAACTTAAACTGGAACATACTGTAGGCAAGGATGAAAAGATAAAGATTCTGCATACTCAGTCAGGGATGACATGAGCTGCTGAACGTGCCTAAAAAAATATGAGTTTAATATCACTTTAGGGCGTTGCAGCAAAAAAAAAAAAAAAGAATTCAGCAAAGTTATTATCAAGATCAAGTAAATAACAAAGCTGCAAAGAAAAATGTGCAATATGCTAGGAAAAGAACACATGTTAACCTTGATAATTTGTTCTGCCAAATTTTCTCCTCTTAGGGATAATCCCAGGAACACATCCAAGTATATTCCGTGTATGAATATTATCACAGAATTCAGAATCCCAACAGACATGAACTGAAGTGGCAATATGTCAGCTGGGTAAACTTTGAGCCATCATTAACTGCTTGCCGCCCGCCCACTGTCAAATGACGGCGGGGTGGTGCATCTCCAGTTTTGGGATGCCGTCATATGATGGCAACCCAGAACGGCCGTTCTCGCGTGCCTGCAGCGCGGCGATCGTGGCCACGCCGTGTTGCTAGGACACGGCGCCACCCCGATCTGTGTAAAAAGCCACATCCACGGCTCTTTAACCATGTGATCGGCTGTGTCCTATCACAGCCGGTCACATGTAAACACGGAGATGCCGGTAATCGGCTCTCCTCGCCTCACACTGACAGAGTGTGAGGAGAGGAGAGCCAATCAGCGGCTTCTCCTCACAGGGGGACATCTAGTGATGTAATCAGGGCACTGATCATCAGTGACCTGATTACAATAAAGAAATAAAGCAGCAATCCATGCCCACCAGTGTCCACAAGTGCCACAAATCAGTGCCCATTAGCCATGCCAGTCAGTGCTGGCAATCAGTGCCACCTATCAGTGCTGCCCATCAATGCCCATCACTGCTGTCCATCAATGCCCATCAGTGTCGTCCATCAGTGCCACCCATCAGTGCCCATCTGTACTGCCTATCAATGCTGCCTATCAGTGCCCGTCAGTGCCGCCTATCAGTGCCCGCCAGTGCCGCCTATCAGTGCCCACCAATGCCACCAATTAGTGCCCATCAGTGCCACCTAACAGTGCCCATCAGTGCCACCTAACAGTGCTCATCAGTGCCACATATCAGTGCCACCTATCAGTGCCCATAAGTGCGGCATATTAGTGCAACCTCATCAGTGCCCATAAGTGCCACCTCGTCAATGCCCACCAGTTCAGCCTATCAGTACCCATCAGTGCCGCCTCATCAACGCACATCAGTGAAGGTGAAAAATTACTTAGTTACAAAATTTACTGATAGAAAAAAAGTTAAAAACCTTTTTTTCCAAAATTTTTGGTCTTTTTTTTCTGTAAAATACCCAGCAGTAATTAAATACCACCAAAAGAAAGCTCTATTTGTGTGAAGAAAATGATAAAAAATGTGTCTGGGTACAATGTAGCCTGACCACGCAATTGTCATTCAAATTGTGACAGCGCTGAAAGCTGAAAAATGGCTTGGGCAGGAAAGGGGTGTTAGTGCCCGGTAGGCAAGTGGTTAAACACATACCTCCCAATTGTCCCTGATTTGGAGCAATGTCCCTCTGTCCCTCATTCCTCCTCATTTGTCCCTCATTTTGGTCTGATCCATATAGATGTATATAAAATGCACTTTTTATCTATCAAAAAGTGTTTTCCAGAGCTAAACCTTTCACCTGATTTCTAAATTGCTGCATTTGTAAATTCCAAAAGCCAGTATGAAGGAATAGTAGTGGTAAAAAACAACACTTGTGGGTTTAACCAATCTTGTTTTTTTTGTGCAATTCTCCTTTAAGGGGGCGTGGCTGGGGGTGTGTCCTATGCCTGCATACTTTTGCTGATAGGTGTCCCTCATTCCCATCTCAAAAAGTTGGGAGGTATGATTAAACATCTGGCACTGGTGAGTACCAGTGTTAATTTTGGCAGCAAATTTCGATTCAGCTTTATGCCGCATACACACGATCGGAAATTCGGCCAGCAAATTACCGATGTGAGCTTTTGGTCGGAAAATGCGACCGTATGCATGCTCCATCGGACTTTTGCTGCCGGAACTCCCGCCAGCAAAAGATTGAGAGCAGGTTCTCAATTTTTCGGTCGGAAAAAGTTTCTATCCGAAAATGCGATCGTCTGTACAAATTCCTACGCATTCTCGGAAACAATTCGACGCATGCTCGGAAGCATTGAACTTCATTTTCTCGGCTCGTCGTAGTGTTGTACGTCACCGCGTTCCTGACGGTTGAAAGTTCAGAGAACTTTTGTGTATGCAAGGCAAGCTTGAGCGGAATTCCGTCGGAAAAACCATCCAAGTTTTTTCCGACGGAAAATCTGCTCGTGTGTACGCGGCATTAGTCTTTTGACTAAAATGGAATTTTAGTTTTAGTCCCATTTTATTCTTCTGCAATTGTTTTAGTTGTATTTAGTTAACTAAATCTGCAATACACTTTGGTCGACTAAGCCCAGGTTCACACTGACAGCGGGATTGAAATGATTTCATTCCCGCATGTCAGTCTGACTTCGGGGGCGATTTCAGAGATATCTGTGCAGGATCCTGCACAGATGTTCGTACAAATCGCACCCCGAAGTTACCAAAAGTAGTACAGAAACTACTTTTGGGAATTGGTGCGGTGCCGCACGTCAACGTCAACGACATGCCAAATCGCATCAATGTGAACCTAGGCTAAAATGTAAATTTAGTCGTCTAAAATCGAAGGGGGGTAGTTAAATTGTAATGCATTATGTAAGCATTTCTCTACAATTTCCAAACTCATTATATACTCCTGGAGTGAAAAATCGAACATGTTATTATTTAGGGCCAGTTCACACCATAGAAACGCAGTCCAGATGCGTTCCAGGTGCTTTTTTGCATACGCGTTTTTGATGCGTTCCTGATGCAGTCCAGTGCTTTTTTTCCCCGCTCTTTTTTCCTAACCTTAAATAAGGACAAGTATGTTGCAGTGCGTTTTTGGTGCATTTAGGTGTGTTTTTGATGCGTATTACATCGTTCCAGTACTGTCCAGTGCAGAAAAAATGCAGCATGTTCTACTTTTTTTTCTGGAACTGGAACGCACTGGAACTGACCGCACTGGTGCAGGGGCGGACTGATAACTCATGGGGCCCTCGGGCAATAGGAGATTATGGGGCCCCCGGGCACTGAGAGATTATGGGGCCACAGATTTATACATACTGTCCCTGATTTTACTGAGGCTGACAACCCTGATGGGGCCCCCTAGTGGCCCAGGGACCTCGGGCAGTGCCCGAGTGGCTCAATGGTCAGTCCGCCCCTGCACTGGTGTGAACTATGCCATTGAAAACCATATAACCAACTTTCCATGCGTTTTTGATGCAGAAAAAAAACGCACTGGACTGCATGTGGTGTGAACTGGCCCTAATGGGGCGTACACACGGTCGGACTTTTCGTCTACAAAAGTCCGACAGCCTGTCCGACAGACTTCCGACAGACTTCCGGTGGACTTTCGGCGGACTTGCGGCAGACTTTCTAACGAACGGACTTGCCTACACACGACCACACAAAAGTCCGACAGATTCGTACGTGATGACGTACACCGGACTAAAATAAGGAAGTTGATAGCCAGTAGCCAATAGCTGCCCTAGCGTCGGTTTTTGTCCGTCGGACTAGCATACAGACGAGCGGATTTCGGGGTCCGTCGTAGTTACGACGTAAAGATTTGAAGCATGTTTCAAATCTAAAGTCCGTCGGATTTGAGGCTGAAAAAGTCCGCTGAAAGTCCGGAGAAGCCCACACACGATCGGATTACCAGCCAGCTTTAGTCCGTCAGCGTCCGTTGGACTTTTGTAGACGAAAAGTCCGACCGTGTGTACGCCCCATTAGGGTATTTAGGTTTGAACATGCACTACAGACCAGTGTTAATTTTGACGTCAAATTTCGATTTAGTTTTAGTCTTATGCCCCATACACACGGTTGGACTTTGTTCGGACATTCCGACAACAAAATCCTAGGATTTTTTCTGACGGATGTTGGCTCAAACTTGTCTTGCATACACACGGTCACACAAAGTTGTCGGAAAATTTGATCGTTCTAAACGCGGTGACGTAAAACACGTACGTCGGGACTATAAATGGGGCAGTGGCCAATAGCTTTCATCTCTTTATTTATTCTGAGCATGCGTGGCACTTTGTCCGTCGGATTTGTGTACACACGATCGGAATTTCCGACAACGGATTTTGTTGTCGGAAAATTTTATAGCAAGCTCTCAAACTTTGTGTGTCGGAAAATCCGATGGAAAATGTGTAATGGAGCCTACACACGGTCGGAAAACAAGGTCCTATCACACATTTTCCGTCGGAAAATCTGACCGTGTGTACGGGGCAATACTCTTTTGACTAAAATGCCATTTTAGTTTTAGTCACATTTTATTCATCTCAATTGTTTTAGTTTTAGTCATATTTTAGCCGACTAACCTAGTTCTAATTTAGTCGACGAAAATGTGTGTTTGAGAAATTAACACTGGTGAGTACCGATAAGCGTGAAATGACTGTAAGCAATCTGTGTATATACAAGTCAACATACATCCATCACCAAAGACTAAAGCCGGCCATAGATGGTTCGAATCTCAGTCGGTTCAGCAAGAAGCGGCCGGGATTCGAACCACGTATGGGCAGGCTGAATGTACCCAAGTTGATTGACCCATCAACTTGGGTACAACCAGCCTGTTGGATTTTACATGTGATTGTTGTTAGCGGACATTATAGCCACTAGCAATAATTGCTGTGTTCTGAACACAATTTCTAAACGGGAGGGATTACCCCCATCAACACTGACTGTGTTGATGGAGGAATTGAGTGATTTTCTCTCCTGCAACCCATGGTCACAGGAAAGAAAATCGCTCTGTCTATGGACGGCCTTAGGCTGGCTATAGATTATACTTTTGGTTTCTCTCTTTTTGATCAGCCGAACGGCTGATCGAAAAAAAAAAAAAAAGAATTCTCCCATCCACACAAGCGAGGCAGATGGAGGAATCCTCCCCACTGAGTTACTGTATTTTTTTGCCGATCGTTAGGGCCCTTTCACATTTGCTTTCCGATCAGGTCCGTCTGTCAGTTTTTCAGGCGGACCTGATCGGACGCTTCATTCATCTCTATGGAGCGGTGACATGTCCGCTGACACCCGCTGATATAAAATCGGATCCTTTCTGCAAAATCCAGATGGATGGAGACCATATTTTTCCATCCGTCTGGCTTTATGTATTTCTTCCAGATCTGTGCGGTTATCCAGTGTCAGACTTTTCTTCTGTATAGGAGTTTCCTGTAATAAAGACCGCTCACCGCTGCTCTCTCTACTTGTGCAGGGGGGGCTGGTCTTGTCCCCTCCTGTAGTTTTCTGCAGGCAGCCTTTAGTGGGTGGAGCCTGCTGGGCCCCTCCCACAGTTCTGCTCTCTGCACAGATAAAGTCATTTGCTGCACACAAAATGGATTCATATTAAGATAAATATTCAAATGAAAGAGAGGGTATAAATAGAAAATTGGCTTTTAAATGGTAGTTCCCAAGGTGAAATATAACCATAAATATATCAGTCAAAATGATGAAGATAAAAAAGTTTATTCATTAATACATGTACTATTGTTAAAAAAGAGAACATAGAGGGGCAAAAAGAAGCCCAAATACGTATAAAAGACACATCACATATGTATCAAGTATCATATCACATATATAGCGCGGAAAAAGACAACATATTTTGCGGTTTTGCAAATCTTTTTATGCCCCTGTTGATGACTGTGTGGTCGAAACGCGTAGGGCCAGCTATCTCAGCGACCCACATTGCTATTTTTATGCTTTTTATCTGTTCGTGATCACCTACATTTTGTACATTTTTTTGGATTATTAAACCTCATTTTGATCTACACTATGTGGAGTCTCTTTTTCTTTTCCTCCATGGGCCCACTTAGAACCATCTGCTTTTGATCGATTTATTCCGGTATCGGTGATCGGGTGTATTGGAGATCCATCGCCTGTCCAGGACAACCACCCCTCCATTGGTGTTCGGGACCCGGAAGACACTATCTGGTTGGATATCCTGAATGACCACCTCTTTTTGCCTTACTGACGCATTGCTATATGGCAGATGCGTCCTACTGATCCGGTAAGAGTACCCACCTTTTTTCTTGAAGATTGGAGTGTTATTGCAACTTGTGGTCGCCCCCTTACAAGTGTCCCTCCAAGACACTGCTACTCCCCTGTTTGGGAGAGGACTTTCTGTTTTCACTGCTTATAGACTTTTGAGAGTGTCATTTTGTCTAGAGACATTAACTTGCACATTCCTAAAATGTTATTATTTTTTTTTGCCTTTGTCACTTGATTCTTGATATATAGAGTCACACACTTGTTTATTTTCACTTATAGGTTAGCACTGCACTTTTTTATTTTTATATTTTGCGGTGGTCACCGCTTCCTCAGGGCTTAATTCTCCGTATATGAGACAAAAGACATCTAATATGTTTTTTGTTTTGTTTTTTTCTGATTTTGGGACAGCCTATTGCATGTATTGAAATGTACAGTGTAATATGTAATGATTCATTTTTGTTTTGTTTATACACATATTAGATGTCTTTTGTCACATATAGGAGAATAAAGCCCCGAGGAAGTGGTGACCACCGCAAAATATGTTGGCTTTTTCCGCACTATATATGTGATATGATACTTGGTACTTATGTGATGTGTCTTTTATGTGTATTTGGGTGGCTTTTTGCCCCTCTGTGTTCTCTTTTTTACTAATAGTATATGTATTAATGAATAAACTTTTTTATCTTCATAATTTTGACTGATATATTTATGGTTAATTTTCACCTTTGGAACTACCATTTAAAAGCCCATTTTCTATTTATACCGTCTCTCTCTAACATTTATCGGGCTGGTGCTCTCTAATGCCGCGTACACACGAGCGGACTTGCTAAGGTGCTAAACTCTGTTTGCATTTCCGAAGGAAAGATTTAGAACATGTTCTATATCTGAGTCCGTCGGAAATGCCGACAGAAAAAGTCCGATGGGGCATACACACGGTCGGAATGTCCAACCAAAGGCTCCCATCTGACTTTTTCTGTCGGGAAGTCTGGCCGTGTGTATGCGGCATAAGGTGTGGTTTGTGTGCCCTCCATATTAGGCCCTCACAGTTTATAACTTTAACACATTCAGATGAAAGTTTAGGTGCCCAGAGTTCCGCTTCAAGGCTACAAAATGCTAAAAACTAAAAGCAGATAAAAAGAAGTCTTTGGGATTACTATAAAAGAGAACAGCTGTGTGATTATTTGTAAAAGAATCCTAATAAAGTGAAACCCAGCTTGCCAAACTGTTTTCGGACAAGACATGGGAAAAAATTTACTGTTTTTTTTATTAGAATTAAAGTGATTCTGTCACTTTCCCTCATCGGAGTTAATACTAGCCCACCCACTGAACCACATATATTCACCTTTTGTCACACTCTCCTGCCATTCCACAGTACTGTCAGAGCCACTGGGTATAGGGGATCACGTGATGTCCCGCAAAATACAGTGAGCAGCCTGGAGCGGTCAGTCACCTGGCCTGAACACTATTAGGTGAGGGTTGGTTTGACATCTTCGACCCCCCGAGAAAGGTCCAACACCATCTGACATAGAGCTATCAAATATTCATCACATGCCTGGCGAAGGGGTCCTGCGTGGCTCCAAAATGTTGCACTTTGTTCTCTTTGAATGATGTGATCATTCTTCCATAAATCTTTTGGATGATGTTAGATGGTCTGTGGTGTGCTAGCAAATATATGCATATATGCATTGACTAGTAAAAGATTCTGTCACTTTGTCCTAAAAAGGGGAAGGGTATTAAAGGAGAATCCCAGCCTGAGCTTTTTAGGCTGGGCTTCTCCTATGGGTCACAGGAGTGCAATTCGTTTTGCACTCCTGTGACCTGTTTTCAGCAGAGAGTGGTCTGAAGTCCGCTGTCCACTGACGTCACTGCAATCAGTCGAGGCAACACATCATCCCAACTTCCGAAGACTGGATCCGCCAGCTGCCTGGACTGATGGCAGTCTCAGCCTAGCCTCTTAGCGAGCCGCTGAGATGCTGAGACGGCCACTCTCCTCCCTCCACAACTCAGCGCTCCCGTGAGCGTGGAGGAGCAGAGCAGGAGAGATGCTGACTGACAGTCAGCAGCTCTCCACTTGGGGAGGAGTGAGAACCGAGCCATCGGCGATGTTCGGTGGCTCGGTTCTCAGTGCAGAGATGCCGGGGGGACAGCTGCATCCTCGGTCTGATGCTGCATCCACCTAGGTAAGTATGAATATAAAAAAAAACATACTCCTCTTTTAAGTATATTAAAGCGGAGATCCGCTTAAAAAAAAAAAAAAAAAAGTCAACAGCTACAAATACTGCAGCTGCTGACTTTTAATAGTCGGACACTTACCTGTCCCGGGGTCCAGCGATGCAGGGGAACGAAGCCCAACTCGTCTCTCCTTTCTCTCTGTGGGGCCTGGCATTGTCACTGTGGGTGCCCGGGCACTGTGACTGGCAAATCATCTGGGACCTGTGACATGTCCCAGATGATTGCCGAGAGGGAGGGGGGAGAGGTGAACTGACTTCCGGCTCCGCAGAGCCCCGGGAGGAAGTGGGAGCTGGAACCCTCTTTTTGGAGGGTTTCAGCCCCCCCCCCCCAAACAAACAAACAAATGACATGCCAAATGTGGCATGTCAGGGGGTCACCTTCCCTTAAAGCAACAGTTCAATTTTTGGGTGGAATTCCGCTATATTAAGCTATATTAAGGGGAAGGGTATTAAGTATATTAGACTTCCTGGCCCGTTCACCATTTTTATTTGTAGCAGTAGTTTGTCCATTTTGTCCATTGCAATGAGCAAGTGGCAAAACATATGGGACAGTGGATGGAAGATCCAAATGATCACACCTAAAGCATATATAAACCCAACACCAAAAATGTGGTGGCTGCATTTGTACAGTTAAAAATGTATAAGACTAAGTGCTGCATAGAAGGAACCCATGTGCTTGAGTTGTTAGAACAATCTTCTTAACAGCAATGGAGCCCCTCAAAGTATCCTGACTCACGAGTTATGGGGGAAAGTAGGCACATCCCCAAGTGACGAAGCTTAACACCTGAGGCCCAAGCAGTGTAACGTGTGTAAGCCTATAGAAATATTGATTTTCAGAAGATCTCTATTTGCACAGGAACTTCTATGTCATCACTGTCATTATTAGGATTATTTGTAAACAAATTATTTTAAGAGTTTTCTGAATGACGCCTAATGTCAAGGTCCATAAATCTTACAGTTATTTGTCAAAGTTCTGTTCGCTCTTTGAAAGACATAGCTTGGGGTGACATTCCAGTAAACTAGCCCTTGCATCTCAAGCAAGGACTATTTAGGAGGCTGAATTCAAAATTTGATAACAGCTGCTCCATAAATTCATAATCAGCATACCTTCAGCTGATTTCCATTCACGACTCACTGTCACACAATGTCGACTTCTTGGTAGGAAGCAGAGCAATCTCTTTCCTTGAAGATCTAGCCTAGTGGCAGCAGAGACTTTAATTATCAGATCAAAAACTTGTGTAAGCTAAAAGTCCTGAAATATTGAACCTTAGTTTTCAATTTAGTCCCAAGTACCTATATAGAAATTAATTTCAAGTGTTAGAAAGAGGTCATTGGGTCTTTTAAGGTGCTTGCATTATTACTAAAGACTCAAAAAGATACAATTATCTGATATTTCTTCAAAATTGTGTTAAAATGTGGATCCTGAGACCCGGTTCACACAGGGGCGACTTGTCAGGCGACTTAGCTGCCTGACAAGTCGCGTCCCGTTCTGTACAATGGAACCGTTCTAATAGGAGCGACTCAAGTCGCTCCGACTTAGAAAAAGGCTCCTGTACTACTTTTGGGGCGACTTCAGGCGACTTGCATTGACTTCTATACAGAAGTCATTTTGCAAGTCACCGCTGAAGTCGTGTGCAGGTCACCTCATAGAGTCGGCCTGCAAGTCGTGTTGCCCCTGTGCTCTGAATGTCTATCCTTCTCTAGCCATAGGAATACTCTGGTCTGATTTTGATTGATTACCAATGGTCCCTTCTTTCTTCCCATTGGGAGCCACAACTTGGAAGTGAAATGGGAGAGGAAGGGGTTTGGGTTGTTTTACTGTAAATGTTTTATCGTTCGTTTTATGGGGGTTTTATGATGCATTATTTGCACTATTGTGCTATGTCTGTATGCACCTTGCCGGAGCCCTGCGAGTGTACCTACCATGAAGAACTTTTAGTTCATGACCCTGCGTAGTCAACTTAGAGACCAAGTTTTTATTTAGCTTTTTATGGCTTCTCACCTATTATTTTGATTATTGTAATCTTGGGGTCTCCTAGCCAACTATTGTACCTTGTCTAGGTCTTTGTGTAAGTTTTGTGTATTTTGTTTTGTATATTTTTTTACAAAAGCAATAAAAAAGAAATTTATTCAAAAAAACTTTTTGTTAAAATGTACATATATTCACTATCCAAGCAGACAAATATCACAAATTAAAATGGAAACAATTCCCTCCTTGGAAAGACTACCCGATATATAGCCAGCCCAGCACATTACTATATGCAAAACATGTGTCAAATAGTCAGGAGGTACATTTTGCTTGGCTTCAATGGAAGTCTTTTTTCTCAATGCATTTCACATATCAAGCCTTATCAGGTGACTAAAAAGAGAAACTTTGTCAATATTCCTACCGTCCATCCAAACCACAAACTAAATAGATAGATCTGAGTTTCCCTTTTATCCCAAACATGTCCCCATGCAGGAGGGGAGAAAGCAAACCTTCTGAGATAACTTAGTAGAGGCTGTGAGTAGCGTCCATGTGTGCCATACAAGCCCTATCAATTTTTAGCCTTCAGTTAACTTATCCCAAGGCTTCATCTGTGACATTATTAAATTGAATCATTATATATATACTGTATACTCTAGTCATTGGTTTTATATTCAACTTCGCTCGTTGAGATCCATTTATCCAATATGTCAAGGAGCTGAGATAACCAGAGTGGACCCATGCACAATAATACTGTCAGACTTCTGCAGCTCCCCGCACGCAATAGGGGAGGGAAATGACCACCCTGTTTCACACTTGTCCTGAATTGTCCTGATCCTCGACCTTGATTCACCATTGGATAACATTTTTTTAGTGCTCAGCGAAGTTCAGTTGTTTCCTAGGGTCTCTAGTTAATTATCATAAACTCTATCAAATTACGTTAAATCTCAGTGACTGAGTTACTTAATCACTAAAGTCTCTGAGTCAAACTCAAGAACACCCCATACAAGGAAGGATTTATTCAGCTGTGTCCATAATTTAACATTGCCAGATCCCTAGTCATAACATTACATGAAAATGTAGAAGCTTCAGTATAAAATTTTCTTGGTGTTTGCTATGCCTCTACTACTGGACACTAAAAACCTACAGCTGACTACGGCGATCACTTTGCATTGGCTGTACAGGCATGATCCATATTGGAGCATGGTCTTTCACAAGACAGATTTTCCTGCAAACATGCACATTTGTTCCAGGTGTATATGCTTGTATGGATTCTGAAGGAGGTAGGATTAGATCTTGAGCTCTGGATTATCTTGGTGGAAAACAACAGTAGTGCTCTGTAAATTCTAACCTACTTTGTACCACCACCAACAACAAAATACTTTATTTGAAAAGTGACACAACCAATGAGTGTGTATATGTACATATGTGGCACATAGTAATATAGTGATGGTCCTGATCTACTAGAGTGCTGACTGTAGCCTACCACCTGGTGCTTCCGAAGGCTGGGAAAAAGGACAGCAGTACAGTGGAAATATACAGTATGTACAGTATGAGTGCCCAACCAAGATTTGTTAAGCAGAAAGTGCTCAATTGTTTAGCTTTTGAACTCCCTCTAGGTCAGTGGTTCTCAACCTTGCTAGTGCTGTGACCCCCTTGATAAAATTTCCCAAGTTGTGGGGACCCCAACAGTAAAATTATTTCCGTAGCGTGGGTGGTCAGCACCCAAGGCAAGACAAGTAATTTGCGCCCCTAATGGACATTCAGCGCTCCCTGAGTTCCTTCCACTCGTACAGTATTGAAACCCCTTATGGTACATTTTAGGATGTGCCACTCTTTCTCTTTGTTTCCCTTTCTTTCTCCATCCTAATTTCTTATTTTTTTTCCCCATTCCTCTCTCTAGCCATCTTTTCTCTTATTCTTTCTCTCCCTTTTTCTTTGTTCCTCCCCCTCTTTTCCTCTCCCTTCCATGTATTCTCTATTTTTATTCCTTCTCTTACTCCTTGGTGGGGAATGGGGGGAATGGGATGAGTGGCAGTGCTGGTGGGGAGTTGGGATAAGTGGCAGTGCTGGTGGGGAGTTCTGATCAGCCAACTTAGGTGCTCTTGATCAAGGTCATCTGCTGATCTGAGAACTGTAGTGGGCACTTTTAAAGGCAACCATAATCACAGGTTACTCACTGTGTCTCTGACTTTGTGGTGTCTCGTAACAGTGGCACCTATGCCGAAATCAGGAGATAGGGTCTCCTCCAGCCCCTCCCACTTCACATTCCTCACCAGTCAGCTGACCTCTAGTCTCTGTCCCCCAGCCATGCCGTGAACTGAATGGGTGGCTGCGAATAGGCTAAGTGGGCAGCCGCGGGCTCCAGGGACAGCCCAGCTGGGTAGCCGCAAAAAGGCTGGGAGAGCAGTGCGGGCTTCAGGAACAGCCCAGGATTCGGTGACCCCTGGCAAATCATCATTCGACCCCTGAGGGGGTCCCGGCCCCCAGGTTGAGAACCACTGCTCTAGGTGCTCCATGTATTGGTTTGCATGAGGTTTCAGCCAAAGAACATTTGGTCCTCAAATAAAGAGCTGTCCAAGGCCAGGATAAGAACAACAGTAGTAGTGTGGACCATAAACTATTTAAGCAGGACTGTGATTCTGAGAATGTCAACTCTTTAAAAGAGCTTGGCTTATTTCTGTATCAGTGGAAAGAGTAGAATTGCTGGGAAGTACATTAAAATTGTTAGGCATAGCACCTTTAGGTTGGACACGAGGACCCAGTGGTGGAGCCAAAGAGCAAAGTTTGCAAGTGCATACTTGTGCATACCAGAGAAAGTTCCTGCTAGGAACTACTGTGTAAGTAAACAGAGTTGCCCTTAGTAAAGTTCATGTTTGTTGTCATGAGAGTGTATTGCCTGATCTGTGTATCTCACCACTCATGTACCAAGTAAAGTGCTCTTGTTCTGCATTTCACTTATTTGTAATTTTATGAACATTTTTCAGGCTCCAGCCAATGCTCTACGGTTTTCTTTTGCAATAGGATTCTTTATAGCGGTAAAAGTAATTTATGGGTACACTGACTAGCCTCCTGTCCTGGAAGGAGAGATTTATAGATTTTTGCCAGAGGTAAGATGAACCTATACTCCAGCATACAAAGGTTCTACTCATGGCCTAGAACAAGAAAGAGGCAACAAGCTGTAGTCAAACTCAAAAATTGGTCCAAGTTTGTGCTGGACCCAAGGAAAAGATGACATGCTGACAGGTCATAATCAATACCAATGAGTGCTGGAAACACCTGTTGTGCTGAGACTCCATGTGCAAAAGGCATAAACCTGCTCTGGGAGAAAGTGCCGATAACAACTCCTCTTGCAAGAGGCCATCCCACCTGCCACATGTAAACACTTTAGAGACAGACTGCTACAGAAACCTTTGTTACCCTTGGTAACCACTTGTGTCATTACACTGTATTAACTCTTGTACTGCTGTCTTCATACCCCAATGTGCTTAGCTGACCCACGCTTTAAACTATGTGTGCTGGTTACTTGCATTACACCCCTGGGTAACTTCAGACTAGGCAAGGACAAAGTTTCAAAATCTTTACTGGAGACTCTCAGCATAACAGTTCCAAAACAAAGTGCACAGTCTTTTCCTAAACTAATCCCTAACTCAGGCTTGTGGCTACCCCAGTGTACCAACACAGGCAAGACTCCATACAAAGCAGAGGCCACAGTGGCAGTACTCCAGAACTGGTGTTCTTCAGGAAGGACTGCAGGTCCCGGCAATCCCCCCACATGATAAATATGACCGCAAGCAAACTTGTTCTCTGAGGTGGGCTGCTCCCCCTTCTCTCTTCTCTGTAAGCAGCTGAAGATTACATGCTATGGCTTGTCTGTGTCTTTCCTTCTCATGCCAATTGTCTGTACCTGGGCAGAGCCTTCCCCCCTTTTATTATCAGCATAGGGAAAAAGACAGAGCTCAGCAAAAAGTGCGGGAAACCAGGGTAACTGTTTCCCTTCTGGCTGGGGCAGCAGCTGTCTCGCTAACCAATATTTCAACCTGCTTACAAACCACTTGCTTTGATACTGAGTTGCAAGCAATGACCATTCTAGAGAATTAATTTACGCCCTACCTTGGATCACAATGGTTGTTTGGGGAGAAAGCCTGGTTAGCAATTGTCACAGCAAGCAAAATGATTATTGTTGTGAGTGGCCTTATTTAGATGGATCTAAAGCTCTACGGAAAGAAGCATGGGATTATTATTGGGAGGGGGCTCCTTTGTGGAAGTCTTATTTAATCATAGACCATTACTGCAGGCCCATAATGAGCACATGTGTAGGACATAAGGAAAGGGGGCATTTAGCAGAAGTGGTATCATACAAAATAATCACTAATCCAGAAAAAGCCAGCAGGACAATGATTCATCCTATTGAGACCTGGCTGCATAAATGTCCCAGGTCATGACTAAGTAGGTTAATGGAGCCAGGATTATGATGAAAGCCCTACAGCATGCATGTTTAAAGCCCAACTCTGGGTACTGCCCCCGTGCTCCCCCTCCCTGTTTGTGTGTTTATAGTTACGTTTTTTAGATGCCCATAGGCTGGTCATGTGATTCCACAGTGTCCTCTGCTTCTTAAACTTCTTCTCCTTTTTTTACCCTGAAAGCTTTATATCTGCAGTGCGAGATCTTATGCGCTACTCGTCTACTAGTCTCAAAAGATTTGGAGTGAGATATGATGATGTCATTACTTTTCTTTTTGCTGGAAGCTATGACATGAGAAAGCAAAGCCCTGCCTCTAGCAAGATGGCCACCTCTACACAGAGGCACAAAGCAGAACAAGGCATGGTAAGGCAGTAATAGTGGAAAGAACAGTTTCCGGGAGACCACAGACAATGCTGAAGACTAGTCCTTTCCCTCCGTCTAACTTGTTTTGGGTACAGCTTCCAGGGTTCAGTTCAACACCTTCTGGGGGATACATAAAAAAATATCCATAGAGTTTGACTTTAAAGCTAAATTTCAGACAAAACGTGGTATATGTTAACTGTCATATTTGGTGAGTGATTGGATAATAAAGGGGTAGCAACAAACCGATATGTCATAAACTCGACTCTCCTCTGCTGTCAGCATGTTCCCTATTAGCACATGTGCTGCTTCCCATACTGAGTAAGGGATGGCAGAGGCTGATTGCAAGACAGCTTTGGGTACTTACATTACCTGGATAATAAATATATTTTATATTTAAACAGATTCACGCTTGCATTTAATAGTACCTTTTATATCTGCTTGGAGTTCAGCTTAAAAAAAAACAGGTTAGCAATGGCAGATTTCATATTTCTCTTCTGACAGTTTCCCTTTAATGTTAACATTATTCTCTTTATCATACTGTAAATCAGGGCTCGCCAAACCCTTAGGTTGCTATGGCAACTAGAAATTGCGTCCTGGTGCCTGGGCTTTTGTCAGCCGTCCACATCCACCTCTCACTTGCCGACCACACTATAGCTGAAAGATGGCTACAATGCGGATGTCCAGTTCTAGGAGGCCGTCTATTGATGTCCCCCCAGGCCCCTCTTCTCTCCCCTCACACACATTGGGCGCGCTCTGTGATTGCTGATCACAGATCGAGGTAAAGGGCCAATCACAGAAGCCCTTTACCATGTGATCAGCTGTGTTTGATAATCGGCTATCCTGTGACAGGGGACATTTACACTGATAATCAGCATATGTATCAGTGACCATCAATACAGCATATCAGTGACTATCAGTGCCACCTATCAGTGACCATCAGTGCAGTATATCAGTGACTATCAGTGCAGCATATCAGTGACCATCAGTGCCGCCTATCAGTGACCATCAGTGCCGCCTATCAGTGACCATCAGTGCCGCCTATCAGTGACCATCAGTGCCGCCTATCAGTGACCATCAGTGCAGCATATCAGTCACCATCAATGCAGCATATCAGTGACCATCAGTGCCGTCTATCAGTGACCATCAGTGCAGCATATCAGTGACCATCAATGCAGCATATCAGTGACCATCAGTGCTGCCTATCAGTGACCATCAGCGCCGCCTATCAGTGACCATCAGTTCAGAATATCAGTCACCATCAATGCAGCATATCAGTGACCATCAGTGCTGCTTATCAGTGACCATCAGTGCCGTCTATCAGTGACCATCAGTGCAGCATATCAGTGACCATCAATGCAGCATATCAGTGACCATCAGTGCCACCTATCAGTGGCCATCAATGCAGCATGTCAGTGACTATCAGTGCAGAATATCAGTGACCATCAGTGCCACCTATCAGTGACCATAAGTGCAGCATATCAGTGACTATCAGTGCCGCCTATCAGTGCTCATCAATGCCGCCTTATCAGTGCAGCCTCATCAGTACCCAGAAGTGCAGCTTCATCAGTGTAGCTTCATCACCATACATCAGTGAAAAAGAAAAACTACTTATTTGCAAAATTTTAGAATAGAAATGAAGAAAAGGGTTTTTTCTTTTTTTCCAAATTTTCAGTCTTTTTTAGTTTATTTAGCAAAAAATAAAAAATCTAGTGGTGATTAAATACCTCCAAAGAAAAGCTCTACTAGTGTGCAAAAATAAAAAAAATGATAAAAATGTCTTATGGGTACAGTGTTGTATGACCGCGCAATTGTCTTTCAAAGTGTGACAGCGCTGAAAGCTGAAAATTGGCCTGGGCACGAAGGGGGGGGGGGGGGGGTGCCCGGTAGGCAAGTGGCTAAAAAAACTGGCTCCTAACTTTTTTAGCTGGCTCCTAAATTCAAAGCCCTGCTGTAAATGTTAAATTGTTCCTAGAACACGTGACTTTGCAATCCACATCTTTGACCCGGGCACATATACCTTCAGGCGACCCTCTGTGATGAATTATTCACCAATGAGGTGATATGCTAAAAACCAAGACTTTGGCTGTTGACTGATCTAAGTGCGAGAAAACAAATCCATGTAGAAAAAAAATTCAGTTTAACTGGACCTTGACTCGCCGACCTCTCAGACGTCATCAAACAGCGGCGACAAGGACGATGGCTAAATCAACTTTGCTCCGCTATCTGCAGCTTCACATTTCACACTTTAGCGGACTGAACAGACCACGCTGACGTATCTGCCTATCAGATGATAAACACACAGCGATGTACATGATACACATACTGTATATGAACATGATGTCCATTTTTATGCGGCCAACAAATAAAATGATTCCATGACGTGTTTTTTTTATTTTCATTTTTTCCGTGTCTCTTTCTCTCTCTACTTCGTTTTTTGTTTTACTTTTTTTTTAACTTTCTCCTTGTATTGCCCCTCTTTTGCCTGTACTTTTGCTATCTTCTTCTGTATCTGCTTCTTTTTTCTGCTGTAAAGAAATTATAAGCCCGTCAAAATATAATATAGGCGTTAACATAATTTACGGTAATTTAAAAAAATTTTTGCTCCTTGTGTAGAATTTACAATTGCTACACAAGCCATATTGTAATTTAATGTTATTAAAAATTACCTTTCCTATAAAAAGAATTTACAAAAAAAAAAAAACACCTTTCCCTTTCAATCTGTAGCACTTTAATGTTCTGTGAGATTTAATGCAATATGGCAACCTGGAAGTGTTATGACACACTTAGTGTTTTTTAGTGTTTTTTCCTCCCAAAAATGTAATTTCCTGTTTGTATGATTTAAAAAGTTAAATATACCAGCACAAAAAGTTAATAATAAATAGATTTGTATTGGCTCACTGATTTTCCTGCAAGTCTGCACCAAGATATATTTAAGCATCCTCTACAAAAAGAAAATGTAAATTGCTTCTAAGGGATGCAGACCCTGCAACGTCTCTCATCAGAACACTGAAAGTGCACCAGGTGATTATAATGAGCCAGACCCTCCCATTCAAAATCAGTCTACACAAGACATGGTCAGAAACAGGTAGAAATCTGCCACAAAGTTTGTTAACCACTTGCCGCCCGCCATATAGCAGAATGACGGCTGCAAAGTGGTTTCAATATCCTGACTGGGCGCGCATCGTGGCAATCGTTGTTGCGGTGTGTCAGTCTGACACACCGCAACTCTGATCTAGGTAAAGAGTCTCTGACGGAGAGTCTTTACCACGTGATCAGCCGTATCCAATCATGGGAAAATGGGAAGAGCCGGTGATGGGCTTTTCCTCACTCGCGTATGACAGACGCGAGTAGAGGAGAGCCGATCGGCTGCTCTCCTGACAGGGGGGGGTCTGTGCTGATTGTTTATCAGCACAGCCCCCCTCGGATCCCATCCAGGACCACAATCATGCCGCCCAGGACCACCAGGATGGCCATTCACACTGGACCACCAGGTATGCCCCCCTAGACCCCCAGGGAAATACTAATTTGTGCCCAGGCAGCTGCCAATCAGTGCCCACTTACAATGCCAGTGGCACCAGGGATGCCTATCAGTGCCTCATATCAGTGCCGCGTATCAGTGCCCATCAGTGCCACATATCAATGCCTATCAGTGCCCAGCAGTGCCGCCTATCAGTGCCACCCATAAGAACCCATCTTTGCAGCCTTTCAGTGCCCATCAGTGTTGCCTATCAGTGCCCATCAGTGCCCACCAGTGCCACCCATGAGTGCCCATCAGTGCCGCCTACCAGTGCCCTTCAGTGCCGCATATCAGTGGCCATCGTCAGTGCCCGTCAGTGCCCGCTCATTGGTGCCACCTCATTGGTGCCGCCTTATCAGTGCCTGTCAGTGCCACCTTATCAGTGCCCATCAGTGAAAGAGAAAACTTACTTATTTACAAAATTTTATAGGAAACAAAAGCAAAACTTTTATTTTTTTCAAAATTTTCGGTCTTTTTTTATTTGTTTAGCAAAAAATAAAAACCGCAGAGGTGATCAAATACCATCAAAAGAAAGCTCTATTTGTGGGAACCAAAAGATAAAAATTTAGTTTGGGTACAGTGTTGTATGACCGCAGAATTGTCATTCAAAGTGTGACAGCACTGAAAGCTAAAAAATTGGTCTGGGCAGGAAGGTGTATAAGTGCCCTGTATTGAAGTGGTGAAAATCCTGGCAATATCAATATACATTGATCACCCAGAATAGATTTTTTTTTTTCGTAAACAAAATTGGAGTTACCATTAAGTCACCTTCTGGTATAGGGTGGCAACTGTCTACTGAGCACCACAACACATGTGCGTGCATTGGGTGGTATCATGCATTTACGCAACAATAGTGTGAGCCCAGCATTATTGTTTCTGTCTTATAATCAGCATGTGAAATTTGAAATACCTACAGTCATGTCCAAAAATATTGCATGGAATGTGTCAGATTTGGCTTTCTGTTTCTCCACTTTTTTGTGTCATACCAATACAAACAAAAGAAATAAACATGAGAAAACCTAAACAACTGTAAATGCAGCAAATTTCTGGGGGAAGTGGTGCATTATCTGAGAGAAATGCAGAGGTGCCAATATTTTTGGCCATGACTGTATGTAAGTTAACCACTTCTGGACTGCCGATATACGCCCTAACTTTGAAGAGGAATATCTTTGTTATGGCAGCAGCTAGCTGCCTTAAGCATAAAAAGAAATAACTCCTGCGCACAAGTGGATGGCCAGACAGATGATACAACGACACAGGCCTTGCTTCCCTCAAGGATGGGGAATCCTAATAAACAACGAGATAAAAAGAAAAGAGGGGCGCACCAGCCATGTGCATTATCTTTTTGTAAAAGTGTTTATTAAATAAAATAATAAAGGAAATTACTCACAAACGGTAGTGGAACAAGGTGCAATGTGAAGACTGCACCGACTAGCAGCAAGTGGTTCTAAGATGAGCAAAACCTTCCAGTGCTGAGCTCTGAGGAAGAAGGGATGTGCCCTTCGAAACGCGTCAGCTGGTAGTGACGCTTGTGTGCTCTACGATCTTTGGAAGGTTTTTCTCATCTTAGAACCACTTGCTGCTAGTCAGTGCAGTCTTCACATTGCACCTTGTTCCACTACCGTTTGTGAGTAATTTCCTTTATTATTTTATTTAATAACTACTTTTACAAAAAGATAATGCACATGGCTGGTGCGCCCCTCTTTCTTTTTTAGCTAGCTGCCTTAACCCTGGTATCCTCTTCTTCGGCCGGCGGTCCAGTTTCCGATAATAGTGGTCTCTGCGGCGGATTCGCTGCAAGATCACTTATATCAACGGCGGGAGAGGGCACCTCCTGCTATGCTCCGGTGCCGTTGGTATGGAGACGAGTGAGGGGCAGATGGCCCCCACCTGTCTCCATACCATACGTCAAAATGTCACTTCCGCCCATAGCTCTTAAAGGGCCATTTTTTACATTTTTTTTTTCAAATGACATTTTTTTTTATTGCATTTTAGTGTAAATATGAGATCTGAGGTCTTTTTGACTCCAGATCTCATATTTAGGAGGTCCTTTTTTCTATTACAAGGGATGTTTACATTCCTTTAAAAGAACAGTGTAAAAATAAAAAATAAAAGGTAAAATAAATAAGAAAAAAAATAACTTTTTAAATGCGCCCCATCCTGCCGAGCTTGCGTGCAGAAGCGAACGTATACGTGAGTAGCGCCCGCATATGAAAACGGTGTTCAAACCACACATGTGAGGTATCACCGCGATCGGTAGAGCGAGAGCAATAATTCTAGCCCTAGACCTCCTCTGTAACTCAAAACATGCAACCTGTAGAATTTTTTAAACGTCGCCTATGGAGATTTTAAAGGGTAAAAGTTTGTCGCCATTTCACGAGCGGGCGCAAATTTGAAGCGTGACATGTTGGGCATCAATTTACTTGGCGTAACATTATATTTCACAATATAAAAAAAATTGGGCTAACTTTACTGTTGTCTTATTTTTTAATTCAAAAAAGTGTATTTTTTCCAAAAAAAGTGCGCTTGTAAGACCGCTGCGCAAATACAGTGTGACAGAAAGTATTGCAACGACCCCCATTTTATTCTCTAGGGTGTTAGAAAAAAAATGTATAATGTTTGGGGGTTCTAAGTAATTTTCTAGCAAAAAAAAAAAAACTGTTTTTAACTTGTAAACAACAAATCTCAGAAAGAGGCTCGGTCCTTAAGTAGTTAATAAAATAGTTATGCCTACTTTTGCATTATCTTCGGTACAGCCCTTGTATAAATCATTCATAATTTATGTACATTTAAACCCAATCACTAAAATCTCATATAAGCTTCAACATGTTAGTGGAAGTCCAAAAGTTGTTTTCAATCTTTAGTATCTGCAGCTTTCAATAAAAATCTGCTGATCCTGCCATGAAGGTCCTTATCCAGGCCTTTCCTGTTATGTCACAACTGTTGTGCTCCTGTGTTGTCTCTCTGTTGCCTGTGTACCTAGTAGAGACTACAAGTGTCTGTGCCGACTTATGGCCCTACATTGTCACCATCAGGAATCCAGTCTAAGCAGTGCTGTGAAACTGATGCTGGCACAGGTGCAAGGAGACAGCAAGTGGCTTAAAAAGGCTGTAGGAGGAGAATAGGTAATAACAATATTTTATGGGAAAAAAAACACTGCCGTTGTTCAAAATACGAAGTGCCTTAGCAAGCTAAATGTCACCCAGTTAGGATTTAGGTCTACTTTCACAAAAACACATTGGGGCTGATTTACTAAACTGGAGAGTGGCAAATCTGGTGCAGCTGGGCATGGTAGCCAATCAGTTTCTAACATCAGCTTGTTCAATTGAAGTGGTTGTAAAGATTTTTTTTGCTTTAAAATAACAAACATGCCTATACTTACCTGCTCTGTGCAATGCTTTTGCACAGAGCAGCCCCGATCCTCTTCTTCTGGGGTCCCCCACCGACGCTCCAGGCTCCTCCTCTTCATCTGGTGCCCCTGCGCAAAGCCGCTTTCCCATGGGGGGTACCCGTGTGGGCTTGCTCCCGAGTCCCACTGCTGCGTCCATAGACACAGACAGCGGGACATGGCCCCACCCCCTGCTCCTGTGTCACTGGATTTGATTGACAGCAGCAGAAGTCAATGGCTGCTGCTGCTATCAATCTGTCAAATGAGGAGAGAGACAGTGGCTGGAGCTGCTGTGCTTGTGCACATCGCTGGATCGGATGGGCTCAGGTAAGAAAAAGGGGGGGGGGGGAGCTGCAGCACAGAAGGTTTTTCACCTTAATGCATATAGATGAAAAACCTTAAAGAGGTTGTAAACCCGCATTCTATGCATTAAGGTGAAAAACCTTCTGTGGTGCTGCAGCCCCCCCCCCCCCCCCGAGTCCCCGTTTTACTTACCTGACCTCGATCGTTCTCTGGCCGGGAAGGGGCACACCAGCTCTAGCTGGTGTCTTATGTCCTGATTGAATAGATTGATAGCAGCACAGCCATTGGCTCCCGCTGCTGTCAATCAAATCCAATGACGCGGCGCCGGAGAGACGGGGCCGAGTCCTGCATTCTGTGTGAATGGACACAAATGCAGGACTCGGGAGCGCGCCCGCACGGGTGTCCACCAGGGAAAGTGCTTCTCCAACGTGGACACTCGTTGCGGGGAGGAGCCACGAGCGCCACTGAGGGACCCCAGAAGAGGAGGACCGGGCCACTCTGTGCAAAACAAACTGCAGTGAAGGTAAGTATGACATGTTTGTTTTTTTTTTAAAAAACAAGGGTTTACAACCTCTTTAAGGCTTTACAACCATTTTAAGCTTTGACAAATAAAACGTGGAAGCTGATTGGCTACCATGCACAGCTGCACCAGGTTTTGCACTTTCCAGTTTTAGTAAATCAACCCCATAGACATGTACGTGTTCCCCTGCCATACAGTGTATTAGTGGTTGGTTAATTTAGGAATGGATTTTTGTATATACAGTCCAGCAACAATAAGGACGGGAAAAAAATGGCAGCTTACACGTGAATAAACAAAAACACACATGCCGTTGATATAGACTTTGTATTCTCATGATAACGCGATCCTTTGGCTGAACCCTCAACCACAGTACAGTGGAAACTCCTATACTTCCCCATCTTGAAAGACAGGCACAGCACTGTAGTAATAAAACATTATTACCACATAATTAATATGAGTCATTCTCCCAAATATTATTGTTCCAAGGGAATTGTTGGTTGTACCAGGGAGAGATTTATTGCCCCTGCAATATAGACTGCTGCAGAGGGCTCTGAATGGCTAGATGGCCTGGGGGGCCCATGGGATTCATGGAGATTGTGTTCACGCCTTGACAAAACTCCCCTCTATTGCTGCTCAACCAACCTTTCAGTAAGTTAATAGGACCAGATCAGGGAGTCTTAAGCCTGGTACACACGATCTGATTTTCCTCAGACAAAAACCTCTGACTTTTGTCCAAAGGCGTGTGCCTGGATTTTGTTTTGCATACAAACGGCAAGGAATTGTCGGCTAACAAACACGAACGTAGTAGTATTGTTCGGCGCATGCGCACTGTAGACTCTGACGCAGCCAGCGTCATGCTACGATTGCCTCCACCCTCTTTTTGTGCACATGCCCCTCAGGGCTTCCTCATCACACGTCCGCATCCCGGCCGTGACATCAGACGCCGCCGAGATGGAAGGACTATAAGAATGCGGCGTGACACCGCAATCTTCTGTCGTAGGCTGTCTGTCCAAAGGAGAGATTATATCTCTCCCACCCTATGCCTGTTTGAACCTTCACTATTGGTAAGTGTCCTATCTGTGTCTCTGTTTGACTCCTAAATGGGCTACACATATGGACTTTATCTGACTGGTAACTTTTGTTTTGCTTTCTAGCTGTACCCTTATACATCCATATTTTTGGATATCAGTCCTGCTGCCTATGATCATTTGATTGCTGGCTATGGACTTTTTGGCATATTGATTTCACCTTTGCAATGAGGATTCTTTACCTCTAGCAAAAAGTTTTTTGATTCTACTGAAGGTAACCTTTATGTAAACATGGTGCTCAGACTCTATGCCCCCTTTTTTCACATTAATTGTTTATTCCATCCCTAATGCCGCGTACACACGGTCGGACTTTTCGGCTACAAAAGTCTGACAGCCGATCCGACGGACTTTCGACGGACTTTTGGCGGACTTGCGGCAGACTTTCTAATGAACGGACTTGCCTACATACGATCACACAAAAGTCCGACGGATTCGTACGTGATTACGTACACCGGGCTAAAATAAGGAAGTTGATAGTCAGTAGCCAATAGCTGCCCTAGCGTGGGTTTTTGTCCGTCAGACTAGCATACAGACGAGCGGATTTCTGTGTCCGGCGGAGTTACGACGTAAAGATTTGAAGCATGTTTCAAATCTAAAGTCCGTCAGATTTGCGGCTGAAAAAGTCCGCTGAAAGTCCGGGAAGCCCACACACGATCGGATTGTCAGCCAGCTTTGGTCCGTCGGCGTCCTTCGGACTTTTGTAGACGAAAAGTCCGACCGTGTGTACGCGGCATTATACTTTTCTCGTCCTTTTCATTAAGGATATACCAATTCCATGTCCTTCTGTGGCCATTTTGGACGGATGCTTTTACTTGAGAGACCTACATGTTGCTTGTGTATTTCTGATGTTATCCATCGGCAATATTTTTACCAAATATAATTCATATTCAATCCTTGGCAGCCTGGTAAGATTATAAATTATGATTGATTGATTTGTTGTTTGATCTTTTGACTTTCTTGATTTTTTCAGTTTGTTATAAGTTCATGTATGACATGCCATCAATATAAATATATCTTCATGCTTTTCAATTGTAAATCTCATTGTGTAATATGATATCTCATCCATGTTCCTACTCTTACTATTTTTAGTACTCCTTAATCTATACCAAAACTCCTGAAGAAGCTCCCAATGAGTGAAACATGTAGAGTGGTATTCTTTTGAGTGGTATTTTTTCGATTCTCTGCTTACCATTGGATGTGGATATTGAGATACATAAATTTTTTAACTATGTTGTGTAATTTATATTAATTGTAATAAAATATTTTTATGGATAAGTCATACATGTTTATTTACCCTATTTATCATAAAATACAAACACCTTTTTTCTCTTTTTTTCCTCTCCCTTTTGACGTACTACGTGTTTTTTTTTAGCTCTTTAGCGCCACCCTTTGGGCTCCTTCTGCCAATTTCGTGTTAGTAGACGTTTGGTGAGTGTTGATTCGCGCTTTTCATTTCACGCTTTTCATTTAGTGCTTTTCATTTCGTGCTTTTCAGTTCATTTCTGAACGGCCATTCGTCAACCAGACATGTTGGAGGAATCGGAGGAGATAACGTGTTATTTATTATTGGCTTAGGAGTTATTGCTTTGACCCAAGTCCAGAACAGGAGGAGGAGGAGTTCTTGGACCAAAAATTGGTTGCTTTATTAATCGTGACCAATTATGTCACATGCCTTTGCTGCGGGACCTCCAGGAGAATAATCCAGATGATTTTTGGAATTATCTCCGGATGACGGACTCCTGCTTTCACCAACTCTTGGCATTGTTGACCCCCTATATTAAGAAGCAGGACACATACATAAAGCTTTTATTTTATTTTTTGGTTGAATAATAATGATTTGATTTGTTCTATTTTCTATTTTTTTGGATGCATAGATTGCAATTTTTGGTTAAGTTCTATTGGCAGATAGCATGTCTAATTTTATTTGTTACATAGTAAGTGAGGTTGAAAAAAAAAGACACAAGTCCATCAAGTCCAACCTATGTTTTCTTTTTTTAATGCACAATAAAAAAAATTGTGGAGAATAATACTTGGCTATGTGTTTTACGTCAAATGACAGTTTGGGAGTAGGCAGTTACATTTAAAAAAAATACAATGTAAAATTGAGAAGGGACACCAACATAGTTGTATCTTTAATCTTAAAAACTAGGGGATAATAGTGTTGTGGTAACTTGCCCAAAAATAAAAAAAATAAATAAAAAAAGCATAATAATATTATTCTTGATATCCCTAGAAAAAAAAAACCTTTGAAAATTAGTTTGCAATAACTCCATCAGTATCACCACCAAAGCAGCTTCATTATTATCCCATTAAAGAAGAAGAGAATTGTGCGCTGCATTTCCAGATTTCATAATTTGCCACGTCACGAATGTTAATTCTCCATTACGAACGCTAGTTTACAGGACCAACCGCTTCTGGGTCGTCCTTGCTTCCGAGCATGTGTGTTTGTACTTTGGACTTTTGTCCGATGGACTTGTGTACACACGCTTGGAAAATCCGACAACAGACATTTGTCCGTGGAAAATTTTAAAGCCTGTCATACAACATTTGTCTGCGGAAAATCCGACAATTGTCCGATGGAGTATACACACATTCGGATTTTCTGCCAACAGCCTGTCGTCACATAATTCCCATCGGAAAATCCGATCGTGTGTACGAGGCTTTACTGTTCAGAGCCCACTCAGTTAGCTTAGCACTCATCAGCTCCACTAACATAGACAAGTGGTTTAACAAGTGCAAAGACATGACCGAGTACTTCTGGGGTGAGTCATTCAAACAAGAAGTAAACAGTTGGCATCTACCAAGTGGGAATGCCCATTTCTGTCATGAGCATTTAAAAGGGTCCCATAATTTATTTCTACAAATAAATATTTAGTACAGAGCCCACCCAGGACACAGGACTCACAAATCATTATGGGTTTCTTAAAGTGGTTCTAAAGTCAGAAGGTTTTTATCATCTTAATGGATTCTATCCATTAAGATAAAAAACCTTCTGTGTGCAGCAGCCCCCCTCAGCCTCCCCAATACTTACCTGAGCCCCATCTCGATCCACCGATGCTACAAAAAAGTCTCGGCTGTCTGGGACTCCCCTCCTCATTGGCTGAGACAGCAGCGGGATGCCATGTGCTCCCACTGCTGTCACTCAAAATCAGTGAGCCAATGAGGAGAGAGAGGGGGCTGCTTGTTGTGAGAGTACTCGGCAGGAGGGAGGGGCCAGGAACGCCGGCGAGGTACCAGAGCAGAGCAGGTAAGTACAGTGCCTTGCAAAAGTATTCACCCCCCTTGACATTTTTCGTGTTTTGTTGCCTCACAACCTGGAATTAACATGGATTGTTTAAGGATTTGCTTCATTTAATTTACAGAACATGTCCACAACTTTGAAGATGTTTTTTTTTTTTAATGTGAAGCAAACAACAAATAGGACAAAATAACAGAAAAAGCCAATGTGCATAACTATTCACCCCCCTAAAGTCAATACTTTGTAGAGCCAACTTTTGCGGCTATCACAGCTCCAAGTCGCTTTGGATAAGTCTCTATGAGCTTGCCACATCTTACCACTGGGATTTTTGCCCATTCCTCCTTGCAAAACTGCTCCAGCTCCTTCAAGTTGGCTGATTTGCGCTTGTGAACAGCAATCTTTAAGTCTGACCACAGATTTTCTATTGGATTGAGGTCTGGGCTTTGACTAGGCCATTCCAACACATTTACATGTTTCTCCTTAAACCACTCAAGCGTTGCTTTAGCAGTGTGTTTGGGGTCATTGTCCTGCTGGAAGCTTAACCTCCGTCCTAGCCTCAAATCACACACAGAGGGGTACAGGTTTTGCTCAAGAATATCCCTGTATTTAGCACCATCCTTCTTTGCCTCAACTCTGACCAGTTTCATAGTCCCCACTGCTGAAAAACATCCCCACAGCATGATGCTGCCACCACCATGTTTCACAATGGGGATGGTGTTCTTTGGGTGATGTGATGTGTTGGGTTGGCGCCAGACATAGCGTTTTCTTTGATGGCCAAAAAGTTGAATGTTAGTCTCATCAGACCATAGCACCTTCCTCCATACATTTTGGGAGTCTCCCACATGCCTTTTCGCAAACTCAAAACGTGCCATTTTGTTTTTGCTGAAAATAATGGCTTTCTTCTGGCCACTCTGCCATAAAGCCCAACTCTATGGAGCGTACGACTTATTGTCGTCCTATGTACAGATACTCCAGTCTCTACTGTGGAACTCCTCAGCTCCTCCAGGGTTACCTTAGGTCTCTGTGCGGCTGTCTCTTGGCAGGTTTGCTGTTGTGCCATGTTCTTTCTATTTGGTTATGATAGATTTGATGGTGCTCCTAGGGATCATCAAAGATTTGGATATTTTTTTATAACCTAACTCTGACTTGTACTTCTCAACAACATTGTCCCTACTTGTTTGGAGAGTTCCTTGGTCTCCATGGCAGCGTTTGGTTAGTGGTGCCTCTTGCTTAGGTGTTGCAGCCTCTGGGGCCTTTCAAAAAGGTGTGTATATGTAATGACAGATCATGTGACACTTAGATTGCACACAGGTAGACATCATTTCACTAATTATGTGACTTCTGAAGGTAATTGGTTGCACCAGAGCTTTTTATGGGCTTCATAACAAAGGGGGCGAATACATACGCACATGCCAATTATCAGTTTTTTATTTCTGAAAAATAGTTTTATGTATATATTTTTCTAATTTTACTTCACCAACTTAGACTATTGTGTTCTGATCCATCACAAATAATTCAGATTAAAAAAACATTGAACTAAATGCTGTAATGTAACAAAATAGGTAAAAAGCCAAGGGGGGGTGAACACTTTTGCAAGGCACTGTATAACATCTTTGTTATTTTTAACCAAAAAACCCCCGAGACTTTAGTATCACTTTAACTCAGGGGTCAAAATTTCAAGTCCTGAGCTAGGGCTGTCAAGGGTTACTCGCCACCAGTTGACCCACCCAACCCCTACCTTGCCCCGTCCCTAATTCTGCCCCTAAACACGCCTTCATAAATTATCTCATGAAATGACACTTAAATGTTTTATGCAGAATTAAAGCGGAGTTCCACCCAAAAATGGAACTTCAGCTTTTCGGATCCCTCCCTCCCTCCGGTGTCACATTTGGCACCTTTCAGGGGGGAGGGGGGAGCAGATACCTGTCTAATCCAGGTATTTGCTCCCACTTCCGGGCATAGATCATTGCAGTATCCGCAGCGATCTACACCATGTCCGGCCCCTCCTCCCCCTCGCTGTCTTCTGGGAGACACACAGGTCCCAGAAGACAGCAGGGACCAGTCAGGACACGCAGCGCGACTCGCACATGCACACTTTCTGATTGCCTTACCGAAGATGCCGGTGCCTCCACCTGGGAGCCAAGGGACAGAACGGCTTCGGGTGAGGACATCGCGGGTGCCCTGGGCAGGTAAGTGTCCTAAAATTTAAAGTCATCAGCTGCAGTATTTGTAGCTGCTGACTTTAAATTTTTTTTTTTTTCGGCGGAACTCTGCTTTAAGTTAAAAAATAAATATTAACCACAACTTTATCAGTGCCCCTCAGCACAGCCTCACCTGTGCTCATCAATTCAGGCTCACCTGTGCTAACCATTGAAGCCTCACCTGTGCCCATCAATGCAGCCTCACCTGTGCCCATCAATGCAGCCTCACCTGTGCCCATCAATGCAGCCTCACTGTGCCCATCAATGCAGCCTCACCTGTGCCCATCATTGCAGCCACACTGCGCCCACCATTGCAGCCTCACTGTGCCCATCGCAGCCGCACTGTGCTCATCATTGCAGCCTCGCCTGGGCAGAGGAAGAGAGAGGGCGGCCAGATCATGAATGGAGGAAGAGGAGAGCCGCGGGATCACAGAGCATGGATAGCATGCTGTTACAGCTTACGTTACAATTGCCTCCGCTCTGCTTGCCGTCATACACAGCCCCACCTCCTCCTGACCTGCGCCTGTGATAGACACGCTCTGCTTGCTGTCATACACAGCCCCACCTCCTCCTGACCTGCACCTGTGATAGACACAACGCATCCCAGCATTGGACCGGTGTTCTGTCTATCACAGGCGCAGGTCAGGAGGAGGCGGGGCTGTGTATGATGGCGAGCAGAGCGGAGGCATTTGTAATGTAAGCTGTAACAGCATGCTATCCGCGCTCTGTGATCCCGTGGCTCTCCTCTTTCTCCATACTCCCTTCCCCTAGGGCGATCGCTGGGAGAACGGCTCCCGATCAACCCTGCCTGCTCGCCTGTTTGCTCCCCCGCTCCCAGGCAGCCCAGCTCCTCGCCAGCCCTCATTTTCCACAGTAGGCGAGTGGAAAATTTGAAGGCTGCTTTAAGAGATATTACGGCAGGAGCTGTTTATTTTCAGACTCTCTCTAAGCCACACTTTGTATTGAGCTTGTGTTTGTTAATTTTAGTTTGACCTTTTTTTTAACAACAGACTGAGAGAAACTTTTACACTTTTGTGATTTATTACTGTATAGCCAGCAGGTTGAACGAAAAAAACAAAACGGTCAGCTCTAGTCAGAGCCACTGTACTAACGACCCCCCACTGAGCTGTTGTGTTCTGATAGCGGGACAGCCTCCCTCCAGAACACTCTGATCAGCGCTCTCTGCCATTGGCTGAGAACGCTGACCGAGAGCCGGTCAACTGCTGGTTTTCCAGCATGCACGTTATATTGGACATATTATTTACATATTATGTTTAAAATTTCTTTGTATTATTTTTATTTTTTTTTCCTATGTCACTGATTGAGAGTTTACATAGATATCTTATCACTTTTTTGTGTCTCATTATGGAATAATATTTTTCCAAGTGATGAAGTCACGTGATGTGACGTAATGCGTAGGGTGTGGCCGGAGTGAATAGCAGACCAGAAGGGACGTGGGAGGCGACCAAACGCCGTTGCTTTTACATTTATGTGCTTTTTAATCTACATTGATGTAAGCATCCATTTGTCTTTTAATAAATTGTTCCATTTTAAACGATATTACACTGTGGGAGGCATTTTATCTATTTCATTCCTGCATTTGGTTTGGAGCCATCAGCGATAGTTTAAGAGCCTGGAGCCTGGATTCCATATAGAGGAGATAAGGAAAGAAACACACCAAGGAAGGACTATTAGCCCATATACAGTATCTCACAAAAGTGAGTACACCCCTCACATTTTTGTAAATATTTTATTATTTTCATGTGACAACACTGAAGAAATGACACTCTGCTACAATGTAAAGTAGTGAGTGTACAGCTTGTATAACAGTGTAAATTTGCTGTCCCCTCAAAATAACTCAACACACAGCCATTAATGTCTAAACCGCTGGCAACAAAAGTGAGTACACCCCTAAGTGAAAATGTCCAAATTGGGCCCAATTAGCCATTTTTTCCGGTGTCATGTGACTTGTTAATGTTACAAGATCTCAGGTGTGAATGGGGAGCAGATGTGTTAAATTTGGTGTTATCGCACTCACTAGTCACTGGAAGTTCAACATGGCACCTCATGGCAAAGAACTCTCTGAGGATCTGAAAAAAAGAATTGTTGCTCTACATAAAGATGGCCTAGACCAGGGATCCTCAAACTACGGCCCTCCAGCTGTTGCAGAACTACACTTCCCACGAGGCACTGTAAAACTCTGACATTCACAGACATGACTAAGCATGATGGGAATTGAAGTTTATGAACTACTGGAGGGCCGTAGTTTGAAGACCCCTGGCCTAGACTATAAGAAGATTGCCAAGACCCTGAAACTGAGCTGCAGCACGGTGGCCAAGACCACATTATTTTGGTGAGAGTTCTGAGAGCACTGAACTGTTTGGTGAAAGCACTGATATTGGTGGAAGTTCAACTCAGAAGGACTTTATTTATCCATCTATATATTGATATTTGGACTGTCTTGTTTTATTAACCATTCATGTTATTGATTGGTCTGCATATATTGTTTTGGAGTATGATGTTAAACAGAGTAACAGTAGAGGAATTGCTCAAGATCACCTTTATTTATTTATTATTATTTTTCCAAGGATTCAGCGCCACTCCATCTTATATTTAAATAATTGATTGTGTATGTGGTGACACTACAGGTATTGGTAGCTTAATCCCCTTATTAATAGTTATTCATTTTTAGACATTATTGATTGTGATCCCTTCTTCACATTCTTTTCAAATTTCTCACTTTAATGCCCCGTACACACGAACGGACATTCCGACAACAAAATCTATGAATTTTTTCCGATGGATGTTGGCTCAAACTTGTCTTGCATACACACGGTCACGCAAATCTTGTCGGAAATTCCGAACGTCAAGAACGCGGTGACGTACAACACATACGACAAGCCGAGAAAAAGGAAGTTCAATAGCCAGTGCAGCTCTTCTGCTTGATTCCGAGCATGCGTGGAACTTCGTGCATCGGAATTGTGTACACACGATCGGAATTTATGACAACGGATTTTGTTGTTGGAAAATTTGAGATCCAGATCTCAAATTTTGTGTGACGGAAATTCCGATGGAAAATGTCCGATGGAGCCTACACACGGTCGGAATTTCCGACAAGCTCCCATCGAACATTTTCCGTCTGAAAAACCGACCGTGTGTACGTGACTTTACAGTGTGTTCTCTCTTTTTCTGTAGCGCACAAGTCATTTTACTCCTTAGTCTAGGAGTGTTGCCTTGATGTCTGCCTCTCCGCAGTAGACCCGGTCCCATGCCGCCATCTTCTTTTGACATTACCAGGCAGGGCAGCTGTCTATCCCTGGTTGTGCAGTTGCCTGTGATGACTTGCGTGAGCCGCACCATCAGGTGGGCGGTTGCAAAAATGACGAAGTGCATCACAAGTTCATAATATAACGGTGGCCCATGACATGGGTATCTCAGAAGGATGCGGACAACTGTTCACGTCATTCTGGCCTAAGGAAGAAGTAACAAGTGCTGGGATAAAGGTATTTCTGCCCCCCCCCCCCCCAAAAAAAAAACCGTATAATTCTGTTAGAGGAGAGGGGTGGGAGGAATATTATGTAAAATTGTTAGGGAGGGCAAAGTTCCACTTTACTGTTAGTTTTTTTTTCATTCAGCCAATGAGGTGGCTGGAGGAGTCCCTCACCAGGACATTGTTATTGTGACAGTGTCAGAATAAACTGATCAGCAGCTTAACCGTTTTTGTTCCCCTGCCTGTGTTTTGTTGCAAGGGAGTGCAGCCATTCGTCTTTTTGGTTCTATTCGTTTTTCTGCTGGCAGTGGCAGGGCGTGCACCCAACGTTTTGCAGCAGGCTCTGAAGATTATGGTCTGTGTGACTCACCTGGAGCGGTGGCAGCCGCTGATCAAAGAACATTTTTCAACATGTCCCTTTGATCAATCAATTGACTTCTGTTGAGTAGGGGCGGCCATACATTGATCAAAAATTTGGATGGTCCCTGCTGTAGCAGGTGAATTTCCATCAGTGTATGACTAGCTTTAGCCCAAGGCCCATACACAGGGTCAGTTATCAGGAGACGAGATCTAAAATAGAAATTTCTCGGCTGACATTTTGCACATGTGTGGGCTGAGAAAGGTAAATAAAAAGGAAATGTTTTATTGTCTGCAGGGAGAGTTTTTCGAAAGCAGCGATATCTCATATTTACAAAGCAGATGATAGAAAAAAAAGACTTCCTTTTGTTCAGGGCATTGGATACAGGTGTGTGTTTATCAAAGACACTCCTTGAAGATAAGAACACATGACTACTGTATAACAGAGGTCCCTTGTTACCACCTTTATCCAACCACCCCTTTGCTGCATACCCCAACCTTCTACCCCAAGAATTGAGACCACAACCATCTGGAGTAAAATATTGGCCGTAGCAGCCAATAATCTTTATTAAAACATAAACCAATAATAATAATAATTTAACTCAACAAAACATAATCTTGTAAACACCTGGAATATCCTTTTTCTACAACTCCCGTTGGTCTTTGCAAGGGAAAAACCCACCAAAACTTAAAACTCAAAACACACTCAGGCACTGCGGTACTATACTAAAATTAGGCCTCCAGCTGACAAGCTAGCTCGGAGACAAATAACCAATAGCCCGCAGTGCACCAATAACATATTCAAGCTAAAAACCTTGTTAGCTGAAATCTCACCAACGGGCCTCATACTAGCGATGGGTCCCGATCTCTTCCATATCTGGGGTTTAATCCTTCCCCGCAAAGACCAACATCACGCCACTGCCACGACTATATCCAATCCCATACGATAAAACAACTTAAACCGTTGACTTACCAACATACCACCTGTTGAGGGAGGGAGGGTGGGACGCTTGTTCCTCTCACAAACTGAGCTGGGGCGGGATCTTCCCTCAGCTCAGTTACCTATTGCTCCACCCCAAAACCACCTATAACCAATCACCACTACTCTTAAATCTCTCACTCTTCCACCAAGTTCCCCTATTAACCCTGTCATGCCCGCCCTCTGCCTATTTCTCTGCTTTTTGCTCCGGGCTTCCTTGACTACTGTATAACAGAGGTCCCTTGTTACCACCTTTATCCAACCACCCCTTTGCTGCATACCCCAACCTTCTACCCCAAGAATTGAGACCACAACCATCTGGAGTAAAATATTGGCCGTAGCAGCCAATAATCTTTATTAAAACATAAACCAATAATAATAATAATTTAACTCAACAAAACATAATCTTGTAAACACCTGGAATATCCTTTTTCTACAACTCCCGTTGGTCTTTGCAAGGGAAAAACCCACCAAAACTTAAAACTCAAAACACACTCAGGCACTGCGGTACTATACTAAAATTAGGCCTCCAGCTGACAAGCTAGCTCGGAGACAAATAACCAATAGCCCGCAGTGCACCAATAACATATTCAAGCTAAAACCCTTGTTAGCTGAAATCTCACCAACGGGCCTCATACTAGCGATGGGTCCCGATCTCTTCCATATCTGGGGTTTAATCCTTCCCCGCAAAGACCAACATCACGCCACAGCACACACCAGGGTAACACCTTACCCTTGTGTGCCCTGCCACACCCTCAAGGCTCGCTGGATCCCATCCTGCAGACCCAAAGCCCATAAATCTATCCCCACATCATTAAGGTGTACCCCATCTTTCTTCAAATATCTCCAGGTATCAACCTCCAATTCCAGATGCCGAATAGCTATCCCTCCATTTCTCACTACAAAACTGCTAATCTCTTTATTAACCTTCTTCCTGGCACGGTTGATCTTATCGACCGACCTGGCCAGTCTCCACGTGGTACGCGCCACGATATCCGACCACACAATAATCATGTGTGGAAAAGACATCCTGAGCTGCCAAAAATCGAACTTGATGTCTCTCACCAAATCCAACATTGACCTTAACCCCAGATCATTACCCCCTACGTGCAACAGTAACACATCCGGCGCTCTGTCCAGGCGTGCAAATTTGTTCACTTCTGACACTGTCCTTCCCCACAGCATGCCCGGCACACCAAACCACCTGAGACACACTTCCTGCCTGGAAAACCCCAGCTGTCTCCCATCCCTTCTTGCATCTCCTCTCCTGGCCCCCCAACATACATACGAGTGGCCCACTATCCACACAAGGCATTGCTGTCGACCTGCAAGGAAAAAACACAAACAAAAAAAAAAACCCCCAGATACATCAATAACTCCTAACGAATAATCAACAAGCAACACACATCGCAACATGCCCGCATTACATCATACCAGATTAACATTATTTGCATTCCCTTTATAATTTTTTTTTTTTTTTTAAACAGTAAGTAAATGCGGGCGAACATATGACCTAAATCGCCTAGATTCCCATCTTCCTATCCTCTTTACCGCTGCCTCATCCAAACCCCACCGAACTGCTTCCGTAGCGGCCCCTATCCTAAATGAATGGGATGAAAACCTCTCACCTTCTAAACCTAATGCCCCCAAACATTTTTTGAAAATCGCAATAAATTGAAATCGCGATAAAGACGACCCATCCTGATGTATCAACAATGGCGCCTCCCCCCCCGGGCGAATTGCTAAAAACTCACTTACCACTTTTACTGGGCACAGGGGAGAACCTGGCAACGAAAAAACTTGCACCGTCTTTCCCCTGCCCCGCTGATCGGTTTTTGACTTCCTAACTAATATGGACAACCTGTCAACCCCACATCGAACGTCAGCCTCCCCCAACCCCCCTTTACCTTTTTTGGAGGGACTAACCAACTCACTGATCCTAAATGCCCCAAAAAACGCTAACGTGAATGCCGCCTTGAACAACAACACCTCGTACCCTGTTGAGCAAAGCGTGTCCAAACATCCGACAATCTGCCCCAACAACTGGAACGAAACAGGCCGCCTGGAGTCCCTCCCCGGCTTAGCCCGTCTGTAGCCCTTCAGAGCCTGCCTCACCCAAAAATCTTTCGTCAGGTCCGGTAAACCCTGAAACTTTAACCAAAACGCCAGACCTGCCAGCTTCTTCTCTATCCCAGACACCGACACCCCATCCTCAAAATTCCTGGAAACAAAGTATAAAACCAACAACCTGAGATCCCGGTCTTCATGTCCCTCCTGCACCTGTCTCAGCAGAGACACCCATTCCTGCCATACTCTGTTGTATGCAGCCCACGTTGCATCGCTCACCGACCGTTTTATCCAGTCTGCTAGTCCTCCAAGGCAATCCTCCACAGCCAGTCTGGACACGGGACCCCTTCTCGCTCTGCCCCCCGGCGCCAACTCCCGGAATCTGTCCCACTGAAAGCGAAACAATGCGTCAGCCACTACATTTTCCACTCCCGGGAGGTGCACAGCATATATAAACACATTTAGCTGTAGGCATCTCAAGACCAGGTGTCTAAGTAACCTAATCACCGGCGGTGACGCTGCTGATACCTTATTAATCACCTGCACCACCCCCAAGTTGTCACCATGAAACCTAACTTTTAAATTCCTAAACAACTCACCCCATAACTCCACAGCTAACACCACCGGGAACAGTTCTAACAGGAGCATGTTCTTCAGCAGACCTGCCTCCTTCCACGACTGTGGCCATGGCCCCGCGCTCCACTTGCCCCGAAAAAAGGCTCCGAAACCTGCTGCACCCGCTGCGTCCGTAAACAACTCCAGATCAAAGTTGCTCACTGGCCCTGACATCCACAGCGCCCTGCCGTTGAACTTAGCCAGGAACGTGTGCCAAACCTTCAGATCATCCCTGTGAGCTTTCAACAAACGAATGTAGTGCCTTGGCGACTCCACCCCCGACGTACTTGCAGACAGCCGTCTGCAAAATACTCTCCCCATAGGCAAAATTCGACACGCAAAGTTCAACTTACCTAACAACGATTGTAACTCCCGCAATTGAACTTTTCGCCGCCCGATGATCCCCCGAATTTCCGCCTGCAACGCTATCAGCTTATCTTCAGGTAGCCTACACTCCATTGCCGTGGTGTCCAGAATGATACCCAAGAAGCTCAACTCCGTTGTTGGACCCTCCGTCTTCTCGGGAGCTAGCGGGATGCCAAACTTCTCTGCCATATGCTCCAACGTCGTCAACAAGACCGTACAGATTTCCGATCCCGGGGGGCCCACGCAGAGAAAATCATCCAAGTAGTGGATGATGGAGTTCAATCCCGCGACGTCCCTCACTACCCATTCAATGAACGAACTAAATTTTTCAAACAGCGCGCAGGATATCGAACACCCCATAGGCAAACAACGATCAACGTAGTATTCATCCTGCCAAGAACAACCCAAGAAACGAAAACTCTCTGGATGTACTGGCAATAAACGGAAAGCCGACTCTATGTCCGCTTTTGCCAACAGCGCTCCCTGCCCATACTTCCGAACCCAAAATACCGCCGCGTCAAAGGACGTGTACGATACCGCACACTCCTCCGGGTTAATGGCATCGTTCACCGACCCCCCTTTAGGGTACGACAAATGATGTATCAGCCTAAACTTATTAGGCTCCTTCTTTGGCACCACACCTAACGGGGACACCACCAAATCCGGAATTGGCAACTCTGCAAAGGGACCACTCATGCGGCCCAACTTAACTTCCTTCCGCAACTTCTCACTAACCACACTCCCATGTAACAACGCTGACTTCAAATTGCGAGCCATCGGGGGTGTGTCAACCAAACGAGACGGGATGCTAAAACCCTCTAAAAAACCCCTGAGCTAACAACCCCGCCGCCGCCCTGTCTGGGTACCTATCGAGGAAGGGCTCCATCCTTCCCACTTTCACCGGAGTTGTCCCCTTTACCAACAGACTCGCCGGCACGGCCCTTTCCTTGTTTAAAACACCGCGACCCCGGGTGTCCCCCCCCACAACCGGAGCATTCATGCTTGTATTTGCACGACCCTCCAAATCTACAGGACCCCTCATTAAATTGCCAACAAACCCCCTTTTTTCTTGTGGCCGATTGTCCGGAGTTGGCTGATCCACCGGCCCCTCCCTGAAAAAACTGCCCCGTCGGCCTAGCCGACGTCATGAGGCGCATCCAAAGGCTAATGTCCTTATGGTCCCACCTCAATGATGGGCGGATGGCCCTCCGCTGTCGGAATTGCTCATCATACCGCAGCCATGCCGTGCCCCCGTAGACTCTATACGCTTCTCCAACGGCGTCCAGGTAGCAGAACAATGCCGAGCAGTGCTCCGGATTCTTCTCCCCTATCACACTTGCCATTATCGCAAAAGCCTGTAGCCAATTCGTGAATGTCCTGGGTATGAGCCTATACCGTCTTTTCTCCTCATCTTCTTTCTTATTATCCTCCGGCTTAACTCTATCTAAATTAAACTTTTCCAGGGGTAAAAGCGCAAAAATTTCCACGTACTCCCCTTTCCAAATTTTTTCCCTCACCTCCGGCTTCAAGTGTGCTCCGAGCGGCCCCTCAAAGCACACATACACCTCACATTTTGCAGCATCTGCTAGCCGTACTAAATCTTGTTTCTTTGACCCCTCCCCTGTAGCCCCATCCGTTGTCTTAGGAACCTCCGCCTGCGTGGCCGCCTCCGCGACTGCTGTCGCCGGCGCCGCTCCCTCAGCACTAAGTCCAGTAGAACTCCCCGTGTCTGTGACCAAGCCCTCCCCCCTCCCCAGTCCCTCCCCCGGGTCAACCCATGCCATCGCCGGCGACTGACTCCCGCTTTCCCCTGGCTCGAACCTTTTCAATAAGTCCTTCAAAACCCCTTACAAAACCTTTAAGCCCTGCATCCGCCGATGCGCGGTCTGAAACCTGCACGGCCAGATTGACAGGCACGGTCGTTCGTGACCGCCCCGCTGAAACCTGCCCCCCCCCACTACCCCCCGCCCCCCCATCATACCCCACATTACATGCAGCATTACAGGTCTTCTTACCATGATGCCTGGGAGGGATTCCACCAGCCGAAGGTCCCGTCTCCACCGCCACCGACTCTCCTCGCTGCCCATCGCTGTCCGACTGCGACAGCTCTCCTTCGGATCTGTCCGTACCCCTCTCCTCACCGATCATCGATGGCCCTCCAGCAGCTTCATCACTGGATGCCGAGGATCTGCAGTGTACTCCACTCCTCCTCCGCGCTCTGGATCCGCCCCCCGATTTTTTGCCAGCCTTTTTTGGCCTACCGACCTCCTCCATGCAGTGCCGCCCACAGCCACTGCCGGTGTCCTTCTCCCGTCCGTCTCTCCTCGTGGGGCCACCGACCACCGCACCCGAGTGCCCGGCTGCCGCAGCATAAGTCCTCCTCCGCTGAAGCCCCGCCCCTGCCGTGGTTCGGCCTAGGGCCTGGCTTTCCTGTCCTGCTGTCTCTTCCCCAGCATCCGAACTAGGACTGCTGGCTCTCCTCTCTGCCATGTCCTTGTCACTTCTCTGGCCGGCCCCCTGCTTGTGCCCCCCTCTCCCCAACTCCTGCACCACCTTGCGCTTCACGGGCGGCCGTGCAACCGGCCGACCCGCCCTGCCCTGCTGTCCAGAAGTACTCAATCGTGGGGGATGGGAGACGCTGGCTATTATCCTGTGAGGCGGCGCCGCCGCACTCTTCACGGGCGGCCCTGCTACTGCCTGACCCGCCTTGTCCCGCTGATCCTCTGTCCTGGGAGACCTAGTGGAAGGGGGATCCTCTACACTGTCACCCCCCCCGTTCTGCGTCGCCACACGCTTCGCGGGAGGCCCAGAAACCGGCCGTCCCGCACTACCCCTCTGCCTCTGAGACCTCACAGGCCAGGGGCCAGAGGCGTCGGGTGAATAGCGAGTAGGCGGCCTGGATCGCCTACCGCTCGCTGGTGCGCTCATCCCTGAAGGGGCCGCTGAGGCTGACTCACCCAGCGCCGCAACTAACCGACCCTCAAGCCATCCAGGGCCCCTGGGCGCCGCCTCGGCCTTCAATCGGGCAAATAGGTCCTCCACTGCTGCCATGCTGCACACGCTTGTTCCTCTCACAAACTGAGCTGGGGCGGGATCTTCCCTCAGCTCAGTTACCTATTGCTCCACCCCAACACCACCTATAACCAATCACCACTACTCTTAAATCTCTCACTCTTCCACCAAGTTCCCCTATTAACCCTGTCATGCCCGCCCTCTGCCTATTTCTCTGCTTTTTGCTCCGGGCTTCCTGAACCTCACCTATTAACTGAAAGTCACATTAGACGTGAGGATAGGCAGCAAAGATTAGGATGACTGTCCTGCAGCTTTCACTTTTAAACACCAATAAAGCAATGGCAACTACCATAGTAGATTCCTTTGAAAGTGGTTGTAAACCCTTACAAACCACTTTTTACTACAGGTAAGCCTATAATAAGGCTTACCTGTAGCTACCATGGATATCTCCTAAACCGTCCCCTGTATCAGCATGTGCCAACGTCATCGGTACATGCGCACTGAAGCAACGGCTCGTTCGTGCCATTGCTTCAGCTGACGTGCTGTTACCGGCGGCACCCACGCACATGCACGGGAGTGACATCATCGTGGCTCCGGCCAATCACAGCGCCGGAGCCAGCGATACCCAGAAATAACTCCGTGAGACATATAGCCGGGCAGGGCAGTGTGTCGGGACTGCAGTGTGCCAGGGCTTCGATCTAAAGTGAGTATTTCATAATGAGCTATGCATACTAGCTCATTGAGCCTTTGTCTTGCAGGTTTTTTTTTTTTTTTTTAGTGGGTTTACAACCACTTTAAAGTGGGCTTAGAGGCTTAAATCCACCTTTTGCAAAAAAATAAAAATAATAGACGCACATTAATTTGCAGGAAAAAATATGTATATGTATTTGTAGCACCCTTTACTTAGGTTAGTAATAGAGGTAAGATTTTTGGTGAGTGCAAGTCAATTTAGGCAGACCTAGCTAGAAGCTAAGCCTGTTTGTTTTGATCTGTGTGGGCTGGGAGTGGCTCAGAGTAGCAGCTGTAACTCACAGACAGCATCACTCCACTGTCACCTCCCTTTTCCTTCTAGAGGATTCTAGAAGAGAGGCAGGGAAGACAGGTGGAGTTGTCTGAGGTGTCTCAAGGAGCCCTGACCAATCCCCAACTAGGATTGGCAGGGGGCAGGCCTCCTTGAAATACCTTAAGTCAGCCCAGCTGGGGAGGAGTTGTCGGGTGGAAGAACTGAGGATGGAGTACTAGGCTGTCGGGGCCTTAGGGGAGCTCCTCAGTCTGGGGGGGGGGGGGGGGGGGTGACCTTGGGCCTGGGACTCGGGTGCAAGGCCGATCCCTTTATGGACTCATGAAGGATCTGAACCGGAGGGCTGGTGAGTGACATGGGCAGTCGGGAGGACTGGAGAGCCATGCCAGAAAGGACTGAGAGGAAACAGTCAGAGCTGGGTGTGGAGCCAGTGAGGATTGCAATGTCAGGGGCAGTGAAGTCGGGCAGCTGCAGCCAGAAGGGCTGGCAGGGCCTGAAGAGGGCTGGAGAGAGAGAGAGAGAGAGACTGCAAGCAAGAGTTGTGGTGGAGGAGACTGGAGTAGCTAAGTTTGTATAGTTGAACCAATGGATTGATATTCAATCAACCAATTGCTTGTTCTACCTGGCATCCCATATATTCCCATCCCTATCCAAGTTCAGATCCCTCAATAAAAATACAAAAAACAAAAACATGAACTGTTCATTGTCTCCAAGGTGATTGGGTAGTGATTGCCGGGCTGGACAGGGTGACAGGTGGGCCACAACTTTCAGCAGCCCCTACGGGCTACCGCTATATATGCCAGGCTCTGCCTTTAGCTCCTTGCCTATACTAAGGTTAGGACTTTCAGAGGTGCTGGAGGAAGTGATCACAGGACTTATATACCATTGAAAACTAGTGCAGTGGAAGATGGGACTTGTAGTTTATTCATTCACAGATATCTGTGAATGAATGACGCGGCTGTGCAGACAAAGCCCCAGAGAGCCTTGCCGATTTCAAATCTGACAGCTGCTGTGGAGGGGGGAGAAGAACCCTTGCATGCTGTCTGAGGAAGGGGGGTCTTTTTGGGGGTAGTAGTGGGGAGGCATCTGTTTGGTACCCTGTTACACCCTAAAAGGTCTTAAAGTGGAGTAACATGGTCTTAAAGGTTAGGTTAGTCTTTAACTTTGTTCTAAAAGAGGGGTCTCCAAAGCAGTGGAGGACCATCCATACAGGTCGCAGGGGCGCCGCCCCCCTAAACCATGCGCTCGGCCCCTAATCTACATGCAGGGCACCAGGCGCATGGATTCCAATGGGGTTTTTTTTTTTTCGAAGCATCTGTTTCGAAAAATTCACTATTGTCTTCCTGATTCTCCTCCCGGCCAACCAGGAAGCAGGTCCCGACACCCAGTTGGCCGAGAGGAGAAGCACAGGCTTCTATTCCAATTCCTCCCATCCAGCTTGGTGCTGCATGTCATCCAGACACGCCTGACAATTCGGCTCGGCTCACCTGGCCTTCGATCCCGCTTCCCGCAGGGGTAAGTGCACGGCTGGTGGGGTGGACGGACGAGCAAGCAACGGGGTTGGGGGGGTGTTTGGTGGGGCAGATTGACGGACCGACCTGGGGGGGGGAGGTTGGCTACCGGCTGGTATGTTTGCCCCCCCAAAATAGAGCACTAGCCGCCACTGCTCCAAAGGTTCTAAACAAAATTTCTCTTGCTTCCTATTTTGTCTCCAGGAGAGAAAAGGGAAACATTCTCAAGGGGGAACTGCCAAGGGGGGCATCGTCAAGGGTTTTTTGTCCATTCCCTGCTTTATCAAAAACAAAATAATAAAAACGAAAAAATGTTTTGACTTCAGATATAGTAAGAATAAATATGACATCAGCTTCAGACAGGGGTGTTTCTGGGACCCTTCGGACCCCAGCATGCACCTCTGTCTAAGAATTCCAATAAAAAATGAAAAACGAAACTTTAAAAGCAGCCACCTAGTGCCATACAATAACAATATGGAATCAGCACTGGACAGTGCCTATTATACTGGTGCTTGCCTAAAAGCAAGGGGACACTACTAGTAGTTGTATTTAATGGACAGAATAACATTGATGTTTCCTTTGACACCATTTTATGAATCTCAGTTTACCAGTTTTTTTTTTTAATCAATAAATGGGGCTTTGACATCCCGAGTAACTCACATTGAGTTTCTTGGTTGTAAAAAGAATATTTAGTGACATCACTGCCCCATCTCACCACCTGGTCTAATCAGAGATCACTGGAGGAGCGATTTCCAGCTTCCAGGGGCATCAGCACGGTATGATATACAGTATGGGGTAAAGGTGAAGTGAACTAAATATATTTTAAGTGTCCATAATAAGTCCAAGTGTATTAACACTTCAGCAATAAAAGTGATATAGAAATGAAAAATGAAAAAAAATAATAAATAAAAAAATTGAAAAAATATCAAAAATGATGATACTATAGAAAGTCCATGCAAAGCACTGTGTTTCACATAGCATGAAGTGAATAATCTTCCACCACACAAATCGTGATTGTGATCCACTCCCTTGAAACCGCACTCACCACAAAGATTTGCCTTGCACTCTCATGCTTGGCACATAAGCTGTTAGAACCCACCAGGGTTAATCAAGATAAGATAGGCTCTTCACTTTCCAGCAGTGCTCAGCATAGGGAGATGTATCCACATAAAATGAAAAAGATGCCTCCAATAGCGTGATAACGTATAAACCATTTATTCAAAATAAACACACGGAATCTCCAACCATTGTACTCACATCCTTCCAATAATAAAAAGCATTAAACAGTGAACTTCTTATGGCAACGTAGTGGCGGTGTACTGTGGTCACGGCGGACCCGGGATGCAGTATTTAAACCTCACCCTCCCCTCGTTGGATCCTCAACAGCGCAGGGCAGTCACAGCCGAGCACAGTCAAGCGTCACACGTCACGCGTTACGATAGGTTGCCGTACAGCCACACCCCGACATGTTTCGTCATTCTGAATTCTTCTTTGCTCCGCCCATCGTTTCATCAAAAACGCCCCTGAAGATGCACGTTTGTGACAAAACGTCGGGCGGAGCAAAGGGACGAGTGACGCATTGGAGAGGATGGAGGAGCGGCGGCCATCTTATTGGTAGGAAGCGCTGGTCGGTGGTGGTTTCCTTTATTATTCTTCACGCACTATTATGTTTTTATCTGGAGGTTGATATCTAGTTCATCGGGATCAAGACTTCAATAATACTTTTTGTCACAAACTTTTTTACTGTTTTGGACTAGATTTCAATGGTTTTACTTTTAACCACTCTTCTTAGCATGGATTTTTAACGTTGATAACTTTGCACTTTATATTTATATATGTTTCTACACAACCAAGTATATTTTTCACACGTTTTGAATGTCTAAATATTAGTCATCCTCATATGGCTTAACACCATTTGTATCTAGCCCTGCACCAGTGCATGTAGTTAAGCAAATACAAAGCACTTAAAAAGATAATCAGCATTTTTTAAAAATATTTTATAGGTTATGCTACACCATTTTACCAAAAGAATTGGGAATCCTGGGGAGAGTGTGGATGTGACGTGCTGTGGTTGGGGGAGGGGCCTGGCAGTGGGGCGGTGGAGGACGGAGGCAGGAATGAAGACGGCTTTTCGGAAGGCACGGGGCGAGAGACCGGGGCCAGCCGACTAAACCCCCCTCTTAGGCGGCTGAGGTGTATGCTGGGCGGCCGGCCACACACAAAAAGGAGAAAAAGTCCTGCGGACTAAGCACACGAGATCTGCAGGCTGACCAGCTCGGCGCCCGCTAGTCGTCACAGCGTCCTCCCGTTCCTCCCCTTTGGCTCAGCTCCCTGGATGCCTCCTGGATGCTCTCCGTGATATCCCCCTGTGCTCTGCAGCCGTACAGCACCACGATGAGGAGTGAGTGTGAGCAGTGCACTCAGTGAAGGGCGGTTCTGGCTTACAGTGGAGTGTGGATAAGTGAAGACCCAGCGGCGTGGGGATCCCCTCTCTTCAGACGGCATTCATCCCTGTCAGGGTGAAGTAACCCCCACTGGAAGACGGGGAAGCTTCTAAGAGGCCTGTTGGACCCAGGTAGGACCTTCTTTTTGGAGAGCAATCTCACCTACCTGAACTGTATTGCTGTGACGGCAATTAGCCTTAACACAGAAATAGTAATCTAATTTAAAGGTGCAGCGGGCTTGTGATAGCCAGAGGAAAAGTAACATATCTATGTATACCAAAAACCTAACAAACCAAGTGTGAGCGGTTTAGCGTTGTAAGAGAGCGGAGACCCTGTACAGCCCACTATTGTGAACCATCAAAAGTAAAGGAGGCCAGAGGAGGGGTTTAAGTGAGCTGGGGCTACATTAACAAAAGTGCACTGGTAAAGTGTTCGGAAGTAAAGCTTAAAGGGGCTGACGGGGTGCATTTTGAAGTGAAAACACCTGTAAAATGCTAAACTGCCACGCAGGGGAGAGATTGAGGTGGGCTAACCCGGCAGAAGCTTTAAGGTCGGTGAAAATAGGTGAACGAACGAAGTGCAAGGAAGGTAGGAATATGAGAGGACGCTCCCAAAAGCAAGCAGAGCTCAACAAGCCCAGAGATAGTTTAAATTCCAGCACAATCCAAAAATATTTAAAAAGTCCAGGTATGGACAGCAAACAACATGAAGTTAAAGATAAAAAGAAGGCCACTGTTAAGAACAAAGGTGTGCAGGGGGGGACCCCCAACATCGGTGCCTCCGCCGAAATAGAACCAGATTTAAGCATGGAAGCTGACCCGGCTGCAGAAGCACTCCCAACCAAGTGCGAGATACAGGATATGTTTTTCAGGCTGGAAAATTCAATTAAGGCAGAAATCCTCAACGTAAGGACAGACATGAGACATCTTTTAAAACGAGTTAAAGAAGTAGAGATGGTTTCAGAACACCAGGTCCAGGATATAGCGGCTCTCAAGAAACAAGTAAAAACATTGCAGAGGGACCACCGGGAGTTGATGTACAAATTAGAGGAGCAAGAAAACCAAAACAGGTGGCAAAATCTAAGAATCAGATCTCTACCAGAGCAGAGAGGAGAAGATCTGTCCGCAGTGATGAAAGAGCTTTTTAACCCACTCCTGGGTAGGGAACCAGACTGCGAATTAAAGATAGATAGAGTCCACCGGATAAGAAAACCCCCAAATGTTAGAGAAGATGTGCCCAGAGACATTATAGTTAAGTTTCATCAATTCGAGGACAAAGCAAAGATCTGGAGTAGTCTGAGAGGAGCACAACCGGTGAAATTCAACAACCAAGAAATTCTTCAATGAAGAAGTGGTTGGTAGGAGGGCCTCTGTGGTACACTCCACCCTTAGGGGAGGAGGGACCCCACGGCTGTCCATGGTCAGAGCCTCACCCCATAGCACAAGGGGATGCAGGTCGGGAGTATAGAAACCTTGGCACTGCAGCCCATTGCCCAAGTAGTGGCAGGGGAGGGGGTGGGAGGGGGGGAGGGGGGTGGTGGGTGGGGAGGGAGGGAGGAGGGTGGTGGGTGAGGCGGGGCGGTGGGGGGCGAGAGGTGGGAAGAGGTGCCCTCGCAGAGTTATATTAAGCAGAGAGGTGGAAATGAGTGGTGATGGAGGTTAGGTGTTTGTCCTATAATGTGAAGGGGCTAAACTCACCCGGGAAAAGGCAAAAAATCTTAAATGAATTGCAGAGCTATGGTGCAGACATAGTTTTTTTACAGGAGACCCACTTGGTGCAAGAGGAAAACATTAAGCTGAATTCAAAGAATTTTCCGTCCTGGATTTATTGTGATACACCAATCAAAAGGGCGAAGGGAGTGGCTATCGGGTTCTCGAAACGGATTCAATTTACACTGATTGAGAAGAGGATTGATGTAGAGGGGCGGTTTATGTTTGTAAAAATCAAACTAGGGGATAGGACGTATACACTAGCCAATGTTTATTGCCCTAACAGAGACCCGATAAGATACCTCTCCCGGACCCTGATTAGTTTGGGGGCATTTAAGGAAGGGGAAACGATTTTAGCAGGCGACTTTCATTTTTGCTTAGACCCAGCCTTGGATAGGTCATCTGGAACCCGGGAAGTAGGTAAAAAATTGCTGATGAGTTTAGGGAGAAAGTTCCACGATAACCAACTGATCGATGTTTGGCGGGTACAGCACCCCAAGGGATTACTCTTTTTTCTCCCCGGTCCACAGGACCTATTCAAGGCTGGATTATTTGATGGTGGATCACAGTCTGTTGGAGGGTATAGTAGAGTCGAAGATTGAGACCGTGACTTTATCAGATCATGCTCCAGTATCGATGATAGTAAAGTTTAGGGGCCTACAAAGGGTCCCATTCTCATGGAGATTCAATGAAGATCTTCTTAAGAAAGATAGCGTTGTCAACAAAATTCAACAGGAAATTGACGAGTTTTTTTCCAATAATGAGTCAAGCGAGACAACGGGGGCAGTCCTATGGGAGGCCTTTAAGGCATACGTAAGGGGGGTCCTAATCTCTATTGATTCAGGTGAGAAGAGAGAAAGGGGAAAAAAGAAAGAAAGTCTCATTACTAACATACACCAGTTAGAACAGCTCCATAAAGCCTCTAAGGGCTGTGATGAATCTGTATTTAAAGAACTGATATTAAAAAGAGAGGAGCTAAGGGAGTTAATAGAAGAAGAGTCAGTGAAAACCAGGAATAAATATCTAAAAAATTGCCATCTGAAGGGAAATAAGGTGGGGAAACATTTGGCATCAGCATTACGGAAAAAAGGACGAGAACTTCATAGAGAAGATCAAAAATAAAAAAGGAGAAATGAGACACACCACCAGAGAGATAGGAGAGGAATTTAGACAGTTTTATTCATTGCTATATTCGGTAGGGCAGAGGGAAAAAAGCTGTGGAAATAAAGAAGAGAAGATGAGAGAGTTTATAAAAGGGGCGGGTCTCCCTACCTTGTCGGAAGCAGATGTATTAGAGCTGGAGAGTCCGATAACGGAAGAGGAGGTATATTTGGCCCTAAAGTCATCTCCCCCGGGCAAGAGTCCGGGGCCAGATGGCTTTACAACCAGCTTCTATAAAAAATTTTGTAGTACCCTGGTCCCTCGGTTGAGCCAAATATGGAACGGCCTTGGGAGGCGGGGAGAATTGTGTAGAGACGCTCTGTTGGCTTCAGTGACGCTAATTCCCAAGGAGGGGAGGGACCGTACCTCGTGCGTGAGTTATAGACCGATTGCGCTCTTGAACGTGGACACCAAACTTTATGCAAAAGTGTTGGCACTACGGCTCAGGGAGAAAATGACCTACCTGGTTCATCCGGACCAGGTGGGCTTTGTCCCTGGGAGGGAAGGAAGAGACAACGGGGTGCGGTCTCTTCTGATAATGGAGGCATTTCAATCAAATGGATCCCCCAGTCTACTTCTGTCGATAGATGCCAAGAAGGCGTTCGACAGAGTAGACTGGGGATTCATGTTTTTGTACACTCGAAGTACTGGGAGTAGGGCCAATAGTGTTAAAATGGATAAAAACCTTATATACCCAACCTACAGCATTCGTAAAGGTCAACAACGTACCCTCAGCACAATTTGTTATGGAAAACGGGACAAGACAAGGATGTCCTTTGTCCCCGCTTCTGTTTGTCCTAGCCCTAGAACCCCTGTTAGCTACGATTAGGAAAAATCCAGATATAAGTGGCTGTCGAGTGGGTGAGGAGGAACATAAATTGGCCGCTTTTGCGGATGATGTACTTTTTTATGTTTCTAAACCTAGAACTACGATGCCAAATTTGTTGGCCACACTGAGGAAATACAGTGAGCTCTCAAATTTTAAAATCAATATAGAGAAATCAGAAGCCCTAAAGATTAACATCAATAAACAGGAAGCGAGCAGACTTGGTGTAGTTTTTCACTTCCCCTGGAAAGATAATATCAAATACCTGGGAGTCAATTTAACGGGTCATAGGGAGAATCTGTACAAATTGAACTTTATCCCTCTTCTAAATGAAATTAGAGCGGAAATTAACAGAATAAGACACTGTCGTGTCTCTTGGATAGGGCGAATTAATTTAGTAAAGATGGTGTTAGCCCCAAAGGTGCTATATAAGATGCAGATGCTCCCAATTCCCTTACCACAAAACTTTTTCAGTGTATTAACTAGTTTAATAAATAAGTATGTTTGGGATAATAAGAAACCTAGGATAGCCCATACAGTATTGAGGAGAGAAAAAGTAAGTGGGGGGCTGGCCTTATCAGATTTTAGGATGTATCATAAAGCAATTATAATAGCACGGGCACTGGATTGGGAAAATAATAGAGGAAATAAAAGGTGGGTTAATTTAGAAAAAGGGTTAAGCAACACACAGTTAAATCATTTGATTTGGAATCCCCCACATTTTAGGAACTTGGGTAAAGACACACACTATATTACACACCTTACACTTAAAATTTGGGATCAGATGCACTTGAATAATAAATGGGAGTATAATTCACCTTGAATTTTTTTGAAAGAGAATATATACTTTCCCCCGGGGATGGAGAATGTAGGGGGTAAGTGTTTATTGGACACAGGGGCACAAGTAAGGGATATTATTAAGTGTGGGAAAATTTGTACATTTAGAGAATTAAAGCCACAAGTGGATTCATGGTTATTAAACGGGTGGAGATACGGCCAGCTCGTGCACTTTGTTAATAGTCTTCCTGGCCCATTAAGGGAGGAAGCGGACTATAGACCGATAGAGAAGTTATTTTGTAAAGATTCAGTGAAGAGGAAAATCTCAGAGATCTATAAAATTTTGGTGAGGGGATCGGGGCTGGAGTCTCCGCCCTTCATCAAAAAATGGGAAGAGGAATTGGGAGCATGCGGTGACGGAGATAAAGTGAGGAACATCTTAGGGGCAACACACGGTACGGCAGTGGACATAAAAACAAGGGAGAGTAATTATAAGTGTTTGACCAGGTGGTACATGACCCCGGTCAAAATTAGTAAGTTTATACCAGAAAGGTCCACCAATTGTTGGAGAGGATGCGGATTACCAGGTACTATGGCACACCTTTGGTGGGATTGCCCCAAAATTAAAATTTTTTGGAAAGAAGTGATTAGGCTAATCAAAGAAATAGCGAGTAAGGTGATCCACTTAGACCCCTGGGAATGTCTGTTCCATAGGTTGGAAGGAGGAAAAAGAGGATATAAAACATCAATAGTCCCAGTTTTGTTAAATGCAGCTAAGAACGTAATCCCAAAGAAATGGCAGGAACTTGAAGCCCCGAGGATTAGGGACTGGGTAGCCAGAGTGAATGAAATCTATATTTTGGAGAGAGAAAAGTAAGGAGAATATATGGAAGGGGACCAGAAAGAACAAAGGGGTAAATGGGATTGCTGGATAGCATTCAAGAAAACCGAGCGATTCGTGGAAGTAACTAGGCAGTAACATAGGATCTGGACACAAGCAATTGCCAAGAGCCTTTTGGAGAAGAGATAATCTGCGGGGGCTGGGGTGGGGGGGGGTGGGTGGGAGGAGGGAGGGAAAGGGCGAGACATATGGGGGGACTTATTTATTGTATGTGTTTAAGAGAATTGGAGAACTTTGTTATTTGTCTTATGTTCCCCCCAAATGTGCGGGGTTTAGTTTCTCTTTTTTGTACTGAGATTTTGAAAATTAAATAAAGATTAAAAAAAAAAAAAAAAAAAAGAGAATTGGGAATCCTGCCTTTACACGCACATGAATTTTAATGGCATCCCAGTCTTAGTCTGTAGGGTTCAATATTGAGTTGGACCACCCTTTGCAGCTATAACAGCTTCAACTCTTCTGGGAAGGCTGTCCACAAGGTTTAGGAGTGTGTCTATGGGAATGTTTGACCATTCTTCCAGAAGCACATTTGTGAGGTCAGGCACTAATGTTGGACCAGAAGGCCTGGCTCGCAGTCTCCGCTCAAATTCATTCCAAAGGTGTTCTATCAGGTTGAGATCAGCACTCTGTGCAGGTCAGTCAAGTTCCTCCACCTCAAACTCGCTCATCCATGTCTTTGTAGACCTTGCTTTATGCACTGGTCCAAATCATTTGGTGGAGGGGGGGATTATGGTGTGGGGTTGTTTTTCAGGTATTGGGCTTGTGAGGGGAACTCTTAAGGTGTCAGCATACCAAGACATTTTGGACAATTTCTTGCTCCCAACTTTGTGGGAACAGTTTGGGGATGGCCCCTTCCTGTTCCAACATGACTGCGCATCAGTGCACAAAGCAAGGTCTATAAAGACATGGATGAGCGAGTTTAGAACTTGACTGGCCTGACCTCAACCCAATAGAACACCTTTGGGATGAATTAGAGCAGAGACTGTGAGCCAGGCCTTCTCGTCCAACCTCACAAATGTGCTTCTGGAAGAATGGTCAAACATTCTCATAGACAAACTCCTAAACCTTGTGGACAGCCTTCCCAGAAGAGTTGAAGCAGTTATAGCTGCAAAGAGTGGGCCAACTCAGTATTGAACCCTACGGACTAAGACTAGGATGCCATTAAAGTTCATGTGCAGGTAAAGGCAGGTGTCCCAATACTTTTGGTAATATAGCGTATGTTAATGGGAACATGTAACAAATATAAAGTAGGTATTATCCCAATTTGGTTGCAAAAGTGAACATATACTTTAACCACTTGCCGACTGCCGCATGTACATATACGTTGGCAGAATGGCGCGGCTGGGCAAATGGGCGTACAGGTACGTCCCTTTGAATTTTCTGCCAAATAGGGTCCCACGGATTCGATCGCCGCGGGAATACCCGCGATCGTCTCACGGAGTTAAAGAACGGGGAGATGCTAATGTAAACAAGCATCTCCCCGTTCTGCCTAGTCACCATGTCACTGATCATAGCTCCCTGTGATCGGGAGCAATGATCAGTGAAAGCGGGGTTCCCACTTAAAAAAAAAAAATTAAAAGTCAGCAGCTACAAATACTGCAGCTGCTGACTTTTAATAATCGGACACTTACCTGTCCCAGGGTCCAGCAATGCGGGGGATCGAAGCCCCGCTCGCCCCCCCCTCTGCTCGGCGGCACCGGCATTTTAACTGTGAGCGCCTGGCTGTGGCCTCACAGCAGGGCACCCACTGCGCATGCGCGAGCCGCGGCACGCGCCGTCACTGGCCGCGCAATCATGTGGGACCAGACACGTGTCCCAGATGATTAACAAGAGGGAGGGGGGAGAGGCGATCTCCCTTCCTGCGCCGAGGGAAGTGACGTCAGGAGCCCAGGCCCTGAAGGAGGCAGACTATGAGGGACCCCCTAGCAACAGGCATTTAGAGGTGAGTAAAAAAAAAAAAAATTCTCCAAATGTTTTTTTTTTTTTTTTTAAGCACATTAATTTTTTATATTTTTTTGGGGGGGTGGAACTCCACTTGAAGTGCCCTTCGTAGCCCATCCCCCTAACAGTTAGAAACACTCCCCTGGACACACTTAACCCCTCCCTAGCCCCCTAGTGGTTAACCCCTTCACTGCCAGTGTCATTTTTACAGTAATCAATGCAATTTTATAGCACTGATCGCTGTAAAAATGACAATGGTCCCAAAAATGTGTCAAAAGTGTCCGATGTGTCCGCCATAATGTCGCAGTCATGATAAAAATCGCAGATCGCCCCTATTACTAGTAAAAAAAAAAAAATTAATAAAAATGCCATAAAACGAACCCGTATTTTGTAGACGCTATAACTTTTGCGCAAACCAATCAATAAATTATTATTGCGATTTTTTTTTTACCAAAAATATGTAGAAGAATACGATTTGGCCTAAACTGAGGAAAAAAAAAGTTTTTTTATATTTTTTTTGGGGGGGGGGGGATATTTATTATAGCAAAAAGTAAAAAATAATGTGCTTTTTTCAAAATTGTCACTCTATTTTTGTTTATAGAGCAAAAAATAAAAACCGCAGAGGTGATCAAATAGCACCATAAGAAAGCTCTATTTGTGGGAAAAAAAGTACGTCAATTTTGTTTGGGAGCCACGTCCCACGACCGCGCAATTGTCAGTTTAAACGACGCAGTGCCGAATCGCAAAAAGTGCTCTGGTCTTTGGCCAGCAAAATGGTCCGGGGCTTAAGTGGCTAAGCACCTCTGACAGTTTTTAGTATATCCCAGCCCCGGTCGCAGCCATTTTTGCTGGACAGCTCGGTCTACATGTACATGTGGAGAGAAATTTAAAGAAAAGCATGAAATTAAAGCGGAGGTTCACACAAAAATGGAACCTCCGCTTTTCGCAATCCTCCCCCCCTCCGGTGTCACATTTGGCACCTTTCAGGGGGGAGGGGGGTGCAGATACCTGTCTAATACAGGTATTTTCACCCACTTCCGGGCATACACTCCTCTCCCCCCCCCCCCCCCTCTGTCTGCTGGGAAACACACGGGTCCCAGAGACAGCAGGGACCATCCGGATTGCGCAGTAGGGAACTGAGAAGTGAAGCCGCAATGCTTCACTTCCTGATTCCCTTACCGAAGATGGCAGCGGCAGCACCCGAGAGCCGAGCGACAGATCGGCTTCGGGTGCCGGCATCGCGGGCGCCCTGGACAGGTAAGTGTCCATATTTTAAAAGTAAGCAGCTGCAGTATTTGTAGCTGCTGACTTTTTTAAAAAAAAATTTTGGCGGACCTCAGCTTTAAAAAAAGATAGGAATTAATTTACATAAATTCCCTGGCCAGCAATAGAAAATAAAAACTATGCATAAAAGCAGGCAGAATGTTCACTTTCCAATTCCAAAGAAGTAGCCTTGCTGTGTAAATTCTCTTCACATCCTTCTGGCAGAATTAAGTCTGTGCTGCAAAGAGGATATCCGTGTGTGCATGCTCTGAAAAGAGAGGTTATTGGCTTAAGGCAGCGCCATGTTTACTCTTTACACCTCTGTACGCTGCACTGTTCAGCTAATCCAAGCTCTATTATAAAATAAGGTCAAATACCTGAGATGGGAGAAACTCTAGACGTCTCCCATTGAAATGTATACATTATTTGGTTTCACTGAACAGTCACATGCTGAGATTCTCAGTCACAGCCCGTTCCTCCTTCTTTGAACCTCTTAGTAGTTAAAAGGTGACAATGCATTTTTCTACAAGGTGTAACTACTTGAGTACCAGCCTGTAATACCCCTTCACTACTAGGCCATTTTTCAGTCTTCAGTGCTGTGATAGTTTGGCCAACAATTACTCATGCAAAGCTGTACTCAAATTAGTTTTTTTTAGATAGGTAGAGCTTTATTTTGGTTGCAATTAACCACAGGCGGTGGTCTCAGTGGGGGGCATCGATAGTTTCAAGAAACTATTAGATAAGAACCTGAATGACCAAAACATACAGGGATATGTAATGTAATACTGACATATAATCACACACATAGGTTGGACTTGATGGACTTGTGTCTTTTTTTAACCTCACCTACTATGTAACTATGTAACTATGTAACTTCAATACCAGGCACTTTTCCCCCTTCCTTTTAAATGACAATTGCGCGGTCATGCAACGCTGTATCCAAACAACATTTTTATCATTTTGTTCCCACAAATAGAGCTTTCTTTTGGTGGTATTTGATCACCACTGGGGTTTTTATTTTTTGCTAAACAAATAAAAAAGACCGAGAGTTTTGAAAATTTTTTTTTTTTTTAGTTTGTAAATAAGTACGTTTTCTCCTTCACTGATGGGCACTGATGAGGCTGCACTGATGGCCACTGATGAGGTAGCATGAGATGATGAGACACTAATATGCAGCACTGATGGGCACTGATAGGTGGCATTGATATGCATTGATAGGTGGCATTGATGGCCACTCATAGGTGGCACTGATGGTTACACAGAGGCGACACTGATGGGCACTGAAAGGCCGTGCTGATGGGCACTTATAGGCGGCACTGATGGGTGGCACTAATGGGCATGGATAGATGGCACTGATAGGCAGCACTGATGAGGAGGCACCGGCAGGCATTACTAATGGGCACTGATTGGCATCCCTGGTGGTCATGGGTGGGCTTACCTGGTGGTCATGGGTGGGCTTCCTCGTGGGTCTGCACTGATAATCAATCAGCGCAAACCCCCGTCCCGTCAGGAGAGCAGCCAACCGGCTCTCCTTTACTCCCTTCTGTCAGTGCGAGTGGAGGAAGGCCGATAAACGGCTCTTCCTGTTTACACTGTGATCAGCTGTGATTGGACACAGCTGATCACATGGTAAAGAGTCTACGTCAGAGGCTCTTTACCGAGATCAGAGATGTGGTGTGTCAGACTGACACACCACACCAACGATCGCTACTCTGCGCGCCCCCCAGGGGCACGCAATCGTGGCTTATCCTGCGTCACATGACGTCCAGTCAGGATAATTAAACCACATTCTGCTATATGGCAGGCGGGAAGTGGTTAAAAATGTTTTTTTTGTTATTTTTTTCTATAAAAAGGGGAAAACAAGCAAACATTTTGCAAAAAAAAAAATGGTTTCCCTTACTTTCTGTTAATATAAAAATGTCAGAATAGAACGAAACTCCCCGAAATGACCCTTTTTTGTAAAGCAAGAACCCCAGGGTGACCTCATTTTTGGCCACAATTTTTAGGAGAGGAAGAAACATGCGGATACTGGGAGGGGAGGTTAAACATGGAGCTTAAGAATGGTGCACTAGATAAATGAAATGTACAGAAGAAGGAGGAAGTGAAGGGGCCAATGCACAGGTCACATAAGGTGGCATCATGGAGATGAACCGGATAATGTTCAGTTGTGCAGGATAAGGGAGATGAAATGGTTAATATGCAGGTGACATAGAGGCAGCGTTGGAGAAGTTTTAGGTTTAGAAGATGAAGGGGGCAATAAAAGGCTTTAACCGATTAAAGACCGCCTCGCGTACATATATTACGGCAGGTTCGGCCCTTCAGCTCAAAATCACGTACCTGTACATGATTCCTTCTTCCTGGTCTGGAGCACGCCGCCAGAGACTCGCTCCCGCTGTGATTGGACACAGCGAGAACCAATCAGCGGGTCCGGCGGACCCGATGTCTGCCGGGAACCTGGCGATCGTTCAGAGAGAGGCAGAACGGTGATCTGCCTATGTAAACAATGCAGAACGCTATTTTGCCAGAGGGAAAAATGGAGATCTTGTGTTTCTGCCATGCAGAAACACAGATCTCTGTTTTCCTTTAGTCAAAGCACATCCCCCACAGTTAGAAAGCAACCCCTGGGGACACATTTAACCCTTTGATCGCCCCTGACATTAACCCCTTCCCTGCCAGTGTCATTAGTACAGTTACAGTGGATTTGTTTTGGCACTGATCGCTGTATTGGTGTCACTGGTCCCCAAAAAGTGTCAGATTTGTCAATGTCACAGTCCTGCTTAAATTTGCTGATCGCTGCCATTACTAGTAAAAAATATAAAAAAAATAAAGAGTCCCTAAATCTATCCCATAGTCTGTAGACGCTATAACTTTTGCGCAAACCAATCAATATATGCTTATTGGGATTTTTTATTTACCAAAAACATGTAGCAGAATATGTATTAGCCTAAATTGATGAAGAAATTCGATTGTTTACATTTTTATTGGATATGTATTATAGCAGAAAGTAAAAAATATTGTTTTTTTGTTTCAAAATTGTTGGTCTTTTTTTGTTTTTAGTGCAAAAAATAAAAACCGCAGAGGTGATCAAATACCACCAAAAGAAAGCTCTATTTGTGGGGAAGAAAAGGACATCAATTGTATTTGTGTACAGCTTTGCATGACCGCGCAATTGTAAGTTAAAATAACGCAGTGCCGTATTGCAAAGAAAAAAGGTCTGGTCAGGAAGGGGGTAAAACCGTCTGGAGCTGAAGTGGTTAAAAAAAAAGATTACTGTTTCACTGCATCAGAATGAATGGATCAGCAGCTGCAGCTGCTGATCCATTCATTCTGTGGCCATTCATAAGTGCTGATCTCTCTTATTTGTATGTTGTAGGGGGAAGGAGAGGGATCAGCACTATAAACAATACCATGTGATCACTGTGACGACCAATCACAGCGATCACATGGCACCCAGCGGCTCGGATCGGCTGGGTACAGTGTCTCAGTGTCTACAGTGTGCACTAGGTAAATAAAGGGCCGCCGATTCGCTGTTGATAGATGTACATTGGTACATAAGTGGTTAAAGGATAACTAAATCCAAGAACAGACTATATTGCAGACTACTGTCTTAAGATGAGGTGGCTGCATTAGTTTTCTTTTTTTTACGCTAAGAACATTTTAAGCAAATACAGAAAATACCTGTTGATTTTGCCAGAAATCCGGCATCATTGTGACTTCTGTGAGCTGAGCTGAAAAACTCTTCCTTCCTAGCTATCTTCTGCAAACTACCAATTGCCCTGCCCTCCATGTAATGCAGATGGAGAGACATGGACAATTTTGTAGTCCATTTAAGGAGAGCAGCCTGGTGTGACAACCATGGTTCCCTCTATAGATACTGTGGAGGAGTGACCCAGGGACAGGAAGTGTGTTATTTCCAGTATTACCAGAAGAAGAGCCCGCAGCAACAGCATGTAATGCATAGCGGAGGGCATACATGACTGAGGTAACAGGGGAGTTAATAGTTTAGGGGGTTGGTACTAAAAGTAACCGAGGGGGAGGTATCAAACAGGGCTTTATAGGTTAACCCCGCCCAGGGGGGAGTAACAGTGGCTGAAGAAAGTTCTTTGAAGATGGAGCTGGATGGACTGATGGAGCAGCTTAGGGAGGAGGCCGCGGTTCGTGGGGCAGCATGGCTGCAACAAACCATAGCAGCGGCATTGCAGAGCAGTCAGCCTGAGGTGCTGGGGAGATCCGGCGGCGCCAGAACTCGGCGGTCCCGGCCGCCTGAGCGGTTCTCCCCCGACCAGCGTGGGTCTGGACAGCGGCAGCCCGGGACTCTTTCGGGTCCCGCGGTGGGCCCACCTCCAAAAAGAATGGCCGGAGCTGAAGGAGGGAGATCGAGCGCAGAGGGGACCCGGCAGAGCGATCGTTTGGAAGGCATGGGGGCAGCGGTGCGGCCTGGCAGAGCGGGCAGAGTGAGGAGCGAGAGCCCCGCCCCCTGCAGGAGAGAGTCAGCAGCAAGAGAGAGGACACGTGCAGGGAGCCCTGGGCCGTCCGGTTCCACGGCAGGGGCACACAGGAGGATCGAGAGAGGTCGGCCTAGCGGGGAATCCCAGGTACCAGTCGGCAGGACTGAGGTCAGGCACACCGGTCTGGGCAAAGCAACCAGCAAGTCAGCGGGCGGAAGAGACGCGCGGAGGCGGGGGCGTACGGCCACAGTCGCGGCGGCAACTCCGGCGGTCAGGCCGGGTGGGCCTTCATCAGAGGAAGAAGGAGGAAGAAGTGGAGATTGAGCAGGAGGATGGTCCGGGTCAGAGGAAGAATCGGCACCCCATCACAGGAGCACAGCGGCGGTGGAGATCCCTGGTCCGGCTGATGAGGCTACGCCTGTGCAGCCTGGTGAGTGCAATGTCTTATTCTTTAATTCTAGTCAGGCCAGAGTGGGGGGGGTGGGGGGTGCAGCGGGGGCATGGTCAGCAGTGGGTCGGGAGCGTCAGGCAGCGGGGGGGATACAGCATTAGGGGGATTTTTAGCGGGTATTAGGGAGCTACTTCTGCGCTTTGAGGGAGCAGGGACGGTTCCCTCGGGCCCTGCGACATCGTGGGTGCCGCCAGCGGGGGGCACCGGTGCGGTAGTGCCCACGGGAGGAACAACAGCGGTGCCATCGGTTACGGCAGCAGTGGCCGCGCCTGCACCGGTGACACCTGTGAGTACAGGGGCGCAGGGGACGGACAAGACAGCGGAGACCACAAGCAGGCAGGATATAACCAGATTGGCAGATGCAGCCAAGTGCGAGGTGTATGTGTGCTATGAGGGACCATTGGGTTCGCACTTGAAGCAAGAGGTGCGTGAAAAACTTTGGAAGGGTGAGTATGTTGAGATATTTTCTCTACTGCCTTTAGAGAAATTTAATCTGGATAGGGTGAAACCGGACGATTCGAAGAAGGAGGACGAGGAGAAGAGGTGGTACAGGCTAATCCCTAGAACATTTGCAAACTGGTTGCAGGCTTTTGCGATTATGGCAAGTGTGATAGGTGAGAAGCATCCGGAGCATTGCTCGGCGCTATTTTGTTATCAAGATGCTATTGGGGAGGCCTACAGGGTTTATGGGGGCACGGCGTGGCTGAGGTATGATGAGCAGTTCCGTCAACGGAGGGCGATCAGACCGGAGCTTCGTTGGGATCACAAGGACATCAGCCTATGGATGAGATTGATGACGACGGCGAGGGCCCCCAACCAGTTTTTTCCAGGTGGGACCAGTGGACCTTCCGCCCAGGGACATACGGTCGGAAACTAAAAAGGGGGTTTGTTGGCAATACAACACCGGGACCTGCAGGTTTGGAGCCCCATGTAAGTATAAACACGAGTGTTCGGGATGTGGGGGATCCCACCCGGGGTCAAGGTGTTTCAAACAGGGAAAGGGTAGGCAAGGAGAAGCTGCAAACAAAAGGGAGGACCCCGGTGAGGGTGGAAAAGATGCGGCCGTTTCTAGGTAGGTACCCAGACAAAAAAGCGGTGCAATTGTTGGATGAGGGTTTCTCAGTGGGCTTTAGGATACCGTGCAATCTGTCGGTTATCCCGCCAGTGTCGCCTAATTTAAAGTCAGCTATGCAACACCCGGAGGTAGTTTCAGAGAAGCTAAGGAAGGAGGTTGCATTGGGTCGGATGGGAGGTCCTTTTTCGGGGTCTCCGTTGGATAATTTGATGGTGTCACCGCTGGGTGTGGTCCCAAAGAAGGAACCCGGAAAATTTAGACTAATCCATCGTTTATCCTTCCCAAAAGGGGGGTCGGTCAATGATGCTATAGACCAGGGTGAGTGTTCCGTGACCTATACATCATTTGATGCGGCAGTGGGATGGGTGCGACGGTACGGAAAAGGGGCTCTCATGGCAAAGGCAGATGTGGAATCAGCTTTCCGGCTGCTGCCAGTACACCCGGACAGCTTTCGGTTATTGGGGTGTCATTGGAACAACGAATTTTACGTTGACCAATGCTTACCAATGGGCTGCTCTATAACATGCGCGATATTTGAGCAGTTCAGCTCATTTGTGGAATGGGTTGTCAGGGAGGTGTCAGGTGTGAATTCTATAATTCATTACCTGGATGATTTTCTCTGCATGGGCCCAGCTGATTCGAGGATCTGCGCGGTACTTTTGGCTACGCTGGAACACATCGCAGATAAATTCGGCATTCCATTGGCGGCTGACAAAACGGAGGGACCGTGTACGGTCATCACGTTCTTGGGCATTGTGCTGGATACGGAGGCAATGGAATGCCGGTTGCCGGACGATAAACTGGAGGACCTGAAGAGGGAAATTGCGGGGCTCTTGGGTTTGCGGAAAGTGCAGCTGAGGATGCTACAATCGGTATTGGGCAAGCTTAATTTTGCATGCCGCATATTACCGATGGGGAGGGTTTTTTGTCGCAGGCTGTCGGCTAGCACGAGCGGCGTAAAATCGCCAAGGCATTTTGTTCGGTTAAGAGAAAATCACAGAGCGGACTTAAGGGTGTGGCACACCTTTTTGGAAGCTTTTAACGGGAGAACTTTCTGGATGGCTGGTCCGGTCAGCAATTTTGACTTGGAACTATTCACTGACGCCGCTGGTTCAACAGGTTTTGGGGCCTTTTTTCAGGGACAATGGAGCGCTGGGCCTTGGCCTCAGTCGTGGGTGGAAGCAGGATTTACAAAAAACCTGGTGCTGCTGGAGTTGTTTCCGGTAGTGCTGGTGGTGGAGTTATGGGGAGCATCATTCAGGGATCTGAAGGTGCGTTTCCACGGGGACAATTTAGGTGTGGTACAGGTAATTAATAGGAGCACAGCATCGTCTCCGCCAGTGATTAGGCTATTACAACACCTGGTACTATGTTGCTTGCAACTGAATGTTTTCATTCACGCTGTCCATTTACCGGGGGTGGAAAATGTTATAGCTGATGCATTGTCTCGCTTCCAGTGGGAAAGGTTCCGGGAGTTGGCGCCGGAGGCGGAGCAACACGGGGTTCCTTGTCCCGACTGGCTGTGGGGGATAGCATTGGCCTCATCGCTGGATGGATAAAGAACTCGGTAAGTGGGTCCACGTGGGCGGCTTACACGAGGGTATGGCAGGAATGGATGGATTTTGTGCAAGAAATTGGGGAGGAGCCGGTTGGTGGAGAGGTGAGATTGCTGTTGATATACTACATTGCCAGAAAAATGGAGGAGGGTGTGTCTGCATCAGTAGTGAATAAGAATGTAACTGGGTTGGCCTTTCTGTTTAAATTGCAAGGTCAGAGAGATTTTACAAAAGACTTCTGGGTACGGCAGGCAATGAAGGGCTACAGAAAGGCATGGGTTAGGAAGGATGCGAGAAGGCCGGTGACATTTGAGATTTTGCAGGGTGTTATAGCGCAACTGGAGAGGGTGTGTTCCTCAGGTTACGAAGTGCTGTTGTTTAAAGTAGCCTTCTTATTAGCGTTTTTTGGGGCTTTTAGAATAGGTGAGTTGGTTAGCCCCTCTAAGAGGGTACAAGGTGGGCTGGGTTATCAGGATGTGAAGTGTGAGGAGGAAGTTTTGCAGTTGTATTTGAGAAAATCAAAGACTGATCAACTGGGAAGGGGCAAGATCGTGCGGGTGTATCCGGTTATGGGGTCTTTGTTGTGTCCAGTTGGGGCAGTTCGGGAGTTTTTGGGTTTTCGCCCGGTAGGGACGGGCCCCTTTTTGGTACATTCAGGTGGTGAATTTTTGTCCAGATTCCAATTCGGGGCAATTTTTGCAAAATGTATACGGAGATTGGGGCTGACTGAGAAGGATTTCTCGTCACATTCCTTCAGGATAGGAGCAGCCACGGAAGCAGCCAGGAATGGATTGGGGGAGGAGACTGTGAAGAGGATTGGTAGATGGGAATCCAAGAGGTTTCAATCTTATGTGCGGCCCAATCTGGTTATTAGCTTGTAGGTCAATTATTTTATGTGCAATAGAAAGATGGGCGATGGGGTTGGTAAGTGTTAATAGGGTTGTTGGTTATAGTATGGTTTTTTCTGTGTTTGTCTATTTCAGATTCGCTGCCGGGGATGGTCTGGATCATGGGTCATTCCTATGTGGCATGGGGGGCTCGGAGAGGGGACGACCGCCCTGAGGGTAGGCAATTGGGTTTTAGCAGGAGGGAAGCGTGCATAAAGTGGTTGGGGATCCCAGGCATGTTGTGGGGCAGATTGGTGCCGGAGGTGCATCGTTATGCGCAGCGCGATAGGCCGCCGGATGTATTGGTAATACACGCTGGTGGTAATGACCTGGGTATTAGAGCCATGGTGGACCTGAAGCGCGACATCAAATTGGATGTTTTGCGGTTAAGGGAAACCTTTCCAAAAATGGTGATTGTCTGGTCGGACATGGTGGCCCGGACTTCATGGAGGATGGCTAGATCAGTTGACGGGGTCAACAGGGCCCGTAAAAAAATAAATAGGGAAGTGAGCAAGTTTGTAGTGAATAATGGTGGGCTGGCGGTTAGGCATTTGGAACTCGAGTTTGAGACATGGAGGTATTTACGAGCAGATGGAGTGCATTTGAACGAGGTTGGAATTGATTTGTGGGCCTTGGGGCTACAAGATGGCATACAGAGAGCACTTCGGGTGTGGAGGGGCACCCAAGATTAAGGTATTATTCTTGGGCACTGTGGCGGGCGTTGGTCTGGGCAAAAAGAAGGTAGATGGTAAAAAGTAAGAGGCTTTTTGGGAGCTAGCGTTGATATGGCTCATGATGGTGGTTCCCGGTTAACGGAGGTTAGCCGGGAAGTGATAATGGGGCACTGCGGTCATTGCTAGTCTCTGAGCCAGCTTGTCGGCTTGAGGCCTATTTTGATAGATTTTGATGGGACCGCAGTGCTAGTCCTGTTATGGACACGGAGGATTTTTAAGATATTGCTCAGACCAACGTTTGATGATTAAACAGGTTGTTTTAACAGATGTTGTTGTTTGTTATTGATGTTTTTCCTATTTATGATAGATAATGTTTTATATGTTATATTTTTATATTTAAGATTATTTGTTTAAATAAATTAGGCCACTACGGCCTTTTATACTCCAAGCTCGGTGTGGTTTGAGTTATTGGGGTAAAGAGGTATGTGGGTTGGTATTAGGGGTAAAATGACATCTGTATCCGCCAGTCATGAAAATAAACTTGGAAAAAAAGAAAATAAATGTCCCACTTCTTAATGTACCTGCAACTCCACAACGCATACCACTCTTAATTCGGGGCCTCTCGGTAGGATCTTAGCCACTCTGAGTTAGAATCCCTACTGAGAGATGATTCCATGGTTAAACCCCTATCCCAAATCTTATGCTCTCTGTTCACGATGGCCTGGAAGGTCTTCATTCCAAATGGTGGGTGGATGTGCTGGATATGGATGTGGAAGCCTGGGAACACGTATGGGAGTACCCCTTCCCAGAGCCGGTACAAGGCAGGGGCGGAAGGGGCGGATGCCCTGGGCGATAGAATTTGCTGAAGGGAGGGGGGCGCAGATGAAGTGCTGGCAGTGTGCTTCATCATAGTAGTACATACACACCAGCCGGCGCTGCTAATAGCTGTACTGTAACTATGTGCCGAGTGCACTCCTGCACCCGGCACAAGCCTAAACAGACTGCACAAGCCCCTTCCCTGTCAGCGCTTCTCTCCCCCTATGAAGGCGATTCGTAGTCCCGTCCCGGCGGCGTGACATCACTGATGGCCAGAGGCGGGATGGGAGGAGATAGAGAGCTGCTGCAGAAGCTGCAACCTAGAGGAGCCACCGAGGAGGAACCAAAGTGTGTATATCACACAACGGACACAAGACAAGACACAAAAGTAAGCACTAAACAGATAATAACAAATGCAATGCCATCTGCAGATATTAAAATAAAGTGTCTGAATCCGATGAGGGGAGGGGAGGAGGCTGAGGAGAGGTTAATTACCAATGCTACCTATTTTTTAATTTCTGTAATATGCAGCATGGGAGGGGGGGGGGGGGGTGTTAATGTACTGCCACTGGTCACTGATGCATCAGTGACCAATGGCAATACATTACCCCCCCCCCCCATGCTGCATATTACAGAAATTAAAAAATAGGTAGCATTGGTAATTAACATCCCCTCAGCCTCCCCCCCTCCCCCAATCGTATTCAGACAGTTCATTTATTAATCTGCAGCAGAATAATACATGAATGGGGGAGGGGGGGAGGCTGAGGGGAGGTTAATTAGCAATGCTAGTTTTAATTTCTGTAATATGCAGCATGGGGGGGGGGGGGGGGTTAATGTATTGCCATTGTTCACTGATGCATTTGTGACCAGTCACAGTTAATTAAGCCCTTTGTGCATTAGTTGCACCAGGCTCTACATTAAAAACCTTAAGCCCCCTTTCACACTGGGGCAGGGGCGGCATCGGTGGTAAAACTGAGCTATTTTTAGCGCTGCTTTACCATCATTACACACCACTCCTTCACTCCAAAGATGCTGCTAGCAGGACTTTTTTTACCGTCCTGCCAGCGCACCGCTCCAGTGTGAAAGTTCTCGGGGCTTTCACATTGGAGACACAGTAGCGGCTCTTTCAGGGCGTTTTGCAGGTGCTGTTTTTAGCGCAGTAGCGCCTGCAAAGTGCCCCAATGTGAAAGGGGTATAAGTGTAAACATCTAAGATAAAAGTTTTTGTCCTCCTATTTAATTCCTCCCCGCGCGCCGCCGCAGGTGCACATCGGGGAAAATCTGTGAAAAACAGGGGTCGGGGGGGGGGCGCAGTTTGCCATCTCCGCCCTGGGCACCAAATGACCTTGTCCCAGCACTGCCCCTTCCTTCAACTGGTAGCCGTCAGAGATTGATTGATCCAATTTAAATTATAGAGCCTACTTGACGCCACAGAGACTAAGTAAAATCTCCCACTAACAACAACAATGGGGCACCATTCCTCTCACTCATAACAATGATGGAGCACCATTCCTCTCCCAGACAACAATGATGGGGTACCATTCCTCTCACTGACAACAATGATGGGACACCATTCCTCTCACTGACAACAATGATGGGGTATCATTCCTCTCACTGACAACAATGATGGGGCACCATTTCTCCCACTGACAACAATGATGGGGCGCCATTCCTCCCACTGACACCAATGATGGGGCACTATTACTCCCACTGATACCAATGATGGGGCATTATTCCTCCCACTGACACCAATGATGGGGCACTTTTCCTCCCACTGACACCAATGATGGTGTCAGTGGAAGGAATAGTACCCCATCATTGGTGTCAGTGGGAGGAATAATGCCCCATTGTTGGTGTCAGTGGAAGGAATAGTACCCCAACAATGGGGCACTGTTATTTCCACTGACAGCAATGATGGTGCACTATTTCTTCCACTAACACCATTGAAGGTGTACAATTCTTCCCACTGACACCTATGATGGTGCACTATTGCTTCCACTAACACCATTGATGGGGCACTATCCTTCCCACTAGTACCAATGATGGGGCACTATTCCTTCCACTAACACCAATGATGGGGCACTATTCCTTCCACTAACACCAATGATGGGGCACTGTTCCTTCCACTAACACCAATGATGGGGCACTATTCCTTCCACTAACACCAATGATGGGGCACTATTCCTTCCACTAACACCAATGATGGGGCACTATTCCTTCCACTAACACCAATGATGGGGCACTATTCCTTCCACTAACACCAATGATGGGGTATTTTTCCTTCCTGGGCACACATTCTTTGGCATGTTTTTCTCTCAACTCTCATAGCACAGATCACTGATTTCAATGGTCTGCCCTACACGTGGCAAAGTAGCTCATGGGACTGCGTGTTGCGGTTTTCACATTTGTTACTGTGCATTTTGCTGTGTTTGTCGCTTGTTTCTTTACACAGCAAAATGTGTGTTTGCTCCTGCGTTTAGGGTGCCGTCAACAATTATTGGCGCTGAAAGCGCAAACTAGTTCATTTTAGGTGTATAAAGGTGGCCATACGCTATACAATCTGATTGTACAATATCTATCTCCTTTCATCACGATAAATTAAGTAAATGTGGATTCAAGTATATACAGTATATATACTGTATATCAGGTTCATGCAAAAAAAAAAAAAAAAATAGATCACGTGTTTGACATTAGAACTGGTACATTTGCAGGAATAGTGTGGAAAACTCGAAACACGGGTTTCAACCAGACCAGTTGAGCCTGTATGATGAACTGGAAGTGACACATGATGTGGCTGCCATTATTTTTCAGTTTTTTTAGAACACAACAAAGTGTGTTAAGAAATATCATAGAAAAAAGTAAAGGAGTAAAGAAATAAAAAACAGAGATAAACGGAGAGAAGGAGAGGGAAGGCAGGGTAGAAATGGGTTCAAACATAAAACTTTAGCAGAATGGGTAGGGAGGAAAATGCCAGCATAAGGAAGAGAAGTAGGTTAGATATTATGGGATGCCAGGGAGGCTAAAGTGCAGTTAAAGGCTTGAGTATGTGTGTTATGAGTAGATTTACATGTGTAAGTGGTAGGAAATTTGAATAATAACCATGCGGTCCAGGTATGACTCAAGGTATTTTTTGCGAAAGCTTGCTTTATCTCCATCTGCAGTATTTATTAATCCTACCATGCCATTCAGTAATAGTAGTGGGTGTCATGCTCTTTCAAGAGAGTTTTAGCTGCATTGAGTAGGTGGATGGTTAGAGACCTTTGTATAGGCCTACTGGGGGTCAGAATATCAATATTCTTATGGATTTCCATCCAATAGGAAGTGATAAAGGGGCATTCCCACCAAATGTGGAGGAAGGAACCTGAGGCACCACATCTTCTCCAACATACGGAGGTTCCTCAGGTCATTTCTTGTAGATTTTGTGGGGTCCTACCTGTAGGCTTAGGGGTTGTTGAGGACCCAGGTGGTAGGCACCCAAAGGAAAGACTCTGCACACAAAGTGGTTGAGAATGCGGAATATATTGTTAACAGTTCCAGTTACAATAATTGAGTCTATTCAACAGTAATAACTGAGCAGCAACACTTACACAGGAGATGGACCTCCAGCAGGAGAGCGGAAGACCGAAGGCCAGTGGCACCTGGCACAGAGGTGAAAGGCAGGCAGATGCAGTATGCTCAATAGCAGAGAAGTCTCCAAAGTAGTCTGCATCAATCCCTATACTGTCCCTCCTCCTCCGGAGCCTGTCACTGCACTAGGTTCACTCTCCCTGACCAGAAGGTACCTGTCCCTAACCTCACCACGCAGAATGTGCACCAACTGCAGTGAGCCAAGGCTTTTTGTAATCTGCCCTCACCAAAGATGGCCGCAGGAGTCACACAGGTGTCAGCGTCCAATTGGACAGCAGCCCACTCTTTGACACATATGGAGGCCTAAGAGGAAAGGGTCTGCAAGGTGGATGCAACAGCACTAACAGCACAAGGAAGGTCAACCTGCACTTGCTCACATACTAGGGTTGCCACCTTTTCTTCAAGTCAAACCCGAACACTTTAGCGGTGCACAGCGATTTTTTTTATAGATATATTTTGCTAATAAATAACATTTCTAATCATATGAAGTTAATAACAAGAATCCCCCTTTACATCAGAGTCCACAGAGTTCCCTTTTTACATCTGAACTCACAGAGTTCCCTTACACTGTAAGGGGGGACTCTGCAGACTCTGATGTAAGGGAGAACACTGGGGACTCTAACATAAGGGATGCTCTGGGAACCCTGATTTACACTGAGAACTCTGATGTAGGGAGAGGACTCTGATGTAAGGGGGAACACTGTTGTCTCTGGTGTAAAGTGGAACTCTAATGTAAGGGGTGCTCTGAGAACCCTGATTTACCTTAGTGTACTCACTACTCAGAGGCAGGAGAGAGAAAGGGGGAGGGGGCAGTCACAGACAGGGATGGATGGTGAGCTCACTCACCCTTTGGAAGTCAGCACCTCTCATCCAGATGTATCTGCTGGACTTCAAATTTCCGGCCCCCACTTTCCTTTTCTGAGGCACAGCACCGGGGATTGGAGTGTGGGCAGACACAGAGGGGTAGGGGTGGGAGGAAGAGGAGCAGATCGAGCCCTCTCTCCTCTCCTGTCTGTATGTGTGTATGTGGGGGGGGGGGGATGTTAGTGCTGGCTTTGGGTAGTGTGAAAGAGAATGTAACAGACACTCTCAGCTTAGACAACTGCAGCCAGCAACCCTGCTGGGAGGCCATAGTCCAGTCTGAATAATGTGTCCGGGTTTCAGGTAGCACGATTCCAAACCCGAACTGTCCCGGTGAATCCCGGACAGGTGGCAACCCTATTACATACCTGTCACAGACACTTGTCAAAAGTACTGACTATGCTTGCCTTTTCTGCCCAATTGTCCCACTCCCCCTCTCATACAAGCCATACTATTGGTTTCCACAATGGAAAGCGCTCTATGAATGGAGGAGCGCTTTTCATTGTGGGATCTGAAAGTACAGCTTCTATAAATGGGGCAGGGAGGCGGACAGGGTGGGAATAGTTGGCACTTTTGACAAGTGACAGGTGAAACTGCTCATATTAACCCTGCAGCACCGTAAGATCATAGCTGGGGTATTGGGGGAGCAGAGGATGGAAGATTTCAAAGAACACGGCAGCTACCAGCACACAGGATACTCTTCATTCATGTAAGTACAGTCCCTAGTGCTAATAAAAAAAAAAATTAAAAGAGAAGTATGGGGTTAGGTTTTTTTTCCTGAATCATACTTACCTAGGTGAATGCAGCATCTGTCCCTCGCCAGCTCTAACACAGAGAGGCGAGCGATCTAACACCACTGATCGCTTGGTTCTCAGAGCTCCCTGAGCAGAGATCTGGTGACTGTCAGTCACTGGTTCTCTGCTCTGCCCCCCCCCCTCGCTCACTGGGCTGTGGGGGGGGGGGTGACAGCCGCCGGATCAGCCTTTCAGTGGCTCGCTGAGAGGCTGAGCCGGGTGCCTGTCCAGGCATGTGGGTGGATCCCGACTCCATTGTCGTGATCTTGCTCGAGCCTGGACCGGCTCTGTGACGTCAGCCGACAGCAGGCTTCAGCCCGCTGTCTGCTAAAAATGGGTCACAGGAGTGCAGAACGAACTGTACTCCAGTGATCCACTGGAGAAGTACAGCCAAACGAGCTTTGGCTGTACTTCTTTAACTAAACTTCAGCTTTAAATGACTGGTTGGGCAACATGGTCTACTAATAGATGACGTTTAGCTTGCTTAAGCACCATGCATTATAAACATTTGCCATTTTTTTTTCATAAAATACTGTTTTCACCCTTGGTTATATCTCAGCATTGCTGATCTAATCCAACCTCTTTCACCCTCTTTCATATATCTCAGCACATCTACTTGTAGTCTCCACCACGGGTGCATGTGATGGTGACAATGCAGGGACATAATAGGGAGACAGTTGTTACCCCATAACAGGAAGGGCCTCAAAAAGCAGCCCCCCCCCCCCCCCCCCCCCATGGTCGGGTCACCAGATGTTTTTGCAATAAAATCTGCACGTTTAAAAAAGACAGAAAACTGAAAATTCCTATCAAAATACTTACCGTAATTTTCCTTTCCTGATGGACTCCATGGCAGCCAACGTGTGGGTTTAGTCCCGCCTCTACTACCCTATAGGACACTACTCCCATAAATCTTTGCTCCTCACCAGCAGCCGTGTTCGATAACTAGCCTACTCCAGTCATTTGGGAGGGAACTCCTGCTGCCATGGAGTCCATCAGGAAAGGAAAATTACGGTAAGTATTTTGATAGGAATTTTCCGTTTTCCTGACAGACTCCATGGCAGCCAACGTGTGGGAAATAACTCGCCGTACACACCCGGGTGGGCAAAATGCTGAAGAAAACAAAGATTTATTTAATACCGTCCACCGACAGTACTTTAACACCAAAATCAACTGAGGATAGAGCAGCTGGCTCAACACAATAGTGGGACATGAAGGTATGTATCGATGACCAAGAAGCCGCCCTGCAAATCACTTCAGGCGAGACGTGACGAGAAGCTGCCCACGAGGTCGAAAGACTTCTAGTCGAGTGCGCTGTCACCGCTTCTGGAGGAGCCAAGCCCTTCTCTCTATATGCCCATTGAATTGCCTGTACAACCCATGCAGCAATGGATCTGACTGAGGCTCGGAGCCCCTTGTTCTTCCCGTAGAACGACACAAAGAGATAATCCGATTGACGGAAGGGAGCCGTTACTTCAAGATATTGCTTCAAGGAGACACCAACATCGAGTGGATGTATTTCTAGATTTCCAGCAGATCTAAAGGTAGGAAGTGAGATCTCTTGATTCTCGTGAAAGATTGAGGTGACCTTAGGGTTTGACCCTAGCATTGGAATTAGAGTCACTCTGTCTGGAAAGAAGGTTAAGAAAGGTTCTTTTGACCCTAAGGCCTGGATCTCGGACACCCTCTTGGCTGAGGTGATGGCAATCAAAAAGGCAGTCTTGATAGTAAGATCTCTAACAGACAGTGGTTTAACGAGTTGAGAGAAGAACTCAAGAACTAGAGGTAGATCCCATTTAGGGAACCTGGGTTTCCTTTGAGGCCTCATTCTAATTGCTCCTTTGAAGAATTGTTGAATAAGGGCATGTCTGGCCCAGGACACCCCAGTAAAGGCTGATATTGCTGAAACCTGTACACGCAGTGAGCTGACAGATAAGGGTAAATCCAGGCCTGATTGGAGGAAGCTCAAGATGTCCTGGACTGCAGGTGCGCCACATGACTTGGCCCTGGACGACATATGGATCGAGAACCTTGTCCAAATACGCTCATACACCTTGTTAGTGCTTTGTCTTCTTGCATTCAGAAGTGTAGGAATAACCTCCTTAGGGCAACCTAGTGCTTCCAACCTACCCCTCTCAAGAACCAAGCCCTCAACTGTAGGTGAGCTGGGCACGGATGGAGAATCGTGCCTTGGGAGAGTAGATCCGTTCTGGTTGGAAGAGGAACTGGTTCTCGGAAGCTGAGGAGTGATAGAAGAGGAAACCAAGGCCTGTTGGGCCAGTAAGGAATGATGGCTATTATCTCCACCTCCTCCCACCTGAGCCTCCGCAGGAACTGGAAGATGATAGGTGTCGGAGGGAAGGCATAGGCTCTGTGGAACCACCAACGTTCTGTCAGTGCGTCTATCCCGTAGGCTTGTGGATCTCAAAACCTTGCGTAGTACCTCGTTAGCTTTTTGTTGTACGGGGAGGCGAAGAGATCGACCTCTGGCGAGATCCCCAGTGTTAGAATCCATCTGAACACATCCTCGTGGAGAGACCACTCGTTGTTGTCCAAGTGGACTCGTGAGAGAAAATCCGCTTGGACATTGAGAATCCCTGGAACATAGGTTGCCGTTAGGTTGACCAGATTCTTCTGGGCCCAGACCATTATTGGTTCCACTTCTTGTAGCAGAGACAGGCTCTTGGTACCCCTTTGTTTCCTTACATAGGCTACTGCCGTCGTATTGTCCAGTCTGAGTAACACGGATGTCCCTGCTATCAGATGACGAAATGCCAGCAGTGCCTGGAAGGCTGCACGCAACTCTAGGATGTTTGACACCAATCTCCGCGCTGGGAAATCCCAGGAGCCTTGAGCCACTTCCGCTAGGCAATGAGCACCCCAGCCTCTCTCGCTGGCGTCTGATGTCACAGTGATCCAAGTGATGGGAAGGATGGAGTGACACCTGCGTAGATTCTCTTTCTGAAGCCACCAGAGGAGGGAACCCCTCATGGTCTGAGAGATGTAAACGCGCTGATTTTTGTCGCCCGACCATTGAAGAAGAAATCCCTTCTGGAAAGGACGCATCCTCCACTGAGCCCATTTCACCATTGGTATTGTGGACACCATGGTGCCTACGATTCTCAGACATTGGAGGGCCCGGAGATGAGAAGAGGAGAGAGCCAGGCGAATCCTGTCCCGAACTATTGTGATCTTCTCCTCGGGTAAGGAAATTGTGCCTTTCGCTGTATCGAAGAGGGCCCCGAGAAACACGAGAGACTGAGAAGGCTCTAGTTGGCTCTTCTCCCGGTTCAGGAGCCCTCCGAATTCTTGGAGAGTTGAGATGACCATATCTCTGTGTTTCAGGAGGCAATCTCTGTCTTGCGCCAGTAGGAGGAGATCGTCCAGATAGTGGTGAAGACGGATCCCTCTGGTTCTCAGTAGAGCCACAACGGCCAACAAGACCTTCGAGAAGACTCGTGGAGAGGTGGACAGACCGAAGGGAAGGCATGTGAATTGTAAGTGTAGTTGGCCTATGGAAAAACGGAGAAAGCGTTGAAAGTCTGCTGCCACTGGAACGTGGAAATAGGCGTCCTTGAGATCTATTGAAATGAGCCAGTCTCCTGGTTGAACTGACTGTCGAATTGTGGACAGGGTTTCCATTTTGAACCTTTCCTTTTTGATGAAGTGGTTCAGGTGCGTCAAATCTATGACAGGTCGCCATGCTCCATTCTTTTTCTGGACCATGAAAAGAGGAGAATACATCCCCATGCCACGTTGGTCGTCTGAGACAGGAATAGCCGCGCCTTGATCTAACAAAGATCTCACGTAAGCTAAAAGGATTTTTCTTTTTTCTTCTGTGGCTGGAAGAGATGTGGGGACACACCTGAGCCTGGGAGCACTGCTGAAAACCCAGGTGTGGCCTGAGGAAATCGTCCTTACGGTCCAAAAGTCCTGGATCGAGGCATGCCGAAAGCGAAGGAGGCGAGCCCCCACCTGGCCTGCCTGGGCGGGCCCCATCTCAAAAAGACTTGGTCGGTTCCTTCTCACCCGACATACTACTCTTAGCAGTCTTCTTAAAAGAAGATTGTCTGGCCTTCCAGGATCTGGAGAACTCACGGCCCGGCCTGTATCCACGTGCTTCCCTGGCACGATCCTGGTTCTGTTTCCTTGGAAACGATCTTCTCTGGCCTTGTAATCGCCTGTCCTGAGGGAGGAACCCCGACTTACCCCCGGTGGCACGGGTTATGGCGCTGTCTAATTTATTACCAAAAAGAGAGGACCCATCGAAGGGGATACGGCACCAAACCTGCTTTGATGCTGGGTCTGCCAGCCAGTGGCGAAGCCAAAGGGCACGCTTGGCAGTAACAGCAGACAACATAACTCTAGCCACCAAGCGGATAATGTCGATTGAAGCCTCCCCCAGAAAGGATGAGGCTAACCTTAATTCCTGGATGGGCGAACTCCTGGCCACTTCCTCCGAGACACCTCTAAGTGTCTCGTCCACGCTATCTGACCACGTCTCCATGGCCCTGGACATGGCGGCCAGAGCCAAGGCTGGTTTACATGCCATGCCTGCTGTGAGATAGACCCGCTTCAAATCCGAGTCTATCCGTCTGTCCAAGGCGTCTCTGAACGAGACCGTGTCTTCCAGAGGGAGGGTCACATGCCTGACCAATCTCATCACAGCTGCATCCACTAGCGGAGCAGACTCCAGTTGCTTAACTTCTTCTTCCTTGAAGGGATAAAGCCTTTGAATTTTAGAGAGAAGGGAGTTCTTTTTCTCTACCTTTCCCCACTCATCCGTGATAACTTCACCTAATTCGGTGAAAAAGGGGAAGCTGACACGTTCCTTCTTCAGCTGCTTGAAGAACTTCCGCTGTTTTGCAGGGGCCGTCACTGGCTCTTCCCAGTTTAAAGTTTCCTTTATGGCTTTAATCAGAGGAGGAAGTAAGTCAAAACTAAATCCAGTATAAGGGTCTTCTCCTTCTGAATCACTATCTGAGGAGACAGCAGAAAGGTGACTGGGCAAAGAGGACTCACAAGTGTCCTGAGCCTGAGTATCCCTAATTGGTGGGTCTGGAGGCTCTGTAGGAGAAACATGGGATTGGCTAGACCCCAATTCCTTTAGATTCTCTTTCACGATCTTCTCCACCAGAGATTTGAGTTGCTGATCCGATCCACCTCTTTCACCTGTTGCTTTTATATAGCAGGTATCACAGAGGGATTTGCCTATAGGAACCTTTGCCCTACACCCCCAGCAGGCTCCTTCGGCTGCATGACTGGAGTGAGATTTGGAAGGGCGAGATGGTTCCCGGCTACGGTGTCTCGATTTCGAGGAGGAACCGTGATGTCCAGATCTGGAAGAGGAATGCCGGTGCTGTGATCTAGAGGAACCACTTCTGTGCGAGCTACGTTGTTGAGTAGACCTAGAAGGACTGAAAAGAAAAAACACAAGTCCTTCTGTGTTAATGGAGACAACAGATAACTGATGCTCCATAACCCCCCCCCCCCTCTCGCAACACCCAGGCAGGAACCCCCTACCAAGTACCTGTTGCGAGAGGGCTGGCCAGAGGCAGGCGGTGAAGCGCTAATGCTCCCGGAGGGATCCATCGGGGCTGAAACAACAAGGCAACCAGATAGGAATTAGAAAGCAGTAAGGGCAGGCCAAAAAAACCTGTCCTCAGAAGCCCCCTCACCTGATATAGCAGAATCAGAGCAAGGGGATACACTGCCGACAGTCTGCAAGCTTTCCCAAGCCTGCAGACCATTTTCCCAAATTTAAATCTGGCGCCCCTGTGACGTCACCGCCGTGCCGCTAGTGCGCACGCGCAGTTACCGCTATGCGAACCAAGCCTCGTTCTCGCGCCGGGCCCGCGCATGCGCAGAACGGCCGCGAAAACGAAACCAGGAAGTGGACGGCGGCTGGAACGCAGAGGGAACCAGCCGCCATATCTGCCAGCTACACTGTACCCGACAGTGCGGGGAAGGACACAGGACACAGGCAGAGACAAACACAGGGAAGGATTACACAAACTGCTGCCATAACAGAGAAAACGGAACGGACTCACCACTCCTGCTGCGATCGAGACCTGGGCCAGGTAAAACAGCACAGACCGGACTTATTCCTGGGCAACAAGGGTCACCTGCTAGTAGCTAGGCTGTATGACCAGTTGGGGTTCACCTGCCAGTGGCTAGGACTACACCGTCTTCAGCGCCTCTTCCATATGCCCCTTCCATACCCTGCTAGTAGCTAGGGCTTATTGGAATACTGCGATCCCAGCCTAGGAATCGCTCGCCAGATCTGATCGCAGGGAGAAAATAATCTTCGGGTAGAAAGACCATTTTAACTAGGTCCTTGGAGGAGGACAAAAAAAGAACACGGCTGCTGGTGAGGAGCAAAGATTTATGGGAGTAGTGTCCTATAGGGTAGTAGAGGCGGGACTAAACCCACACGTTGGCTGCCATGGAGTCTGTCAGGAAAATAGGTTTTCACATGATGAAGCTTATGTAAATGTTTATTGATTGGGTTTAGAACTGCTTTAGGGGTTCTTGCACACATGTGCCAAAAACGCCAATGTTTTTAGGCATTCGGGCCTTTTTTTACTGATCTGAATGCAGCCTATTGCTTTCAGTGGATCACGTAAATATTAGTAAACTAGCGCAGTGTTTAGATCAGTGAAAAAAAATCTGCATTAATGGTAAGCATTTTACGTGCATATGAAAATGTGCAGATACACATGAATATGCACATACAGTGGGGACGGAAAGTATTCAGACCCCCTTAAATTTTTTCACTCTTTGTTATATTGCAGCCATTTGTTAAAATCATTTAAGTTCATTTTTTTTCCTCATTAATGTACACACAGCACCCCATATTGACAGAAAAACACAGAATTGTTGAGATTTTTGCAGATTTATTAAAAAAGAAAAACTGAAATATCACATGGTCCTAAGTATTCAGACCCTTTGCTGTGACACTCATATATTTAACTCAGGTGCTGTCCATTTCTTCTGATCATCCTTGAGATGGTTCGACACTTTCATTTGAGTCCAGCTGTGTTTGATTATACTGATTGGACTTGATTAGGAAAGCCACACACCTGTCTATATAAGACCTTACAGCTCACAGTGCATGTCAGAGCAAATGAGAATCATGAGGTCAAAGGAACTGCCTGAAGAACTCAGAGACAAAATTGTGGCAAGGCACAGATCTGGCCAGGGTTACAAAAAAATTGCTCCTGCACTTAAGGTTCCTAAGAGCACAGTGGCCTCCATAATCCTTAAATGGAAGACGTTTGGGACGACCAGAACCCTTCCTAGAGCTGGCCGTCCGGCCAAACTGAGCTATCAGGGGAGAAGAGCCTTGGTGAGAGAGGTAAAGAAGAACCCAAAGATCACTGTGGCTGAGCTCCAGAGATGCAGTTGGGAGATGGGAGAAAGTTGTAGAAAGTCAACCATCACTGCAGCCCTCCACCAGTCGGAGCTTTATGGCAGAGTGGCCCGACGGAAGCCTCTCCTCAGTGCAAGACACATGAAAGCCCGCATGGAGTTTGCTAAAAAAAACACCTGAAGGACTCCAAGATGGTGAGAAATAAGATTCTCTGGTCTGATGAGACCAAGATAGAACTTTTTGGCCTTAATTCTAAGCGGTATGTGTGGAGAAAACCAGGCACTGCTCATCACCTGTCCAATACAGTCCGAACAGTGAAGCATGGTGGTGGCAGCATCATGCTGTGGGGGTGTTTTTCATCTGCAGGGACAGGACGACTGGTTGCAATCGAGGGAAAGATGAATGCGGCCAAGTACAGGGATATCCTGGACGATAACCTTCTCCAGAGTGCTCAGGACCTCAGACTGGGCCAAAGGTTTACCTTCCAACAAGACAATGACCCTAAGCACACAGCTAAAATAACGGAGTGGCTTCACAACAACTCCGTGACTGTTCTTGAATGGCCCAGCCAGAGCCCTGACTTAAACCCAATTGAGCATCTCTGGAGAGACCTAAAAATGGCTGTCCACCAACGTTTACCATCCAACCTGACAGAACTGGAGAGGATCTGCAAGGAGGAATGGCAGAGGATCCCCAAATCCAGGTGTGAAAAACTTGTTGCATCTTTCCCAAAAAGACTCATGGCTGTATTAGATCAAAAGGGTGCTTCTACTAAATACTGAGCAAAGGGTCTGAATACTTAGGACCATGTGATATTTCAGTTTTTCTTTTTTAATAAATCTGCAAAATTGTCAACAATTCTGTGTTTTTCTGTCAATATGGGGTGCTGTGTGTACATTAATGAGGAAAAAAATGAACTTAAATGATTTTAGCAAATGGCTGCAATATAACAAAGAGTGAAACATTTAAGGGGGTCTGAATACTGTCCGTCCCCACTGTAAATCACACCCCCTTGAATAGTAGATTATTTTTGATCATTTTGCATTCTGGGAGCTGGAAGAATTTCTACGTGCGTATATGCACATATACGTGTGTAAATGCGCTCACCATACAGACCATATTCATATTTTTTGCATAAGAACAATCTGTCTGGAAGATCTGGTGTACGCATATTAAGGACACTAAGGGCTAGTTTACACTTGCTTCAAAACAAGGCTTCGAAAAGGCTTTGTTAAAGCTCTCTGAACACCAATCAAAGCCCCTGTCACTAAATAAAATGGTTAGCTTACAGTCCTGTTTACACCTTGCTTTTGCTAGGTGCTTCGATGAGGCTTCATTGAAGCTTCGGTGAGGATTTGGTGGGGCTTCGAGTGAGCTTTGCCATAGACTTCTTTGGAAGCTTTGAAGATGCTTTGAAGCACCACTGAAGCGACATAATTGGGTATTTTTGACGCAAAGCTAAAGCAAAAGCAAGGTGTAAACAGGACTGTAAGCTAAACATTGTATTTAGTGACAGGAGCTTTGACTAGCGTTCAGAGAGCTTTATCAAAGCCTGTCCGAAGCCTTGTTTGAAGCAAGTGTAAAACTAGCCGTTAATGTGTGTTGAAGCCGAAGCAAGCGTAAATGAGCCCTAAAGTCCTGTATACACCTTGCTTTTGCTTTGCATTTGCTTTGCTTCAAAAATTATACCCCATGTAGCTTTAGTTGTGCTTCAAAGCGTCTTCAAAGCCTCCATAGAAGTCTATGGCAAAGCTTGCTTGAAGGCCCACTGAAGCCACACCGAAGCCTCATTGAAGCCCAACGAAGCCTCACCAAAGGCTTATCAAAGCCCAACGAAGCCTCACCAAAGGCTCATCGAACCTCCACCGAAGCCTCATCGAAGCACAAAGCCAAAGCAAGGTGTAAACAGGACTGTAAGCTAACCATTTTATTTAGTGACAGGGGCTTTGACTAGTGTTCAGAGAGCTTTAACAAAGCGTGTCCGAAGCCATGTTTTGAAGCAAGTCTAAACTAGCCCTAAAGGTGATTTTTTTTCTCAAAAGGTTAGCTAATTAGAAAATAGAAAAAGGTGAACTAACCTCATCACCGCTGCACTTAACTTTGTGGGTGATGAAGCTTCACCATCCATGCAACCTGGTCTTAGGGTTTGCATACCACACTGTTCTTCCTCTTCTTTCCCTAGCGATGCCAGGTCACAGTGGTTCTGATTGGTGAGACTGGCTCTGATCCGTTTCGACATTCATAGAAAAAGAAGAGAAGAAACAGTGTTGTTTTTCAAACCCCAGGACTGTTGCGCAGGGCTATGTGGACGGGGAAACTATCAACCACAGAGGTAAGGTCAGCAGGGACTGAGGAGTAGGAAGGAAGGGTGCTAGTTCCCCTTTCATTTTTTACTGGAGAGGTGCACTGACCCTTTACGGGAACCAAACGCACCAAAATGGCATCAACTTCTGTATTTTTTTTGCTGCGCAATAATAATAATAATGATGTTAGTATCGCAGGCCACATAACAGATGCTATGCGATTTATTTCTGGGTTTACAAACATGGTTTCCTTAGCATCCGTAATTGACTTTTGTTCCGAGGATTGTGTACTCACTGTTGCCTCTGTACTCAAACAGACCCAAGTGAGGGCGGTTGCCAGGAGGTAAGGGAAGCACGTCTGTGTCACAATCACACCACTTTGTAGCTCAGCCCCTTTCCTGTACAAGGAAGAGATAGGAAGGAAATATTTATAGTATGACAAGAATTCTGGAAACTCTCAGTATTTTCTACACCTTCCTTCAACAATGCAGACAAAGCTGCTGACCCACCCGGGCTGTAAAAGTTATGACAGCGGCTTTGTGCCAAAGAGCTGCAAGGAGTCACCTGTCCCCTGACCGATAGGTCACACCATATTCTATACAGATTTCAGGTGAAAGCTTATTATAACATGAATGCCATCAATCGCTCCCCAATTAAACTTGGACTCCAGATCATAATAAAAAGCAGCTTCTTCCCTGAGTATGGGTTTTTGTTTTTTTCCCAGATATTTTCAAGCTATAAATCAGTCTAAAAAACTTTAACCACTTGCTCACTGGGCACTTAAACCCGCTTTCTGCCCAGACTAATTTTCTGCTTTTAGTTCTCTCACACTTTGAATGACAATTGCGCGGTCATGCAACACTGTACCCTAATGACATTTTTTTATCATTTTCTTCCCACAAATAGCTTTCTTTTGGTGGTATTTAATCACTGCTGGGTTTTTATTTTTTGCTAAAAAAACACAGAAAATTTTGAAAAATACAAAAACAAAGCAGTTTCTTAGTTTGTTATAAAATGTTGAAAACAGGTAATTTTTCTCCTTCTTTGATGTGTGCTGATGAGGCTGCACTGACGGGCACCGATAGGTGGCACTGATGGTTGGTACTAATGGGCAGCACTGACGGACACTGATAGGTGGCACTGATGATCACCGATGGGTGGCACTGATGGGCACTGGTAGGTGACACTAATAGGCAGCACTGATAGGTGGCACTGATGGGTTGCACTGATGTGCACTGGTAGGTGACACTGATAGGCAGCATTGATCAGTGGCACTGTTGATGAGGCACTGATGGGCCTTGATTGGCAGCACTGGTGGGCATTGATAGGTGGCACCGTTGGGCAAAGGTAGGTGGCACTCATGGGTACTGATAGGTGGCACTGACAGGCACAGATGAGCTGCAGCTCTCTGTGTGAAGGACCGATGTCCCTCTGACAGAAGCCGGTGATCAGCTTTTTTTTCCCCCTCACGCTGAGAGCGCGAGGGGAAAAAAAACCTGATTCCCAATCTTCTGTTTACATCACATGATCAGTTGTCATTGGCGGTAAGGGGCCGGGATCTCATAGACAGGGGGCGCGCAGGCAGCTCATGCACGGGAGGAAGTCATATGACGGCCTTCCAGCAATTAAGGCCCACTCTGTAGCTGTCATTCGGCTATAGCGCAGGCGGGAGGGGGTTAAGGAGCTTCAGCGAATGTTTAGGTTCTATCTAGCCATTGCAGGCTGTGTGATCTGAGCCTAAAGTAGATTGCAACATTTCAGAGCTATGCAGGACCCCTTCATCAGGCTTGTGACGTCACATACCCTGATGAAGGGGTCCTGCCTGGCCCTGAAACGTTACAATCTGCTGTAATGGTGTGATCACTGATTAAAGCTCTGGACCCACTCTGGAGATCCTTGGTGTGCTGGTGACATTTGATTTCTTTGACTTGACATGGTTCCAGCCATTGTTCGCTACAGCACCCGTTTATATACACAGCCATTTCTACAGGAATGTGTGTGTTGGGATTAGTGCGTTGGAAGCTGAGCCTAAAGTAGGCCCAATGGACCTCAGTGATGTCGACTATGCCTGACTTTTCCACCACCCCTCCTCCATTAATACAGGCCATACTAGAACTCCCAAGTATCCCTCTTTTAGGTCCAATGTACTAATCAGTATATATAAAAAAAGTACCATTTTTATAACAAAAGTATTTCCTTCCTCTTCAAGGCACCTTTACTAAAAAACAACCTATGAAGATAAGGGGAGTCTGTAGATAAAAACAAACTGTGCAGCTTTGACCAAAATTTAATAATGCCCTTACTATAGGTGTAGGCCATTTTTATATCTCATAATGCTCAACTGGAAGACGTTGCTAAGGATGTTACTATGAGGCGCCTAGCTGTTACTGCTCACTAAGGATGAGCTCCGGCGTGTTCGCACAGCCCACGTGCAATGCCCGCCAGGTAGTCGGCACTGTGCTGCACTAATCACAGGCAGTGAGACATTTCCCGATCTCTGCAGCCGCGCCTCGGGACAATGTCTCACTGCCTGTGATTTGCGCAGCGCAGTGCTGACTTCCCGGCGGGCATTGCACTTGGGCTGTGAGAACACGCCGGAGCTCATCCCTACTGCTCACCTCCATCTTCACAGGAGTGAGCTTCTTCTCTGAATAAAACCCCCTCACATGCTCTTTCTCTCTCTTGATGCAGTAGCTCTAAACTCAGCGTTTGAGAGCTCACTCCTGTGATGGTGAAGGCGAGCAGTAACAACTGGGTGCGTCTTAGCAACGTCCTAGAAGTTTTCCAGTCAGGCTTCATGAGGTACATAAATGGCTTTACCAAGGGCATTATTCAACTTTGGTCAATGCTGCACAGTTTGTTTTTCATCTACAGATGCCCCTTAACTGCATAGGCAGATTTTTGGTAAAGGTGAAATAAGCCTCAGTTTAGTCCAAAAAAAAAAAAGTAGTAAAATAAACACAAAAGACGGGACTTACTATCAATGCAAAATGTCCCTAGTGCTGCTGGCTCCTGCATTAGTTGAAAGCCTTCCTCCTCAGAACCCCCCCCCCCCTTTACACTTGGCAACATAATCTTCCGGTGCAGTGGGGGTTAATAAACCTGATGGACCTGAGCAGGGGCGTTGCTAGGTCTACAAAAGATCTGGGGCTAGAGCCCATAGCAGCGTAGTAAAGAAAGTCATACGCTTGGGCGGGCATACACATGTATATACAGTAATATACGTGTGGGTGTATATATATCCCCAGAGAGCCCCCCACTTACATCAGGGTCCCCAGAGAGCCCCCCCCTTACATCACCTTACATTAGGGTCCCCAGAGAGCCTCCTCCTTACATCAGAGTCCTCAGAGAGCCTCCCCCTTCCATCAGGGTACCCAGAAAGGCCCCCTTACATTAGGGTCCACAGAGAGCCTCCCCCTTAAATCTGGGTCCCTAGAGAGCCCAGGCCTTAAAATCAGGGTCCCCAGAGAGCCTCTCCCTTACATCAGGGTCCCCAGAGAGCCCCCCACTTACATAAGGGTCCCCAGAGAGCCTCCCCTCCCCTTGGGGACCCCTGCAGAGACTCGGGGCTATTGGCCTCAGTTTCGGGGCTATAGCCCCAAAAGCCACCCCCTAGCAACGCCCCTGGACCTGAGACTGGCGCTCATCAAGAATGTTAACTATGCCAGCCCACATAGCCTCTAAGTATCTAACTATACCCCCCCCCCCCCCCCCATATTGTAGATTCTATAAATGAAACGTGATCTATGAATGAAGGACGTGTACGCCTTTTCCATTCATTGATCAGTGGGTGGCTAAACAGTGGCTCAGCCTCCTATTTTTACTGTGAAAGAGCCCTGGATTTTTTTCGCCAGTGTTATCTAAATAAAGACAAAGCCACTTTTTTCAAAGCGCTGCGTAAACTGTATAAATCCTGTCTAATAATAATTCATGCCATAATCACATATTAGTACAGGAAGAGGGCTTCCTCTAGATGCTCATTCAGTCCCAGCGTTATGGAAGTCACACATGAATGACCTCATCTACCCGAAGTCTCATGTCTGTAGCAGGAATACAATGCAAACCTCATCAGCGGTGGATTGTGTCCCGTCATTTCTTGATTTCCTAACAGAGAACTGTGCATCATAGGACAGTATGGAGAAATCTACAGTGTGCCAACCATGGGCCTCTTGACCAACAAGACACATCATTGTCACAAGCCTAAAAAGTTTGTTTTTTTCCTTTAATCAGAATGAAAATGTAACACATTTCCTGGGAAGTTTTGGTTTTACAGTGAGAGACAGAATAACTACAAAAAAATCCAGAAGAACGCATTTCAAAAAAGTTATACGTTTGCATTTTAATGAGTGAAATATGTTTTTGACCCCTTTGCAAAACATGACTTAGTACTTGGTGGCAAAACCCTTGTTGGCAATCACAGAGGTCAGACATTTCTTGTACTTGGCCACCAGGTTTGCACATCTCAGGAGGGATTTTGTCCCACTCCTCTTTGCACATCCTCTCCAAGTCATTAAGGTTTCAAGGCTGACGTTTGGTAACTCGAACCTTCAGGTCCCTCCACATAGTTTCTATGGGATTAAGGTCTGGAGACTGGCTAGGCCACTCCAGGACTTTAATGTACTTCTTCTTGAGCCACTCCTTTGTTGCCTTGGCTGTGTGTTTTGGGTCATTGTCATGCTGGAATACCCATCCATGACCCATTTTCAATGCCCTGGCTGAGAGGTAGAGGTTCTCCCCCAAGAGTTGTCCTGTCCCCATAGCAGAAAAACACCCCCAAAGCATAATGTTTCCACCTCCATGTGTGACAGTGGGGATGGTGTTCTTGGGGTCATAGGCAGCATTCCTCCTCCTCCAAACACAGCGGGTTGAGTTGATGCCAAAGAGCTTGATTTTGGTCTCATCTGACCACAACACATTCACCTAGTTCTCTTCTGAATCATTCAGATGTTCATTAGCAAACCTCAGACGGTCCTGTACATGTGCTTTTTTGAGCTGGGGGACCTTGCGGGCGCTGCAGCATTTTGGTCCTTCATGGTGTAGTGTGTTACCATTTGTTTTCTCGGTGACTATGGTCCCAGCTGCCTTGAGATCATTGACAAGATTCTCTTGTGTAGTTCTGAACTGATTCCTCACCGTCCTCATTATCAGTGAAACTCCACGAGGCTTGTATGGAGCCCCCAGACTGAAGGAGATTGACAGTTGTTTTGTGTTACTTCCATTTGAAAATAATCGCACCAACGGTTGTCACCCTCTCACCAAGCTGCTTGGCGATGGTCTTGTAGCCCATTCCAGCCTTGTGTAGGTCTACAATCTTGTCCCTGACATTGTTTGACAGCTCTTTGGTCTTGGCCATGGTGGGGAGATTGGAATCTGATTGATTCCTTGATTGCTTCTGTGGACAGGTGTCTTTTATACAGCTAACAAGCTGAGATTAGGAGCACTCCTTTTAAGAGAGTGCTCCTAATCTTAGCTAGTTACCTGTATAGAAGACACCTGGGAGCCAGAAATCGTGCTGATTGATAGGGGATCAAATACTTATTTCACTCATTAAAATGGCAATCAATTTATAACTTTTTTGAAATGCGTTTTTCTGGATATTTTTGTTGTCATTCTGTCTCTCACTGTTAAAATAAACCTACCATTAAAATTATAGACCGATCATTTCTTTGTCAGTGGGCAAAGGTACAAAATCAGCAGGGGATCAAATACTTTTTTCCCCCACTGTACATGACTTTTGGATATGTTTGAAAAGGAACATGATGAATGACACCACAATGCGCCGTGCATAGAGCGTTGCCATGTATTGAAAAAGAAAAGCTGCGCTATATAAAATTAAATCAGCAATGACTTGTATATAAAGAAATATGCATTAATAAAGTCCATATTTTCTAATCACTATTGTTGTTTGATCTAGCGCGTTTTTTCCCCCCACAAGTTGCCATGTATTGTTGCCACAGTGCACAAGTGTGAATGGGCCCCTAAAATAAACCTGTGCTTTTGCCATTTAATTTTTTCGCACCCCCTTAGAAGCATATACCCATTTTTATTACTGTAAATACTTCTCACTTGGTGGTCAGTGGAAAGAATACTTCTTACATTGGTGGTCAGTGGAAAGAATACTTCTTACATTGGTGGTCAGTGGAAAGAATACTTCTTACATTGGTGGTCCATGAGAATAATGCTCCTTATTTTGTGATCAGTGAGAAGAATGCTCCTTACATTGGTGGTCAGCGGGAAGACTACTTTCTACATTGATGGTCAGAAGGAAGAATACTTCCTACATTGGTGATCATAGAGAAGAATACTTACATTGATGGTCAGTGAGAAGAATGCTTCTTACATTGGTGGTCAGTGGGAAGAAAGCTCCTTACATTGGTGGTCAGTGGGAAGAAAGCTCCTTACATTGGTGGCAAGTGGGAGGAATGCTCCTTACATTGGTGATCAGCGGGAAGACCACTTTCTACATTGATGGTCAGAGGGAAGAATACTTCATACATTGGTGATCATAGAGAAGAATACATACATTGGTGATCAGTGAGAAGAATGTCCCTCACATTGGTGGTCAGTGGAAAGAATACTTCTTACATTGGTGATCAATGGGAAGAATACTTCTTACTTTGGTGGTCAAGGGAAGAATGCCCCTTACATTGGTGATCAGTGAGAAGAATGTTCCTTACATTGATGATCAGTGACAAGAATGCTCCTTACATTGGTGATCAGTGGGAAGAATGCTCCTTACATTGGTGATCAGTGGGAAGAATGTTCCTTACATTGGTGATCAGTGAGAAGAATGTCCCTTACATTGGTGATCAGTGACAGGAATGCTCCTTACATTGGTGATCAGTGGGAAGAATGCTCCTTACGTTGGTGATCAGTGGGAAGAATGCTCCTTACACTGGTGGTCAGTGAGAAGAATGCCCTGCTGCTCCATTCCATTGCTGAGATCAAGGAAAAGAAGTCCTGTGTAGTCTTAAAAGTCACTCTAATGGAAATTTACACACAGCTCCTCCTTCAGGCTCTACAAAAGTAAGGTGTGCGTTACATGCTTCTCCATATCTGGACGTATGAAAGTAATTTATTCAATAAGTTCAACTGAATGAATCGGGGGGCAAGTAGGTTCTGCTAGGAGGGAGGCTTTCAAAACAAACCTGTTGTTGGACAAAGCACCGAATTGAATAAAAGTATAACTAAATGCTCCCATTAAGAAGATTGGCTGCGCTGATGGGCACTGAACAGGCTGAGCTGATAGGCACTGAACAGGCTGAGCTGGTGGGCACTAAACAGGCTGTACTGATGGAAACTGAACAGGCTGCATTTATGGGCACTGGTGAGGCTGCATTGATGGACACTGGTGAGGCTGAGCTGATGGGCACTGGTGAGGCTGAGCTGATGGGCACTGAACAGGCTGCGCTGATGGGCACTGAACGGGCTGTATTAATGGGCACTGGTGAGGCTGCACTGATGGACACTGGTGAGTCTGCATTGATGGGCACTGATTAGGCTGCATTAATGGACACTGGTGAGGCTAAGTTGATGGGCACTGGTGAGGCTAAACTGATGGCCACTGGTGAGGCCGAGCTGATGGGCAGTGGTGAGGTTGAGCTCATGGACACTGGCACAGCTGCATTTATGGGCACTGAACAGGCTAAGCTGATGGGCACTGAACGGGCTGCATTTATGGGCACTGAACAGGCTGCATTGATGGACCCTGGTGAGGCTGAGCTGATGGACACTGGTGAGGCTGCATTGATGGGCACTGATGAGGTTGCATTGATGGGCACTGGTGAGGCTGCACTAATGGGCACTGGTGAGGCTGCACTAATGCGCACTGGTGAGGCTGCATTGATTGGCACTGGTGAGGCTGCGCTGATAGGCACTGATGAGGCTGCGCTGATGGGCACTGATGAGCACTGGTGAGTATAATACACTCTACAAATGTGCTTTAAAATGCATGGTTTTCCTTTTCCTGCTTTTATGAACAAGAAAATAATGACGTTATGCGGTTGCGCTGGTATAATAATGCTATGGGGCTGGTATGAAATGATTTCTAGAAATAACATATATATCATACATTCACTCCATAAACACATACCACATTATATCATTTGAGGAAAATAAGCTTAGAAAATAGTTTACTATTTGCCAATAAAAAAAAAAAAAAAAATTCATTTTAAAAATCTGGTCACCTTACTCTATAGCAGCCAATCTTCTTTTTACTGAAATCCTCTTAAGAAAGGAAGAATTCTGATTGGTAGATATGGGTTCGCCTTGCTGAGTAGCAGTTTGATGCAAGCTGCCATTTCAGGTTGGTTTCTGTTTATATAAGAGAAGTGTCCCTCCCACCTATCTATAGTAATCTGACAATGGCCAGAGGCAGACATGAAATCTATCTCTACATTATGTAAACTGTGCGAGGAAAGAGGCTTCCCAGCTGTTCTTCCCCCGGTACGCCTATCCTGGTTTCCTACAATTATGAACACTCTTCAATAGAAGAATTCCATCTGTACAACAGGATTCCGGAGAATCAAAGCTAAGCCTGGAGCAAAAATACGATCAGCTCTCACAACCACGTGTGTAAAAGGATCTCCATTCTGCGGATGAGCAGATTTGACAATTATTTAAGTAATTGGTGCTGTCATAACATGCTGTATTTCCTTTATAGGTCTGCATGTTGTACATTCCTGACTTGTATAAAAATACAGCAATGGTAGAATTTTTCAAAACAGCTCTACTATTACCCTTCATCTCCATTCAGTGACTTTGCCTAGGCTGGGGCGATGTCATCAGTCTGCTGCAGGTAGGAGGATACATATCCCCAGTCTCCTCTTCTCCAGTGATAAGGCCACAAGGTTGTAATTTTATAACAAGTCACAAGGTGAGAGGATGCAGCAGGGGGCTTATATGTGTCAGACATTTGTGAATACAGTCAAGAATACTTCTTACATTGGTGGTCAGAGCAAAGAATACTTCTTACATTGGTGGTCAGAGGGAAGACTACTTCTTACATTGGTGGTCAGAAAAAAAAGAATACGTCTTACATTGGTGGTCAGTGGGAAGAATGCTCCTTACATTGGTGGTCAGCGGGAAGACTACTTCTTACATTGGTGGTCAGAGAAAAGAATACTTCTTACATTGGTGATCAGCAGGAAGAATACTTCTTACATTGGTGGTCCAGGAGAATATTGCTCCTTATTTTGGTGGTCAGTGGGAACAATGCTTCTTACATTGGTGGTCCATGAGAATAATGCTCCTTATTTTGTGATCAGTGAGAAGAATGCTCCTTACATTGGTGGTCAGCGGGAAGACTACTTTCTACATTGATGGTCAGAAGGAAGAATACTTCTTACATTGGTGATCACAGAGAAGAATACTTACATTGATGGTCAGTGAGAAGAATACTTCTTACATTGGTGGTCAGTGAGAAGAATGCTTCTTACATTGGTGGCAAGTGGGAGGAATGCTCCTTACATTGGTGATCAGCGGGAAGACCACTTTCTACATTGATGGTCAGAGGGAAGAATACTTCTTACATTGGTGATCATAGAGAAGAATACATACATTGGTGGTCAGTGAGAAGAATGCCCCTTACATTGGTGGTCAGTGGAAAGAATACTTCTTACATTGGTGATCAATGGGAAGAATACTTCTTACTTTGGTGGTCAAGGGAAGAATGCCCCTTACATTGGTGATCAGTGAGAAGAATGTTCCTTACATTGGTGATCAGTGGGAAGAATGCTCCTTAGATTGGTGGTCAGTGGGAAGAATGCTCCTTACATTGGTGATCAGTGGGAAGAATGCTCCTTACATTGGTGATCAGTGGGAAGAATACTTTTTACATTGGTGATCAGCGGGAAGAATACTTCTTACATTGGTGGTCAAGATAAGAATGCACGTTACATTGGAGGTCAATGAGAAGAATGCCCCTTACATTGGTGATCAGTGGGAAGAATACCTCTTACATTGATGGTCAGCGAGAAGAATGCCCCTTGTATTGGTAATCAAAGGGAACAATACTTCTTACATTGGTGGTCAAGGGAAGAATGCTCCTTACATTGGTGATCAATGAGAAGAATGCCCCTTACATTGGTGGTCAGTGAGAAGAATTCCCCCCCAACAGATAGTTAAAAAGAACATTGGTGGGCGTGTCCTGGCTATGGAGGAGTGAGGACGTGCTTTGCCTCAGCTCCGCTCCACCGCCGCTTTTGCCTACACCTAACGGCTCCCCCCATGTCACAGCGACCACCGCAGTCTTCCCAACCGCCGCGGACCAACAAAACCCGGCAGGGACAGCTGGATTCATATTTCCCGGGGACCTGAGGAAAAGGCCGCGAGGCCTCCAATATGGTGCCGACCAGGAAGACACAGAGAGCTGCAAAATCCTCGCAGCCAGTCGCGGCCGCGGCTCGGCCGTCGAAAGGGACAGCTTATCTAACCTCTCCGATTCCATCCCCAGGGTCGGTGAGTGACTCAGCCCCCCCAGTCTCCCCTGTATTCCTGGATGGCCGTTCTGAAGTGTCTGACTTCCTGGGCGATGAGGACATCAGGCGTCATATCATGTCCCTCCCCACTAGAGAAGATCTAGAACGCTTTACATGCAGAGTGGAGAAAGCTTTCACTGAAGATATCGCCCAGCTGAAGACTGATACTTCACATTTGGGCAACAGAGTGGAATCCCTAGAAGATAAATTAGAGGAGGTTCTCCCCACTATTGCGCTGCTGCAGTCTAAGTGCCAAATGCAAGATCAGCAGATTGAAACCCTGCTGTGTCAATTGGATGATGTTGAAAATCGTAGCAGGAGGGCTAATATCAGGATCCGGGGCCTGCCGGAGGCCACAGCTCCCAGAGACATTATTCCCACGCTGACGGATATTTTCAGAGATATACTGGGCTTGCCAGCTTCTGCTCCCATAGAAATTGACCGGGCGCATAGAGCACTAAGACCCCCATCTCAGGATGTAGACAACCCCAGAGACATAATCTGTAAGCTCCACAAATACACTCTCAAGGACCACATTATGCAAAAAATGCGCGGCCAGCCCTTTTATGACTTTGATGGTGCACGTTTATCTTTCTACCAGGATATATCCAGGCGCACCTATATGCAGCGCAGGGCTCTCTGACCCCTCCTGACTGTGCTCCAGGAAGCAGGATTGCCATACCGCTGGGGCTTCCCCTTCTTCTTGCAGGTGACTAAAGATGGCCGACAGGTCACCCTACGCAACAAAGATGATCTCCCTCACTTTCTCTCATCTCTTGGATTGGACCCCGTGGACTTCCCAGATTGGAGGGGACCACCTGACGCACCTGGGATAAAACTTCCTCCACCATGGTGGACAGCTATGCGCAAGAACCGAAATGGAGATAGACAGCACCCAAACCATGATCCTTCGATGGTCCCATCTACTACCCGAGACTGATGTTGACGTCTCTCCTTCCTGGATAATCGGGTGGTAATCGTTTTCTGGTCCAGTAGCTATGGGGGATTCTGCCCTCATACACAGAGCCCCTTAATAGACTGAACCATGTGACTTGACACTTATGTCTGACCTTTAGGTCTGCCCCAGATGGAACCCTGGCGCTCTTAGGAAAAGAAAGATGCTGTTCCTGGCTCCTTGACAGCTAAAATCTGCTGCCCCCTACCAGGGCCATAGGTGGGGCTCCCCAACCTTACCACCCAGACCCTTACTAGGAATCCGTGAACATTTGCCCAAACCAAACTAACCCCCTCACCTGGTCTTAACACCTTGTAAGATGCGATGGACGGGGATGGGACTTCCTACCTCCCCCCCTATGTTGGGACACGTTCCCCACGTAGGCCCCCCTTTTGTGGGTACAGTCCCTTATTGGGACACTAGGTTATGCGCCCCCCCCCCCTTGAGTGGGAGTTCCCCACACCCAGCCTACAGATGTTTTATTTACTGATTTGGTTAACGCTACTTTATTGTGGTTTTTTTGCATTGACAGGTAATTCTCTGTGTTTATTCTCTATTCTTTCTTCTCTCATCTCTTTCCCTCCTTATCCTATAACGTACGAGGCCTCTGTTCCCCAGGGAAACGAAACAAATTATGGTGGGAACTTAAGAAGTTAGGAGCACAGGTGGTCCTCTTACAGGAAACCCATTTTACAGATCAATCCCTACCTAGACTACCCACCCATTTATATAACCAATGGTTCCACAGTGCCTCCCCTATCTCCAAGTACCTCCCCTACCTTCACAAATCTTGCCCTTTCCAGATCTCAGGCAGCAAAATAGACTCACAGGCCTGTTACGTCTTTTTGAAATTTACTATCGTGGGAAAGATGTATATAATCGCTACAATCTATGCTCCCAATTCTAACCAGATAACCTATATAGATGCTACCCTTGAACTACTAGCAGAATTTAAAGAAGGCTTTGTGGTCCTTGCTGGGGACTTCAACATCAGTCCAGATCCTGTACTCGATACTTCTAGCTCCCGACCCTCGAGCTCCTACGCTTTCCTTAATCATTTCCGCAAGTCCCTTAAGACACACCTCTTACTGGATAGCTTGAGGATCCTTCACCCCACAGGTAGGGACTTCAGCTACTACTCAGCTGTCCATGACATTTATACTCGCATAGACCACATTTATGTTGACCGCCCCATGCTGGAGCTCCTGCAGTCTGCGTCCATCGGGAACATTACCTTGTCCGACCATGCACCAGTTGGGGTGGTTCTCAATCTTTCATCTGACACTCATAAGGCCTGGACGTGGAGTTTAAATGAAAACCTGCTGGACGATACTGCAGCGGCAGCCGGGGTGATGGAGGCCATTACTAACTAGAGGAAAACACTGTAGATGACCTCAGTGCAGGTATGGTGTGGGAGGGGCATAAGGCAGTAATCAGGGGGTAATTGATATCATTAGGTTCCAAGCTCAAAAAAATGCATCAAGCAGATTTTGTAAGAGTTCTTGACGCCCCTCAGGAGGCGGAACTTAGACATAAGCAAAGTGGAGACCCTGAGGCATTGAAAAGGTTGACTGATCTGAGGGAACTGTTTTTGCGTTTGCTAGATCAGCAAACACGTAGACAAGCCAGATATATGTCCCACAAGTACTATGAGCATGGCAATAAATGTGGCCGCATGCTCGCAAGGGCCCTTCGTAAGAAGCATGCTCAGACGTATATACAAAAGCTTCGCTCCCCTTCGGGCGACATTACAGTCCAGTCCTCTAAAATTGCCTCAGAGTTCCAGGAATATTATACCCAACTTTATAATATGACCCCCGATCAACCCCTAGACACTCAGACATCAAAGTCAGTGGCCATCCAAGACTATTTGGCGTCGGCTGGTGTCCCACGCTTGAATACGGACCAATGCACAGACCTGGAATTACCGATTCCCATCAGTGAGATAGAAATGACAGTAAAGTCCCTGCCAAATGGGAAGAACCCTGGACCGGATGGTTATACGGGAGCATATTCTAAGACTTTCTTGCCCCTTCTAGTACCCCACATGTGTAGCTATTTCAGCTCCATCGCAGAGGGGACCCTCATTCCCCCTGAGGCGCTGCTAGCCCATATTACGTTACTGCCAAAGGAGGGTAAAGACCCAACGCTTCCCCAAAGTTACCGCCCCATATCCCTCCTTAGCGTCGACGTTAAGATTCTAGCGAAAACCCTGGCGAATAGGCTTGGGCGACTTATGCCCCATATCATTCATCCTGACCAAACTGGGTTTATCACTGGGAGGGAGGCGAGGGACAACTCCATAAGAGCCATTCAGCTCATCCACTGGGCCCGCACCAGTCCTGATCAGAAGCCTTATATAATTCTTTCGACCGATGCTGAGAAGGCTTTCGACCGTGTTGATTGGTCATATCTAAGGGCGGTATTAGAGGCCCAGGGGATGGGACAGCGCATGCTAACCTCAATTATGGCCATATACTCTACCCCTTGCGCGCAAGTCAAGGTAAATGGAGTGCTCTCCCCCCGATTCCCAATCAGAAATGGCACGAGACTGGGGTGTCCTCTTTCCCCCCTCCTCTTCGCACTGGTACTAGAGCCGCTGTTATATACGGTAAGAGCGAATGCATAAGGGGCCTGAAGGTGGGGAACATCGAACACAAACTGTCGGCTTATGCGGACGATGTGCTCTTCCACTTTCGGAGCCTCTGATCTCGCTGCCAGTCCTGATGAGTGAACTAAAGCAATTCGGGAAGCTCTCCAATTTTAAGATTAACTTCTCTAAGTCAGAAATACTACCCATTCACCTGACCCCTTCTCTAGCAAATAGTCTACAAGTCGCCTTTCCCATTACCTGGGCCAAGTCCTCCATTAGATATTTGGGTATACGATTAACGGACTGTTATGACACCCTCTACTCCGCAAATTATCCCCCTTACTTGAAGCGGTCAAGAAAGATCTTTCCCAATGGGCCAAGACAGCCTTTATGTGGTTGGGTCGCATTAACATCATAAAAATGAACATTCTGCCACGCATACTCTTTCTTACAAATGATACCAGTCCGCCTGCCCAGAGAATTTTTTACCCGAATGAATATTATGCTGTCTGGGTTTGTATGGAACACACGGAAACACAGAATAGCTCTGAGGGTGCTACGGCGCTCAAAACAGACAGGCGGTCTGGGTGTCCCAGACATCCTGGGATACTACAGAGCTATGGCTCTTCAAAGGATCCTCAACTGGCATTTCCACACCCAGTCCAAGCTCTGGCAGGGAGAAACCTGGCCTATGCACCATGGCTCTCTCGGGAACATAGAGGACTGTCTGACACTACCTCCCCACTAAAGGTGCACGCTCTCTTAATTTGGGATTGGATAAACCCAACCTTAAACTTATCCCCTCCCGTGTCCCTGCTGGCTCCGTTAGGAGGGTTTCTGTGGTTCCCGCCAGGTGAACAATTGGCCTTTTTTGGCCCTTGGGTGGATGATGGCAATGCCAGTTGTGGAAAACTAATGAGAAATGGTAAGTTACTGAGCTTCGAGTCCCTCCAGGCCAGACATAGTGGGTCCCAAATGAATTTTTGGAGATATAGACAACTCCACCATTTTTTTGAGGTCCATGGTCCATGGTCATGGACCAGCTTACATACGGGCATGGGGGAAAGACCTTAAACTAGATTTCTCCGCGGCTCAGCTGACACACCTCTACCAGCTCACTCACTCCAGCTCTATTGAGTTGAAAACCCAAGAAAATAACTATAAAGTTCTGTCGCGCTGGTACAGGGTGCCAGCTGATCTAGCGCGTATCTACCCCTCGATATCCGACCAATGCTGGAGGGAATGTGGCTATAAAGGCACACTCTTACATATTTGGTGGGAGTGTCCCCGGATCAAACCATACTGGGCAGACATTAAATCCCAAATAAAAGAAATCCTAGACCTGGATATCCCTCTATTACCGGCTCACTTCCTCCTACATATTCCCCATATTCCGATTAGCAGATACAAAAAAAGCACACTGCCACACCTCTTAAATGCGGCCAAGCGCCTACTCCCAATCTATTGGAAGCAGTCCAGAATTCCCTCAAGGGAATAGATTAAAAAAGTAAATGACATTAGAGAGGCCGAACATTGGATAGCGACTTCCAGAGGCACTGTGGAACGCTTTAACATTACATAGGGACCCTGGTTGGACTATGTGGGCAACCCGGGGCAAGCAACCTCCAGCTTAGACCTGGCGCTGCTGGAGCTAGCGGAACCGTCCCTTAGATCTCGTTTAGACAATGGCACTATGGCCCCGTGAAAACCCCTTCTTCCCTCTGCTCCCTCTGACGGCAACTCGATCCTGGTGAAACTCGCCCGGTGCAGAATTGAAGACCCTACCTCAAATCGCAGGTATGCCCTGCCCTTCCCCCCCCCCCTCTCTTTCCCCTCCCCTAATCTTTTCCCTTTTTCTCCCTCTCTTATTATTCTGTTGTTTTTCTTCTATTTACAGTCTTCTTGTTCCACGGTCCAGGTCCTCTTACATACAAATCGGACTTATGGTCATAGTGGCCAGCTGTAGAAAGGGAAGCCTCCTCTAACGGGGTTGGCCTCAGTTTTTCCCCTCTCAGCACTAACAGAGCGCCACGGGCGTCCCTGTCTGATGCGGTGGGTCGGGAGAGGTTGATGGAGGCTGATTCGGCCCCCCTCTCTTGGAACTACTGCCAACGGGATGCCACCTATCCTTTTGAACACAAAAGCACCCCATTGGAGGCGGAGCTGGTTTTATGCAGGCTTCTGCTCTCTTGGTGAATATTAGATAAACTTTTGGGATACAGATCATAAAATGCACTAACATTCTAAGTACAAGGAAGAGTTATTTCACTGACCTGTATCAAGGCGTAATTTCTTTTTTTACTGATATGCCCTTTCTTCTTTCTTATCCTCAATATAGTCAGTACATGTATGTGTGTTTTTCCTGGATTTCGCATATCTCAATATGGGTTTTTGACTATCTGATTTTGTATGTTGTTTCATGCTAAAATTGTTTCTAAATAAAGGTTTTACAAAAAAAAAAAAAAAAAGATCATTGGTGTCAGTGGTTACTTTTTGGAGAAGAAGAATTAGCTGGTTGCTTAAGGAACCCATAGCAAACTCTGAAGGAACCCTGAGGTTCCAGGGTCCTGGTTCAGAAAGGCTGCATATAGAGGCTACAGTGACACTTGCCATGGTGATTGAAAGAAAAAAGTACAGCTTTTTGTTCTCACAATAGCCAAGTTTGGATATAGGCTAGCAGATATCTTAGGACCTGAGACAAACTATAAGCAAACAAAGTGGCTGGATCAAGGCTCAGTAGTAGGATTTTTCTAGTCCACTGTCACATTGTAAGTGCCAGGAACATTGTCCTCAAAGCAGTGTGGTTGTGCTGCCACCTGCAGGCTGTCAGCAGTCAATGGAAGCACTAAATAATAATACTGTATACGTATGCAATACAGCGTCATTGGAATTTTATTACAGTCTATGCAGTAAGCAAAAGAACTACGAATTGTAAGTGATTCTGTGACGTTTGATAAAAATGTATCGTTAAAGTGACACCAAACGATATCCTTCTTCTCCAAAAAATAATCCATACACATCCACTACTTAAAGAGGAGTTCCACCCAGGGGGGCCGTCAAAAAAATAAATAATTAAAAGTCAGCAGCTACAAATACTGCAGCTGCTGACTTTTAATTGGACACTTACCTGTCCCAGGGTCCAGCGATGCGGGGGATCGAAGCCCCGCTCGTCCCCCCCCCTCCGCTCGTCGGCGCCGGCATTTCAACTGTGGGCGCCGAGCTGTGGCTTCACAGCCTGGCACCCACTGCACATGCGCGAGCGGCGCCGCGCGCCGTGATTGGCCGCTCAATCACCTGGGACCTTTAATGGGTCCCAGATGATTGACAGGAGGGAGGGAGCAGAGCGGAGCCCTTCCTGTGCCGAGGGGGAAGTGATGTCACCAGCCCAGGCAAAGGAAGGGGCAGACTACGAGGGACCACCTAGCAACAGGCATTTAGAGGTAAGTGAAAAAAAAAAAAATATCCAAATGTTTTTTTGTTTAGAATTTTTGAGGTATTTTTGTTTTTTTGGGTGGAACCGCACTTTAATGGCCTGTAATTTATTCTTCGTGAATTTTTTTCTTGCTGTGTTTTTCTGCCTCACTGTAACATCCTCCTTACATACAGTGGGAGTATGAAGAACAAAAGTAGCCACCTCCAACAGGAAGTCAGATCACAGCAGCAGCACAATAAAAGGCATTTGGAGTTGACAGAGAGCAATGGAAGGTACTTTTTTTTTGTTAAGAAAACATACTTGAATCTATTTTTTAAGCCAGAATAGTCCAAAATATAAAAAAAAAAAAAAAAAAAAAAAAAATTCTTATGGTTACAAGTAATTTTCAATTACCATTTAATTTCCTTGATGCATAAATTACACATTTCAAATTTAAGACTCAAATAAAGCGGGATTAAACCAAAAAAGCAAAAATGGATTATATTGTAGCTTACCATTTTTTATTTTTTTATTTTTTGATACAATCTTATATACAAAAATAAATTAAAAAAATCTTAGATGTGATTAGACATGTGCACTGCCGAAAAAAAAAATTTTTTTTTTGTTTTTTTTTTTTTTTTTTTTTCCGTTTATCGACTCATTCGTTATGATCAGCATTCGTTTTTTCGTTAATTCGTAACTGTTCTGATGCATTTGAATTTGTTACGTTCCATTTGTTTAGATGCAGTATTCGGTATTTCGATAATTCATAACTTCAGATGCATTCGTATTTGTTACGTTCCAGTCGTTTAGATGCGGCATTCGTTATTTCCGATAATTCATAACTTCGGATAAATTCGTATTCGTTACGCTCACTTAACAGACAAATTTGAAAGGAAATTCCAATACCTATAATTTAATTAATTATTATTATGAATAAATAATAATAATAATCAAAACTATAACAATGGTTAATAATTTAATCATAATAAAAAATACAAAAAAACAAAATTATCCAAATGTTTTTCGTTCTTTCGGACTTTCGTTTTTATTTTCTGATTTTTGTTCTTATTTTCCGATTTTTGTTTTCTTATTTTCCGATTTTTGTTTTATTATTTTCCGATTTTTGTTTTCTTATTTTCCGATTTTCGTTCTTATTTTCCGATTTTCGCTCTGATTTTTTGAATTTTCTGATTTTCATTCTTTCGAATTTTCGTTCTTTTAGAAAATTAGATTTTTGAAAAAAATGGTCAAATACTCTTTCATTCATTCGGGTGCTTCCAAATGAATGAATATGTTGAAATTTTGACGAAAAACGCATTCGTAACTAAACAAATTGCACATGTCTAGATGTGATGGCTTCATTCATTTTCTTTTTTAGGCTTTCTTTCATCCATTGTCACCTGGTGATCCGGCCAGTAAGTCTGTTGTTTTTCAAAAGAACAAGCTCTCCAGCAGATAACAGTTAACAAAGATGAGACAAACCATTTACAACTGACAGGGGTACTTACAATGATCAGCTTTTAGTTACCCATGTAAAACTTTTATCCCAAAAGGAAAAAAACAAAACAGTTTGCTGTAACTGATTTTAAAGTGTTAGCTGAAGTTTGGCTTCAATGTGTTAGTGTATCTAAATCTGCTAATACATCTAACGCTTCCCTCTCCTCCGAGACTGACAATGCTGCTTTCCAAAGATGCCCCCTGTGCTCTTTCATCCAGAGTGGGTGCATTCTAATACAGGAGGTGTGTTACCTCAGGTGAAAACAGAGGGAAAAAGCCCACAAAAAAAGAAAACAAATACAGTCACCACATCTAACGACTGGTAAGCTGCATTGTTTTCCATTTTTGTTTTGGGTTTATTACCGCTTTAACCGCTTAAGGACCAGCGCCATCATTATACTGCGGCAGGTCTGGGAGAATTGCCATAGGTGTACAATGGCCACTTTAAGAGCGATAGGGGGTGCAACGCCGGAGCCGATGCGTGTGGCCGGTAGCCACGATGTCCGCTGGCCACCCGCGATCGCGGGAAAGAGAGCCAGAACGGGGATCTGTAAACAGCCAGATCCCCGTTCTGACAGGGGAGGAGAGACAGATCTGCTGTTCCTAGTGATTAGGAACAGCGATCTGTCTGTACTCCCTGTCAGTCCACTCCCCCACAGTTAGAAACACCTCCCTAGGGAACACATTTAACCCCTTGATCGCCCCCTAGTGTTAACCCCTTCCCTGCCAGTGACATTTACACAGTAATCAGTGCATTTTTATAACACTGATCCCTAAAATGTGTCAAAAGTGTCCGATCTGTCCGCCGCAATGTCGCAGTCCTGCTAAAAATCGCAGATTGCCGCCATTACAATTAAAAAAAAAAAGAAGAAAAAAATGCCATAAATCTATCCCTATTTTGTAGACGATATAACTTTTGCGCAAACCAATCAATATACGCTTATTGCGGGTTTTTTTGGGGGTTTTTTTTACCAAAAATATGTAGAAGAATACATATTAGCTTAAACTGATGAAGAAATTTGGGTTTTTGAAATACATTTTTTGGGATATTTATAATAGGAAAAAGTAAAAAATCATTTTGTTTTTTTCAGAATTGTCGCTCTTTTTTTGTTTATAGCACAAAAAAAAAACGCAGAGGAGATCAAATACCACCAAATGAAAGCTCTATTTGTGGGTAAAAAAAGGACATAAATTTAGTTTGGGTACAACGTCGCACGACCGCGCAATTGTCATTAAGGGGACAAATCCTTCCATTCCTTAAATGGTTAAAACTCCACTAAAATTGTGAATATAATAATGGCAGACTAGCAGAGAAATTTAGTTAGCAAAAAAAAAAGTTTGCTAAAAACCCTTGCAACTTATATAGTTAATTTTAACCACTTCCGAACTACCGCAAGCTGATATACGTCCTAACTTTGAAGAGGGATATCTTTGTTATGGCAGCAGCTAGCTACCTTAGCCCTGGTATCCTCTTCTTCGGCGGGCGGTCCTGTTTCCGATAATAGTGTGGTCTGCGGCAGATTCGCCGCAAGATCACTTTTATCTGCAGCGGGAGAGGGGCACCCCCTCCCGCCGCTCTCTGGTGCCCTCCGCCACTTACCGGAGCCGTCGGTAGAGGCTTCCCTTCCTGGGTATGGAGACAAGTGAGGGGAAGATGTCACTTCCAGCCATAGCTCTTAACCACTTGCCGACCGACTCCTGTACATATACATCGGCACTTTAAAGATAGATTTCTTGGTAACGGCAGCAGCTGCTGCCACAACTGAGGTATCCATCTCTTCAGAAGCCAGTCGTGTTTACGATAACGGTGGTCTCTGCAGAGGATTCGCTGCAAGATCACCGTTATTGGTGGCGGGAGAGGTGCCACCCCCCTCCCGCCGCTCTCCCGAGTCCTCCGCCGCTTACCGGAGCTGTCAGCAGCGGTGGAGGCGATCGGGACTTGTCCGTGGCTAGGTATGGAGACGAGTGAGGGGGAAGATGGCCCCCACCCGTTTCCATGCCATAGCAGGGCGCAAGCGATGTCATAACGTAATTTCTGTCCATACGTCTTTAAGGGGCATTTTTTCAAATGACAATTTTTTTTTTTTTTATTGCATTTAAGTCCAAATATGAGATCTGAGGACTTTTTGACCCCAGATCTCATATTTAAGAGGTCCTGTCATGCTTTTTTTTCTATTACAAGGGATGTTTACATTCCTTGTAATAGGAATAAAAGTGACACATTTTTTTTTTTTTTAACAGTGTAAAATAAAAAATAAAAGGTAAAATAAATAAGAAAAAAAACATTTTTTAAACATGCCCCGTCCCGCCGAGCTCGCGCGCAGAAGCGAATGCATACATAAGTAGCGTCCGCATATGAAAACGGTGGTCAAACCACACATGTGAGGTATCGCCGCGATCAGTAGAGCGAGAGCAATAATTCTAGCCCTAGACCTCCTCTGTAACTCAAAACATGCAACCTGTAGAATTTTGTAAACGTCGCCTATGGAGATTTTAAAGGTTAAAAGTTTGACGCCATTCCACAAGCGGGTGCAATTTTGAAGCATGTTGGGTATCAATTTACTCGGCGTAACATTATATTTCACAATATAAAAAAAAATTGGGCTAACTTTACTGTTGTCTTATTTTTTAATTCAAAAAAGTGTATTTTTTCCTAAAAAAGTGCGCTTGTAAGACCGCTGTGCAAATACGGTGTGACAGAAAGTATTGCAATGACCGCCATTTTATTCTCTAGGTTGTTAGAAAAAAAATGTATAATGTTTGGAGGGTTCTAAGTAATTTTCTAGCAAAAAAAAAATATTTTTACCTTGTAAACAACAAATCTTAGAAAGAGGCTCGGTCCTTAAAGAGGGAGTCCACCCAAACAGCAAAAAAAAAAAAATTAAAAGCCAGCAGCTACAAATACTGCAGCTGCTGACTTTTAATAAATGGCCACTTACCTGTCCCAGGGTCCAGCGATGTCGGCAGCCGACACCGATAACGCGCTCGGTTCTCGGCAGCTGCTGCCGCCATCCTAGGTGAGGGAATCAGGAAGTGAAGCGTTGCGGTTTCACTTCCCGGTTCCCTACTGCGCATGCGTGAGTCGCGCTGCGCATCGTAAGTGGTCCTCGCTATCTCCTGGGAGCTGTGTGTTTCCCAGGAGACAGCGCGGTGGGGACAGGAAGAGGCATAGACTCCCATGGGAGTCTATGCCGGAAGTGGGTGCAAATACCTGTCTTAGACAGGTATCTGCACCCCCCTCCCCCCTGAAAGGTGCGAAATGTGACACCAGAGGGGTGGAGGGTTCCGAAAAGCGGAAGTTCCATTTTTGTGTGGAACTCCGCTTTAAGTGGTAAAGAGATTTAACTTTGGCTATAAAACTGGAGAACACCTCCACCTTAACATATCTCCGTAACGCAGGGAAAAGGTGTTCTGTCACCTGGAGAAGAGAACTGGTAAAAGCTGTTCACATTGTTGGAGACATCAGATCAGTACAGAGGAGGTTTCAAGAACACTGGATTTCTGGCAGGATCAAAATTATTTTTTATTATTTTTGTATTAGCAGCAAACGTAGATAGCCTTAAAAAAAGAAAAAAAATGCAGCCGCCGCATCTAAGGACTTGTAGGCTGCAATATATAACATTTTTGTTCTTGGATTCAGATATATTTAAAGCCACCCGTATCTTATTAGTGTCCATTCATGTTAAGGAAAATGTGCAGCTCACAAGACTGTCAGGGAGTCGTTACAACAAAGACAGCAGTGTCTGAATCCCTGTTATGTGATAGAGGAAGCAGCTGACCTTCATAGAAATAGATTTGTAACAGGCACATTTTCAGCAAACGTGGACTTGTATGGAGGGGTCTGTGGGAGAACTATAAAATGAACCCCCATTTAGTCCGGCCTTTTCCAACCTTTTTAGCCCAGAAGAAACCTAGAAATAACAGGTCTTAAAGTGGTTGTAAACCCATATAAAAAATAAAATTGAAAAAAAAAATACCTGCAAGACAAAAGGCATAATAAGCTAGTATGCACAACATACTAACTCATTATGAAATACTTACACTAAATGGAAGCTGTTGCAGCGCTCCCTGCACACCGCTTTGACCGGCAACATGTCTCCCGGAGTTATTTCCGGGTTTGCGGGCTCCGCTGCTGTGATTGGCCAGAGCCGTGATGACGTCACTCCTGCGCTTACAGGCGGGAGCCACCGGTCACAGCACAGGCCCTTTACAAATGGCACGATCGAGCCATTTCATCGGTGTGCATGCGCCAATGACATTGGCGCAAGCGTATATGTTAAATATCTTCTCAACCTGTAGACGATGCTAAGCAGGGCAATAACTTCTCTGCAGGATGTGAAAACCTTGCAAAAAGATCTGAACAAATGAATGGGGTGGGCAACTCCATGGCAAATGAGGTTCAATGTAGAAAAATGTAAAATAATGCATTTGGGTGGCAAAAATATGAATGCAAACTATACACTGGGGGGAGAACCTCTGGGGGAATCTAAGATGGAAAAAGGCCTGGGGGTCCTAGTAGATGATAGGCTCAGCAATGGCATGCAATGCCGAGCTGCTGCTAACAACGCAAACAGAATATTGGCATTAAAAATGGGATTAACTCCAGAGATAAAACGATAATTCTCCCACTGTACAAGACTCTGGTCCGGCCTCACCTGGAGTATGCTGTCCAGTTCTGGGCACCAGTCCTCAGGAAGGATGTACTGGAAATGGAGCGAGTACAAAGAAGGGCAACAAACTAATAAAGGGTCTGGAGGATATTAGTTATGAGGAAAGGTTGCGAGCACTGAACTTATTCTCTCTGGAGAAGAGACGCTTGAGAGGGGATATGATTTCAATATACAAATACCGAAATACCGTACTGGTGACCCCACAATAGGGATAAAACTTTTTTTGCGGAAGGAAGTTTAACAAGACAAGTGGCCACTCATTAAAGATTTAACCTTAAACTACGTAGAGGGTTCTTTACTGTAAGAGCGGTAAGGATGTGGAATTCCCTTCCACAGGCAGTAGTCTCAGCAGGGGGGGCATCGATAGTTTCAAGAAACTATTAGATAAGCACCTGAACGACCGCAACATACAGGGATATACAATGTAATACTGACACATAATCACACACATAGGTTGGACTTGATGGACTTGTGTCTTTTTTCGACCTCACCTACTATGTAACTATACTATGTAACCGTGCAGGTTTAGGAGATATTTACAGTACCTAGAGGTAAACCCAGTTATAGGCCTTACCTGTAGGTAAAAGTGGTGTAACAGGGTTTACAACTACTTTAAAGTATAACTAAGGGCAAAATGTTTTTTTTTGCTTTGTTTTGGATGGAGTGGAGAAGGATTAGAACACTTGTCAGGTTTTATTTCTGTCTGCGTCCCCATTAAGGGAATTTGCCCTCTCTACTTGTCCTGTTTACCACGATCATTAAAAGTGAAATAAAATTCAAAATTTTGGGTTGTCCCCAGAAAAGTAGTAGAGGGGAAATCTTCCAATGGGGACACTTCTAGTTCTGGACACCAGGGGGTCCCCAAGGAATTCCCTTCATTTTCAGGGATTTTATTTCACTTCCTGTTTGGCTATGGGACAGGAAGTGAAGGAAAATCTCCCCAGTACCACACAGATGGCAAAATAAACTGACGGGGTAATAACCCTCCTTTACTCTATCCAAAATGGAAAAAAAAAGAAAAAAAGTTTTGCCTTCAGTTCTACTATAACATTAGTATAGCCCATGCTTTTTATATTTTATTACGTGCTTTACTATAGTTTTGGGGGCCATAATAAGCAAATTTGTTTTGGAAAAAATCTTCAAAAGGAACGAATGTTGTACAATGTGATTGGTATGATAGACAAACATGGCAGGGTTCCACCCAAACAAGGGATAATCTCCCGTAATTCTAGACTTCTGATCGATCCGTTGGGTAAAGGGGGCAATTATCAAGCAATAACAAGTGATAACCTACAAACACAATCATTTTTATAACAAAATTGATTGAAACTCCAACTCCGCGTGTGTGATACATCAAAATATGCTTTAATGACTGTGCCACAAGCGAGAGTGTAACAGATGTACAAACCTCAGCACACTCATTTTATTAAAATTAAACTGTTTCATTACATAAGCTTTTCTACACACAGCTATGAGCTAGCAGAGATTCTCCACATCTCTTCATCCCAAGAGGTTCATACCGCAGTCCTTCTCGTCCTCACCGTCCTCACAATCTGGATCACCATCGCATTTCCATGACAAGGGTAAGCATTGATTCTTGCTCCCACCACAGCTGAACCGGCCAGGGCCGCAACCTACCAATCCTGAGAAGAGACCCATATAGTATATAAGAAGGCAACTAACGATTATTCTGAATTAAATGTTAGGCCCTTTTCACACGGACGTTCTGATCAAGTCCACCTATCAGCTTTTCAGGTGGACCCAATCAGAAACCTCCATTCTTCTCTATGGAGCGGCGGGTGTAAAACGGACAGGTGTCCATTAGGGATGAGCCGAACACCCCCCTGTTCGGTTCGCACCAGAACATGCGAACAGGAAAAAAATTCGTTCGAACACGCGAACACCGTTAAAGTCTATGGGACACGAACATGAATAATCAAAAGTGCTAATTTTAAAGGCTAATATGCAAGTTATTGTCAATAAAAGTGTTTGGGGACCTGGGTCCTGCCCCAGGGGACATGGATCAATGCAAAAAAAAGTTTTAAAAACGGCCGTTTTTTCAGGAGCAGTGATTTTAATAATGCTTAAAGTCAAACAATAAAAGTGTAATATCCCTTTAAATTTCGTACCTGGGGGGTGTCTATAGTATGCCTGTAAAGGGGCGCATGTTTCCCGTGTTTAGAACAGTCTGACAGCAAAATGACATTTTGAAGGAAAAAACTCATTTAAAACTACCGCGGCTATTGCATTGCCGACAATACACATAGAAGTTCATTGATAAAAACGGCATGGGAATTCCCCACAGGGCAACCCCGAACCAAAATTAAAAAAAAAAAAATGATGTGGGAGTCCCCCTAAATTCCATACAAGGCCCTTCAGGTCTGGTATGGATATTAAGGGGAACCCCAGCCAAAATTTTAAAAAAAAATTGACGTGGGGTTCCCCCTAAATTCCATACCAGACCCTTCAGGTCTGGTATGGATTTTAAGGGGAACCCCGCGCCCAAAAAAAAAAAAAAAACGGCGTGGGGTCCCCCTAAAAATCCATACCAGACCCTTATCCGAGCACGCAACCTGGCAGGCCGCAGGAAAAGAGGGGGGGACGAGAGTGCGGCCCCCCCCCTCCTGAACCATACCAGGCCACATGCCCTCAACATTGGGAGGGTGCTTTGGGGTAGCCCCCCAAAGCACCTTGTCCCCATGTTGATGAAGACAAGGGCCTCATCCCCACAACCGTGGCCGGTGGTTGTGGGGGTCTGCGGGCGGGGGGCTTATCGGAATCTGGAAGCCCCCTTTAACAAGGGGACCCCCAGATCCCGGCCCCCCCCCTGTGTGAAATGGTAAGGGGGTACTTATCCCTACCATTTCACTAAAAAACTGTCAAAAATGTTAAAAATGACAAGAGACAGTTTTTGACAATTCCTTTATTTAAATGCTTCTTCTTTCTTCCTTCATCTTCTTCTTCTTCTGGTTCTTCTGGCTCTTCTGGTTCTTCCTCCGGCGTTCTCGTCCAGCATCTCCTCCGCGGCGTCTTCTATCTTCTTCTCCTCGGGCCGCTCCGCACCCATGGCATGATGGGGGAGGCTCCTGCTCTTCTCTTCATCTTCTTCTTCATCTTCATCTTCTTCTTCATCTTCTTCTTCTTCTCTTCTTCATCTCTTCTTCCTTCTTCATTTCTTCTGCGGGCCGCTCCGCATCCATGCATGGAGGGAGGCTCCCGCTGTGTGACGGCGTCTCTTCGTCTGACGGTTCTTAAATAACGGGGGGCAGGGCCACCCAGTGACCCCGCCCCCATCTGACGCACGGGACATGACGGGACTTCCCTGTGGCATTCCCCGTGACGTCACAGGGAAGTCCCGTCAATTCACCGTGCGTCAGAGGGGGGCGGGGTCACCGGATGGCCCCGCCCCCCGTTATTTAAGAACCGTCAGACGAAGAGACGCCGTCACACAGCGGGAGCCTCCCTCCATGCATGCATGGATGCGGAGCGGCCCGCAGAAGAAATGAAGAAGGAAGAAGAGATGAAGAAGAGAAGAAGAAGAAGAAGAAGAAGAAGAAGATGAAGAAGAAGATGAAGATGAAGAAGAAGATGAAGAGAAGAGCGGGAGCCTCCCCCCTCATGCCATGGGTGCGGAGCGGCCCGAGGAGAAGAAGATAGAAGACGCCGCGGAGGAGATGCTGGACGAGAACGCCGGAGGAAGAACCAGAAGAGCCAGAAGAACCAGAAGAAGAAGAAGATGAAGGAAGAAAGAAGAAGCATTTAAATAAAGGAATTGTCAAAAACTGTCTCTTGTCATTTTTAACATTTTTGACAGTTTTTTAGTGAAATGGTAGGGGTAAGTACCCCCTTACCATTTCACACAGGGGGGGGGCCGGGATCTGGGGGTCCCCTTGTTAAAGGGGGCTTCCAGATTCCGATAAGCCCCCCGCCCGCAGACCCCCACAACCACCGGCCACGGTTGTGGGGATGAGGCCCTTGTCTTCATCAACATGGGGACAAGGTGTTTTGGGGGGCTACCCCAAAGCACCCTCCCAATGTTGAGGGCATGTGGCCTGGTACGGTTCAGGAGGGGGGGGGGCCGCACTCTCGTCCCCCCCTCTTTTCCTGCGGCCTGCCAGGTTGCGTGCTCGGATAAGGGTCTGGTATGGATTTTTAGGGGGACCCCACGCCGTTTTTTTTTTTTTTTTTTGGCGCGGGGTTCCCCTTAAAATCCATACCAGACCTGAAGGGTCTGGTATGGAATTTAGGGGGAACCCCACGTCAATTTTTTTTTAAAATTTTGGCTGGGGTTCCCCTTAATATCCATACCAGACCTGAAGGGCCTTGTATGGAATTTAGGGGGACCCCCACATCATTTTTTTTTTATTATTTTGGTTCGGGGTTGCCCTGTGGGGAATTCCCATGCCGTTTTTATCAATGAACTTCTATGTGTATTGTCGGCAATGCAATAGCCGCGGGTAGTTTTAAATGAGTTTTTTCCTTCCAAATGTCATTTTGCTGTCAGACTGTTCTAAACACAGGAAACATGCGCCCCTTTACAGGCATACTATAGACACCCCCCAGGTACGAAATTTAAAGGGATATTACACTTTTATTGTTTGACTTTAAGCATTAATAAAATCACTGCTCCTGAAAAAACGTCCGTTTTTAAAACTTTTTTTTGCATTGATCCATGTCCCCTGGGGCAGGACCCGGGTCCCCAAACACTTTTTATGACAATAACTTGCATATAAGCCTTTAAAATTAGCACTTTTGATTTCTCCCATAGACTTTTAAAGGGTGTTCCGCGGCATTCGAATTTGCCGCGAACACCCCAAATTGTTCGCTGTTCGGCGAACTTGCGAACAGCCAATGTTCGAGTAGAACATGAGTTCGACTCGAACTCGAAGCTCATCCCTAGTGTCCATCTACAACCACCTACATCCAATCCGATCCGCCAAAAAGAGTCTAGTGGATCGGGTGTAAACAGACAGGCAGTCCATTGAGATCTGGCCGCCCATGGAGGAGAGCGGTCTGTGTCTGCTCTGCATGAGTGAAGCGGACGTGGACCTGTCATCCGTCTGCTCAGCGGGGGTCAGCAGAGAGATCTCCCGCGCTGAGCAAGCCGTTCACAGCTGCAGATCACAGCTGCATATTAGCTCATTATGCCTTTGCCTTACAGGTTTGTTTTAAATGCACTACACTGGAGCCAATATCCCTGAATATCACAGAGAATATACACATGTTGTATCACAATGCTGCCATTTTTTTTATCTCATTACGTTCAGCTAATGGGGCCCTGTCTTGTCAAGTGAATTGGGCCATGCCGCAACTCCCCTGCAACAATGTGCAATGAATACATTCACAGTGCGATGCGTGAGCTTTTAGAGGTAAAAGAGGCAAAACAGGCAGTGACGAGGCTACCTAAAGACTTCTTCAGCACATGATGCCGCCTGAAAAGCAATCTACCGTGAATTGCTCCTCAGATCGCTAATGCAAGTGTCAACAAGCCCATAGTGTTGTCAGGTGATATTGTTGTACTATTCCTGTATTATGGCCTAGAAGACATTATCCACACCTTTTCATCACAAGAAATACATACCGCAGTCCTTCTCATCTGAGCCGTCCTCACAGTCTTTGTCATGATCGCACTTCCATAACAAGGGAATACATAGATGTGTTCTCCCACCACAGTTGAACTGGGTAGATGTGCAAGCTATGGATTCTGAGAAGAGACCAACAGTATATAAGAAGGTGACCAAGGATTATGCTCAATTAAATGCTATATGGCAAGCACAGAAGTGCAGTGCTTGTAATTGATGTCCCTCAGTGCAGGCATGTCGGGCTCAGATTAGGGTTGCCACCTCATCCCTTTAAAACCAAACACATATGAATTGCACAGGTTATGTGGCTAATTTAATGTAGATAAGGCACTAAGTGAGTTTAATTACCACCTAAATTAGCCACAGGACCTGTGTAATTAATATGTGTTCGGTTTTAAAGGGATTAGGTGGCAACCCTAGCTCAGATGCCACAAGAATCCTGTTTATATGGAGTTTGCATTGTATTTCTGTGTTTATGTGGCTTTTCAGGTTTTCTAGCTTCTTTTGTAGCACCCTGATGTTTAGGCAGGGCTGCTATTAAATTTATATTGCCAGGCGATAGTTGCCTTGACCAATTGTTAGATCAATTGATTTCCCCCTAATTCTGGAATTGCTGCACTTCTCACTTCTCTCACTAGGTGGCCAGGTATCTGGTGACATTGGATAAGACAAGGGAATGGCAAGGACAGAGTATTCCCAGAATTTCCCCCTAATTCTGGAATTGCTGCACTTCTCACTTCTCTCACTAGGTGGCCAGGTATCTGGTGACATTGGATAAGACAAGGGCATGGCAAGGACAGAGTATTCCCAGAATTTCCCCCTAATTCTGGAATTGCTGCACTTCTCACTTCTCTCACTAGGTGGCCAGGTATCTGGTGACATTGGATAAGACAAGGGCATGGCAAGGACAGAGTATGAATGGATGGGGTGTCTCAGCCAATGGACAGGGATTTTCTTGGGTCCCTTGGCCTGCTGGGAGAGCCTATTTATTTGGGTGGAGTCAGGGGATCTGGGTTCTGTGCCACCTGGACAGCTGTCTGGGTGGACGTGTGTTATGTTGCCCCGGGCTGCTAGGCCGTAAGCCTTAGGCCTAACCCGGGGACATCTGGCTGCTACGCTGTCTGGGGGGCCTATCCAGCAGCAGGAGAGCAGCGTAGGGTTGGGACTGTGGGCTTGTAGTCCAACTAGAAGTAGCGGTTCTGCCGGCCGGGGAACCAGTTGCATTTGGAGGTAGAGGGGAAGCTGTTGCCAATAAGGGACCATCCACCTTGCTACCGGAGACCACAGTGAGTGAGCTGAGACCAGTACCAGAGCAGACTTCTCGCCAGCCGGGGACTGTGAAGAAATGGGAAAATTTCAGCAAAGTGCCAAGTCAGGGACCCAGCGGGACAGCAAAGTTGATGCTTGTGGAGCATCAGTGAGTGCCAAGCCAGGGACCTAACGTGTCAGCGGGGGTGAAGCTTGAGGAGTATCTGTGAGTGCCAAGCCAGGGACCCAGCAAGGAAGCAGGGGTGACGCTTGAGGAAGATACTGAGTGCTAAAGTGTAAGAGCTCAGGGGATCCAGTGTCTAGTGGATCTGAAGTCTAGTGAGAGAGAGAGACTGGAAGTTAAGTGAGTGAAGACCCACAGTGAGTGAGTGTGGGGTAAGGAGAACTGTTCGTGTTACAAATGGTTGAACACCATTATCGTTAGTGACTGTTTCAAGATTGCTACCATAGGAGACAGCAATGCTACCTATACAGATGTGGTGTCTGGCTGGAGGCCTTCACCCGTATAGCTGTCCACCTATAGAAGTCTCGGAGTCTGCCAATTATCTTTGCATCCACCTAAGGGTGTCCTGGCCCTAACCCAGTCTCCCACAGGTCTGTTTATGAGAAAATAAATCTCTTTGCATTCAAAAAGTATCTGATGCCCACCTGTTCATCTTGCATTACACCCACCATGCCTGGTAACCCACTCTACGTTGAAGCATGTCAGCTCTCCCTAACTCCAGAGGTAACCATCAGGCCCAAAGAGGCTTGGGACTTTGCTACACTTTTAATAACCATACAGCTGTTTAGCTGGTTTACACTCACTATTGGTACCAGTGTGTGCCTATATGAATGTGGAACAGACTTTAGACTGCTAGCTCATTCAAGGGCTGGGACTGATATGAATTCATGTTCCCTGTAAAGAACTTTGGAAAATGTTGATACTTTACAAAATTAGACAACTAGATAGTAAGACAAAATGCTTACTATTTACACATTTGCACTTTGGAAAATGTTGATACATTATGAATAAGACAGACAGATTGATAGTGAGGTAGGATGCTTACCATTTACACATCCTATCTCGTCACTAAGGTCATCACAGTCATGTTCTTGGTTGCACCGCAGATTGCCGTTAATACACTTGCCATCGTTGCACTGGAACTGATCCGGGCTGCAGGTCGGTCTTTCTATAACGATACAAGAAGCATGCATTTAGAAAACGTTTGAAGCAGGGCTCATCTTTAACAAACAAAGAATCTTCAGGTTCTGCTCAAAAACGGCTGCCTGTTTAAGGTGTAATTGAGCTCTCAGTACAGCACTGTGTTATATATTGTGGAAACAGACACAATAAATAGAGATGGGCCAAACACCCCCTGGTTCCAGTTCACTCTCAAACATTGCGAAAGTTCGGAGCCGAATAATGAACCCCATTGAAGTCTATAAGACCCGGATGGAAAAAATCAAAAGTGCCCATTTTGAGGGCTTAGATGTAAGTTATTGGGCATATGAATGGTATGGGGGTCTGGGTACTGTCCTAGGGGACATGTATCAATGCAAAAAGTTTGTAAAAAACATCATTTTTAACTGAGCAGGGACTTGCTGATGCTAAAGTAAAACAATAAAAATGAAAAATTACTTTAAATATAGTGCCTGAGGGGTCCCCTTAGTCTGTAAAGTGATGCAGCTGTACCGTGTATAGAACCTGCTGCAGCAAAAATTACATTTATAAAGGCAAAGAAAAGACATTTTCCCTGTAAGCTTTCTTTATTTGATAAACAATGGCTTGGGGAGCCAGTCTGTAAGATGAGGCCATAACTCAGTGCACTTGGAACAAGATAAGAGATTTTCCTGACAGACTCCATGGCAGCCTACGTGTGGGTTAACCCCGCCTCCTCTCCAATGCTATAGGACCCCATTCCCATAAATGAGTGCTCACCACTAGCTACTGCGTTCCTTTTTTGTCCTCCTCTATGGACCTACACATGCTGTTCGCATCAAGATTGATTGAATCCAAGATTGATTGAATCCAAGATTGGCATACCTGTGCGGTGCAGCTCAAAAGCCCAGCTATGAGCGGGCGAGTAGCTTGAAGAGGCTTGAATGTTCCCCCTTGGTGGATGGGTGGTCGCCTCTGTATGCCCGGCGGACAGTTCTCATCAACGGCTGGCAAGGTCTGTGGATGTTTTCTCATACTCCATGGCAGTGTTTCTATGTGTTGTATGTATTTTCCCTGGTGATCCAGTGTGTCCTATCCCCCTCATGGCGGCTGGTTCGCGTGCGTTCCAGCCCGCCACGGCACTTCCGGGTTGCGGCAGTCTCGCCGCTGGCACCTGCGCTGTAGCCAACCTGAGAGCGAGGTTTGGCTCGCGCATGCGCAGTACGGCGGCTCGTTCGTCGTCCGCGCAGGCGCCGTACGGTGGTTCCCCTTTGCGCGTGCGCTGTAGGGGATAATGATGTCACGGGCGGGGAATTTAAATTCCGCCCTCCTGTCCTGCTGAGTTGGGATCTCCCTTGGTAGGGAAAGGAGGAGCGGATCCCTGCTGGTCTCCAGGTGAGTGGTGGAAACCTCTGCAAATTAAAAAAAAAAAAAAAAGAGCAAAATAATGGAAAATTGTTCTTTTATCATTATATATGTTATCTAAATATACATACATATGCGGCTGGAAGTTGTTTCTCCTTTGCATTGATTATATGTTGATACATGCCTTGTGCATATTATAAAAAAAAAAAAGAAGAGGCAAGCAGAGTTTTTTCTTTTTCTCTAAAAACCTTCTCATATTTTGATGCCTAGGTTTTCTTAGACCATTATCCCTGCAGACTATTAAAGTGACATTTCGTGTCCCTGGTTATGGACAATTCACCGCCTTTAAGTGGCCAGCCCTCACGCACAAGGTATGTGCTCGTGAGGGGAGGGGATGAGATTTATGCACATTATTGTCGTGCTGATACCATGTTCTACCTTTCTTCTCTCCCCTTCCCCTATTTTTTCTCTTCCCAGCCCTTCTAGGTCGGACCCGCTAAATGCGGTCCAGAATGCCAATGACCTTGCCAAGCCACAATACAATTCATCTTCATCCAGACGAGATTCACAGTCCGGATCCCACCAGAGGAGACGCTCTCGTTCCTCCTCAAGACACCGCTCCCACCGCCATGACAGCCGCTCAGACCACAGAGCCTGCTGGGGATGTAGGACACGAATCCCGGAGGGCAAGTCCTTATGTGACCGTTGTTTTGCCCGTGCGGTTGGGGAAAAAGAGACGGAAAACCAGCGTTTAGAGTCTCTTGTGAAACGAGTGGTACAGCAATCCCTAATGGAGAGGGAAGCACCTCGCACATTGAGCCAGTCTACCACTGCGTCTGGCCCGCCGGCGGAAGAGGCCCGTGATGATCCGGGTACTTCGCAGCCCTATATTACCTCTCCTGACTCCTCAGAGGATGAGTCTATCAGTGAGGAGGTCATTGGAGGGTTCGACTTCGCGATGGTTTCCCCTTTAATCAAAGCGATCAAGGAAGCCTTGAAGTGGGAAGACCCTTCCACTCCCCCAGCCAAGCAGAAAAAATTCTTCAAGCACCTGGGGAGAGAACGCGCAAACTTTCCGCTCCTTCCAGAGCTAAAGGAAATCATTGAGGAAGAATGGAGTAAAACAGAGAAAAAATCCTCCATGTCTAATAAAACCTCCAGATTGTACCCCTTCAAGTCAGAAGAAGTAAAGAATTTGGAGAATACTCCCCTTGTGGACGCAGCTCTTATGCGTCTGGCCAAACATGTGACTCTTCCTCTAGAAGACGCAGTATCTTTTAAAGATGGGCTCGAGAGGAAGATAGACCTAGATCTAAAAAGAATCTATGGGCTCGCGGGTATGGCCTGTAAACCAGCCCTGGCATTAGCGGCCATGTCTAAGGCCATGGAGGCCTGGACGGAGAACGTGGAATCCTTCCTTAAAGGCGTGTCAGAAGAGCTGGCTGGAAGTTCAGCAGCCGCAGAGCTGAAGCTTGCAGCGGTCTTCCTGGGGGAGGCGTCCATTGACTTGATCCGCCTTCTGGCTCGTATTATGCTGTCCTCAGTTACGGCCAAAAGAGCCCTCTGGTTGCGTCCCTGGCTTGCGGACCCTGGTTCTAAGCAAGCGTGGTGTAAAATCCCGTTTGAGGGGTCCTCACTGTTTGGCAATAAGCTTGACGATGCCATTACGCGAGCCACAGGTGGCAAATCGGGTTTTCTTCCCCAGGACAGGCGCATGCTGGGTCGAAAGAAGCCCCAGTTCAGAAGACGAAGTCCGGAGCGCTCCAGGGAAGCACGCTCCTACAAGCCTGGCCGGGACTTTAGGAAGAATTGGAGCAGAGGGCAGTCATCCTTCCGCAAACCCGTTAAAAATCAAACGTCCAGTGCTCGTGATCAGGCTAAATCTTTTTGAGATTACGCCCGCCCAGGCGGGCCGGGTGGGGGCTCGTCTGCTCCTCTTCCGGCACGTCTGGGTGGCCTCGATCTCAGACTTCTGGGTCATAAGGACGGTCTCGTTAGGCCACAGATGGGCCTTTTCCAGGACTCCGCACCCAAGGTTCGTCTCCACTCTTCTCCCTCGGGCAGAGGATCAAAAACAAATTTTGCTGTCCTATGTGGACCTCCTGAAAATTCAAGGAGCAGTAGTACATGTACCACAGGACGAATGGTTCCAGGGGATATACTCCCCTCTCTTCCTAGTTCAAAAAAAGGGGGGCTCTTGGCGCCCAGTCATAGACCTCACATATCTCAACGGATTCATAGAGAATGGAAGGTTCAAGATGGAAACCTTGGTGACCATTCAGAGAGCCATACAACCAGGCGACTGGATGATATCAATCGACCTGAAGGACGCTTATTTCCACGTTCCAGTGGAAAAAGAATTTCACAAATACCTCCGCTTTCACATTGGGTCAGATCATCTTCAATTTATTTGCCTCCCCTTCGGGCTGACAACGTCCCCTCGGGTCTTTTCAAAGGTCCTCCTAGCTACGGTGGCACTAATAAGATCAAAAGGGGTACGTCTTTACCACTACCTGGACGACCTGCTGGTGCTGTCCCAGAGCAGGGAGCAGTTGCTGGTCCACCGGGATCAAGTAATCTCCACTCTGTCCAACTTCGGATGGCTCCTAAACATAGAAAAGAGTCAACTGAGCCCAACTCAGCGTCTAATATATCTGGGAGCCCAGTTCGATACAGTGGCAAACACTATCTCCCTTCCACTACAGAAAATTCCTACAGTTCGAGACAGAGTCTCCCGGGCTCTACATGCTCGGCAAATGAAAGCCTCTCAGTGTCTGAAAGTCGTTGGCACGATGGTTTCTACGACTCCCATGGTCAAATGGGCCTTATGGAGATTGCGTCCCTTCCAGTCAGGTCTCCTACGGCAATGGAAGTCAGGGGACAAGAACCAGGTCATCCGCATAACATCTGCAATGAGAAACAGCCTCTTCTGGTGGCTTCAGCGCAAGAACCTCCTGACTTGCCACTCCATCGCTCCCATCTCCTGGGTGACGGTCACGACCGATGCCAGCGGTACCGGTTGGGGAGCCCTTTGTGGGTCGAACCTGGCCCAAGGCAAGTGGGAAACTTGTCTCCCCAACCTAGGGTCGAATGTCTTGGAACTTCGTGCGGCCTGGTGTGCCCTACAGTTCTTCTCTCATCTTCTGATGGGGGAGTCAGTGCTGTTGAGAATGGACAACACCACAGCAGTATCGTATGTGAAGAGGCAAGGGGGTACTCGGAGTCCCACACTCCTTCGGGAAGTCGAGCCCATCCTATCGTGGGCGCAGAAATACCTTGCCAACATCTCGGCAGTCTTTGTCCCAGGCGTCCAAAACACTCAAGCAGACTTCCTGTCACGGACCGAGTTGGACAACAACGAGTGGTCTCTCCACATAGAGACGTTCAGGTGGATCTTGTCACTAAAGACCGATCCCGAAGTAGATCTGTTTGCTTCCCCCTGCAATCGCAAGCTGAAGAAGTTCTACACCCGGGGGCTCTGCAGTCAAGCCATCGGGACAGATGCCCTGACGGATCAGTGGAGGTTCAAGCGGGCATACGCCTTTCCGCCACTGCCAGTTTTGCTGAGATTCCTGCAGAGGCTCCGAGCAGAGCCAGTGGAGGTGGTGACAAAAGCTCCCTACTGGCCGAACAGGCCTTGGTTCCCTCTCCTGGTCCAGCTCAGCTGTCGGGACCCAGTGCCTCTCCCTCTCAGACCGGACCTTCTTTCTCAAGGGTCAGTCCTGCACCCTTGTCCTGCGGTGCTGAGACTGATGGTCTGGTTCTTGAGAGGGAGAGGCTGGAATCCCTAGGTTGTGCCTCAGAAGTAATATCCACTCTCATGAGCTCGAGAAGATCCAGTACAAATAAAGTCTATGGAAGGATCTGGTCCAAATTCGTGGAGTTCTGCTCTCCTCAGGGCAGGTCTTTTAGACATCCAAAAGTCCAGGACGTTCTCAGTTTCCTCCAAACGGGCCTAGATTTACATCTATCTGTCAGCTCTCTGAGAGTCCAAGTTTCGGCACTTTCGGCCTTCTCCGGCACTTCATGGGCAGTTCATCCTCTGGTTAGACAATTTTTCCGAGGCGCATCGAGACTCAAGCCCCAGAGAAAGCCGAGGTTCCCCAAATGGGACCTCCCATTAGTCCTTGACTCGATCTCTGGACTCAGTACTTCGGGGCCCTCCCCGCTCCCTATCAAGGTCTTTTCAGCAAAGGTGGCCTTCTTAGTGGCCATTACCTCAGCCAAAAGGGTCTCTGAAATTGCATCACTTGGTCACGAAGAACCCTTCCTAACGTTTTTCCCGGACCGGGTAGTCCTCATTCCTATGCTGGGTTCCAACCCAAAAGTGTCTTCAGTATTCCACGTCAATCAAGAGATCGTGTTACCTACATTTAGGACCCCAGGGTCCACTGAGAATCACCCTCTAGATGTGGGCGAAGCTATTAAGGAATATCTCAAGGTTACTTCTCCCTTCAGACGTTCTAGTCATCTCTTCGTGCTTCACTCAGGCAGCAATATAGGGAAGAAAGCCTCAACCAGGACTATCGCGTCCTGGATCGTACAGACCATACAACAGGCATATAGGGCTAAGGGCTTGGCTCCTCCAAAGGCGGTGACAGCCCATTCCACCAGAGGTATGGCAGCCTCGTGGGCAGCGGCTCGGCATGTGGCTCCAGATACCATCTGCAAGGCAGCTTCATGGGCTTCTATTAATACCTTCATGTTGCATTATTGTATAGAGCCTGCCTCACTATCCTCTGTAAACTTTGGGTTACAAATCCTATCGACCGATAGGACAAATTAAAATTTATGTTTTGATCATGCATACCCGCCCGTGTGGTTGGCTAGTTATTTCCCACACGTAGGCTGCCATGGAGTCTGTCAGGAAAAAGGAAAATTTATTGTCAAATACTTACCGTAATTTTCCTTTCCTGATGGACTCCATGGCAGACGGAGTTCCCACCCATTGGTCAACGAGTAGGCTAGTTACGGAACGCAGTAGCTAGTGGTGAGCACTCATTTATGGGAATGGGGTCCTATAGCATTGGAGAGGAGGCGGGGTTAACCCACACGTAGGCTGCCATGGAGTCCATCAGGAAAGGAAAATTACGGTAAGTATTTGACAATAAATTTTCCTTTTTTTGGTTAAATTCTGGTGTCTGTTTTGCAGACTTTGGATAGAAGTATCAGGTGCAGAAAATTGGGCTTTGGGTGTTGGTGGTGCCTTTGCACCGTAACCCTATAGAGCAGGGTCGGCAACCTACGGCCTGCTGCCGCTAAATGTCCGCAAGCCGGGTGCACGTGAATTCATCACGTGCACTAAGGGGCCGGACATTTAGCAACGGCAGGACGAGTGCGGCCCGAGGGCTGCCGACCCCTGCTCTATTCCCGCTTTGGAAAAGAGCCGTGCGGCTTCTTAGCCGCATCGGTTGTTATCCCAAGAAGCACAAGGAGACGCCCCCTTCTGCCGGCTTCCACAGCTCGCCCAGGCTCTCCTGTCCCACCGGGAGGCCCAAGCGATCAGCCGGCACGGGATGTCATGACATCACTTCCGGTTTACAGAAGACATAAAGGCGCCAAATTTTTAAAAATTACAGTATTCAAAACAGCCAAACTTGGCGTTTTGAATGCTTTTAAGTGCAAAGGAGGGATTTGGGGTCTCATAGACCCCAGATACCTTCATAAGGAGTACCTCTCACTGCCTATTACTGTCACAAGGGATGTTTACATTCCTTCTGAGAGCAATAAAAGTGATCAGAATTTATTTTTCAAAGGGGCAGTATAAAAATAAAGAAAAAATAAATAAAAAAATAAAAATGTAAAGTGCCCCATCCCTCCTTGCTTACACAGCTGGGGGGGGGGGGGGCTGTGTGATGTGCAGGGGGGCTGTGTAATGTAAAGGGGTCCAAAGGTGCGGGGCTGTGTAATTTAAAGGGCTCCAGAGGTGCGGGGCTGTGTACTGTAAAGGGGTCCAGAGTTGCAGGGGGCTGTGTAATGTAAAGGGGGCCAGAGGTGTGGGGGCCGTGTAATGTTATCTTCATTTATTAGCAGATGAATGCGGCCCTCCATGCATTCATATACATTGAATCCGGCCCTTAAGTGGAAAAAGGTTGCTGACCCTTGCTATAGAGGTACTCTTGCTGAATCAAGTAATGCCTGTGTATAGTCAAGGAGCAAGTGGCTGATGCTGTGTACAAATAACTCAGCTGACTCCTCCATGCATGATGCTGGGGCTATGACAGGAGTAGCTGTGGACAAGGAGGAAGAATAAGCTGCAGAATAAGCCACTCTGGCAGCTGCAGTGGACTGTGCACTAGTCTCTGCTTGGGTGATAGAGGATGAAGATGGTTTAGTAAGCCAGTCCACCAACTCCTCTGCATGCTGTGGCTGGATAGCATAGCAACATCACTAAACAGAGGAAATGGTTCCCTGCCTGAGGACGGACCACGTCCACCTTTGCCTCTGGACACATATGTTGCTTGCCCCCTCACAGTGCCATGGGAACGTCTCCCTCTCCTTGTTGGCCTGCCAGACATGATGGGGGGGGGGGGGGCTTATTACCAAATTGTAATAGAGACCGGGAAATGTGTACTTGGATGCACTTTAATTAATGGAAAGTGGTGTTTGGTGCACTTTAATTTGAGTACTCAGTAAACAGACACACTTCAATATACTGCAGTAAAAGTGCACTCACGCACGTCAATATGCAGTAGAAGTGCCCAGATGCACTAAAACTGCCCTGACACTCCACACTGACACACTTCAATATACTACAGTAATCCTGCCCTGACACACTAAACTGACACTACAGTAAAAATGAACGGTCACACTACACTCGCGCTGCACTATTACTGTATTGACACTAAACTGAAAATGAACGGTCACACTACTTTCACGCAGCACTATCACTATATTCACACTACACTGATACTTTACACTCACAATAGAATCACAATAGCACACTATAGCACACTAACTCGCTAGCAGCACTGAACAGAGCCCTGTTCTGTCTCTCTATATTGAGTACTCAACAAACGGTCGAACGCCCCCCGACAATTCGGGTGTTTGCTGAATGGGCGAACAGCCGCCAATGTTTAGGCCGAACCATTTGTCCAACACTAACAATAAATGATCATAGAAAGCACCAATTACCTTCACATTTCTTTCCATCCAGGACCTGATAGCCCTCTGGACATAAACACTTATAACCGATCGCAAGGTCTTTGCAGCTATGAGAACATCCACCATTGTTTTTCAAACACTCATTTTTACCTTCAGAAGAAAATGGAGATATTTGTGTCAGTGGGTCAAAATGAAAGTTTGTTAAGAAGCTACAGAAAAGGAGTAATAAACACTGATCTACTGTACAAATGAGACTTGCCACATTTCTTCAGGGGCTCATCACTCCAGTCTCTGCAGTCTTGCACACCATTACACACTTGGTCCATGCTGATACACTCTCCACTGTGACACTTGAACCTGTCTGGACCATCACATTTTGTCACTGAAAAATAAACCAGTATACAGTATATCACTATAGAAGAGGCAGATAAACATTTAGATAACCATAACAATTACACCAGAGTCCTGTCTCATTTGACTTGTCCTCACTAGTGGGCACACTAAATGCTCAGGTTTTGGATTCAGGGTAAGTTCACGAAAGTAACACAAATGTAGGCTGCAGAGGTCCAGGTAGTAGGTACCCTAGAGGGCATGGCACATAAACAGTGGTTGGATTTTTAGGAATTACATTGTCAAACACGTTCCAAGGTACAGTAACAGAGTATATGCAGCTGCTCAGACTGGCAGTAACACTCAAAGGTAACACCGTTCTTGCAAAGATCGATGCACAAAGAATGGCAGCACCTGTTGCAAGGGGAGCCTGTTAGCAAAGTGCAGCTAAGCACTGGTAGCTGAAAGGTTCCCCTTAGTAGCTCACTCTCTCTATCAAGCAGGTTCTTGTTCCTGACTAGGGATGAGCTTCGTGTTCGAGTCGAACCCATGTTCGACTCGAACATCGGCTGTTCGGTCGTTCGCCGAATTGCGAACGATATCGGCCGTTCGCGCCAAATTCGTGTGGCGCGTCACGGCCCATAATTCACTGCGGCATCGCAGTGCATTGCTTGCTGATGATTGGCCAAGCATGCACTATGACCCGCATGCTTGGCCAATCACAGCGCCGCCTGAACAGAGAGCCGTAGTTGGCCAAAGCCAATGAGGCTTTGGCCAATTATGGCTCAGGGGATTTAGTACACGCCCCACACGATATAAGGCCGCCTGCACGGCGGCCCTGTGCAGTGTGTTCCGGTGTGCTTAGAGAGAGAGAGAGACAGTGTCATTTCATTTGAGTTAGCTAGATTAGGCAGGACAGTCAGTCAGTTAGCTGCATTTAAAGTGTATTGTGTATATATATATATGCATCCCAGGTGTTGCATATATATATATACACTGTATTCAGTTTAGCTAGATCCGTTCCTGTTATCTTCTAGACTATTTACATTTAGTGCAGTGCGTCCTGCTCACAGTGTTCAGCTAGATTCGTTCCTGTTATCTTCCTACTGACAGGCAGGCTTGTCTTGTTACAGTATTTACAGCTACCTAAAGAAAATTACTGGTGTTCTTTTGATCCTATTAGTACCACGGTCAGGCAGCTAGACTATTTACATTTAGTGCAGTGCGTCCTGCTCGCAGTGTTCAGCTAGATCCGTTCCTGTTATCTTCCTACTGACAGGCAGGCTTGTCTTGTTACAGTATATAAAGCTACCTGAAGAAAATTACTGGTGTTCTTTTGATCCTATTAGTACCACGGTCAGGCAGCTAGACTATTTACATTTAGTGCAGTGCGTCCTGCTCACAGTGTTCAGCTAGATCCGTTCCTGTTATCTTCCTACTGACAGGCAGGCTTGTCTTGTTACAGTATTTACAGCTACCTAAAGAAAATTACTGGTGTTCTTTTGATCCTATTAGTACCACGGTCAGGCAGCTAGACTATTTACATTTAGTGCAGTGCGTCCTGCTCACAGTGTTCTGCTAGATCCGTTCCTGTTATCTTCCTACTGACAGGCAGGCTTGTCTTGTTACAGTATATAAAGCTACCTGAAGAAAATTACTGGTGTTCTTTTGATCCTATTAGTACCACGGTCAGGCAGCTAGACTATTTACATTTAGTGCAGTGCGTCCTGCTCACAGTGTTCAGCTAGATCCGTTCCTGTTATCTTCCTACTGACAGGCAGGCTTGTCTTGTTACAGTATATAAAGCTACCTGAAGAAAATTACTGGTGTTCTTTTGATCCTATTAGTACCACGGTCAGGCCGCTAGACTATTTACAGTTAGTGCAGTGCATCCCGTCCACCTCACAGTGTTTAGCTAAAGCTACCTGTAGAAGGTTGGTGGTGTTCTCATACTACAGGCAGGCAGTTGATTTTGCTAGCTGCAGTATCAGTACATATACATATATATATATATAGATCCCAGCTTAGTGCAGCTACAGGCCATTAGTATGTCTGGAAGGCCAAGAAGGAGAGGCAGACAGTCACAAGCCAATAAGAGAGGGCAAGCAGGCTCTGTGTCTAGTGCTGGTCGTGGAGACGGTGCATCCTCATCAGCACGTGGCCATGGGACACGCTTGGCCTTTTTTTCGGCAGCTGGCCGTGTTGAGCCGCAACATGCGGAAGACTTGGTCGAGTGGATGACCAAGCCGTCCTCATCCTCCTCATCCTCTCTCACCCATGCCCAGGGTGCTTTGTCTGGCAAAGCAGCGGCCTCTTCCCTCAGCTCAATGTCATCAGTGACTCCTTCCCTAGCTCCACCATGTCCTCCTGAGGAGTCCCTCGAACTGTTTGACCACAGTGTTGGGTACATGCTCCAGGAGGATGCCCAGCGTTTGGAAGGCTCTGATGATGATACTGAGCTCGATGAAGGCAGTAACATGAGCATGGACAGAGGGGGTGCCCAAGAAGGACAGCAATCTGGCAGTCATGCTCCCCCTGCTGCAGCATACTGCCAGGTTTGCTCCAGTGATGAGGAGGGAGGGGATGATGAGGTCACTGACTCAACGTGGGTGCCTGATAGGAGAGAGGAGGAGGAGGAGGAGGAGGCGGCACATCACCAACGAGGCAGGATGCCCTCCAGGGGCCAGCCTAAGGGCAGCACATTGACTGCATCACACCCCAAAGCTCCACATGTGCAGGGCGCTGCAGTCTCTGCGCGTTATTCAAAAAGTTCTTTGGTGTGGGCCTTTTTTGAGACGAGTGCATCAGATCGCACCGCTGCTATTTGCAACATATGTCTCAAGCGTATCTCACGTGGCCAAAACATCTCCCGCTTGGGTACCACATGCTTGACCAGACATATGTTGACCTGCCATGCAGTTCGTTGGCAAGCGTATCTAAAAGACCCACACCAAAGAACAAAGAGGACCTCTCCTTGCTCCTCATCAGCTGAGATTTCCAACCCCACTAGACCTTCAGTCCTCTCTGAGACCTGCACTGAGAGGAATGAAGGTGTAGAATTAGGTGTGTCACAGCCAAGTACTTGTGGGCAATCTGCTTTTGGTACACCGACGTCAGATTGTACCAGGCAAATTTCCCTGCCCCAGCTGCTGCACCGCCGAAAGAAGTTTGCTCCCATCCATCCACATGCCCAGCGGTTGAATGCTAGCTTGGCAAAATTGCTAGCACTTCAACTGCTGCCTTTTCAGTTGGTAGACTCTGCCCCCTTCCGTGAGTTTGTGGAATGTGCGGTTCCTCAGTGGCAGGTACCCAAACGCCCCTTTTTCTCACGGAAGGCGATTCCGGCTCTCTACCGGCATGTGGAAGGCAATGTCCATGCCTCGCTGGACAGGGCGGTCAGCGGTAAGGTGCATATTACCGCTGACTCATGGTCCAGCAGGCATGGACAGGGACGTTACCTAAGTTTCACGGCGCATTGTGTGACTCTGCTGGCAGCTGGGAAGGATGCAGGACAAGGTGCAGTAGTGTTGGAGGTTGTTCCGCCACCACGCCTCCAAAATGCTAATGATTGTGACACACCTCTCTCCTCCACCCCCTCCTCTTCTTCTTCCTCCATGGCCTCTTCCTCGGAACCAGCGGTGCTCCGTAGTCGTTCAAGGGGCTACGCAAGTACGCAGGCCAAAAGATGCCATGCGGTGCTTGAGCTGGTGTGCTTGGGGGACAGGAGCCACACTGGGGCAGAGGTTCTGTCAGCTCTGCAGGGGCAGGTTCAGAGGTGGTTGACGCCACGCCAACTTAAGGCAGGAATGGTGGTTTGCGACAATGGCACCAACCTCCTCTCTGCCCTCCGACAGGGACCCATGTGCCCTGTTTGGCTCACATCCTTAACTTGGTGGTGCAGCGGTTCTTGGGCAGGTACCCGGGCTTACAGGATGTCCTGAGGCAGGCCAGGAAAGTCTGTGTGCATTTCCACCGGTCATATAATGCCAGTGCTCGGCTGACGGACCTCCAAAAGGGGTTTTACCTGCCCAAGAACCGCCTAATCTGTGACATGCCCACCAGGTGGAACTCAACGTTGGCCATGCTGCAGCGGCTGCACACGCAGCAGAGGGCCATCAATGAGTACCTGTGCGACTATGGCACCAGGACAGGGTCAGGGGAGCTTGGTTTTTTTTCCCCACGCCAGTGGGCCATGATCAGGGATGCATGCACTGTCCTGTCACCATTTGAGGAGGCCACGAGGATGGTGAGCAGTGACAGTGCATTCATCAGTGACACTGTCCCCCTTGTCCACCTGTTGGAGCACACGCTGCATGGAATAATGGACAGGGCACTTGAGGCAGAACAGAGGCAGGAAGAGGAGGACTTCCTTAGCTCTCAAGGCCCCCTTTATCCAGACAGTGTTCCTGCGTGCCCACCGATCACACAGGAAGAGGATGAGGAGGAGGAGGAGGAGGAGGAAGATTGTGTCAGTATGGAGGTGGAGCCTGGCACTCAGCATCAGCAGCAGTCTTTAAGGGATCAGTCCCAAGAAACACATGGACTTGTACGTGGCTGGGAGGAGGTGGCTGCGGACCATGTCGTCCTTAGTGACCCAGAGGACTCCGGACCGAATGCCTCAGCAAACCTACGCTGCATGGCCTCCCTGATCCTGCAAAGCCTGCGTAAGGATCCTCGTATTCGTGGTATCAAGGAGAAGGACCAATACTGGCTGGCAACCCTCCTTGATCCACGTTACAAGGGTAAGGTTGCGGACCTTATCTTGCCATCGCAGAGGGAGCAGAGGATGAAACATCTTCGGGAGGCCTTGCAGAAAGGTCTGTGCAACGCGTTCCCAGAGACTGGGAGGTTACAAACTCCTGTTTCTGGACAACGTGTTGCTGAGGCTTCGGTCAGTCAGAGAAGGAGCGGTGGAGAAGGTGGCCATCTGACCGATGCGTTCAGACAATTTTTTGGTCCGCAGCCCCAAGGTATGATCGGTTCCAGCAACCATCGCCAGCGTCTGTTTTACATGGTGCAGGAATACCTAGGGGCAAGATCAGACTTGGACACCTTTCCCACCGAAAATCCTCTGGGTTACTGGGTCTTGAGGATGGATCACTGGCCAGAGCTTGCACAGTATGCAATTGAGCTACTGGCCTGTCCTGCATCCAGCGTTCTTTCGGAACGCACATTCAGTGCTGCTGGAGGCGTGGTAACCGATCACAGGGTGCGTCTGTCCACCGACTCGGTCGATCGACTGACCTTCATAAAAATAAATCAGTCTTGGATCACCACCAGCTACCAAGCACCTGATGCTGATGTAACCGAATAATTTTTTTTGAAATCTCAGATCCCTTCAAAGACTGCCTATGCTGATGCTGAGTGACTATCCCTGAGTAATTATCCTCTTCCTCCTCAATCATCACGCTGATAGCTTGTAAGAACATTTTTGGTTCTGGGCGCCACCACCAATGCCTAAGGCACAATTTTTCAGCCCCTGTTTAACAGGGGCGTGTAATTACAATTTTTGATGTAATACTTTGCAGCAGGGCTCGTTCCTGCATTCCAACTAGAGTGTCTGTGAGGGGTTGCAGTGTTGTGGCACCAGCACCAGTGCCTAAGGCCCAATTTTTCTGCCCCTGTCTAACAGGGACGTGTAATTACAATTTTTGATGCAATACTTTGCAGCAGGGCTCGTTCCTGCGTTCCAACTAGAGTGTCTGTGAGGGGTTGCAGTGTTGTGGCACCAGCACCAGTGCCTAAGGCCCAATTTTTCTGCCCCTGTCTAACAGGGGCGTGTAATTACAATTTTTGATGCAATACTTTGCAGCAGGGCTCGTTCCTGCGTTCCAACTAGAGTGTCTGTGAGGGGTTGCAGTGTTGTGGCACCAGCACCAGTGCCTAAGGCCCAATTTTTCAGCCCTTGTTTAACAGGGGCATGTAATTACAATTTTTGATGCAATACTTTGCAGCAGGGCTCGTTCCTGCGTTCCAACTAGAGTGTCTGTGAGGGGTTGCAGTGTTGTGGCACCAGCACCAGTGCCTAAGGCCTAATTTTTCAGCTCCTGTTCAACAGGGGCATGTAATTACAATTCTTGATCTAATATTTCACAGCAGGGCCCTGTGAGGACTTACAGTGTTGTGGCCACAGCAACACCTAAGGCCCAAATTTCTGCTGAGTATATAGGGCAGGACCCTACTTTCAAACATCTAACTTACAAACGACTCCTACTTGCAAACGGAAGGAGACAACAGGAAGTGAGATGAAATCTACCCCTAGAAAGGGAAATTCTCTCCTGTAAGAGTTAATATGGGAAAAAAAATTCTCCTTTCCACTGATGCTTTCCAATCCTTGTTCCACAAAAAAACCCAAATTTTCAAAAAACATTTTTCATTGGGACAAAAAGTGAGGTGAAATCTTCTGAAGAGGAGGAAAGACAGCAAAACAAATGTCACAGGGGTGATAACCCTTCCCTATGTTTTCCAAAAAGCTTAAAAAAGATTTTTTGGCTGGAGCTAAACATGTTAAAAATGTACCCGTTCAAAATTACAAAGAGATTCTACTTAACAACAAACCTACAGTCCCTGTCTTGTTTGCACCGCCTGTATACTGCTGTTCAGAGTATATAGGGCCTGGTGGCCCCACACCTTTCCTTATTTTAATTTGGGTGCAGGGTTCCCCTTAATATCCATACAAGACCCAAAGGGCCTGGTAATGGACTGGGGGGTACCCATGCCGTTTGTCTCACTGATTTTCATCCATATTGCCATGACCCGACATTACATTAAACCCGCAAGCAGTTTTAAATGAGATTTTTTCCTTTAAAAATGACATGTGGTGCAGGGACTGTTCTAAACACGGGAAACACGCGTCACTTTACCAGCATACTATAGACACCCCCCAGGTACGATATTTAAAGGAATATTTCACTTTTTTTTTTTTTACTTTAAGCATCATTAAAATCACTGCTCCCGAAAAAACGTCCGTTTTTTAAAGTTTTTTTTGCATTGATACATGTCCCCTGGGGTAGGACCCGGGTCCCCAAACCCTTTTTAGGACAATACCATGCAAATTAGCCTTTAAAATGAGCACTTTTGATTTCGAACGTTCGAGTCCCATAGACGTCAATGGGGTTCTAACGTTCGTGCGAACTTTCGGTCCGTTCGCAGGTTCTGGTGCGAACCGAACCAGGGGGGTGTTCGGCTCATCCCTATTCCTGACCTAGCCACACATAAAATGCGTGCCAACTGCAGTGAACCAGTACTTTCATAAGCACTGCCCTCACTAAAAATGACTGCTGGGGTCATCTGGATGACAGAGTCCAATCTGACAGTAGTCCACCCAATGACACATACAGAGGCATATAAGGAATGTGCATTCCTCCTGTACTCCACTCCCCTGCCCTTGCATGGGGAGTGGAGTACACACTACACCTGACTCCCCCCCCCCCCCCCCCCTTGACAGATGCTGTCCTCAGCATTGACTACATACAACAATAAAACAGTGAAGTTCAACAGAGTAAACAGGTAATTAACTAAAAAGGAAACACCATTGGCATTGTCACAAAACATAACCAGAGTATTTGGCTAGCACCTGTTAGGCCGAATAGGGCAACGACCTTCGCTGGAGCCGTCCAGCTCATCATCTGGAGCCTCAGGTGCTTAGGGATTATTATGGGCAGGCATAACACCCTCACCTGAGTTACCATTCATGTCCTCACAGGAGTCCACAAGTTCTTCAGGCACTCTTCCAGTCCTTGGTAATCTCCCAAAGAATCAGCAGCAGTTTGGTCTTCAGGCCTGGGGGGATTCAGGGGGTGTCACTTCAAGGGGTGGCAAATACCACTCAGCTGGAACCTCCTGAAGAGGTCCTCAGGATTAAATTCCTGTGAGTTTACAGAGAGCCGAATGCAATAGTCTCCACCCAATACACAAAGCCTTATTCGATTCTGATGGGGATGTCTCCTGTTGCCTTCGGGGGCCCTCAGACATATACCAGGAGCAGTGGGAATGGCTGTTTCTCTACCAGGTATGGTAGACACAAAGGGGTTGATTTACCAAAGGCCAATAGACTGTGCACCTTGCAAAGTGCAATTGCACTCTGCAAGGGCAGTTGCTCCAGAGCTTAGTAAATGAGGTTAAGCTTCACTTTGCAAGGAATACCCAATCACATGCAAGGAAAATAAAAAAACTAAATTTTTGCTTGCACATGATTGGTTGATGAAAGTGAGCAGAGCTTCTGCTCATTTACAAAGCTCTGGAGCAACTGCTCTTACAGTGTGCAACTGCACTTTGCAAAGTGCACAGTCTTTTTGCCTTTAGTAAATCAACCCCAAAGTTACAAACTTTTTGGAACAAACTTTGTTTTTTTTACTAGCACCTGGTCCCCCCGGCCACAGCGGCAACTGTCCACAGCAGTTTCCTTGGCCACCTCTCAATGATGCTCAAGAACCAGCTGTGGAGCCTTCCTCAGCCTTTCCCACTGCTCTTGTACCTATTCATTGGGCATTCGGGAGTTTGTCTGTTCAGGAGTTTTTAGAAGTAAATCCACAGAGAAGGAGGGGGTGTGTCCCATGGCCTGGTGTATGGTGTTATTATACATCCACACATGTTGGTGCCAGTGATCTTGATGCCCTTGCTCCAGGGCCCGCAACATACCCAGCAGAATGCAGTGGGTGGTGGGCGTCTTGTGAGACTTACAGATTCTGCTGAGACAACACAACTCAGAGAAAACCTGGGATTGGAAATTAGGGCCTTGGTATGACAGGGTGCACTTGGGGGACCTACCTATACTGTATATGGCTGTACCACATGAATCCAGAACAGCCTAGCAGTGATGACAGCAGTCTGATGTTTGGTGGGCACCACTATTGCAAACTTTAAGAAGTGACCTACAAACATCAAGGCTTAGAGGAAACCAAAAGGGGAGGTCGATCCTGTTAAGAAGTCCACAGTCACAAGTTCGAAGGGCTCAGAGGCGATGATAGACAGAGGGGTCATGTGTTCTGGGGTTACCTTGTGCGGGGTGCAGGCCATACACTCGGGGCAAGCTTGCTATACTCACTCTGACAACCATGGGCAATAAAAGTTTTGCCTTACCAGTGTTTCAGTACGGTCCACCCCGAAGTGCCCGCTCATGGCGTGGATTACCTGCCAGATGTAAGATATGAGACTGAGGGACAACGATTTGAAGAATATCCTGCTGTTTGTGGGGATGCGAGCTTGACGGTACAAAATGCTGTCCCTCATTTCCAGCTGGTCCCACTGCTACAGCAGGGAAATGGGTTTATGCTTCCATGACAGGAATGTATTTGAGAAAGATCAGGGTCTTTCTGTTGGATAGTGGCCCACTAAATCAAAGTATGGATTTTAGCCCTCTGTAAATGGCTTGTGCCTGATTGGAGGATGACTGTCTCCCCTTTTGGTGAAGAGGCTGTCCACTAAGCAATTGGGTTAGAGGGGGCTTAATATAGGCAAATATGGGAATAAATCATCTGTAATAGCCTACTAGCCCCAGAAAGAAGCGCAGCTCCTTGAAAGTCTTTGGAGTCTGCCACTCCAGGACAGCTTGGATGTTGGTAGGATCCGGGGAGACTCCCTCAGCCTCCACAACATGTCCCAGATACTGAATCTTTTGTGGCATTAGGTGGCATTTACCAGGCTTAAGCTTCAATCCTTATTGAGAGAGGAGTATGAACAGCCGGTCCAGATGGTGGATATGGTCTTCAAAGGATTTGGAAAAGATGATAACGTCATCCAGATAGATCAGCACTGTTTCAAAGTTATAGTCTCTTAAAGATTGTTCTCTCAGCCTTTGGAAGGTGCTGGGGGGCTGAATGGCATGCAATTGAACTCAAACAGCCCCAGTGAAGTAATACAGGCTGTCTTTTCCCTGTCCCTGGCCTATTCTCTCACTGGGACCTGCCAATACCCGCTGCCAAATCCAAGGTGGAGAACAAGTGGGTGAAAACTAGCAAGTGTTTTCGAGCAGCTGATGGAGAAGATATTGCTGTGGCAATGAGTAATTGGTGGAAGGTAATAGATAGTTGGTTCAACAACTGCTGGTACTGATCAACATCCAAAGGGAACATGGGGCGGGGCACAGATGGCTTCCACCATGATGCAGTGTTTTTTGCACAATAGAGAGGTCTGCAAGGATCTTGTGGGGTGGCAGCTGGACAGGAGGGCAGCCAGAAGCAGCTTTTGTTTCGAGGGTGTGTGAACAACAACTACCCATTCTGGCTGCTGGTTTTCCACCTGCTGTTTGGCTTCATAGATCTGTACTAAATTGAGCCACACTGCCTGCAAGCCACGACTCCATATGGACACGGTGAGCTGCTCCACTTCTGCCAGCAGGCAGGGCAAGTCCAGATTCTTCAGGACATTCATGCCCAGGGCACAACTGGGCTAAGGGTGAACACTACTACATCAAGTTCCACCACTTGGTCAAAAATGTGGACCTTCACCCATGTGACCCTTACCGTGATGGGCAAGTTGTTTGCCACTTTTAGGGACAGAAGGGATGGATCTAGCTTGTCTCGGTTCATAAAACGGTCATAAAAATGTGATTTTTGACTTACCATAAAATCCATTTCTCTGAGTTCATTGACAGACACAGCGCTCCATTGTTCAGAACCATAGGGTTATATTGCCCCCTACAGGAGTAGGACACTAGGCAGAAAAAAGACTTGGCTACGCCTATGGGCAGTCCTAGGTGATACACACCCCCCTCTCTGCTATAAGCCTTCAGTATAGTAACAAGCACTTTCAGAAGCATCAAAACTCCTTAGAGGGGTGGGTGCTGTGTCTGTCAATGAACTCAGAGAAATGGATTTTATGGTAAGTCAAAAATCCCATTTTCTCTTTTGTTCATTGACAGACATAGCGCTCCATTTTTCAGAACCATAGGGACATCCCAAAGCAGTGCCAAACATGAGGGGTGGGACAACGAAAAATCCCAAGGCTAACACAAGAGCCAACCAGGTAAAAGGAGCTCCACACAGAAACAAACTGGAGCTCAACCTGAACAATACCCCTTTAAGAGGCAATAGACCCTCTAAACAGCAGCTTGCAACACCTTGCGGCCAAAAGAAGCATCCACAGATGCCAGCACATCCACATTGTAGAATTTTGTGAAAGTGTACACCGACGACCAAGTGGCCGCCTTGCAAACCAGCGCAGCTGACGCCTGATGATGGAAGGCCCAAGAAGCAACAAGCAGCCAAGTAGAATGCGCAATAACAGGGAAAGGAGGAATCCAATCCCTGATAGAATAGACCAGATTCATCCTCTGTCTGATCCATCTAGAAAGGTCACAGAAGAAGAAGACAGCCCCTTTTTTGACCCGTCCGTGATCACAAACAGTGAGTCTGATCTCTGAAAAGGCCCTGTGACTAACAAATACACCCGAATCACCTGAACACATCCAGGGCACAATGGCGTCCCTAGGGGGGGGGGCAGAGGGGGCCCTGACCCCCCAACATTATGCTGTGCCCCACCATGTGCCCCCCCCATACAAAAAATCAATGTCTAAGAGGGAGAGAGTCCCCAGTCAGCTCCTGCGGGTGATTCCTTCCCCCTCCCTCTGCTTGCTGACACTGCATAATGCGAGCGCTCACACAACCACGGCCGCCCGATCTGCTCCTTCCCCTGCATCCTCATTGGCAGGGAGAAGAGCGAGTTGCAGGAAGGACTCCACCAGGACTCTCAGGTACTGAAAAAACAGACTGATTTCTCCCATCCTTAGGACAGGAGAACCAGCCTGTAAATTCCAAGAGATGCCAGACCAGAGCAGTCAATAGCAGGGGCAGGACAGCAAGAGAAGGCTGGGGAACCCCACAGTGGCAGAACACCAGGGCCCAGAGGCAAGACAACCTTTGCAACCCTGATAGTTCTCCCACTGCTTTGGATCCTTATATTTTCTTGGTATGCTGGTGACATATATATCTTGTTTTCTACCACCCTGGGGGGGGGCCCCAATACAGTAGGAAGGGAGCTCACTGCAGGACATGTGAAAGGGCCGTTGTGGGGTCATAGTAAAGGGCCCCAGTATATATCTATAGATATATATCTATAGATATATATCTATCTATATATATATATATATATATATATATATATATAGATATACATCTATAGATATATATATATATGCATTTTATAGTTGCCCCCCTACTTTTGTCCCTGTCCCCCTATGTGCCCCCCCTAAATATGAAAGCTGGAGACGGCACTGCCAGGGCATGTAAGGTAAACTCCTTAGGACGTGTGCTGCCCCAACAGGGCATAGAATTGTATATAGATTGTTTTCCTAACCATTTTCTATGGACATTTTATATTGAGTTCACATGCTGCCATCTAGTGACCTTTTGTGGTAATGCACTTGTCTCTCAAGTTTATTTTTCCTTTATTTTTCCCTTATGTTATGACACACTTCCTTTGAATGTAATGCTCCACCCTTCTTCCTGTTATTGTACTTCCTGTGTCATGGATGCAGCTCCAAGCCATATGTAGCAGGGCACATGTATTCTGCATTGTAAGCTACAGACAATATCATCTTTTGACCGCACAAGTACTACAACCCGTTCATCTGTTTGTATCCTGTCATCTGCTGTAACTTGATGTTCAGAATAAAAGCATCTTGTGGATGGAATTTGGTGAGTTCAAACTATCTGAGGAGGATTGTCTTCAGTGATTATATCTTATACAGGCCAGGCATAGAGGTCTCACAAGGGATAGTCACTTCACAACAATCAGAGTCAGAATAGACAAAAGATGTATAGAATTCCCACAGCCTGCTGTGTATATGTGTGCGCCTGCTCTGCAATCAAGCTCAGTGCCATCCGCCATCTTGTGAAGCACATGGTCGCACAAGCTTACTGCATCTCATGTGAATGTTAAAAACTGTTTCTCTACATTGAACCCCACCTGTCTAAGCTGCTGCTCGTCTTCTTAAAGAGACAGTACCATTTTTTGCAAAAACTTGAAAAATGTCTACACAAGACTCTGAGCACCCTTTTGTGGCTGAACCAACGCAGATTCATCATGCCTCTGAACCCGCAGATGTACAGGGAGAAGATTCTTCAGATATTGCCGAACAGAGTGTAAGACCCAAACGTACAATAAAACCTACACAGAAACTCAAAGAAAACTATGAAGCCAATAGAGATGAGTTCTCCAGCTGTCAGACTTATGGGACAGAACTTCACACTGCATGTCAATTTTGTCACACTTTAATGATTAACCAGCTGAACTAAGAGACTCTATAGATCGCTTATCTGCCGTGCACAAACGCTACCAGCGGCTGTTTGCAAAATATACAGCTTTCTTGCACGACTGTAATATAGAGGACTCCTCAGCAGAACTGACCAGGGCTGATGCACTAAACCAACAAATGGATCTCTTAGTGCAAAAAGCCCAGTGTAAGGCAGAACACTGCATTGCTCAACTGCAGGAGACCAGATCTCACAGATCCACATCAACCAAGTACACTGCACGTTCTACTTAATCCCCTTGCTCCAGAAGTTCAACATTAAGCGACAAGCTAATAGAGGCCCGTGCAAGTCTGGAAGCAAAAAAAGTGCAAAGCTCCTTTACCAGAAAGGAAGCAGAAGTTGAAACACAAAAGGCAGCTCGCCATGCAAAGATGAAAGCTCAACAAGCAGAAACAGAAGCAAAGATGAAAGCTCAACAAGCAGAAATACAAGCAGAGACAGATTCAACAAGCTCAACAAGCAGAGGCAGATTCCCAATTAAAGATTCTGCAAATGGAAAAGGAAGAAGCAGCTGCCCTAGCAAGGCTGAGAGTCCTCGAACAAGCAATGGGAGAAAGTGCTAACTCAGACTGTTACATCCCAGCAGAACTGCAAGACCCAGTTGAACGCACCAGTGAATATGTACTAAAGCATAATGTTTGCAATGATACAGAGTCATCTCCTGTACGTCCTAACAACAGTTTTGACTCTCAACAAAGAGACCTCTTAGCTCCAAATGCCTGAGCCTCTTCAAGTCTACAACACAAGTGTATCTATGCAACAAACCGCATCACCTCTTGCTGACAACAAGGTGACTTCCAGTGACAAGCCACAGCCAGCACAAGCTTTTGGGACTACATCACAGTTAAACTCTCTTGCAACATCATTTCATCCTGGCAAACCTCACCCTACTTCACCAGAGAACTTTTACACCCGAGGGGTTCCACAAATTACTTTGACACCGAAGAGTGAGAGATCAGACTTGAATGACTTCGCAAGATATATTGACGACTGTCCGGAGAGCTACAGGGCCTGGAGATCAACCTTCAAAGCTGCCATTGCTGATGTCAATCTTACTACCAAGGAGGAGCTTGATTTGCTCATAAAGTGGTTGGGGCCAGAATCTGCAGATCATGTTAAAAGACTGAGAACTGTGCACGTTGACCACCCAGATGCAGGTATTGTTGCTGCATGGGCAAGACTTGAGCAAGCCTATGGTAGCTCTGAAAACATAGAAAGCGCTCTATTCAAGAGACTACAAAAATAGGAAACAAAGACAATCGCAAGCTCCAAGATGTGAGTGATCTTCTCATGGAGCTGGAGTTGGCAAAGACAGACCCACGTCTACCTGGACTAAGCTTCCTGGACACTGCTCATGGTGTCAATCCAGTGGTTTCTAAACTGCCATATGGCCTGCAAGAGAAATGGGCACAACAAGGCTCAAGGTACAAAAGAGACTATAACGTATCTTTTCCTTCATTCGCATATTTTTGCAGGTTCATCAGTGACCAAGCCTGGACAAGAAACGATCCCAGCTTCAGTGAACCCAACTTGCCTGCTTCATCATCATCATCTTCATCAAGGTATGATAACATTGCAGCTAAATGTAGAGACTTTAATAGAGCAATATCTGTTAAAAGGACAGACATCTCACCACCCGTATCCTCTCCTGCTCACCAGAGTGATTCGGGTGACAGAGATAAAGAGCCTAACCGTCAGTGCCCTATTCACAAGAAGCCTCAAACCCCTAAAGAAATGTCGTGGGCTTAGGGCAAAGACGTTATAGGAGCGCAGGGAGATTCTTCAGAAACTTGGAATATGCTACAGGTGCTGTGCTTGTTATGGACATTTTACTAAAGACTGTAAAGTTGTCATTGAGTGCACAGAATGCAGTAGCAAAAAAACATGTTACAGCTATGCATCCGGGCCCACACTCAGACAATTCACAGCAGCCTCCTACCTCCAGCCCTGTCTCAAGTCATGGCGGGGAGCAACAAGGTCATGCTCCAGCCACAGTTAACGTTTCTTCTTCATGCACAGAAGTCTGTGGAGAAGGCTTAGATCACAAATGCTGTGCTAAGATATGCCTAGTCAAGGTATACCCAAAGGTTCAACCTGAGGAAGCTATTAGAATGTATGCCATAATAGATGAACAGATCAACAGATCCCTGGTTAAGCCTAAATTCTTTGAGATCTTTGGTATAGATGGACATGCATCACCGTATACTCTCAGAGCCTGCTCTGGTCGTGAAGAGACCTTCGGCAGAAGGGCCGATGGGTTCATGGTCCCTCATATCAATAATGGAGAGGGCATCATACCCCTAGCAACATTAGTCGAGTGTGACCAGATACCAGACGAAAGGGTAGAAATTCCTACTCCAGAGGCTGCATATCACCATCCTCACTTGAGGCACCTTGTTAATGAAATTCCTGCAATGGACATGAATGCTAAAATCTTGATCTTGCTAGGAAGAGACATTCTCAGATTACATAAAGTACGCAAGCAGTGCAATGGACCTGATAATGCCCCTTATGCACAAAAACTTGACCTAGGCTGGGTAATCGTGGGCAACGTATGCTTGGATAGTATGCGTACGTCATCCAAGATCCACTCCTTCAAAACTTACTTGTCAGGAAACGGACGTGCATCCCACTTTAAACAGTGCCCTCGCCATTACGAAGTAAAAGAGAAGCCTCTTGACATCATTCAAGTACCTGATGTCACCCCTAACTTTTTTGATGACAACCTAGGTACCACAGTGTTTTGTACTATAAGTGATGAGAACAAAATAGCCTTGTCAGTTGAAGACAGAGAGTTCATCAAAATAATGGACAAAGAGTTCTTCCAGGATGAGTCTAACAGCTGGGTTGCACCATTACCTCTTCGTGCTGCAAGGGTTAAACTCCCAACCAATCGTGAACAGGCTCTATCCAGATTCAACTCACTTCAACGAACACTAAGGAACAGGCCTGAAATGAAGAACCATTTCATCACCTTTATGAAAAGGATCTTTGACAATGATCACGCCGAACCAGCTCCACCACTTCAAAGACATGATGAGTGTCTTTTTTGGAGTGTATCACCCGCGTAAGCCAAAGCAAATCAGGGTAGTATTTGATTCCAGTGCCAAGCATCAAGGCATGTCCCTGAACGATGTTCTTCTCACTGGTCCAAACCAACCAATAAGGATGAGCTTCGGCGTGTTCGCATGCTGCATGTGCCGAGCCCGCCAGGAAGTCGGCATGGCGCAGCGCTAATCACAAGCAGTGAGACATTTCCAGATGTGTGGCTGCAGAGATCGGGAAATGTCTCACTGCCTGTGATTAGAGCTGCGCCGCACCGACTTCCTGGCGGGCTCGGCACGTGCAGCATGCGAACACGCCGAAGCTCATCCTTACCAACCAACAACCTTGTAGGTGTACTTATGAGGTTTAGAAGAGAGCCAGTTGCCATAACTGCTGACATTGAACAAATGTTTCATTGCTTCACTGTGCGTGAAGATTATAGGAACCTTCTAAGGTTTCTGTGGCACCGTGACAGCAACATGGACAATGAGATGATTGAATACCACATGAAGGTACATGTTTTCAGAAATAGTCCCTCACCTGCTGTTGCAACATACGGTTTACGAAGGACTGCCCTTGATGGAGAAAAGGAGTATGGCAAGGATGCTCGACACTTCGTTGAGAGAGACTTCTATGTGGACGACGGACTTAAATCTTTACCTACAGACGAAGAAGCCATAGACCTGCTACAAAGGACACAAGGTATGCTTTCTGAGGCTAACCTCAGACTACATAAGATTGCCCCAAATAGTGTTGCTGTTATGAAAGCCTTTCAACCTGCAGATCATGCCACAGGGTTTAAAGACTTAAATCTGGGAATGGACATACCACCTGTACAGAGAAGTCTGGGCCTACGGTGGGACTTATTAAAAGATACCTTCGGTTTTCAAGTCAACCCTGCAGATCATGCCACCAGGCCAGTGTCTGCAAGTGTCTTTGCAAATTCTCCTTGGATAACAGGTCCTGAATTCCTGATGGGCAATCCAGAGGAAACCACAGCTGATGTCTTCAGTCTTCTAGAACCTGACAAAGATTCAGAGATTCATCCTGAAATCAAGACCTTTGCCACTGATCTGAACCCTAACCTCCAAGTTTGAGACCTTGTTTTGCTCAAGGACCAGTAAGCTGAAAGAATTGAATGGTCCATGGGACTCATTGTAAAGAGAGTTCCTAGTGATGACGGTAAGGTGGAGGGGAAAGTTTCAAGAGAAGGGACTGTAAAGACCTTCATCAGACCTATCACAGAACTTATTCTGCTCTTACCCTTTGGAGAATGAACTTGCTTGCCTACGCTGCTGGATCCTACCTGCGACTTCAAGAAGAAAGTGTCTTGGACTTAAGTTGACATATCTTAAAGCCTTGAATTATTAGTTGTTGTTTTTGCATTATATGCATGTTCTTTATGTCTTTCAGGTCTTCAAGACGTCCAGCAAATTACACTGTTGTTATTTGCAGTTGTATCACTACCGTTCTGATATATATAGTGACATTTACCAATGCCAGACAGGACGTGTGCTGCCCCAACAGGGCATAGAATTGTATATAGATTGTTTTCCTAACCATTTTCTATGGACATTTTATATTGAGTTCACATGCTGCCATCTAGTGACCTTTTGTGGTAATGCACTTGTCTCTCAAGTTTATTTTTCCCTTATGTTATGACACACTTCCTTTGAATGTAATGCTCCACCCTTCTTCCTGTTATTGTACTTCCTGTGTCATGGATGCAGCTCCAAGCCATATGTAGCAGGGCGCATGTATTCTGCATTGTAAGCTACAGACAGTATCATCTTTTGACCGTACAAGTACTACAACCTGTTCATCTGTTTGTATCCTGTCATCTGCTGTAACCTGATGTTCAGAATAAAAGCATCTTGTGGATGGAATCGGTATTTGGTGAGTTCAAACTATCTGAGGAGGATTGTCTTCAGTGATTATATCTGCTTATACAGGCCAGGCATAGAGCTCTCATAAGGGATAGTCGCTTCACAACAATCAGAGTCAGAATAGGACGTTTTGACCTGGGATACAGGGAAGGCAATACTTTAGTCAAAAGGAATCAGAGGAGGGAACCACGGACAAAGGCGAAGAACCACTTCATCTTTGTGGATCACCAGGTAAGAAGTATGACATGGTAACACCTACAGTTCTGACACTCTGTGAGCAGAGGTGATAGCAACCAAAAAAGACACCTTCTGGGACAGAGCAAGCAGAGGAACTTCCCGAATATTTCCAACGGGAGGCACCTGTAGAACCGAACGCACCAAGAGTAGATCCCACGGCGGTACAAGCGACCACACCGGTGGAGGCAGATGTCGAACCACTTGATTAAGAGTACGCACTAGGGAGTGCGAGACCAGGGGATGCCGAAGGAAATTGCCAAGGCGGACACCTGGCCCTTGATGGTACTCAAGGCCAAGTTCTGCTCAATCCCCCCGTGAAGGAAGGTCAAAATCTGAGCCACAAAAAAAGAACAAGGGTAAATGGCAAGCGCCTCACAGCAGGATATGTATGCTATCCATGTCCGGTGGTAAATATTCCCAGAGGAAGGCTTCCTAGCATTCAGCAGCATTGTTAACCTCCGCACCTGGCTCATAACAGCCAGGCCTTCAAAACCAGCGACTGAAGGAGGATGGAAGATCAGCCCTTGGGACAGTAGAACCTCCCTGAGAGGCAGTCGCCAAGGGACGTCAGCGACCACGCACACCAGGTCGGTGTACCAAGACCGACAAGACCATCCGGGCCCACTAGACTGACCGGAATCCCTTCAGACTCTATCCTGCAAAAAAGCCGCGGCAGAATCTTGGAGGAGGAGAGGTGTAGAACCAAATATAACGGCCCCACGGGCCACCAGAGCATCTGCAGTGTCCACCACAGGAGTCCGTGACCTTGCCAGAAACCTCAGTACCATTCTGTTAAGCCGGGACGTACAGGTCTACCTCGGGGGTGCCCCATCGGAGACATATCTGATGAAACATGTCCTGGTGAAGGGACCACTCTGTGGACCAACACTAGCTGACTGAGGCAACCGCCTGCCATTTTTCCACTCCTAGAATGCATACGCCGGTGAGGGCCAGAATAAGGCCTTCTGCCCACCGAAGGATGCTGGCTACTGTCAGTGCTGCCAACACTCTTCGCTCCGCCCTGGTTATTGACATAGACCGCCGCCGTGGCATCATCCGACTGGATCCGTACCAGGAGCCCCCGAAGTCGATGTCCATGATCCATACATAGTCTGATCGCTCAAAGTCCCAGGATATCGATCGCCAGTCCAGATTCCTCCAGCATCCAATGACCCTGAGCAGAACCCAGTCCCAGGACACCTCCCCACCCGGAAAGACTGGCATTGGTGGTGACCACTGTCCCGAGACAACAGTAGTTGAAATGCAGCGTGCAACTTCTGGACTTTGTCCAGAGGAAGAAACACTCTGGCCAGAGATGAAACCAGAGTCAGGCCCAGATAATCCAATTTTCTGGAAGGAGCCGGAGCAGCCTTTAGGTAGTATAGAAGCCAACTGAAAACTGAGGTCTGTAAAGAGAGCTACGTCGCCCCTCAGGGTAGCAGAGGACTCTGCTTGCAGAAGAAGATCGCCCAATCAGCCCAGGACCACAATCCCCCGCTGACGTAACCATGCCAGAACTGGGGCCAACACCTTTGTGAGTACACGAGGAGTAGAGGCGAGACCAAAAGTCAACACCACAAGCTGAAAATGCTCTTTACCCACAGTAAAGTGGAGGAAGTGTTGGTTTTGGGCACATATTGGAGTGCATAATCAGCATCTGTGATGTCGACAGAAGCCTGAAAGTCTCCATGATGAAGGGACGCCACCACCGTGCAGATGGACTATATTCTGACCTTCTGTACCCACTGGAACAGGGACAAGCACACCCTGAAGCAACAGGGCTTGCACAGCTCCAAGGAGAACTGCCGACGGTCTGGTGACAGATGCCAATTGGGAGGAAAAAAAACATTTTGGGGTTCAAGGCCGGAACACTAGGACATAGGTGAGGGCACGCCTTCATGCTGAAGGGGCCTTGTCCATTGGTCTAGGGAGCCCCACACTCGGCTCGCCAGACCAGGTCCATTGCGTGCCGAGAAGAAGGACCGCATCCGCTACGAGGCCCTTTTCCCCATTTCAGACTGTGAAAGACATGTATACTTCCCTCCTGTGAGACTCGTAACGATGTCATCCAGGGTAGCCCCAAAAAGACATTGTCTTGAAATGGTAACCCAGTCAGAGCTTTTTTAGAAGCCCAGTCCGCAAACCAACACTTAAACCTCAATACATGTCTAAGCGCCACTGCAGAAAAAGAGAGCTTAGCAACCAAGGGAACTGCGTCCATCGCATACAAACTGCAGCCCCCAGACCAACTGGTCTGCCAACTCAGCGAAAGCAGAGGGAATCTGCTCCCCCTCCAGGTATGTCAGCCGGATCCTTAAAAGCCGGAGACTCCTCTACCAGAATCATGGTCGCCTTGCACAACCTAGAGACAGGGGGATCCACTACTGGTGGAACAGTCCACTCTTTAAAGAGGGACCCCACAAGGGGTACCTCACAGCGAAGAGTCTTTGGAACCACAAAGGGATGTTTTGGACACTCCCAGTCTGCACGAACAAATATTCCAAAATAGGAGGGAGAAGGGAATGCTTTTGCTGTGCGAGACAGTTTATAGGTGCCAAGGGGACCAGCACTTCAGCTGCAGCCACAGATGCATCCTCCATCTTTAAAGTTTCCTGCACAGATGTAATAAGAGAGACAACCAGCACCTTCTTGTGCGCCATTGCAGTTGTGGAGGAACAACCTCACTAACTGATAGGACAGGGAGTGTGGCCACCAACCCCGCAAAGTGGGCCACATCCACGACGGCAGAGCCAGACACAGGATCAGTTGAGACCGATGAGGCAGGGGAGGACGGGGGGGGGGGGGCGCCATTTACTAGCCTATATGCCTAAGTGCCACCTGTGAAAACGCAAAAAACACAGGGGGGCCGCCGACTGAAACCTCCGTCGCCTAAGGGGACGTCGACCGAGGCCCCGCACAGGGGGCGCTAACCAAGACTTCTCACAAGGGGCACCGTCCAAGACCCCGCACTGGGACGCCTACTGATACCCTGCACAGGGGACACCATTGGACCCCTAACAGGGGCACTGGCTGAAACCCCGCACAGGGGGCACCTACGGATACCCCGCACATTGGGCACCACTGGACCCCTCACAGGGGGCACTGGTTTAGACCCCGCACAAGGGGTGCCTACAGAAACCCTGCACGGGGGCACCACTAAACCCCTCACAGGGGGCACTGGCTGAGACCCCGCACCTACAGATGCCCCACACAGGGGACACCACTGGGCCCCTCACAGGGGGCATCCACTAAGGCCCCTCACAGGGGGCATCCACTAAGGCCCCTCACAGGGGGTGCCTATGGAGGGTCCACTCAAACAACCCTCCCAAAAGGGGGTCGCCCTCAGAGCCTCCACCGTGCCGTCCCCCTGAAAGAAGGCGTCCAGCGTGGCCATGCAGACTAGCAGTCCGTGGCCTAGTAGGCCGCAAAAGCTGGGGTCTAAATTTCCGGCCGCCCCCCTTGAGTGCACAGGTCAGCGGGGAACCGGACCAGGCTAGAGCCGAGGAAGGAGGGCAGATACCCGCAACGAGAAAGGGCAGCCTCGCCACCCGCTCTAGAGCTGCCCCACATGTCTCCTGGTCGGTAGGCTGCAAAGCCGCGAGTGCTCGTTAGGCGAAGCTGTGGCCTAAATTAGTGGAGGGCCACCGCAGGGGCCGCGAAGCTGTGGATGCCTGGTCACCCACCCAACCATCCAGAAAAAAATAAGTAGTTTAAAAAGCAAAGAAAATTGCCAGAGATCCTAGCAGGGAACTACGTCCTTACTCCTGACTATGCAGAAAAAAAACTGAAGGCCTATAGCAGAGAGGTGGGTGTATACCACCTAGAACTGCCCATAGGCGTAGCCAAGTCTTTTTTCTGCCTAGTGTCCTACTCCTGTAGGGGGCAATATAAGCCTATGGCTCTGATTAATGGAGAGCTGTGTCTGTCAATGAACGAAAGAGAAAATCATATTCCATTATAGTCACTTCAGATCCGGTGTCGATCAAGCAAGGGACCAATTGTCCATTCACTAAAACAGTCACTACCAGGCTTGGGCCTACCATGGCCTTCTGGCTGGTGGACCTGCAATCCCTGGGGGCCGTCCCTCTGCCCTGGCAGCCTCTGGTTTAACGATTAGCGAAGAGTCCCCTTGCTCTCTGGCCAGTTGCCCAAAATGTTCTCACCGCAAACACATCTAGTCTTTATCCGGATCCCTTCGCAGAGGGTTCTTGCCCTTGGTCAAGTGGACCAATTCTTAGGCAAATAGGATAGTAAGGGCAGACATAGGCAAAATTTAGCACCACATCCCATAAAATTCTGAAGAGAGAAGGAGAGGGGGGGAAAAGGGGTTAGAAACCCCTGGGACTTTTAAGGTGCTCGTATACTACAGTAGATACAGTAGAATAACATGGATGACTTTATCCATAAAAAGTCATTTTTATTTTACATATTTAAAACAGGTATATGAACAGAGCAATTTATCACTTAAAAACAATATTTGGATATCAAAGACGCCACATTGATGGACAAATGATCGAAAAAATACCACTTGACTATGCAGCCACTCTACATGTTTCGCTCACTTTGGAGCTTCCTCAGGAGTTTTGGCAATATAATAAGATAAGGTGTACTGTAGATAATAGAATAAAAAAACAAAACAAAAATAAAATATACTGTTGTAATTAATAAATTTCACAGATATTATATGTATGGATAAGTAAATCATACCGCTCAAAAGGCATCCAAAAGTATTCCTTGATCAAATAGAACAACAATAACAATAATAGAGTTATATTTATAGGGCAGCTATACTGATCATTATGGTGGAAAGTGAAAAATACCTTTAGTAGAATCCAAAAAATCTTCGTACAAGAGGCACAACCACCTCATAGACAATTAATGAAACGGTGCATTGATCAGAATCCACTAGGGGGCCCTACTTCATCAGCTGAGAGTCATGCATATGAAGTTCAGTGAAGTTTAAAGTCGTTCCTAAGAGACCAAAAAAACAGCAAAAAAGACACTGATCAACCAAGCAGCTCTAAACACAGCCTATGTATAGGTTGAACAAGACTGTGCAGGGATGCCTACCAATTGTGGAGATCGAGCAGACATAGAGGTTGGGGGAGAGACATAAAATCTCCCCTGTGATGAAGAGCCTGCAGCAGAATGTAGCGGTATACACACCGCTCTCTTATACCCCTCCATCAACGGCGGCGTCTGGCTTCACCGCCGTGATGCGGACGAGTAGCGAGGGAGCCAGGGGGCGGCGAACAAGTGGGAAGGGGAGAGGTAGCGGCATCGAGGGGCATGGCGTTGAAAATGTCAGCGGCTGCCGATGCGCATGCGTCAACAATGGAGGTGCGCGCGATAGAGGCACACAGGGGGAGGGCGATTGATTATTCGCCCACCCCGTGTGTGCCCCCGGCGTCCGTGTGGACCAAAGTTAAACAGATCGGGACACTGCAAAGCGAGAGAGACTGAGTTAGGTAATTCATACATCGTTTTTTTGAAAGACTTGTATATATAGATTTTAAAAAATAGGGGGAGGCAGCCTGTGAAGGATACAGTATCCAATACATGGGGAAAATTACATACAGGCATATTCAGTACGAATAGAATACAGCAAAAAATGAAACAAAAAAAATATTAATAAAATGAATGGAAAAATTAATATATCCTAAATAAAAATCAGAATGAAATTGGATTTAGAAAGAGTTTTTGCGAAAATGTATTTTATAAAAAAGGTTTAAAGCTGAAAGCGTCATTTAAACCTGGATATTTTAGAGCTGATAGCTCATGTATCCAGCGTGCCTCCTTTTGAAGGAGCACCTTGTCATAGTTCCCCCCTCTGTCGCCAGGGGGGATGTGCTCAAGGGCAAAAAAGTGCGTGTAGCTGCTATCAAAATTATGTTGTAAACCAATGTGTCTCATAGGGGTTTCCATGCTTTTTTTTTTGTAACAATGAGACATGGTCTCTTATTCGGCAGAAGAAAGGTCGCTTGGTTTTTCCGATATAGAACATCTGACACCTGCATTGCATGATGTAGACAATGCCCACTGATTGGCATGTTGCCGAAAAATTGGGTCTATACAGGTGACCATTGGGAAGCAGGATACTGCGTGCTGCATATATGAATCTGCAGAAATTACAACAATGGCATGGTCTTCTGCCTTTTAAGGATTCATTGCACAATTTTGTTGAAATGTCATAATGGCTATGTACCAGGGTGTCTCTGAGATATCGAGACCGCTTGAAAGTAATTTCAGGGTACAGAGCCCAAAAAGGCAGGGAACCCAGATGTGGGGAACCACAAAATCTCGAAAACCAATTTGAGGTGATCAACTTATCCTCTTACCCACTTTCACCAGACAAAATCTCAGTGCTCAATCTTGGTCTGACTTTTTGCCCCACGCAAAGGTTGGACCAATTTGAATTGATCAAAGATCTGAACCTGTTTTCAAGAAAACTCATGTTCAAAATTTTATATGACAAACCTACCAACCAAATACAAAACCAGACCCTAGACAATCCATTATGGAAAGATATGACAATAGACGATATTAAGGCCATGGAGAACCTGATGGAGCTGTGGGAGGAGGGGGGCATAGATGAGACCGACCTCCTCGAGGCTGAGGGCTTGGGGGTGGATCTGGACTCCTCTCCTTCTCCTCCCCCACCCGCATTGGGTCTCCCCTCCTTAACTACTCCCAGACAGAAAGAATATAAACCCAGATCTCGTAATTTTCCAGCCCTACAGGGCAACCCCAATGTATGGGCCTTTACAAATCAGGTAACCAAGGAAATTATGGACACTAAGTGGAAAAATATATCTCAGTCCAATTTAACCCCTTCCCAAATAAAGGCCCTCAAATCTCTAGAGCAAAACAAAAACATCACGATCAAACCCTCCGATAAGGGTGCAGGTGTCAGATGTTCTATATCGGAAAAACCAAGGGACCTTTCTTCTGCTGAATAAGAGACCATGTCTCATTGATACAAAAAAAACGCATGGAAACTCCTATGAGTGGACACATTGGTTTACAACATAATTTTGATAGCAGCTACATTCACTTTTTTGCCCTTGAGCACATCCCCCCTGGTGACAGAGGGGGGAACTATGACAAGGTGCTCCTTCAAAAGGAGGCACGCTGGATACATGAGCTATCAGCTCTAAAATATCTAGTTTTAAATGACGCTTTCAACTTTAAACCTTTTTCTATAAAATACATTTTCATAAAAACTCTTTCTAGATCCAATTTCATTCTTTTTTATTTAGGATTCATTTATTTTTCTATTCATTTTATTAATATTTTTTTTGTTTAATTTTTTGCTGTATTCTATTCGTTCCCGGTCAACCATTGATCAGTTCCTAGTTTAACATAGAGCTTGGTTACCACCGTGAGTCGGTAAGCACAATCTACAGCCACGGTGGTGGGTTTTTTCACTCCCCCCCCCCCCTTTTTCCTTTTTGGTTTGTTCTTGTGTGCTCACCAGGGTGTTTGGTATGTCTGTTTGTCCATGCTAAGCATCTGATATACTACACTATGGCCAGTTCTTTTTGTGTTGTTTTTTCTCCTGCATCCATTGAGGGGACTACAATTTGAAAACGGACGGTGCGGATTGGTTTTTCATCCCAAAGGCCCTGGCAGGGTTTAATGCCATCCGCTCATTGTTACTGAAGTTCTGGTAAGGGCAATCTTAGCTCATTTTGGATCGTTACTTATAATAAGCTGAACATCCTGCTATCTTTGAAGATTAATTTTCACAATATTCAGACTTTTTCTTTTGTGTTTTTTATTGTTTTTCATATTTTTTCAATATTTGCTGGTGGTAGGTAACACCTCCACCTTACCAACTATAATTTTTGTTTAGCGCGGTTTATAATTTTTCTACATTTGATTGGTGTTGTCGCACTGTTTACTGCTGCTTATTTAAATGTGGTTCTAGCGCGGAATTTTTTTACTATATTCTATTCGTACTGCATTTGCCTGTATGTAATTTTCCCCATGTATTGGATACTGTATCCTTCACAGACTGCCTCCCCCTATTTTTTTAAAATCTATACATACAAGTCTTTCAAAAAACGATGTATGAATTACCTAACTCAGTCTCTCTCGCTTTACAGTGTCCAGATCTGTTTAACTTTGGTCCACACGGACGCCGGGGACACTCACGGGACGGGCGAATAATCAATCGCCCTCCCCCTGTGTGCCTCTATAGGTGTTAGCCTTGGGATTGTTCTTGAACGGTTATAATTTATCTTTTACCTACTGGACAATGTTTCACAAATATGCCCTCTTGGACTCAACATATATAGTGAATGGTACTCATTAATTTACCTAATATATGGTTCTAAATCAACTGCTATACATTATCGCCTTTCCAAGATGGCATTTGCAGCTTCATGTGTCGTTCAGACACATTGCGCGCACCTCTATTGTTGACGCATGCGCATCGGCAGCTGCTGACGTTTTTAACGCCATGCTCCTCGATGCCGCTACCCCTCCCCTTCCCACTCATTCGCCGCCCCCTGGCTCCCTCGCTACTCGTCTGCATCACGGCGGTGACGCCAGACACCGCCGTTGATGGAGAGGTATAAGAGAGCGGTGTGTATACCACTACATTCTGCTGCAGGCTCTTCATCACAGGGGAGATTTTATGTCTCTCCCCCAACCTCTATGTCTGCTCGATCTCCACAATTGGTAAGCATCCCTGCACAGTCTTGTTCAACCTATACATAGGCTGTGTTTAGAGCTGCTTGGTTGATCAGTGTCTTTTTTGCTGATTTTTTTTGGTCTCTTAGGAACGACTTTAAACTTCACTGTCTGAACTTCATATGCATGACTCTCAGCTGATGAAATAGGGCCCCCTAGTGGATTCTGATCAATAGATCGTTTCATTAATTGTCTATGAGGTGGTTGTGCCTCTTGTACAAAGATTTTTTTGATTCTACTAAAGGTATTTTTCACTTTCCACCATAATGATCAGTATAGCTGCCCTCCCAAACTCATTAATCCTTAAATTAAACCTTCCCATTTCTTATTTATTTCATTTTTTTTCCTTTGCATTAAGGATTACACGAACCTATACCCCTCTGTGGCCATATATGACAGGTACTGCCAATGTGAGAGAGACGCAGTTGAACGATCCTATACCATTGACGCCAATTATTGGCTTCCATTATTGAATTTGATTTTGTCTCATATGAGGCAGCCTGGTAAGTATATAAATATAACTATTATGGTTATTGCTGTTCTATTTGATCAAGGAATACTTTTGGATGCCTTTTGAGCTGTATGATTTACTTATCCATTGTCATGGTTATGCAATAGAGTTTGTTTGTCAGCTTACCTGTCTCCATGTGTTCATCTCTAAAGACCAGCTGTCTCTCACCTGACTGCTTTTGTTAACTCTCCTCTAGCATGGCTCCACCCCAGCTCCTATCAGAGAACTTTATATTAACCTCTGCACTGCAGGCCAGCCCTGCTGATCAACCTTTGTGTGTTTGGCTTCCTGTTCCTGCCTTCTGTGTGCTCTATGTTTGTTTCTGTTACCGACCTTGGCGTGTTCTCTACTATTCCTGTCTGCTCGTGACCCTGACCTTTGACGTGTCCCCGACCATCCCTGTTTGCCTGTGACCCTGAACCTTGGCGTGTACTCTGTTGTCCTTGTCTGCTCGTGGCCCTGACCTTGGATTATTCCTTTACTATCCCTATCCTCCTGTTGCCTACTGTGGGTGTGAGCTGGGGGACCCTGGGGGTCGCGACCTGGAGCCAGTTGCAGCCCAGTCCACCCTCACCACTAGAGGCTCTGGTGAACACCTGCTGGCTCTTAGACTCCGCGCCCCAGGGAATCCTACGCTCTAACCCCAGTGGGATCCGTGTTGGCGTTCCAGCGGCCCTGCCTTCCTTACACCCGGACTCCCATCCGCAGCAGTCAGCCGTAGGGTCCACTACCTTGCGTTGCACTCCTGATCCCAACGGTGTGCATCTGTCACCTAGCCTCAAGGTGACCTGACAGTTTGATCAGCCATGGACCCGGCTGACGTGCCGCTTCCTGCAGCCGATTCATTGCAGGGCATAGTTCACAGACTCGAGACCCAGGAATCCAATCAGACTCAGGTGATGCTATTCCTTAAGGATCTGGCTTCCCGCTTCGAGCAGCTCCAGGCCTCCTTGGGAAACCCGAACCTGCAGCCTCAAGTACAATCAGCAGCTGCACCTATCGCCCCAGTCGCAGACACACATTCATATTTACTGCCAGCTCCGTCCCATTTCTCTGGGGACTCCGAGGCCTGCAGGGGCTTCCTCAGCCAATGCACCATTAATTTTGAGCTCCAGCCTCCAAACTTTCTGCCTGATCAGGCTAAGGTAGCCTATATCACTTCCCTCCTCTCTGGTGAAGTTTTAGCTTGGGCTGCCCCCCTGTGGGAGAAGAATGACCCAGTGGTTTTCAGCCTGTCCGACTTCTTGAAGCTTTTTCATAATATCTTCGAGGAGCCAGCTCGGGTTTCTTCAGCGGCTAGTGCACTTTTACGCCTTCGCCAAGAATCTTGTTCAGTGGGACAATATGCGCTTCAGTCCTGTATCCTCACAGCTGAATTGAGCTGGAACAATGAGGCCTGGTCGCAACCTTTTTGCATGGCCTCTCTGACCGAGTGAAGGACGAATTAGCAGGAAGAGCCAACTCCGCCGTTCTGGACGATGTAATTTACTTGTGCAATCAGATTGACATTCGTTTCTAGGAGAGGTCCCTAGAAAAAAGACGCCAGCACCCCCTAGGTCCTAGTCAGCCAGAACTCTTCCCCCGTGGAGCATTCTCTGCCTGCTGAGGAACCTATGCAGCTGGGCCCTACCAGACTAACCCCCAAAGAACGTGCTAGACGCAGAACTCTGGGCTTGTGTCTTTATTGTGGGGGCAAGGATCATTTTCGTGACTCCTGCTTGCTTCGTCCGGGAAACGCTCGGGTCTAATACATTTGGAAGGTAGAGTATTGGACCCAGAAACATCACCTTCTCATCTTCTTCTTCCGGTGTTCCTCCATGTAGGCCCTTCTCCCCAATCGGTCCTAGCATATCTGGACTCCGGGGCTGCCAGCAATTTTATGGACTGGAGAACTGCTTCTTCAATGAAGCTTACCCTTTCTCCTCTCACTGCACCACTGGTAGTCTCGGCAATTGATGGCACAGTGCTCTCAGGGGGCCCTATACGTTTCCAGACACTATCTATTAGGATGTCGGTAGGGATACTCCACCAGCCTCTACCCCCATTGTATTGGGCCTTCCTTGGCTACAGCTCCACTCTCCACATGTGGACTGGGTCTCTGGGCAGATCCTGGCTTGGGGTCCTTCGTGTTTCTCGTCCTGTATTCTCAAGGTGGTCCCCAAGGAGAGACTTCCCATTGCTACCACATCCGTATCTTCTGATCTTCCCGCGGTATACAGCGATTACCGGGATGTGTTCTGTAAAAAGTCTGCTGAGGTGCTTCCTCCCCACAGATCTTTTGACTGTGCCATTGACCTTGTCCCTGGAGCAACTCTGCCCAGGGGTCGTACCTACCCTCTGTCCATTCCAGAGACCCAGGCCATGTCTGAGTATGTCGCAGAGAATCTGGAGAGAGGTTTCATCTGGAAATCCTCGTCGCCTGCAGGAGCAGGGTTCTTTTTCGTTGCTAAAAAGGATGGTACCCTCAGACCCTGCATCGACTATCGAGGGATAAACGCAGTGACCATCAAAAACCGATACCCCTTACCTCTAATATCTGAGCTATTCGACAGGTTGAAGGGGGCTTCCATTTTCACCAAGTTGGATCTCAGAGGTGCATACAATCTCATTAGAATACGGGAAGGTGACGAATGGAAGACTGCGTTTAACACTAGGGGCGGGCATTACGAATACCTGGTTATGCCTTTTGGTTTGTGTAATGCTCCAGCTGTGTTCCAGAACTTTGTCAATGAAATCTTCAGGGATCTACTGTATCAGTTTGTTGTCATCTATCTGGATGATATTCTCATCTTTTCCGAAAATCTGCTTGCTCACAGAAACCATGTCTGCACCGTTCTTCAGCGCCTTAGAGAGAATAATCTCTATGCCAAGCTGTTTTTTTTTTTTTTTCAGTGTTTTTTTTGCTGTCTTTTTGGTCTCTTAGGAACGACTTTAAACTTCACTGTCTGAACTTCATATGCATGACTCTCAGCTGATGAAATGGGGGCCCTAGTGGATTCTGATCAATACATCGTTTCATTAATTGCCTATGAGGTGGTTGTGCCTCTTGTACAAAGATTTTTTTGATTCTACTAAAGGTATTTTTCACTTTCCACCATAATGATCAGTATAGCTGCCCTCCCAAACTCATTAATCCTTAAATTAAACCTTCCCATTTCTTATTTATTTCATTTTTTTTCCTTTGCATTAAGGATTACACAAACCTATACCCCTCTGTGGCCATATATGACGGGTACTGCCAATGTGAGAGAGACGCAGTTGAACTATCCTATACCATTGACGCCAATTATTGGCTTCGATTATTGAATTTGATTTTGTCTCATATATGAGGCAGCCTGGTAAGTATATAAATATAACTCTATTATGGTTATTGCTGTTCTATTTGATCAAGGAATACTTTTGGATGCCTTTTGAGCTGTATGATTTACTTATCCATTGTCATGGTTATGCAATAGAGTTTTTTTGTCAGCTTACCTGTCTCCATGTGTTCATCTCTAAAGACCAGCTGTCTCTCACCTGACTGCTTTTATTAACTCTCCTCTAGCATAGCTCCACCCCAGCTCCTATCAGAGAACTCTATATTAACCTCTGCACTGCAGGCCAGCCCTGCTGATCAACCTTTGTGTGTTTGGCTTCCTGTTCCTGCCTGCCATGTGCTCTATGTTTGTTTCTGTTACCGACCTTGGCGTGTTCTCTACTATTCCTGTCTGCTCGTGACCCTGACCTTTGGCGTGTCCCCGACCATCCCTGTTTGCCTGTGACCCTGAACCTTGGCGTGTACTCTGTTGTCCTTGTCTGCTTGTGGCCCTGACCTTGGATTATTCCTTTACTATCCCTATCCTCCTGTTGCCTACTGTGGGTGTGAGCTGGGGGACCCTGGGGGTCGTGACCTGGAGCCAGTTGCAGCCCAGTCCATCCTCACCACTAGAGGCTCTGGTGAACACCTGCTGGCTCTTAGACTCCGCGCCCCAGGGAATCCTACGCTCTAACCCCAGTGGGATCCGTGTTGGTGTTCCAGCGGCCCTGCCTTCCTTACACCCAGACTCCCATCCGCAGCAGTCAGCCGTAGGGTCCACTACCTTGCGTTGCACTCCTGATCCCAACGGTGTGCATCTGTCACCTAGCCTCAAGGTGACCTGACAGTTTGATCAGCCATGGACCCGGCTGATGTGCCGCTTCCTGCAGCCGATCCATTGCAGGGCATAGTTCACAGACTCGAGACCCAGGAATCTAATCAGACTCAGGTGATGCTATTCCTTAAGGATCTGGCTTCCCGCTTCGAGCAGCTCCAGGCCTCCTTGGGAAACCCGAACCTGCAGCCTCAAGTACAATCAGCAGCTGCACCTATCGCACCAGTCGCAGCCACACATTCATATTTACTGCCAGCTCCGTCCCGTTTCTCTGGGGACTCCGAGGCCTGCAGGGGCTTCCTCAGCCAACGCACCATTCATTTTGAGCTCCAGCCTCAAAACTTTCTGTCTGATTGGGGCTAAGGTAGCCTATATCATTTCCCTCCTCTCTGGTGAAGTTTTAGCTTGGGCTGCCCCCCTGTGGGAGAAGAATGACCCAGTGGTTTCCAGCCTGTCCGACTTCTTGAAGCTTTTTCATAATATCTTCGAGGAGCCAGCTCGGGTTTCTTCAGCGGCTAGTGCACTTTTACGCCTTCGCCAAGAATCTTGTTCAGTGGGACAATATGCGCTTCAGTCCTGTATCCTCACAGCTGAATTGAGCTGGAACAATGAGGCCCTGGTCGCAACCTTTTTGCATGGCCTCTCTGACCGAGTGAAGGACGAATTAGCAGGAAGAGCTACCCCCGCCGGTCTGGACGATGTAATTTCCTTGTGCAATCAGATTGACATTCGTTTCCAGGAGAGGTCCCTAGAAAAAAAGACGCCAGCACCCCCTAGGTCCTAGTCAGCCAGAACTCTTCCCCCGTGAAGCATTCTCTGCCTGCTGAGGAACCTATGCAGCTGGGCCCTACCAGACTAACCCCCAAAGAACGTGCTAGACGCAGAACTCTGGGCTTGTGTCTTTATTGTGGGGGCAAGGGTCATTTTCGTGACTCCTGCTCGCTTCGTCCGGGAAACGCTCGGGTCTAATACATTTGAAAGGTAGAGTATTGGACCCAGAACCATCACCTTCTCGTCTTCTTCTTCCAGTGTTCCTCCATGTAGGCCCTTCTCCCCAATCGGTCCTAGCATATCTGAACTCCGGGGCTGCCGGCAATTTTATGGACTGGAGAACTGCTTCTTCAAAGGAGCTTACTCTTTCTCCTCTCACTACACCACTGGTAGTCTCGGCAATTGATGGCACAGTGCTCTCAGGGGGCCCTATACGTTTCCAGACGCTATCTATTAGGATGTCGGTAGGGATACTCCACCAGCCTCTACCCCCATTGTATTGGGCCTTCCTTGGCTACAGCTCCACTCTCCACATGTGGACTGGGTCTCTGGGCAGATCCTGGCTTGGGGTCCTTCGTGTTTCTCGTCCTGTCTTCTCAAGGTGGTCCCCAAGGAGAGACTTCCCATTGCTACCACATCCATATCTTCTGATCTTCCTGCGGCATACAGCGATTACCGGGATGTGTTCTGTAAGAAGTCTGCTGAGGTGCTTCCTCCCCACAGATCTTTTGACTGTGCCATTGACCTTGTCCCTGGAGCAACTCTGCCCAGGGGTCGTACCTACCCTCTGTCCATTCCAGAGACCCAGGCCATGTCTGAGTATGTCGCCGAGAATCTGGAGAGAGGTTTCATCCGGAAATCCTCGTCGCCTGCAGGAGCAGGGTTCTTGTTCGTTGCTAAAAAGGATGGTACCCTCAGACCCTGCATCGACTATCGAGGATTAAACGCAGTGACCATCAAAAACCGATACCCCTTTCCTCTAATATCTGAGCTATTCGACAGGTTGAAGGGGGCTTCCATTTTCACCAAGTTGGATCTCAGAGGTGCATACAATCTCATTAGAATACGGGAAGGTGACGAATGGAAGACTGCGTTTAACACTAGGGGCGGGCATTACGAATACCTGGTTATGCCTTTTGGTTTGTGTAATGCTCCAGCTGTGTTCCAAAACTTTGTCAGTGAAATCTTCAGGGATCTACTGTATCAGTTTGTTGTCATCTATCTGGATGATATTCTGCACCGTTCTTCAGCGCCTTAGAGAGAATAATCTCTATGCCAAGCTGGAGAAATGTTCCGAGGTCCTGTTTCTGGGATGTTTTGTTTCTAGTTTGGGTCTTCGCATGAATCCCGGAAAGGTCTCAGCCATTACCAACTGGCCCCTTCCTGCTAGCATCAAGGCCACACAGCGCTTTCTTGGCTTCACAAATTATTATAGGCAGTTCATAAGGAATTACTCTTCTATTGCCGTGCCTATTATCGCTTTAACTAAGAAGGGTGCGAATGCCAAAGACGGCCTTCCGAGGCTGTCTCTGCGTTTCACGATCTGAAACAGGCCTTTGTTTCTGGACCTCTCTTGAGGAGACCAAATCCTGGGGACCCATTTTTTATTGAAGTAGACGCATCTTCGATGGGGGTGGGAGCTGTGCTTCTTCAGTTCTTTGAGAAGAGACGTCAACCATGTGCGTTCTTCTCCAAAAAAATTTCTCAGGCAGAGAGAAATTATGCCATTGGTGATCGGGAACTTCTCGCAATTAAATTGGCGTTGGAAGAGTGGCGTCATCTCTTGGAGGGTTCCCCTCACTCCATTACAATCTTTACTGATCACAAGAATCTACAATATCTACAGAATGCTAAACGTCTGAACCCCAGACAGGCCAGGTGGAGTCTCTTCTTTTCTCGTTTTAAATTCACGATTACGTACAAACCTGGTTCCTGCAAAGGTCGGGCTGATGCGCTCTCTAGGTCATTTGACACTTTGGACGAGAAGTCCACCCCTGATCCTGAGCCGATCATTCTGACCTCATGCATTGTTGCCCATTTTACCACCCTGGAATCAAAAATTCCTCCTGGCAAGACCTTTGTTCCCACGGAGCTAAGAGCTAAGATCCTTTGTTGGGGACATGATTCCAAGGTGGCAGGTCATGCTGGGTTCCTCCGATCCTTCCTGCTCTTCAGTCGTCTCTACTGGTGGCCTAACCTCCGCTCGGATGTTAAGGATTACGTTAAGGCTTGTCATGTCTGTGCTCAGTCTAAATCTTCCACACAAGCCCCTGCTGGTTTTCTCATGCCCTTGCCCATTCCTAAGGAGCACTGGTCTCACATCGCCATGGATTTTATCACCGATCTTCCACTGTCGGAGAATAATACAGCCATTTGGTTGGTAATGGATCGGTTCTCCAAGATGGCTCATTTTGTTCCTCTTCCTGGTCTCCCTTCTGCCTCTGCCTTGGTTCCCATTTTTGTACAAGAGATTTTCCGCCTTCATGGTGTTCCTTCCCATGTCGTTTCGGACAGGGGTGTTCAGTTTACGTCCCGTTTTTGGAGAGCCTTTTGCAAATCCCTCAACATTACCTTGGATTTTACCTCTTCTTACCATCCCCAATCCAATGGCCAGACTGAGAGGGTTAATCAGGAGTTGGAGGTCTTTCTCCGTACCTTGGTCTCGGCTCATCACGATGATTGGGCATCACTACTCCCGTGGGCAGAGTTCTCCCACAATAATCATGTCAACGTCAGTTCTGAGAAAACACCCTTTATCACTGTTTATGGAAGACATCCCCAACTCCCTCTTCCTATGACCTGTTCTTCCGACATTCCAGCCTTGGCTACTGTTCAGGAATCATTCAATTCCATGTGGGCTGACGTTCATGATTCCCTCTAGAAAGCTGCCAACAAATTCAAGAGTTTTGCTGACCGTCGCAGGCGTAAGCCGCCTTCTCTTCAGCCAGGAGACAAAGTCTGGCTCTCCGCCAGGAACATCAAACTCCGGGTTCCTTCTCTCAAATTTGCCCCAAGATTCATTGGTCCGTACACCATAACTTCTAAACTGAATCCGGTTTGTTTCAAGTTCCAGATTCCCAAAAGCCTCAAAATCTCTAACTCCTTCCATGTTGCCCTTCTGAAGCCTTTAGTCCTCAATAAGTTCTCTCGTCCTCTCTCTACCGCAGCGCTGGTCTCTGAGGATAATCAGGAGTACGAGGTTAGCCAAATTTTGGATTCCCGACTCTGTAGAGGCATTCTCCATCACCTCGTGCATTGGAAGGGGTTTGGTCCTGAGGAGAGGTCGTGGATCAAGGCTTCTGAGGTCTTTGCACCTCATCTGTTGAGGAAGTTTCATTTGAAGTTCCCCTCTAAACCTGGTCCCAGGCGGGGAAGGGGGAGGCCTCGTAAGAGGGGGGGGGGGTACTGTCATGGTTATGCAATGCTGTTCTATTTGATCAAGGAATACTTTTGGATGCCTTTTGAGCTGTATGATTTACTTATCCATTGTCATGGTTATGCAATAGAGTTTGTTTGTCAGCTTACCTGTCTCCATGTGTTCATCTCTAAAGACCAGCTGTCTCTCACCTGACTGCTTTTATTAACTCTCCTCTAGCATGGATCCACCCCAGCTCCTATCAGAGAACTCTATATTAACCTCTGCACTGCAGGCCAGCCCGGCTGATTAACCTTTGTGTGTTTGGCTTCCTGTTCCTGCCTGCCGTGTGCTCTATGTTTGTTTCTGTTACCGACCTTAGCGTGTTCTCTACTATTCCTGTCTGCTCGTGACCCTGACCTTTAGCGTGTCCCCGACCATCCCTGTTTGCCTGTGACCCTGAACCTTGGTGTTTACTCTGTTGTCCTTGTCTGCTTGTGGCCCTGACCTTGGCATATTCCTTTACTATCCCTATCCTCCTGTTGCCTACTGTGGGTGTGAGCTGGGGGACCCTGGGGGTCGCGACCTGGAGCTAGTTTCAGCCCAGTCCATCCTCACCACTAGAGGCTCTGGTGAACACCTGCTGGCTCTTAGACTCCGTGCCCCAGGGAATCCTACGCTCTAACCCCAGTGGGATCCGTGTTGGTGTTCCAGCGGCCCTGCCTTCCTTACACCCGGACTCCCATCTGCAGCAGTCAGCCGTAGAGTCCACTACCTTGCGGTGCATTCCTGATCCCAACGGTGTGCATCTGTCACCTAGCCTCAAGGTGACCTGACATCCATACATATAATATCTGTGAAATGTATTAATTACAACAGTATATTTTATTTTTGTTTTGTTTTTTTTCTTCTATTATCTACAGTACACCTAATCTTATTATATTGCCAAAACTCCTGAGGAAGCTCCGAAGTGAGCAAAACATGTAGAGTGGCTGCATAGTCAAGTGGTATTTTTTCGATCATTTGTCCATCAGTCAATGTGGCGTCTTTGATATCCAAATATTGTTTTTAAGTGATAAATTGCTCTGTTCATATACCTGTTTTAAATACTTTTTATGGATAAAGTCATACATGTTATTCTACTGTATCTACTGTAGTATACGAGCACCTTAAAATTCCCGGGGGTTTCTAACCCCCTTTCCCCCCCTCTCTTTCTCTGGACCAATTCTTGTTTAACTGTTGACATTGTTTGCAGCATTGATGCCACGTCAATTTTCGGATGGCGGTCTGGAGGGCCGACAGTGGGGAAGGAGCCAGGGCCTCTTTTCTGACTTAGAGAGGTTCACTTTTCTTAGTTACAGCTTCCGCGTCCCCGTTCCCTTCTGTGTCTCCTGTGCCACCTCCTCCAACACTATATCATTGAAGGTGAGAAAGGGCTGAGATCTCACCCCTTTCTGCAGGGCACACCAGATAGAACCTGTACTCACTCCTCCAATTAATTGATCTTGTGGGAGCTTGTCTGGAACACCTATGTCAGCACACCCTTGCAGGTCCTTTTTTCTCCAATCGATTCCACAACTTCTGGGTGGCTACAGCAAAGTGCATAAGGCTCTCATCCTCCTGCTGCCTGCAGATGAAGAATCTGCGTCTTAGCTCAGTTAGGGTTACATTCTCCCTGAATAGGCCCTCTAATCATGCCACAATTTTCTCTAGACTGGCACATGCATCTTCTGGTAGAACCATTACTACCTGGCAGGTGTCATCTTTCAATGAATTGAGACCCAATTCTGCAACCAGCCTGGTGGGTACTTGATAAAGGTGGACAGCACTCTCCAGCCTCTCCTCCCCCTCTGACAGGAAGATGTTAGACCCATTAAATTTGAGCACTAGAGCATATACATACAGAATTTTTTCTTGGCGAACAACATGGCCCCTGGCCAAAATTGCTCTTGAGACTGAGCAACAGTCATCAATATTAGTACTATATTACATATTAAGGGGAGTCTAGCTATGGGCGATAGCTACCGGATATGATTATTTGTGACTGTTTATGGAATGTAATTCCTAATGTTGTTCATTTGTGATGTTTGTTTAAATGACAATAAAAACTTTTTCAACCCTAAATTTGAGCACTAGAGCCAGGGCTGCTCCCAGTGGAGCCACGGTGGCCCCTACTCCCCCGTCCGCGGCAGCCGTAAAATGAGGCATAGCCTTCCGACTTTATGTCAAGTGTAGGCTGCAGGGGCCCAGGTGGTAGACACCCCAGAGGAAAGGTATGGCACACACACAGTGGTTGGAGTTGTAGGAAATGTATTGTCAAATATGTTCCAGGATACAGTAACAGAGTCTTTGCAGCGGCTCAGACTGGCAGCAACACTCACCGAAGGTAACACAGGGGGGAGGCGGTTAGCAAAGTGTGGCTAAGCACTAACAGTGGAATGGTTTGGCTCAGTAGCTCTAGCAACAGTCCCTATTCTATCCCTCCTCCTCCGGAACCTCTCCTTATAGGCACACTCTCTCTATCCTGTCCTTGACCTAGCCACACGCAAAATGTGCGCCAACTTCAGTGAGCCAGTGCTTTTATAAACACTGCCATCACTAAAGATGGCCGCTGGGGTCATCTGGGTGACAGTGTCAAATAGGACAGCAGCCCACTCAATGACACGTATGGAGGCCTAAGAGCAATGTGCATTCCTCCTGTCCTCTACTCCCCCCCTGCAGGGTGACTGACACAGACAAGTAGAAAGTAGATAGTAAGACAAAAAGCTTACCATTTACACATCCTATCTCATCACTAAGGCCGTCATAGTCATGTTATTGGTTGCACCACTGACTGCTGTTAATACACTTGCCATCATTGCACTGGAACTGATCCAGGCTGCAGGTTGGTCTTTCTATAACTACACAATAAGCATGCATTCAGAAAAGTTTTGAAACAGAGCTCCTCTTTAATAAGCCATGAAACTTCAGGTTCTGTTAAAAAACTGCTACTTTTGTTTTAGGTGTAGTGGAGCTCTCAGTATAGCACTGCGATATATGTTGCGGAAACAGACACAATAAATGATCATAGAAAGCCCCAATTACCTTGACATTTCCGTCCATGCACAAGTTGATAGCCCTTTGGACAAAAACACTTATAACCGATCTTAAGGTCCTTGCAGATATGAGAACATCCACCATTGCTTTTCAAACACTCGTTTTTCCCTTTAGAAGAAAAATGGAGATATTTGTGTCAGTTGGTCAAAATGAAAGTTTGTTAAGAAGCTACGGAGAAGGAGTAATAACACTGATCTACTGTACAAAAGCAAGTCCGGAGCAAAAAAAAAAAGCAGAGGTCAGACATGACAGTGTGAAGAGGGGAGGCAAGCTTTGAAGGGTAGGTTGTTTGTGTGAGGGGGCTTATATATACACACACAACAGAATGATGTAGCGCAACTTACAAAAAATAACCACAATATAATAAAAGTGCAAACAATTGTGCAAAAATGTGTACAAAAAAAAATTATATATATAATATATATATATAAAAAAAAATTTATATATTATAAGATGGATGGATGGATTATTAGATATCCAATCCCAACAGCATACATGCAGGAAGAAAAAGCACACAGATCTAGTGCTCTCCGTTTAAACTTCACATTTATTTAGAAAAAGGTAAAATATGGCACTTACAAAAATGGCACTATAGTCAGTGCTAACCATGAATCGCGTGTCTGTCATATACAATCACAGGATCCTTAGATGCAGAGATGATCGCGGGATGACGCCATATACTGTATGTGAAAACCTTGTTCTATATGTCCTATATGTATGTTACATCCAAACCTCGGAACTCCCTACTGAGGTGGTTAGCCTGGGCATCCATTAGAGCTCTGAGGACACAGGAGACAGCTTCCCATCCACCTTACCTGTTTTTGTCATTTTCATTGCTAGGACTTGTTGAAGCAATGGATGTCATGGCAGCTGGGTGGTTGTTGGTCTTTATAGGTGGTGGAAATTTAGGCTAAGTTAATCGTTTGGGACCCATCGGTAATATGTGTTCCTCTGGTGCATTCCTGTTTAACTGGAATATGGAAATGGTGGCACTGCAGATAGTGTGTTATCTCTGAACTGGTGTGTTGCAGCTGGAGGTCTTTTGTGGTAAAAGGTCCCGCAGTGTATAATGGAACATAGTTTTGTGTGCCTTTAAAGACCAACAGGCTTAGCGGTGATTTGTTTCTTTAAGGAATGCTTCTCCTTTATGTTAACCACTTCAATACCGGGCACTTTTACCCCCTTCCTGCCCAGGCCAGTTTCCAGCTTTCTGCACTGTAACACTTTGAATGACAGTTGCACAGTCATGCAACACTGTAACCATAAGATTTTTTTTTTCACACAAATAGAGCTTTCTTTTGGTGTTATTTAGTCACCGCTGGGTTTATTTTTTTGCTAAATAAATGAAAAAACATGGAAAATTTTGAAAAATTATTTTTATTTAGTCTGTAGGAAAGTTATAGAGTCCACAAACTATGGTATATACCGTATCTCAGAAAAGTGAGTACACCCCTAACATTTTTGTAAATATTTTATTTCATTTTTATTATCTTTTCATGTGACAACACTGAAGAAATGACACTTTGCTACAATGTAAAGTAGTGAGTGTACAGCTTGTATAACAGTGTAAATTTGCTGTCCCCTCAAAATAACTCAACAGACAGCCATTAATGTCTAAACCGCTGGCAACAACAGTGAGTACACCCCTAAGTGAAAATGTCCAAATTGGGCCCAGTTAGCCATTTTTCCTCCCCGGTGTCATGTGACTCGTTAGTGTTACAAAGTCTCAGGTGTGAATAGGGAGCAGGTGTGCTAAATCTGGTGTTATCGCTCTCACTCTCTCATACTGGTCACTGGAAGTTCAACATGGCACCTCATGGCAAAGAACTCTCTGAGGATCTGAAAAAAAAAGAATTGTTGCTCTACATAAAGATGGCCTAGGCTATAAGAAGATTGCCAAGACCCTGAAACTGAACTGCAGCACGGTGGCCAAGGCCATACAGCGGTTTAACAGGACAGGTTACACTCAGAACAGGCCTCGCCATGGTTGAACCAAAGAAGTTGAGTGCACGTGCTCAGCGTCATATCCAGAGGTTGTCTTTTCGGAAAGAGACGTATGAGTGCTGCAAGCATTGCTGCATAGTTTTAAGGGGTGGCGTGGTCAGCCTGTCAGTGTTCAGACCATATGCTGCACACTGCATCAAATTGATCTGCATGGCGGTCTTCCCAGAAGGAAGCCTTTTGTAAAGATGATGCACAAGAAAACCCTCAAACAGTTTGCTGAAGACAAGCAGACTAAGGACATGGATTACTGGAACCATGTCCTGTAGTCTAATGAGACCAAGATAAACTTATTTGGTTCAGATGGTGTCAAGTGTGTGTGGCGGCAATCAGGAGAGGAGTACAAAGACAAGTGTGTATTGTCTACAGTCAAGCATGGTGGTGGGAGTGTCATGGTCTGGGGCTGCATGAGTGCTGCCAGCACTGGGGAGCTACACTTCATTGAGGGAACCATGAATGCCAACATGTACTGTAACACACTGAAACAAAGCATGATCCCCTCTCTTCAGAGACTGGGCCGCAGGGCAGTATTTTAACATAACGACCCCAAACACACCTCCAAGACGACCACTGCCTTGCTAAAGAAGCTGAGGGTAAAGGTGATGGACTGGCCAAGCATGTCTACAGACCTAAACCCTATTGAGCATCTGTGGGGCAGCCTCAAATGGAGGGTGGAGGAGCGCAAGGTCTCTAACATTCACCAGCTCTGTGATGTCGTCATGGAGGAGTGGAAGAGGACTCCAGTGGCAACCTGTGAAGCTCTGGTGAACATCATGCCAAAGAGGGTTAAGGCAATGCTGGAAAATAATGGTGGCCACACACAATATTGACACTTGAGCCCAATTTAGACATTTTCACTTAGGGGTGTACTCACTTTTGTTGCCAGCAGTTTAGACATTAATGGCTGTGTGTTGAGTTATTTTGAGGGGAGAGCAAATTTACACTGTTATACAAGCTGTACACTCGCTTCTTTACATTGTAGAAAAGTGTAATTTCTTCAGTGTTGTCACATGAAAATATATAATAAAATATTTACAAAAATGTGAGGGGTGTACTGACTTTTGTGAGATACTGTATATATACATATGAAAATCGATGGACTATCTCATTTCTTGAGGCCCGAAAATGCCCAGACAGTACAAATACCCCCAAATGACTCCTTTTTGGAAAGTAGACAGGTCAAAGGTATTTAGTAAGAGGCATGGCAAGTTTTTTTTAAGTTGTCATTTTTTGTCACAATTATTTGGAAAATTAAAAAAAAAAAAAAAAAAAGAAATGTTCACAATTTTCTTTTTTACATACGGTCACCAGTGCAGTACAGCATTATCATATAACTGGTGTGGCTGTTATCAGGGACGCTGACTGGTGAAAGTACAATAATGTTTTTTCAATTTTTTATTTATTTGTTATCACATTTTTTCATTTTTTTCTTTTTTTTTAATGATTTTTTTTTTCTAATGCCGCGTACACACGAACGGTTTTGCCGTTGGACTAAACTCCGAACGTTTCTCCGACGGAACTCCGAAGGAATTCCATTCAAGCGATCTTGCCTACACACGGTCAAACCAAAGTCCGACCAAAGTCCGACCCTCCAGAACGAGGTGACGTACACCACGTATGGTACGATGGCACTAGAAAAAGGAAGTGCAATAGCCATCGTGCCATCCTTTGGGCTCCTTTTGCTAATCTCGTGTTAGTAGAAGTTTGGTGAGAGACAATTCGCTCTTTTCAGCTTTCATGCTTTTCAGTCCATTACTGCTCTTTAGTTTGTGCTTGTGGGATTTGTATCTGCTTTTCAGTGCATGTAGTCTGTTCATATCTGGTTATCAGTGCGTTCTTGTCCGCTTGTTTCTGATTTGCAGCTCGCTCTTCACAGGCCTTGCTGTTCTTCAGTGCGTTCTGTTAGTTCATTCTGACCAGCCAACCGTTTTGAAGCCATTTGGCGGGTACCTACTCGTCGTAGAGTTCGTGCTTTGTGTAGGCTTGGTGTTGGGGTCCATTCTTTGACCCAAGCCTAGTCCATGAACAGGGTGGGGAGGAGTTCACGGACCAAGAATTGGTTACTCCAGCGTGACCAATTCTCTCATATGCCTTTGCTTCGTGAGATCCGTGAAAATAATCCTGATGATTTCAGGAACTTTCTCAGGATGACCGAACACGTTTTTCACCGTCTGTTGGCTTTGCTGACCCCTTATATTATGAAGCAGGACACCTGCATGCGGCAAGCCATCACTCCGGAGCAGAGGCTAGTCGCCAGCTTGCGGAACTTGGCGACTGGGAGAAGTCTACAGGACCTCAAGTTCTCTACAGGCATCTCCCCCCAGGCTCTGGGGATCATTATCCCAGAGACCTGTTCTGCTATTATTCAGGTCCTGCAGAAGGACTATATTAAGGTAAGTTTTGTCCTTTAACATCACATTCTATTGTATTTAATGTTTGCTAATGTTTTGTATTTCTTTCATCATTCCCTAATTACCATGATTGTAATATGCTGTGAATGTCCTCTTTGTCCTCATGCATGCTGTAATCTTTTAATGCTCCTTTTTTGGCCTACATGCATATTTGCCTTCACTAACCTCCCCAGCATTCTATCCTGGGCCCATATACACCTGTAGCCTAGTCACTTCATGTATTTTGTCAGCTCCATAATAGTGCTTTACCCTAAACACCCCCTAAAATGTCTACAAATGTTATTGTTATCATGAAATTCAGGCAGAGTGCCAGAGGCTTTTTTTGTGGGGCCCAAACTCATCTCAAACGCTACCCCCTTCCTAAAATTTTGACAATGGGCCATCAGAGGGGGGGATTAATCTGATAAGTGGGCCTTATATTTTTGTCTTTAAATACGCCTTAAAATAAAAGTTATACTGATGTTGGCCAAGAATGTTTGTGTCTAATCTGCTTGCAATGTTATGTGCAAAAGTACTCATATTTTTTTCCTGTTTTGACTCCACAGTTTCCTTCAACGCCACAGGAATGGCAGACTGTGGCCTCCCATTTTGTCAACCGTTGGGACTTTCCCAACTGTGGAGGGGCTATAGATGGGAAGCACGTCCACGTCCTGCCACCACCCCATTCGGGGTCATACTATTTCAACTATAAGGGGTTTCATAGTATAGTGTTAATGGCGGTGGTGACGGCACGATATGAGTTCTTCTATGTGGACGTGGGGAAGAATGGCCGGATGTCGGATGGAGGAGTCTTTGCCCAGACAGAGTTTTACCAACAGCTCCAGAGTGGTGGTCTGGGATTGCCACCTAATGCGGACAACGTTGATGGACTCCTGTTTGTCTTCCTTGCTGATGAAGCATTCGGTCTGGGTGAGCATCTGATGAGGCCAATCCCCCAGTGGACCCTCAGCCTGGAGAGAAGGGTTTTTAACTACCGGCTGGCCAGAGCCAGAAGAGTCACGGAGAATGCCTTTGGGATAATGGCCAGCCAGTTCCACCTGTTTCTGACAGCCATACACATGGCGGAGTATAAACTCAACCACATAATCTTATGCTGCTGCATATTGCACAACTTTTTACGGAAAAATTCACAAAAATTATATAGCCTCAGTTGGGCCTGAGGCAGGACTTATTACTTCCAATCCTCCGATGGGCCTGGATACTGGCCGTTCTGGCTTGGCACCCCAAAGCACCTGTGCAGTTTGGGACAAATATGTTAATTATTTTACGGGTAGGGGGGCCATTGCAATGCCAGACACTGTCTAAAGATTTTTTTACAAATTAAAAAATTAGATCTGATAAAATCTTGCATTTTCTTTATAGCTTGTGTTCCTTTTTGGCTGTCTCCTATAGGTTCTCCTAGTGCACTTGTAGTGCCAAGTGGATTTTCCTAGTAAATAAGCCCCATTGTCACTGTAAACACAAAATTACTTCCAAGCCCCACATTGTTGATCGAAAAAATTTTACTCTGTGCACATTCATATGTGCGTTGAAAACATTTGTAGAAACTTTTTTTTTTTCTAGATTCTTTTTTTTTTTTTTTTTTTTTTTAGAAACAGGCATGTTTTAAAGCATAACATACACATAATACATAACATACACAACTCTGGAACTTGAAGATGCACACAAGATGCACACAAAACGAGTCCAAATGGGTATTTCATTCCTGATCTCATGCCTAATGTCAACATGTGCTGTCTCCCATCATGGGGAATCAATGGACGTGTTTTGGGGGTGCAACCCCTTCCTCTCACCTACTAGAGTTACGAGGAAGGGGTTGTACCCACAAAACGCGTACATTGAGATCCCCTGATGGCAGATAGCACATGTTGACACACCGTGTGCATCTTCAAAATTTGGCTTTTAAAATGTCAAAAACTAAAATTGTTTGAAGTCCAACAAATGGGAAAATGTCTTGGATTTTTAGAAAAATTAGATTCTCCCCAACACATCTATCATGTTCTTCATTTGTTGTTCCATAACATTCATTTTCTTCCTTATAATGTCTATTTCCCCATTCCACATCATGATGTCGTGGATCAGCCTTTGGGCACTGTCACTTGTGAAACATGTATTATAAATATGCAGGCATACATATATTACCTGAAGCTGGGGTGTCAGACACTCACCGGTCTGGGTGTCAATCTCTCCCACTTCCTCCACCTCTCCTTCCTCAAGATCCTAAGGGCTAATTTCCCCTTCTTCGTGATGTGGGGGGTCCCTGGTCTCCTCTTTTCTCCCCTATAAGAATGAAACAAAAGGTATACTTAGCACACAGATATTTCAGTGCAGAAATAGGAATATGAAACATTGCTGGGAAGTGGGGTACAATTGTCTGTTTTGGGCATTGTTCCAAGCTGAAGACATGTGTGGGACACCTTTAAAAGTTTGTTCTTGTGTCTCACACTAGTGTTCCTGAGTCCAGATGTGTAAACAGCTGCTGAGTGTCCTCTCCTTACATTACACTGAATCAAGCTTGCATTTCATTCAAGTTACAAACACATCTAGACAGCAATGTACAATACTTAATTTTAGAAAAATAGGCATGACCAAATGTATTTAACCTGTATCTGCCAAAAACATCGTATTAAATGAACGAAGGATGTCTGCCCAAAACATTGTATTTAATGAACGAACAATGTTTCCTACGATCAATTACTGTGCCCACGAACATGAAAGTCGCCATTTTAAACTGTACAACAGTAAAGAAAAGCACATGGAGCAGCATGCAAGTAATAATAGTGATATGAACAAGCGACAAGTACTTACTTTTTTAAAGAACTTTCTTTATTCTTCTATACTGATCTGGCTCCCTTAGTTTAAGGTCTGACCAGTGTTTCCTTAATTGGTCCTTTGACCGTCGTACCCCAAAATTTTGTCATGATCTTCGCCTTGCGCAAATTCGAGTTGGTGTACGGTCCATGCTTCCCGTCATAGACGTTCCTCCACAATATCTCCACCATCTCCACCATTTCTTCAAAGGCCACATTGGAGGCCTTAAATCTCCTCCTCCGGGATCGGCTAGTTTCGGGCTCCGGGCTTTCCTCGTTACTGCTATTAGCAGACACCTGCTGTGTCTCCGCCATGTTGCTCCTACTGCGCACTGAAGAGAGAAGGGGCAGGGAATATTTGCAAAAAAGGACATCAGGGGCGGGCGACGCGGACAGAGTTTCACGCATGCGCAGTGTATATCAAGCTAACACGCATGTGTCGTACGTACGATCTGTGTGTGGAAGGAGGAAGACGAACGGAAGTGGCAAGTGTACTAAACGAAGGTAAAATTTGAACTTGGCCCATCACAGTGGCCTATACTGCTTCAAGATTGAGGCCTATATTGGGATAAGATGAATCAAAGATGAATCACTTCAAGGACCCATAATTCATGGGCAGTTTCATAGACAGATACAGGGAGATGAGGAACTTGTGGGAGGTGAAACACAGCTTATATTATAATAAACAAGCTAGGAGGACAACGCTGGAGACACTTCTGGAATTTGTGAAGACTCGGGTCCCGATGCAAACATCAAGTTTGTGGAAAATAAAATTGGGATCTTGAGGGGCACGTATAAGAAGGAGCATAATAAAATCAAGAAATCCCTCAGATCAGGAGCATCAGCAGCGCAAGTGTATGTCCCCAGGCTGTGGTACTTCAACAAACTGCGGTTTCTGGACGACCAGGCTGAAGGCAGGGTATCACTTTCTACCCTTCCCTGCAGCCTTCCCTCCACCCTTCCCTCAACCCCAGCAGAGGCTGACTAGGAACAACCTGGGCCTTCCATCCTGGAAGAAGTGGATGCGCCCAGCTGGAGCCAGGTATATTATTTATAGACATATTTATTGTCCTAATATTAATGATGTTAACTAGATGTTTTAATTGATAACTAATTAATCATTTTAAACAAAGTGATTTACATATGAATAGATAGTAGTGGCCAAAATGTTTGGGACAAGAATGAAAAATGCTGGTGTCAGAATGATAGTCTTTTCTATTTATTAACGTTCAATTTGCAAGTCATGAGCTAAAAACTGTGTGTGGTTGATGAAGCAAAAACTCAAACTATGTCTCTTTTTTATACACAGGATGAGATCAGCCAGGAGGAGGGTCCGGAAAGTGGCAGGCAGGAGGTGGCCGTGCCCAGTGACAGCCAGGAGGTGGCCATGCCCAGTGACAGCCAGGAAGTGGCCGTGCCCAGTGACAGCCAGGAGATGGCTGGCTCCAGTAGGAGCCTCACCCAATCCCAGGTGCCTCCCCTCCGCCTTCAAACCAAAAGGCCCAGGAAGGCAACGATGACAGATGAGGCAGCACTGGGCCTCATTAGGGAAGCAAGTGATGTTCTCAGAGGCCCCCCCCCCGACGCTAAAGAGGCCTATGGCTGCTATCTAGCCACAAGATTATTGAAATTGGAGGAGGGCCAACGCTTACTCTGTGAGCGAATTTATTTTGACGCCCTTCAGAAGGGGTTGAGGGGCCAGCTGACAGAGAACAGCCATATATCTGAGCTCGCTCCTCCTCCTGCCACAAGTCCACCACCAGAGCCACAGCCTCCAACGAAGACTGCAGGGAAGGGTGCAGGGAAGGGTGCAGGGAAGAGTGCAGGGAAGGGTGGAGGGAAGGCTGCAGGGAAGCGAAGAAATTGATGGCCTGGGTTCAGTCTGGTCTGACAGAAGATGCAGAATGGTGTAGTACCACAACCTGGGGACATATATGTCATCTGCTGCTGGTCCTGATCTCTGGGAGTCTTGGACCAGATTGGCCTCAAAATTATATAGACTCCTTAAGATAACAATTTTTTTCCCATAGACTTGATGTGTGCCCTGGCGCCAAAAGGCTTTGCAAATTCCCAAAGTTTATCCAGCCTTGCCTTCCTCTTTATTTTGTTAACCAGAATAAATTGATATTTTATTTTGAGAAAATACTTGCCTAGATGTGTTTTTCTAAAAATAGGACAGATTGTTTGTGAGTATGCAGGTACATTTCAAAAAGACAATGTTAACAAGGGACACCAACCTACCTCCTTGAGGTTACAAAAAACAAGATAATAATGTGATTGTGGTAACTTGACACACCAAAAATATATATATATATATATTCTAAAATAAATAATTCTAAACATTATTCTGGAGATGTGGCTTAAAAAAAAAATTATTAACGAGATCACGAGAAATAATAAAGAAATCAGTTTGTGAGAACTCTGTGTGAATATGAGCAGCAAAACAAGTTCATTCTTCTACCATTATAAAGCACAAAAGAATGCGCTGCATTAAAAGATCCCAGAATTTGCAGCGTGAGGAATCCGCTATCTCCATTACGAACGCTAGTTTTACCAGACCGAACGCTTCCGTCTTGTACTTGCTTCAGAGCATGCGCCGTTTTAGGTCCGTCGGAACAGCATACAGACGAGCGTTTTTACCAATAGTAATTAGTTCCAGCGGGAAAATTTAAAACAAGTTCTATATCTAAGTCCATCAGAATATTCGACGGGAAAAGCCAGATGGGGCATACACACGAGTGGATTATATGATAAAAAGCTCCCATCGGACTCTTTCTGTCAGAAATTCTGCTCGTGTGTACGCGGAATTACACAATGTGACCTGAGCAATACAATGTTACCATAGTAACAATGTACTACAGTGCCTTGAAAAAATATTCATACCCCTTGAAATTTTCCACATTTTGTCATGTTACAACCAAAAACGTAAATATATTTTATTGGGATTTTATGTGATAGACTAACACAAAGTGGCAAATAATTGTGAAGTGGAAAGAAAATGATAAATGACTTTAAATATTTTTACAACTACATATATGAAAAGTGTGGCATGCATTTGTATTCAGCCCCCTTGAGTCAATACTTTGTAGAACCACTTTTCGCTGTAATTACAGCTGCAAGTCTTTTTGGGGATGTCTCTACCAGCTTTGCACATCTAGAAAGTGACATTTTTGCCCATTCTTCTTTGCAAAATAGCTCAAGCTCTGTCAGATTGGACAGAGAGTGTCTGTGAACAGCAATTTTCATGTCTTGCCACAGATTCTCAATTGGATTTAGGTCTGGACTTTGGGCCATTCTAACGCATGAATATGCTTTGATCTAAACCATTCCATTGTAGAGTACACTGCTGTGTGCCCTGATAAAAGGTTTTTTTATTCCTTACTTTTAGTCCTTTGGAGCCACCTAGGCCTATTTTGTTACAGGTAAATTTTTTCTATACTTGACCTATTGGCTCTTTTCCCCATCAACACCAAGTGCATTAACTCAGCTACCTCCACTCACAATCTCTAGATTGGGGAAAGGTGACTATGACCGTGATAAATGTTTTTATATGTATAAGGTCCCTCTGACTTGTGTCACTTTTCTCTCACCTCCTCTTTGTTCTTCTTTTCTCTCTCCTGTCCCTCTTTTCCTCCTTCCCCTCCTGTCTTCTTTTCCTTTGTGCCTCTCTTGGCCCCATTTCCTACACCAAGAGCTGCTGACCCATGAGACGCCGGACATGCCTACCCCACCCCCCACCCACCTGAACTGCTTATGGTGACTGATAGGGATGAGCCGAACACCCCCCGGTTCGGTTCGCACCAGAACCCGCGAACGGACCGCAAGTTCGCACGAACGTTAGAACCCCATTGACGTCTATGGGACTCGAACGTTCGAAATCAAAAGTGCTCATTTTAAAGGCTAATTTGCATGGTATTGTCCTAAAAAGGGTTTGGGGACCCGGGTCCTACCCCAGGGGACATGTATCAATGCAAAAAAAACTTTTAAAAACGGCCGTTTTTTCGGGAGCAGTGATTTTAATGATGCTTAAAGTAAAAAAAAAAAAGTGAAATATTCCTTTAAATATCGTACCTGGGGGGTGTCTATAGTATGCCTGTAAAGTGACGCGTGTTTCCCATGTTTAGAACAGTCCCTGCACCAAATGTCATTTTTAAAGGAAAAAATCTCATTTAAAACTGCTTGCGGGTTTAATGTCATGTCGGGTCCTGGCAATATGGATGAAAATCAGTGAGACAAACGGCATGGGTACCCCCCAGTCCATTACCAGGCCCTTTGGGTCTTGTATGGATATTAAGGGGAACCCCGCACCCAAATTAAAATAAGGAAAGGTCCCTATATACTCTGAACAGCAGTATACAGGCGGTGCAAACAAGACAGGGACTGTAGGTTTGTTGTTAAGTAGAATCTCTTTGTAATTTTGAACATTTTTAATGTGTTTAGCTCCAGCCAAAAAATCTTTTCTAAGCTTTTTGGAAAACATAGGGAAGGGTTATCACCCCTGTGACATTTGTTTTGCGTCTTTCCTCCTCTTCAGAAGATTTCACCTCACTTTTTTGTCCCAATGAAAAATGTTTTTTGAAAATTTGGGTTTTTTTGTGGAACAAGGATTGGAAAGCATCAGTGGAAAGGAGAAATTGTTTTCCCATATTAACTCTTACATGAGAGAATTTCCCTTCCTATGGGTAGATTTCATCTCACTTCCTGTTGTCTCCTTCCGTTTGCAAGTAGGAGTCGTTTGTAAGTTAGATGTTTGAAAGTAGGGTCCTGCCCTATATACTCAGCAGAAATTTGGGCCTTAGGTGTTGCTGTGGCCAAAACACTGTAAGCCCTCACAGGGCCCTGCTGTGAAATATTAGATCAAGAATTGTAATTACATGCCCCTGTTGAACAGGAGCTGAAAAATTAGGCCTTAGGCACTGGTGCTGGTGCCACAACACTGCAACCCCTCACAGACACTCTAGTTGGAACGCAGGAACGAGCACTGCTGCAAAGTATTGCATCAAAAATTGTAATTACACGCCCCTGTTAGACAGGGGCAGAAAAATTGGGCCTTAGGCACTGGTGCTGGTGCCACAACACTGCAACCCCTCACAGACACTCTAGTTGGAACGCAGGAACGAGCACTGCTGCAAAGTATTGCATCAAAAATTGTAATTACACGCCCCTGTTAGACAGGGGCAGAAAAATTGGGCCTTAGGCACTGGTGCTGGTGCCACAACACTGCAACCCCTCACAGACACTCTAGTTGGAACGCAGGAACGAGCACTGCTGCAAAGTATTGCATCAAAAATTGTAATTACACGCCCCTGTTAGACAGGGGCAGAAAAATTGGGCCTTAGGCACTGGTGCTGGTGCCACAACACTGCAACCCCTCACAGACACTCTAGTTGGAACGCAGGAACGAGCACTGCTGCAAAGTATTGCATCAAAAATTGTAATTACACGCCCCTGTTAGACAGGGGCAGAAAAATTGGGCCTTAGGCACTGGTGCTGGTGCCACAACACTGCAACCCCTCACAGACACTCTAGTTGGAACGCAGGAACGAGCACTGCTGCAAAGTATTGCATCAAAAATTGTAATTACACGCCCCTGTTAGACAGGGGCAGAAAAATTGGGCCTTAGGCACTGGTGCTGGTGCCACAACACTGCAACCCCTCACAGACACTCTAGTTGGAACGCAGGAACGAGCACTGCTGCAAAGTATTGCATCAAAAATTGTAATTACACGCCCCTGTTAGACAGGGGCAGAAAAATTGGGCCTTAGGCACTGGTGCTGGTGCCACAACACTGCAACCCCTCACAGACACTCTAGTTGGAATGCAGGAACGAGCCGTGCTGCAAAGTATTACATCAAAAATTGTAATTACACGCCCCTGTGGTGGCGCCCAGAACCAAAAATGTTCTTACAAGCTATCAGCGTGATGATTGAGGAGGAAGAGGATAATTACTCAGGGATAATCACTCAGCATCAGCATAGGCAGTCTTTGAAGGGATCTGAAAAAAATTATTCAGTTACATCAGCATCAGGTGCTTGGTAGCTGGTGGTGATCCAAGACTGATTCATTTTTATGAAGGTCAGCCGATCGACCGAGTCAGTGGACAGACGCACCCTGTGATCGGTTACCACGCCTCCAGCAGCACTGAATGTACGTTCCGAAAGAACGCTGGATGCAGGACAGGCCAGTAGCTCAATTGCATACTGTGCAAGCTCTGGCCAGTGATCCATCCTCAAGACCCAGTAACCCAGAGGATTTTCGGTGGGAAAGGTGTCCAAGTCTGATCTTGCCCCTAGGTATTCCTGCACCATGTAAAACAGACGCTGGCGATGGTTGCTGGAACCGATCATACCTTGGGGCTGCGGACCAAAAAATTGTCTGAACGCATCGGTCAGACGGCCACCTTCTCCACCGCTCCTTCTTTGACTGACCGAAGCCTCAGCAACACGTTGTCCAGAAACAGGAGTTTGTAACCTCCCAGTCTCTGGGAACGCGTTGCACAGACCTTTCTGCAAGGCCTCCCGAAGATGTTTCATCCTCTGCTCCCTCTGCGATGGCAAGATAAGGTCCGCAACCTTACCCTTGTAACGTGGATCAAGGAGGGTTGCCAGCCAGTATTGGTCCTTCTCCTTGATACCACGAATACGAGGATCCTTACGCAGGCTTTGCAGGATCAGGGAGGCCATGCAGCGTAGGTTTGCTGAGGCATTCGGTCCGGAGTCCTCTGGGTCACTAAGGACAACAACGTCCGCAGCCACCTCCTCCCAGCCACGTACAAGTCCATGTGTTCCTTGGGACTGATCCCTTAAAGACTGCTGATGCTGAGTGCCAGGCTCCACCTCCATACTGACACAATCTTCCTCCTCCTCCTCCTCCTCCTCCTCGTCCTCTTCCTGTGTGATCGGCGGGCACGCAGGAACACTGTCTGGATAAAGGGGGCCTTGAGAGCTAAGGAAGTCCTCCTCTTCCTGCCTCTGTTCTGCCTCAAGTGCCCTGTCCATTATTCCACGCAGCGTGTGCTCCAACAGGTGGACAAGGGGGACAGTGTCACTGATGCATGCACTGTCAGTGCTCACCATCCTCGTGGCCTCCTCGAATGGTGACAGGACAGTGCATGCATCCCTGATCATGGCCCACTGGCGTGGGGAAAAAAAACCAAGGTCCCCTGACCCTGTCCTGGTGCCATAGTCGCACAGGTACTCATTGATGGCCCTCTGCTGCGTGTGCAGCCGCTGCAGCATGGCCAACGTCGAGTTCCACCTGGTGGGCATGTCACAGATTAGGCGGTTCTTGGGCAGGTTAAACTCCTTTTGGAGGTCCGTCAGCCGAGCACTGGCATTATATGACCGGCGGAAATGCACACAGACTTTCCTGGCCTGCCTCAGGACATCCTGTAAGCCCGGGTACCTGCCCAAGAACCGCTGCACCACCAAGTTAAGGACGTGAGCCAAACAGGGCACATGGGTCAGTTGTCCCTGTCGGAGGGCAGAGAGGAGGTTGGTGCCATTGTCGCAAACCACCATTCCTGCCTTAAGTTGGCGTGGCGTCAACCACCTCTGAACCTGCCCCTGCAGAGCTGACAGAACCTCTGCCCCAGTGTGGCTCCTGTCCCCCAAGCACACCAGCTCAAGCACCGCATGGCATCTTTTGGCCTGCGTACTTGCGTAGCCCCTTGAACGCCTACGGAGCACCGCTGGTTCCGAGGAAGAGGCCATGGAGGAAGACGAAGAGGAGGGGGTGGAGGAGAGAGGTGTGTCACAATCAGCATTTTGGAGGCGTGGTGGCGGAACAACCTCCAACACTACTGCACCTTGTCCTGCATCCTTCCCAGCTGCCAGCAGAGTCACCCAATGCGCCGTGAAACTTAAGTAACGTCCCTGTCCATGCCTGCTGGACCATGAGTCAGCGGTAATATGCACCTTACCGCTGACCGCCCTGTCCAGCGAGGCATGGACATTGCCTTCCACATGCCGGTAGAGAGCCGGAATCGCCTTCCGTGAGAAAAAGTGGCGTTTGGGTACCTGCCACTGAGGAACCGCACATTCCACAAACTCACGGAAGGGGGCAGAGTCTACCAACTGAAAAGGCAGCAGTTGAAGTGCTAGCAATTTTGCCAAGCTAGCATTCAACCGCTGGGCATGTGGATGGCTGGGAGCAAACTTCTTTCGGCGGTGCAGCAGCTGGGGCAGGGAAATTTGCCTGGTACAATCTGACGTCGGTGTACCAAAAGCAGATTGCCCACAAGTACTTGGCTGTGACACACCTAATTCTACACCTTCATTCCTCTCACTGCAGGTCTCAGAGAGGACTGAAGGTCTAGTGGGGTTGGAAATCTCAGCTGATGAGGAGCAAGGAGAGATCCTCTTTGTTCTTTGGTGTGGGTCTTTCAGATACGCTTGCCAACGAACTGCATGGCAGGTCAACATATGTCTGGTCAAGCATGTGGTACCCAAGCGGGAGATGTTTTGGCCACGCGAGATACGCTTGAGACATATGTTGCAAATAGCAGCGGTGCGATCTGATGCACTCGTCTCAAAAAAGGCCCACACCAAAGAACTTTTTGAATAACGCGCAGAGACTGCAGCGCCCTGCACATGTGGAGCTTTGGGGTGTGATGCAGTCAATGTGCTGCCCTTAGGCTGGCCCCTGGAGGGCATCCTGCCTCGTTGGTGATGTGCCGCCTCCGCCTCCTCCTCCTCCTCCTCCTCCTCTCTCCTATCAGGCACCCACGTTGAGTCAGTGACCTCATCATCCCCTCCCTCCTCATCACTGGAGCAAACCTGGCAGTATGCTGCAGCAGGGGGAGCATGACTGCCAGATTGCTGTCCTTCTTGGGCACCCCCTCTGTCCGTGCTCATGTTACTGCCTTCATCGAGCTCAGTATCATCATCAGAGCCTTCCAAACGCTGGGCATCCTCCTGGAGCATGTACCCAACACTGTGGTCAAACAGTTCGAGGGAATCCTCATGAGGACATGGTGGAGCTAGGGAAGGAGTCACTGATGACATTGAGCTGAGGGAAGAGGCCGCTGCTTTGCCAGACAAAGCACCCTGGGCATGGGTGAGAGAGGATGAGGAGGATGAGGACGGCTTGGTCATCCACTCGACCAAGTCTTCCGCATGTTGCGGCTCAACACGGCCAGCTGCCGAAAAAAAGGCCAAGCGTGTCCCATGGCCACGTGCTGATGAGGATGCACCGTCTCCACGACCAGCACTAGACACAGAGCCTGCTTGCCCTCTCTTATTGGCTTGTGACTGTCTGCCTCTCCTTCTTGGCCTTCCAGACATACTAATGGCCTGTAGCTGCACTAAGCTGGGATAGAACACCTGTAATTTTCTTCAGGTAGCTTTATATACTGTAACCAGACAAGCCTGCCTGTCAGTAGGAAGATAACAGGAACGGATCTAGCTGAACACTGTGAGCAGGACACACTGTACTAAATGTAAATAGTCTAGCTGCCTGACCGTGGTACTAATAGGATCAAAAAGAACACCTGTAATTTTCTTCAGGTAGCTTTATATACTGTAACCAGACAAGCCTGCCTGTCAGTAGGAAGATAACAGGAACGGATCTAGCTGAACACTGTGAGCAGGACGCACTGCACTGAATGTAAATAGCAGGAACGGATCTAGCTGAACACTGTGAGCAGGACGCACTGCACTGAATGTAAATAGCAGGAACGGATCTAGCTGAACACTGTGAGCAGGACGCACTGCACTGAATGTAAATAGCAGGAACGGATCTAGCTGAACACTGTGAGCAGGACGCACTGCACTGAATGTAAATAGCAGGAACGGATCTAGCTGAACACTGTGAGCAGGACGCACTGCACTGAATGTAAATAGCAGGAACGGATCTAGCTGAACACTGTGAGCAGGACGCACTGCACTGAATGTAAATAGCAGGAACGGATCTAGCTGAACACTGTGAGCAGGACGCACTGCACTGAATGTAAATAGCAGGAACGGATCTAGCTGAACACTGTGAGCAGGACGCACTGCACTGAATGTAAATAGCAGGAACGGATCTAGCTGAACACTGTGAGCAGGACGCACTGCACTGAATGTAAATAGCAGGAACGGATCTAGCTGAACACTGTGAGCAGGACGCACTGCACTGAATGTAAATAGCAGGAACGGATCTAGCTGAACACTGTGAGCAGGACGCACTGCACTGAATGTAAATAGCAGGAACGGATCTAGCTGAACACTGTGAGCAGGACGCACTGCACTGAATGTAAATAGCAGGAACGGATCTAGCTGAACACTGTGAGCAGGACGCACTGCACTGAATGTAAATAGCAGGAACGGATCTAGCTGAACACTGTGAGCAGGACGCACTGCACTGAATGTAAATAGCAGGAACGGATCTAGCTGAACACTGTGAGCAGGACGCACTGCACTGAATGTAAATAGCAGGAACGGATCTAGCTGAACACTGTGAGCAGGACGCACTGCACTGAATGTAAATAGCAGGAACGGATCTAGCTGAACACTGTGAGCAGGACGCACTGCACTGAATGTAAATAGCAGGAACGGATCTAGCTGAACACTGTGAGCAGGACGCACTGCACTGAATGTAAATAGCAGGAACGGATCTAGCTGAACACTGTGAGCAGGACGCACTGCACTGAATGTAAATAGCAGGAACGGATCTAGCTGAACACTGTGAGCAGGACGCACTGCACTGAATGTAAATAGCAGGAACGGATCTAGCTGAACACTGTGAGCAGGACGCACTGCACTGAATGTAAATAGCAGGAACGGATCTAGCTGAACACTGTGAGCAGGACGCACTGCACTGAATGTAAATAGCAGGAACGGATCTAGCTGAACACTGTGAGCAGGACACACTGCACTAAATAGTCTAGATAGAAGATAACAGGAACGGATCTAGCTAAACTGAATACAGTGTATATATATATATGCAACACCTGGGATGCATATATATACACAATACACTGTAAGTGCAGCTAACTGACTGACTGTTCTGCCTAATCTATCTAACTCAAATCAAATGACACTGTCTCTCTCTCTCTCTATCTCTCAGCACACCGGAACACACACTACACAGGGCCGCCGTGCAGGCGGCCTTATATAGTGTGGGGTGTGTACTAAATCCCCTGAGCCATAATTGGCCAAAGCCACCCTGGCTTTGGCCAATTACAGCTCTCTCTACTGACGGCGCTGTGATTGGCCAAGCATGCGGGTCATAGTGCATGCTTGGCCAATCATCAGCCAGCAATGCACTGCGATGCCGCAGTGAATTATGGGCCGTGACGCGCCACACGAATTTGGCGCGAACGGCCCATATCGTTCGCAATTCGACGGACGGTCGAACAGCCGATGTTCGAGTCGAACATGGGTTCGACTCGAACACGAAGCTCATCCCTAGTGACTGATGGACCAATTACTTTAGCATCTTTTAAATGTAGGGGGTTTAACACAAAGGAGAAGCGGAGCCAGATCCTTTATCACTTTCACAAAATGCGCTCTAAAATCTTGCTTTTGCAGGAAACACATTTTCGCATAGGCTCTATACCCGCCCTACGCAACAGATATTAGCCACAATGGTACCATAGTACTAACTCCCCTGCCAAATTCAAAGGGGTCTCCATCGCTTTCCATAAATCCTTCAATCCTGAGGTCCTAGACTCCCTTATTGATGGGGCAGGTTGTTTCATTTTTCTCAAACTGAAACTAAACAATTTTCTCTTCACGGTGGCTAACATATACGTTCCCAACGTGGACCAGGCTTAGTTCCTCTCATCCGTTCTCACCAGACTATCATCCTTTGGGGGCCCCTGCTTTATCATCGGTGGAGGATCTCAACAACGCCTTGTCCCCGTCCGCAGACACATCCTAGAGTAAGTTTTATATTCCTTTCTCTACACTGACACGCATCAAATCCCTGCTCCCTGCATCCGGTGGATGTTTGGCGTGTCCAGCATCCCACAGAGAGGGACTACAGCCATTATTCCGCAGCACACAACTCCTATAGCAGACTCGATCACTTTCTGCTTTCACAATCTCTGCTGGATACCTCCCTCCAAGCATCGATCGGCCACCTAGTCTGGTCTGATCACACCCTCGTCTATTTGACTCTAGCACAACCCCCAACAACCCGCAGAGGCACACACTGTAGGCTCAATGATAACTTGCTGCGAGACTCTGTCTGTGTAGCCGATGTTTCCAAAACCATTAGGAAATTTATGTCCGATCATTCTTCAGACACCACCTCCCCCCTTAATCAGTGGGAGACTTTAAAATGCGTGGTACGAGGAGTACTCATACAGCATGGCTCCCGCCTCAAAAAAATAAGAACTGACGACATACGCCGCCTCCTCTTCACTATTGCAGAACTTAAACCTCTCCACAAGCGAGACCTGGACCCCACCATTTTCGTTCAATTATCCAATGCCCGTCGAGACCTAGTCCAACTCCTAGATTCGCACTCCCTGATCGCTAGAGCACACAACCATCACTACTCCTTAGCCAACAAATGCGGTAAACACCTGGCGCGTACCCTCCACCCTAGACCTCCCCGTCATTCCATCCCCTTTATCACCCAACCCAACCAAGACAAGATGTTTAATACATCAGGCATCTCTGCTTCCTTTAGACAATACTATTCCCAGCTCTACAACCTCTCATCTAAAACCCCGAACACTCAGAATATCCCCTCTGGCGACAACATGCGGAGACTACATTACGGAGATGGCGCTACCCACCACTGACACACTAGACTCCCTGGAGCTCGACAAACCCTTAGCCATGTCCGAATTTTTACAAGCCATCAAGGACCTGAAAACAGGCAAATGCCCTGGGCCAGATGGATACACCCCTCGTTTCTACAAAACGTTTACCCCTCACATAGCACCACTTCTAACTAAAGCTTTCAATTCCATAGACAACTCCCACTTGGTCACCGAAGGGTTATTATCTGCCAACATTTCCATAATACCAAAACTGGCAAAAATCCTTCCCAATGCAGCAGCTATCGGCCGATATCTCTGCTCAATATAGACCTTAAATTGTTTGCGAAGGTATTAGCCAGCCACTTATCCCCCCTCCTCCCGGGAGTGATACACAATGACCAGGTGGGATTTGTTCCCGGCCGCGAGGCAAGGGACAATACCACTAAAATAATCCATCTCATCTCTTTTATACAACACAAAGACTTAAAAGCCTGCCTTTTATCCTTTGACACCGAAAAGGTGTTTGATAGGGTTAACTGGAGATTCCTGCAACTCTCACTTGAACAATTAGGCTTAGGAACAACCTTTATCTCTAAATTGATGTAATTGTACTCCCAGCCTTCCGCCTCAGTACTGGTAAACGGCACTGCCCCAGAACCATTTGGCATTTCGTATGGTACGCAGCAGGGCTGCCCCCTCTCCCCCCTCTTGTTTGTCATCGTTATAGAACACCTAGCCTGTGCCATACGTCAGAACGCCTCCATTCACGGAATCCAAACACCCTCCTCCCACCACAAGCTATCTCTATATGCTGATGACCTCCTGGTCTATCTACAAAACCCCCATACCTCACTACCATCTCTCTTCCTGGAATTCCGCCAGTTCTGCTTCTTCAGTAACTTTAAACTTAACATAGCCAAAACGGAAGCTCTCAACATCTCCCTCCCTGCCTCTACGATGTCCTCATTAAGATTAAACTTCTCTTTCCAGTGGCAAACAAAGGGAATATCCTACCTAGGTGTTACTATCCCCTCTAATCTGTCTAACCTATTCTCCCTGAATTATGTTCCCCTACTTTCCCGCATACAGAAAGATTTGGAAGAATGGGGAGGATCTCCCTTACCATGGTTTGGGTGGATCAATACTCTCAAAATGAATACCCTGGCCAAACTTTTGTACCTTTTCCAAACGATCCCCATTATAGTCCCCAAATCCTTCTTCACCTCCCTATGCTCCCTCACTATCAGATTCATGTGGAAACGTGGGCTACCTAGGGTTAAATACAAACTGCTTACCCTTCCAAAGTTACAGGGCGGGGCAAGTCTCCCTGACTTTGAGACCTACTATAAAGCCACTCATATGGCATGCATTCTGGAATGGTTTCCTCGTCCCTTCCTTAAGGCGTCTGTCCCGGTAAAGCAAGACCTCCGAGCTCTTTTATGGGGATACAGACTTGACTATGCCCATCTACCCGCTCCCTCACCACTAAAGCTCGCCTCTCCATCCCCATTGACCTTTCTGTTTGACAACACTGCCTTTCCTCAGGGACGTGGGAGCAACGACTTTGGGGTCCCTTAAACGCCATGATTGGCTTCAAGCGCACTCATTTGTACAACCTCTCCAGGGGACACCGGTTATATCAGCAGGATCTTGCGACTGGCTCACTACCCTGCACTTATCCACATTCGCTAAACGCTTATACACTTCCTCCCAAATACACCGCCCCCCATAATAAATTTGAAGAGATATGTTCCCTCTCTGAAACACCCAGACACCTTCTCTCATCCCTCTATGGTCTACTACAGGCCCTTACATATGATCACTTGCCACCTTACAACAGGATGTGGTCTGCAGACTGGCAGCCCTCGTTCTATTTATTCATTCTAAGTCAACAATATCCTGCTACTCTCAGGAAAAGAACTACAAGATTCTGTCCAGGTGGTACAGGGACCCCTCCACAAAAATTTTTCCCATCCACTCCAGCCTCCTATTGGCAATGTAACTCCCCTACTGGGACTTATCTACACGTCTGGTGGGAATGTGAGAAGATCCGCCCCTTCTGGACTCAGGTATTTGAGTGCTATAATAAAATTTATGATGAAACGCTATTGATATCCTCAAAGATCGCTCTCCTCTCCATACTCCCCTGGTCTATAATGGCACAGAAGCGGAACCTCCTACGTTTCTTTATATTTCTTTATGTCTCCAGCGAGACAGCTCATTCCATCATATTGGAAGACAACCACCACTCCTCCGTTGTCAGGCTGGGTCTCGATGATGAATGATATCATGAGAATGGAGGAGATGTTAGCCCCTGATAATGACACTTATGATAAGTACAAGGTGCTGTGGTCTATCTGGCTCCGCTTCTCCACCTCAGATACCCTCACGAACATACTGTCGAACCCGTCAGGATTATCCTAACAAGCTTCCTACCCATGGGGAGCACTGGTGAACATGTCCACTAGTCCACCACCCTCTACCCTAACATCTGCAGTGCTTCTCCATGCCAATGTCTCCTCAGCAGCCCTTTTGCTCCTCCTTGAACTTCCCCTTTTGCCCCCTTCTTTATCTCTCTCTTTCTTAATTCCCATACCCCTATGAATCACTTCTCCCCTTCCCTTTTTCTTTTTCTTCCTTTTCTCTCTTTCCTTTCTCTGACTTGGTTCTCTCTTTTTACTTTCTAAAACCTACATACGTGAATTTTTGTTATGAACATCAAGGCTCATTAGCCAGAATTATTCCTTGTAACAAGAGACGGTCTTCCACCCTAGCGCAACAATGTTAGAGAATAGGAGTCAAGCTGTGGGCAATTGGGTTGACTCCTTACCCATGTTTACTTGTAACTGTCTCTGGATTGTGATTCTTTATGTTGTTCACCGTGTTATCTGTGAAATTGTTAAAGTGGGGTTTCACCCAGAAAAACAAAAATACCTGAAAAATTCTAAAAAAAAAACCCCAAAAAAACATTTGGATATTTGTTTTTTTTTACTTACCTCTAAATGCCTGTTGCTAGGTGGTCCCTCGTAGTCTGCCTCTTCCTTTGCCTGGGCTGGTGACATCACTTCCCCCTCGGCACAGGAAGGGCTCGGCTCTGCTCCCTCCCTCCTGTCAATCATCTGGGACCCATTACAGGTCCCAGGTGATGGAGCGGCCAATCACGGCGCGCGGCGCCGCTCACGCATGCGCAGTGGGTGCCAGGCTGTGAAGCCACAGCCGGGTGCCCACAGTTGAAATGCCGGCGCCGACGAGCGGAGGGGGGGGGCGAGCGGGGCTTCGATCCCCCGCATCGCTGGACCCAGGGACAGGTAAGTGTCCAATTAAAAGTCAGCAGCTGCAGTATTTGTAGCTGCTGACTTTTAATTATTTTTTTTTAATGGACCCCTGCGGTGGAACTCCTCTTTAATAAATATATTTTCAACCTTAAACCATTCCATTGTAGCTCTGGCTGTATGTTTAGGTTGTTGTCCTGCTAGAAGGTGAACCTCCGCCCCATTCTCAAGTCTTTTGCAGACTCTAACAGGTTTTCTTCTAAGATTGCCCTGTATTTGGCTCCATCCATCTTCCTATCAACTCTGACCAGCTTCCCTGTACCTGCTGAAAAAAAGCATCCCACAACATGATGCTGCCACCACCATGTTTCACGGTGGGGATAGTGTGTTCAGGGTGCTGTGCAGTGTTAGTTTTCCACCACATAGCGTTTTTGCTTTTAGGCCAAAAAGTGCAGTTGTGCCATATTTTTTCCATTTTCGGATGATGAATTGAACAGTGCTTCATGAGATGTTTAAAGCTTGGGATATTTTTTTTATAAACTAACCCTGCTTTTAACCACTTGCCGACCAGCCGCTGTCATTATACAGCGGCAGGTTGGCTCTCCTGCGCAAATCGCCATAGCTGCCCGCAGGTCGGGCGAACGCAATCGCCTATTACAGAGGCAGAACGGGGAACTGCCTTTGAAAACAAGGCCATTGATTGGGAACAGTGATCTTTGTCATGTCCCTGACAGCCCATCCCCCCTACAGTTAGAACACGCTGAGGGAACACAGTTAACACCTTGATCGCCCCCTAGTGTTAACACCTTCCCTGCCTGTGACATTTAGACAGTAATCAGTGGCTATTTATAGCACTGATCGCTGTATAAATATCAATAGTCCCAAAAAAGTGTCAAAAGTGTCCGATCTGTCCGCCGCAATGGTGCAGTCCTGCTAAAAATTGCAGATCACCACCATTACTAGTAAAAAAAATCAAAATAATAAAAATGCCATAAATCTATCCCCTATTTTGTAGGCGCTATAACTTTTGCGCAAACCAATCAATATACTCCTATTGTCGCTCTTTGATTATAGCGCAAAAAATAAAAACTGCAGAGGTGGTGATCAATAACCACCAAAGAAGACTATTTGTGGGAAAAAAGCACGTCAGTTTTGTTTGCGTACAGCGGGGCACGACCGCGCAATTGTCAGTTAAAGCAACACAGTGCCGTATCGCAAAAAATTAAGTGGTTAAACTTCACCAAACTTTATCCCTGACCTGGTGTGTTCCTTGGCCTTCATGGTGCTGTTTGTTCGCTAAGGTCCTCTAACAAACCTCTGAGGGCTTCACAGAGCAGCTGTATTTATACTGAGATTAAATTACACACAGGTGGACTTTAGTTAGGGGTATCAGAGTAAAGGGGGCTTAATACAAATGCACGCCACACTTTTCAGATATTTATTTGTAAAAAATGTTGAAAACTATTTATCATTTTCCTTCCACTTCACAATTATGTGCCACTTTGTGTTGGTCTATCACATAAAATCCCAATAAAATACATTTATGTTTTTGGTTGTAACATGACAAAATGTGCTAAATTTCAAGGGGTATGAATACTTTTTCAAGGCACTCTACTCTGGGGAAGTGATCAGGATTTTTTTTTGTTACACGTTATGATTGCTTATGCCAATGAATTTCATTGGTATAAGCATCCTTTTTTACTGAATAAAAATTGTTCATTCAGTGTCTTTTGTTGTGATTAGCTGTGATCACAATCACAGATAGCAACACAATTGTATACAATGGATGGCATGAAAGGAAGCCATCCATTGTTTACAACTGTCACGTGATCTGCTGTGATTGGTCACAGCGATCACATGACAGTGGCAGTGAGCTGGTACAGTGATCAGTTATCGAGACAGCCGCACGAGAGGCGCATTCTGGGACATCATACGATGTCCTCCCTGAATAACAGTACTCCCGCTCGGCCTATAGTACAAGGTGTTAATTTAAGTTGAATTGTTACTAAAAGGCTGCTATGGTTATTTTCACTCCATTCTTTGTGTGGTCTCCTTTATTTAAAAAGGTAAAGTTAAAAGGGGGATAGTGTGAGTTTTGGGAGTATGGCCTAGTAGCCAGGGCCGGCCCTACCATGGGTCCCAGTGGGTCCATTGGACCCAGGCAGCACTTTGAGAAGGGCAGAATATTGAACCACGGCCTCCACTCCTCTTATATTTACCCAGAAAATTGACGACCAAGATTTTTTTCCAGCGGTTCTGTGCGTCATGAAGACAACTGCCCCCTGGGCTGCTCCGCCTGCCCCTATACTACCCTAGACTGCCCCTATACTACCCTAGACTGCCCCTATACTACCCTAGCCTGTCCATATACAACCCTAACCTGTCTATATACTACCCTAGCCTGTCCAAATGCTACCCTAGCCTGTCCATATGCTAACCTAACCCCTCTATATACTACACTAGCCTGCCCCTATACTGCCCTAGCCCGCCCCTTGGAAGTGAACATAATGATATGTCATATAATTTTGCATATAGACAAGGTGCTGTTGCATCTAAATCTGACTTCCTGATAAAGTTAATTTTAGTTTTAATTATCACGCCCACCTTTTGGTGGGCGTGATTTTTTTGGGGGGGGGGGAGCATTTCATTCTTGGACCCATGCAGCACAATGTCTTGGGCCAGCCCTGCTAGTAGCCATTTGTTAGAGTCGGAGACTTACCACATTCCTTCACGGGCTCATCACTCCAATCTCTGCAGTTTTGCACTTGATTGCACACTTGGTCCATGCCAATACACTCTCCGCTGTGACACTGGAACTTGAATGGGCCCTCACATTTTGTCACTGAAAAATAAACCAGTATATATCCATTTTAAAGAGGCAGAAAAACATATAGATAACTGTGCGTCTGCTCAGGGCACATACTGTATGGCTTTTGTATGTGATCCACATTTGTGCCTCTGTAATCTGGGAGCTCTGGACTTCTCCCAACATCCCAAATCTTACTGCCTGACTCACATCACTACTGACACCCATGGTTAATTGGGGGCCTTGTCGCGGCTTGCACATGTATTTGCGAATGTGTGCTAACTAAACCCCTGTTTTCGATGCAAACTGTTAGATAGGTGTAGCGTTACCCCCGTAAGGGCTGCTAATAGACAATGTACCCCACTGATTACCTCAACTCTGCAAATCCTCCATTACCTCTGACACCCTGGGTTCCGTCATGTCACCAGCTGTGGTAGTAAATAGAGACTCACGCAGTATTAAAGAAACAGTTCAAATATGTTTACTGTATTTTCAAAACACAAGATACACACACATATATATATACAGTGGCTTGCGAAAGTATTCGGCCCCCTTGAACTTTTCAACCTTTTGCCACATTTCAGGCTTCAAACATAAAGATATAAAATTTTTATTTTTTGTGAAGAATCACCAAGAAGTGGGACACAATTGTGAAGTGGAACGAAATCTTTTGGATTTTTGAAACTTTTTTAACTAATAAAAAAATGAAAAGTGGGGCGTGCAAAATTATTCGGCCCCCTTGCGTTAATACTTTGTAGAGCCACCTTTTGCTGCAATTACAGCTGTAAGTCGCTTGGGGTATGTCTCTATCAGTTTTGCACATCGAGAGACTGAAATTCTTGCCCATTCTTCCTTGCAAAACAGCTCGAGCTCAGTGAGGTTGGATGGAGAGCGTTTGTGAACAGCAGTTTTCAGCTCTTTCCACAGATTTTCGATTGGATTCAGGTCTGGACTTTGACTTGGCCATTCTAACACCTGGATACGTTTATTTGTGAACCATTCCTTTGTAGATTTTGCTGTATGTTTGGGATCATTGTCTTGTTGGAAGATAAATCTCCGTCCCAGTTTCAGGTCTTTTGCAGACTCCAACAGGTTTTCATCCAGAATGGTCCTGTATTTGGCTGCATCCATCTTCCCCTCAATTTTAACCATCTTCCCTGTCCCTGCTGAAGAAAAGCAGGCCCAAACCATGATGCTGCCACCACCATGTTTCACGGTGGGGATGGTGTGTTGAGTGTGATGAGCTGTGTTGCTTTTACGCCAAACATATCGTTTTGCATTGTTGCCAAAAAGTTCGATTTTGGTTTCATCGGACCAGAGCACCTTCTTCCACATGTTTGGTGTGTCTCCCAGGTGGCTTGTGGCAAACTTTAGACGAGACTTTTTATGAATATCTTTGAGAAATGGCTTTCTTCTTGCCACTCTTCCAGAAAGGGCAGATTTGTGCAGTGTACGACTGATTGTTGTCCTATGGACAGACTCTCCCACCTCAGCTGTAGTTCTCTGCAGTTCATCCAGAGTGATCATGGGCCTCTTGGCTGCATCTCTGATCAGTCTTCTCCTTGTCTGAGCTGAAAGTTTAGAGGGACAGCCAGGTCTTGGTAGATTTGCAGTGGTCTGATACTCCTTCCATTTCAAAATGATCGCTTGCACAGTGCTCCTTGGGATGTTTAAAGCTTGGGAAATCTTTTTGTATCCAAATCCGGCTTTAAACTTCTCCACAACAGTATTAAGGACCTGCCTGGTGTGTTCCTTGGTCTTCATCATGCTCACTGCGCTTTCAACAGAACCCTGAGACTATCACAGAGCAGGTGCATTTATACAGAGACTTGATTACACACAGGTGGATTCTATTTATCACCATCAGTCATTTAGGACAACATTGGATCATTCAGAGATCCTCGCTGAACTTCTGGAGTGAGTTTTCTGCACTGAAAGTAAAGGGGCCGAATAATTTTGCACGCACCACTTTTCAGTTTTTTAATTGCTAAAAAAGTTTAAAATATCCAATAGATTTCGTTCCACTTCACAATTGTGTCCCACTTGTTGGTGATTCTTCACAAAAAATTAAAATTTTATATCTTTATGTTTGAAACCTGAAATGTGGCAAAAGGTTGAAAAGTTCAAGGGGGCCGAATACTTTCGCAAGCCACTGTATATATATATATAATATATATATATATATATATATATATATATATATATAATTGAGATAAATCTATATATCAACTCAATATATTGGTGTAAAGTTCCCTTGATTGTAAATTAACACAAATATTAACCCAATCGCAGAAACCTATGTGAACAGGTTAACAGGAGAGTAAACACCTGACACTGTATTGCCCCGTACACACGGTCGGACTTTGTTCGGACATTCCGACAACAAAATCCTAGGATTTTTTCCGACGGATGTTGGCTCAAACTTGTCTTGCATACACACGGTCACACAAAGTTGTCGGAAAATCCGATCATTCTGAACACGGTGACGTAAAACACGTACGTCGGGACTATGAACGGGGCAGTGGCCAATAGCTTTCGTCTCTTTATTTATTCTGAGCATGCGTGGCACTTTGTCCGTCGGATTTGTGTACACACGATCGGAATTTCCGACAACGGATTTTGTTGTCGGAAAATTTTATATCCTGCTCTCCAACTTTGTGTGTCGGAAAATCCGATGGAAAATGTCCGATGGAGCTCACACACGGTCGGAATTTCCGACAACACGCTCCGATCGGCCATTTTCCATCGGAAAATCCGACCGTGTGTACGGGGCATATCTCATGTGTCAGATTTCTCCCTTCTGCCTCCTCAACCCACAGGCCAGTAGATCCTGCACAGTGTAGAAAAACAGTATAAACAATATTACATTCAATAGGGTGGCTCCCTTTAGCAGTTCAATGCAATGAAGGCAGATGAAGGAAAAAAGGATGATAAAAGGGTATTCCTTGAAATCCAGATATCTTCAGCTAGCCTCTTTATGTTGTAAATAAAGTAATTCAAGATGGCAAAGTGTAGCAAATTTGGCAAAGTTTTGATTTATCCTGGTAGTATTATAAATTCCTTCCTTTATGATCCTAAAGGTGTCATCTGATGTGGAATCAATAATGTGGGCTGAGCATAGGCATCTTCTTGCTGTGTCCGCTATAGCATAGAATTTAACTTCTGTGGGACTACAAGCACCACCAGCAAAACTGTGTGAGTGGTGTTTAACAGCAGTGTCCTTACCTAATAACATGGGCTATGCCCGCTCACCACACTGGAACTCAGATGGATTTGGCAACGATGCAGATGATGAGAAGACTTCAGCCGGAACTCTGTCTCCGTATCTTGGCTGTGAATAATGGCGTTCACCGCGCCACGCTGCAGCACATGGGAATCTAAATTGCCTGGATGACCTGGAACACCCTCTGGTCCACTGCACTGAAGGAGCGATGCTGTCCGCAGAGATCCCTCTGGGTATAGCTAATCCGGCTCCCCGCTGTGTAGGCCACAGATCATCAGCAAACTCACTGTCACACAGACCTACTGCTGGCAGAGTCAAAATGGCGTCCAGAGAGGCTGATCTAAGCCATGCCAGTCCCTTTTATATCCTTTCCCAGCAGTCTGTTCACTCAGCATTCCGTTCCTTGTAGTTGAGATCAGTCCTGCTGGCAGAGTCACTTCAGCATTCTGAACTAGACATCCCATGATGCTTTGCTCTACATCCTCACACAGGAAAAAGGAAATTAACACATAGAGTCCAGTAAACACTAGAGGGAGCCAACCCCACATTAACAACACAGAAAATGTCTCTAGATTATAGGCATAATAGCCAACCCTGGCTACAAAGGTAAATTCGGTTGGTTGCAGGCTGGCAAGTTGAGCTGGGAATTTTCTTTGGCTTTGTTTTACATGCATTGCCCTTCCATGTGCTTCTTGCCACGAAAGCCAGTTATAGGTGGGGGCAGTGGCCATTTGTTTGACACCCATGCATGTTTTTTAACACTGTGGCAGGGCACTACACTGTAAAGCTGGCCATACACCAGTAGAATTTCAATAGAAAATTTTAGTTCTTAATTCAGTTGTTTGAATTTCTAATGCCGCGTACACACGAGCGGACTTTTCGACCGGACTGGTCCGACGGACTATCCGATGGACTTTCGACGGACTTCCAATGGACTTTCCGAATGAACTGACTTGCCTACACACAATCACACCAAAGTCCGACGGATTCGTACATGATGACGTAGGACCGGACTAAAATAAGGAAGTTGATAGCCAGTAGCCAATAGCTGCCCTAGAGTTGGTTTTTGTCTGTCGGACTAGCATACAGACAAGCGGACTTTTCGATAGGTACTGGTTCCGGCGGAGTTCTGATGTAAAGATTTGAAACATGTTCCAAATCTAAAGTCCATCAGGTTTTCGACCGAATAAGTCAGCTGCAGGTCTGATGAAGCCCACACACAGTCGAATTGTCCACCGGACTCGGTCCGTTGGACCAGTCCCGTCGAAAAGTCCGCTCGTGTGTACGCGGCATAATAGTTAGTAGGTCAAATAGAAAAACATTTTCAACAATTGAGGAATGAAAAATGTTTCCCGAACTAACAAAATATTAATGCCCCGTACACACGATCAGAAATGCCACCAGCAAAAGACTGATGTGAAGCTAGGAAAATGCGACCGTGTGTATGCTCCATTGGACTTTTGCTGGCGGAATTCCAGCCAGCAAAAGATTGAGGGCAGGTCCCCTGTTTTTCGGTCAGAAAAAGTTCCTATCCGAAAAAGCGATCGTCTGTATGCAATTCGGACGCGCAAAAAATCACGCATGCTCGGAAACAATTCGATGCATGCTCGAAAGCATTGAACTTCATTTTCTCGGCTCGTCGTAGTGTTGTACGTCACCGCGTTCTTGACGGTCGAAGGTTCAGCGAACTTTTATCTAACCGTGTGTATGCATATCTTTTTCCGACCAAAATCCCGATTGTGTGTAAGCAGCATTACAGTTAAAGTGTTTTTGTTCAGGAAAAAGCAAACAGAATTTTGAGGTACCTTTGAATGCCATTCGTCATGTTTCTGATGGCATTATGGAATGTACTTATGAATGTTGATTTGAAAGTCTTATGCCGTGTACACACGAGGGGAATGTCCGACAGAAAAAGTCAGATGGGAGCTTTTCATCGTATATCCCGACCGTGTGTATGCTACATCTGACTTTTTCCGTCGAAAATTCAGACGGACTTAGATAGAGAACATGTTCTATATTTTTACGACGGAACCAATTACTATCGGAAAAAACGCTCGTCTTTATGCTGTTCCGACTCACCAAAAACAACGCATACTCTGAAGCAAGTACGAGACGGAAGCGCTCGGTTTTTCAAGTGCCATCGTACGTCGTTGCACGTCACCTCGTTCTGGACGGTCGGACTTTGGTGTAAACGTGTGTATGCAAGACAGCTTGAGCAGAATTCCGTCGAAATTCTGTTGGAGAAACCTTCAGAGTTTATTCTGACGGCAAAACCGCTCGTGTGTACGTGTAATAACAGTGTATGGCCAGGTTAAGCTCATTTAGGGGCTGGGACTGATGAAAATTCATAATTGTAAAAAGGTAAAGACCAATTTCTAGTTCAAATGGACAAAAGGTTGTCAGTTTTTGTAGGGAGTAGCAATTTTATTCAAATAAAATGCCTAGGGGACGCCCTTAACCTGCCTCTAAAGTGCCACATCTGTATAATCTATACAACCTACTACAACAAAACTGACATTTACAAGGAAAAAAACGCCATTAAAACTGCTGGTAAATGACAGCTCCTGGCTGCTTTCTTTTGTTAGTAAACAAATGGCCATGGATTGGCATCACCTATACCAGACCCTTATCTTAGATGAGGGCTTGGTGCAGATGTTAATGCAGAATCCCACGTATAAAACAGCATGAGGTTTCTCCGAAAAATAATGCTCTTTATTTTTGATGTGGGTCTGATATAGAGGGAACCTCTCCCCAATAAAACCAAATGGGTCCCCCCAAATTCCACACCAGACCCTTATCCGAGCATGCTGTCTCGCATAACAGGAAAATGGGAGTCGAGCATGCAGCCTGCTCTCCTTAACCTTACCAGGCCATATGCCCTCAACAACATGGGGAGGGTACCTTGTCAATAGCAACGCACCTTATCCCTGTGTTAGTGAGTACAAGGACCTCTTCCCCACAACTCTACTAAGTGGTTGTGGGAATCTGCAGGTTGGGAAGCTTATCGGAATAGCAGTCATGTGACCTCCCGGCTGACGTCAGAGGGATCTTGGCGGTCATGGCAAAAAAGTGGGTGTGACAAAACATGCTAGTGGGAGGAGCTTAAGGGCCATGGTTAAACAAAACCTGGGCTTCCTTGTACCAGGGGTGGATCCAGGGGGGCAACGGGGCAATTGCCCCCGAGAAATAAGATGCGGGTGAGTTAGTGGGCGGGTGAGAGAGCGAGCGTGTGGCTGAGAGAGTGGATGGTTCCGCAGGTGGGTGAGAGAGCGGGCGGGTCGGCCAGCTGAGCGCCTCAGCGGGCGGGTGAGAGAGCAGGTGGCTCCGCGGGCAGGCTGCTCCGCGGGTGAGAGCGGGTGGGCGACAGAGAGCGGATGGCTCTGAGGACGGGCGAGAGAGCGGGCCGGGCAGCTGAGCGGCTCGGTGGGTGGGTGAGAGAGCAGGTGGATGGGTGGGTGAGAGAGCAGGCGGGCCGGGCAGCTGGGCAGCTCGGTGGGTGAGAGAGCGGCTGGCCAATCAGCAAGCCGCGGGTGGGGGAGTAGAGAGATGACACCTCTCACTGCCCGCCCTGCAGTTCCACCCTCACTGTGCAGGCAGCCGTGGGCAGCAGAGAGATTAGATCATCTCTCTGCTGCCTGACTCTGGGAAATAGCAAGAGACAATCCCCACCTTAGCAGGAAGTGACAATCGTCAACGAGTGACAAGTGACATGGCAAGGGACAATCCACAACGTGTGGCAAGTAACAGTGCGCAACGAGTGGCGGGTGACGTGGCAAGTAAGAATCTGCATCTTGTGGCAGGCAAGTGACAATCCACAATTTGTTGCAGGGACTTGGCAGTGACAATCCGCAACTTGTGGCAGGTGACGTGGCAAGTGACAATCTGCATCTGGTGGCAGGCAAGTGACAATCCACAATTTGTGGCAGGGATGTGGCAAGTGACGATCTTCAACGTGTGGCAGGTGACGTGGCAAGTGACAATCAGAAAATTGTGGCAGGTGACGTGGCAAGTGACAATCCGCATCTGGTGGCAGGCGACTGTGGCAAGTGACACACTTAGGGCTCCAATTGATTCTGCATTATGGTGAGTTGAACTATTTAATTTTATATAACAATGTAATAATAGAAATGGTTATTGGAGTTATTGGAGCAGGGCAGAGAAAAGGGGTCCCCCGGGGAGAGTAGTTTATCGGAGGCAAGTGGGGTTAGGCCCCAGACAGAACAGCCCAAGGAAGCAGGAGAAAGAGCTGGTGGGACAGGCCTGGAGGATTTATTGTCAGGTATTAGGGGGGACAGATCGTCACCGGCGCAGGCGTGGGCTCCACCACAGGGTAACGGGGGTTCTGCAGCGGCTATGCCGCCGGCAACAGTCACGGCTAGGGACGATTCGGCGGCGACGGGAACAGGGTCAGCGGTGGTCGATCCGCCAACAACACCGGCCAGTGTTGTGGCCCCGGACAGTCAGGAGAAAACGAGTGAGAAGAAGGCGGAGTCGGTCAGGTTGGCGGACTCCGCAAAGAGCGAGGTTTATGTCTGTTTTGAGGGCCCATTGGGAGCCCATATCAAAACAGGTAAAAGAAAAAATTTGGAAAGGGGAATATGTGGAGATATTCACATTATTGCCGCTAGAAAAGTTCAATCTGGACAGATTAAAGCCGGAGGAAAGCAAGAAGGAGGATGAAGAAAAACGCAGATGTAGGCTGATTCCGCGTACCTTTTCCAACTGGCTGCAGGCGTTCGCCATCTTGGCGAGTGTGGTTGGGAAAAAGGCCCCCGAGCACTGCTCGGCTTTGTTCGTATACTTGGAAGCCATTAGTGAGGCGCACCAGACGTATGGCAGGGTAGCATGTCTGCGGTATGACGATCAGTTTCACCAACGGATGGCTGTCCGACCGTCGCTACGCTGGAACCTCAAGGATATCAGCCTGTGGATGAAGCTTATGACAGCGGCGAGGGCTCCCAATCAGTTTTTTAGGCAGGGGTCAGAGGTAACACAGCTCCAGGACAACCGACCGACAAGAGATGGGGCTTCTGTTGGCAGTTAAACGAGGGCACATGTAAGTTTGGTGCAAACTGTCGATTTAAGCACACGTGCTCCGGCTGCGGGGGATCTCACCCACTGTCCAAGTGCTTTAGAAGAGTGAAGGGGCGTGGTGGAGATCCTGCGAATAAGAGGGACAACGCCTGTGCAGGGGGAAAGGATGCGTCCTTTCCTCAGTAGGTACCCTGACCGTAAAGTGGCCCAGTTATTAGAATCAGGTTTCGCGATTGGATTTAAAATACCATGCTCATTGGAGGTGTCCCCTCCCATAGCAAAGAATTTACGCTCAGCCCTGCTGCATCCGACGGTGGTTTCAGAAAAAATAGAGAAAGAAGTTTGGGGCGCATGTCCGGCCCTTTTACCTCAGTTCCTATTCCGGGCTTGGTGGTATCCCCATTGGGGGTGGTTCCCAAGAAAGAGGCAAACAAATTCAGATTGATTCACAACCTTTCCTTTCCGAAGGGTGGGTCGTCAACGATTCGATCGCACCGGAGGAGTGTGCAGTGACATATACTTCCTTCGATGCAGCGATATCATGGGTTCGTCGCTACGGGCGGGGGCCACTGATGGCAAAGGCGGATATTGAATCTGCTTTCTGGCTTTTGCCGGTCCACCCGGATAGTTTTCGGCTGCTGGGCTGCGCATGGAATGGGGCATACTACGTGGATCGTTGCCTCCCGATGGGATGCTCTATCTCATGCGCTTTCTTCGACACGTTCAGCTCATTTTTGGAATGGGTGGTTCGGGAGTCTCTGGGATCAACTCGATCATTCATTGGACGATTTCCTATGCATTGGCCCACCAGGTTCCAACATTTGTGCCATCCTCTTAGGGACATTACAACATATAGCGGAGCGTTTTGGGGTCCGTTGGCTCCGGACAAAACGGAAGGCCCCACTTCTAACATCGTTTTCCTGGGAATTGAAGTGGATTCCATTGGAATGGAGTGCCGACTGCCGGTGGACAAACTGGAAAATCTCAAGGCAGAGGTGCGTGGGACCATCGGTAGGCACAAGGTGCAATTGTGGCAGCTACAATCGTTATTGGGGAAGTTAAATTTTGCTTGCCGGATAATTCCCATGGGTAGGGTGTTTTGCCGGCGGCTGTCGGCAGCTACAACTGGGGTTCAGGCCCCCACTCACTTTGTGAGCCTTAACAGGGAGCACAGGGAGGACTTGTGGGTGTGACATGAATTCCTGGAATCATTTAATGGGCGTGCCCTTTGGATGGTGGGTCCCATTAGTAATTGGGATCTTGAATTATTCACAGACACGGCAGGCTCAACGGGCTATGGGGCCGTCTTTCAAAGAAAGTGGAGCGCCGCCCGATGGCCCTCGGCTAGGGGGGAAGCTGGGTTCTTGAAGAACCTCATCCTTTTGGAACTGTTTCCAATTGTGGTAGCTATGGAAATATGGGGGGAATCCTTCCGTAACCTGAAGGTGCGGCTCAACTGTGACAACCTGGGGGTCATCCGGGTAATTAACCGATTGTCGGCCAAGTTTATGCCGGTGGTCAGGTTGCTGAGACATTTGGTGAATCACTGCTTGAAATTGAATGTTTTCATCTACGCTGTATATTTACCAGGGGTTGAGAACACCTTGGCTGACGCTCTGTCTCGTTTCCAGTGGGACAGAATTTGGGAGTTGGCACCAGACGCGGAGCAGCAGGGGGTTACCTGCCCCGACTGGATGTGGAATGTTGCCTTGGGAACGTGGCAGGGTGGATTGAGCGCTCCGTAAGGCCACTTGGGACGCCTACTCCAAGGTATGGCAAGAGTGGTTAGCATGCTTGCACAGACTGGAGATCGCCCCTGAGGGCTGGGAGGTAACCCAAGCGATTCTAGCGATTTTATTATTGTGGGGTTTGAGTGGGATATCTCGGCAGCTGCCATCGATAGGAAATTGGCAGGTCTGACCTTTCTTTTTAAAAGAGGCAACGTGACTATACTAAAGACTTTTGGTGAAGCAAGAAGTGAAAGGATACAGGAAAGTGCATAAGAAGAGGGATTGGCGGTGTCCAGTGTCATTTGACATGTTACGCGGCCTATTCTTTCATATACCAACCATTTGTAGTTCTGAGTTCGAAAGTGCCTTATTCCGAGCAGCCTTTGCACTAGCGTTCTTTGGAGCGTTATGGGTGGGCGAGCTCGTCAGCCCTTTAAAACGGGCTCAAGGGGGGCTGCAGTGGGAGGATCTGGATTGTTTGAATGATTCAGTTAGAATATGGATAAAACGGTCAAAAACTGATCAGTCCAGTAAGGGCATGAAGCTGGAAGTTTTCTGGATTGCGGGGTCACACATTTGTCCGGTAAGAGCGGTGCAATCGTCCAGGGGTCTTCTTTGTCTGAGTTTCAATTTATAGCGGTGTTCAAAAAATGTTTATCGGCGGCCGGGTATGATCCAAAAAGCTACTCCTCCCATTCTTTTCGCATAGGTGCTGCTACAGAGGCTGCCAGGGCTGGGCTTAGTTATGAATCGGTGAAGCGCATCGGGAGGTGGGACTTGGACAGATTCAAGCTCTATCTTCGCCCACAGTTGTTACAGTCTCGTTAGTTAAAAAAAAAGGGGGTAGGCTTTGGGTTAGTGTTTGCTGCGGGGAAGATTTACTGTTTTTGTTTGTCATCTTCTGATTCACAGGTGAAGAAGTTGTCCTGGTTTGGATCCTGGGCCACTCCTTCGTTTACTGGGGGGCCAGACGAGCTGATGTTCGGCCGAATGGTAGGCAGTTGGGCATTCCCAGACATGAGGCTCAGGTCAGACGGTCGGGGTACCCAGGATGCTTTGGAATAGGTTATGGTTCGAAGTCCACAGGTTCACTCGTTGGGACAGGGCACCAGATGTTTTGGTGCTACATGTGGGGGGGAATGATATGGAAGTTAGGTCCATGAGGGACCTAATACGTGACATAAAATGCAATTCTTTTACGCCTACAGGTGGCCTTCCCTGGGATGGTCATTGTATGGTCTGATATGGTGGGCAGGACATCTTGGCGGTGGGCCTGGTCAGCTAAAAAGGTTGACAGGGCCCGGGTGAAAGTGAATAAAGAAGTTAGCAGGTTCATCATGAGGAATGGGGGTGTGACCATACGGCACAGGGAGTTGGAGGTGGACACATGGAGGTACCTGAGGAGCGATGGGGTGCACCTCAATGAAGTGGGAACCGATCTTTGGGCTCCGGGTTTGCAAGAGGGTGTAGAATGAGCCTTGAGGGTGTGGAGGTGCTCGCAAGGGTAAGGTTTTACCCCTTGCGTGCGGTGGTAGTGGTTTGGGTCTGTGAGGAGGAGGAGATGTATGTTATATGGAGATATAACATGGTTGGTACCCATATGTAATATGGGGTCTATCTGGTACCTTCCGGTTACGAGAGGTTAAGCGGAAGGGGTAAAGTTAGGTCACTGCGAAGGTTGGGTACCGTCTCGCAGTCTGGGGGTTGCGACTGGAGGCCTAAAGTTTATACAAAGTTTGTCGCAGTGACCAGTGGTGTGTGTTCCCCTCCAAGACTTCAAAAAAGTACTGAAAAGGTTATTGAAAGTTATTTAAAATGTTATTTATTTAGTTTTATGTTAATTTGTTAATAAAAGGCCGTCAAGGCCATTTACTCCAATACCTTGTCAAGTCATTTGTGGGGAAGGATTTGGAGGGATTAGAGATTATGTTTAAGGGGTAGCTCACTTTACTGTTAAAAAAAAAGGGGTAGCTCGTAGGAGACTGGGGGCTAAGTCCTTCACATGTAATGAATGGGTAAAAGTTTCATAGTTGGTAAGGTTAAATAAAGACACTTGTCCATCTGATCAACCTGTGTGTGTGTGTATGTGTGTGTGAGACAGAGAGAGAGAGTATGTTTAAAAGGTACATAGTACCCCCAATCGTTCACAAAAAATTGAAATAGTAAATAAAGGCACAGATTTCTTGTGTTCTTTATTACAATATAGAAAAATCCCTCAAAAAAAGTCCCATGGTGTAAATCGGTTATCAATTTCATCACATAGGTATGCAATCCTTGTCAATCACGAATGGAGTCTGCTGACATGTCCGATCCTGCTGATTTAGCCTTCAAAGCACATCCTTAAATTTCACACATCCTTGGAGCTACTTGCCTCTTTTTATTATCTTAAGCTAATAATTAGCTTAAAAATACATTTCTAACACGTGTTGTCACAAATTCCTTTATTAACCTTTCTAAACAAGAACGTACAAACAGACAACTTTTTTGAAAGTTTAATAAAGGAATTTGTAACACCTGTTAGGAATTGTTTCATCTAATTATAAGCTTAAAGTGTTACTAAACCCAGGACCCTGTATTTACTATATCTGATCTCCCACAGTACACAGAACATGGAAATGCAATTTTAGTAAATATAAACTGCTAAATACCTTTTCTCATCAGCAGTATATACCATAGCAGTCTTGTGACTTCTATCAGTGTCTCGTTAAAGTTTGTAGGAGGAGTTTTCTAACTGTCCTATGAGACAGCAGGACACCTCACCCTCTGTCTGGACAGTGCTGATGGGCTCTGTGCTGATCACATGCACCCTCCCAAGATATAAAACCCCTCTAGCAATACACACCAAACTGAGCATGTGCACCCTGACTCCATAGACTCTGTGTTATCAGAAAATTATTAGGAGTCAGTGGAAGGGGAGGATCAGAGAAGCCAGGATCAAGCACAATGTGGAAGATTAACCCCTTAGGTTCCACAGTGAGTATAACAAGCATGCTTTACTGCATATAAAGACTGATTTTACTGTTGTGGGTTTAATAATACTTTAAGCCCAGAGAAAGTGTCATCTGAATGAATACTTGCATGAGTATAGAAGAAGGCTGAGCTAATATCAAATTTTTGGAGTTGTATGGCTTTGTGGAAGGCATAGTCTAGACACCGAGACACTCAACGAGTGGGTCTAGAAACATGGTATAGAGTGTAGTAGTGTAAAGACATAAGTGGTTGCCTAGAGTAAGGGAAATTTAACAAGCAACCTGTCAATAGCATGTACCCGTTATAGGTGGTGTGCCCTCTAGCAGAGTGTTCTATCTCCCCAAACAATGGGAGTGGATTGCACCGCAAAGGATCCCATCCTGTACAGAGGTACAGAGTTTCAAGAGTTTAGTGAAGTGCATGTGTGGAGCCTGCACAGAGTGCACGGTGTGGCCCACTCCACTACTGGGGAGTAGTAGTGGAAAACGCTGGATAGGTGGATGTGGACAATGGTTCAGCATGTCCCTCAACGCACATTACAGGAAAGGTGACCTGAAAGTTAACTGGAGAACAGTTGCAGTGTACAAGGTGTACATTCATCTCTTAAGAGTGGAGGCCCGCCTTAAGGTTGAGTATTCCCCCACGGCAGCCTCAGCTTTGTCTCAGGGCACTGATGAAGACGACACATGTGTGCAGTAAAATGACCCTGTAAAAAGTGCTTAATGTAGCCCAGAAGAACCCACACGGGGTAGGCCTTCCATGTGACCCAGTGCTTGGCGCCCAACAAGTTAATAGGGAAACATTGAGGAGATGACAAACAACTTATCTACCCCTGTAGGCTCCACCTGCCCTCCTGCCTACATGCACACTCCATGCATCCCGCTCTCCACGTCGGTTTCTGCCACCCTGACTCAATGGTCTCTGCACTCCCACAGCTCCCAATCAGAATACATCTTGTCCAAAGTTGCCAATAGGAAGCCCTCCTGCCCCAAGGTTGCAAGGGATAGGTCCATCTTTGGCTTTGGCAACAGGTAATCAGAGTCCATTGTGGCCTCCTCTTTACCCGAGCTGTCCATTAAGCAGAGGAGAGGAGAAAAAACATCCATGCAGCCAGGGAATGCATCAGTGCTTGCGGGGCAGAATTTAAAGGGCCAACCAGCGCTACAACTGTACTATTTTTTCCTACCTTTGCTGAGGCCCAGCCTCAAGTTACCACACAAATGAAAATATATTCATAGAGAAATAAACCTAAGAGTATAATAAGTCTACTGTTATTGCAAGAAAGATCTTAAGATAGGGTGCTAACCATTTACACATCCAATCTCATCACTATGATCGTCACAGTCATGTTCTCGGTTGCAACGCAGACTTCCGTTAATACACTTGCCATCATTGCACTTGAACTGATCTGGGCTGCAGGTTGGTTTATCTGTAAATACAAAAGATGCATAAAAAGAGTCAACTGCATATCACTTTGTGGTCACTTATTAGCAAGTTGGCTGTAGTGATCAAAATGACCTGCCATACATACCACAGTCCTTTTCATCTGACTTGTCCCTGCAGTCAATCTCTCCATTGCACTTCCAGCTCCTGGGTATGCATTCCCTGCTGCTGCACTTGAACTCCCATTTGGTGCAGAGCTTGCTAGATTCTTTCCCTCAAACAAAGTAGAAAGTGTAGCGCTAATAATTGGGTACAAAAAATTGCCATAAAGGGAATAAACCCAGTATTTGTAAACACATATGAGTATATATATGATATATAATGAACAGAATATAATGAACCCAGTGATTAGAAATCAGCTTTTGAACAAAAGTCCAAGTGGATAAATCAATAAGTGGTAAGTGAAAAGTCCAACTTTGTGTGAAAATCTTGATAGTAAATAAGTGTAAGCTTGAAGTGAGGAGATACCACCACCGTATGCTCTGGAGGCTTACCGGAACGTTTGAACCCAATAGAACATAAGTTCACTGGGTCAAACAGACTTGTATAAAGGAGAAGCCACTGAAGGCATGGAGTCCTCTGGAAGCTGTAACGAAAACCCACGACCGTCTGTGGACTGGTGTCTCTCGTAAAGAGACCCGATATACGTGGATAGCTTAGGCGCTGTTGTTAGGTGTCCCTCCTGTAATGGAATGAGAGCCAGAGATGGATGTGTAGAGTAGAAGATCACGTCGGGGTCACCACTGTTAAGTTAACCTTTTTTCGTTAGCCTTGTATTAGCCTTTCTGCTCTCTTGCTGTGTCTTCTCACACCAAGGCTCACTACAAGACACAGCAAGTCTGTTTGACCCATTGAACGTACGTTCTTTGTTCTTTTGGGTTCAAACATTCCGGTAAGCCTCCAGAGCATATGGTGGTGGTATCTCCTCACTTCAAGCTTACACTTATTTACTATCAAGATTTTCACACAAAGTTGGACTTTTCACTTACCACTTATTGATTTATCCACTTGGACTTTTGTTCAAAAGCTGATTTCTAATCACTGGGTTCATTATATTCTGATCATATATATACTCATATGTGTTTACAAATACTGGGTTTATTCCCTTTATGCCAATTTTATGTACCCAATTATTAGCGCTACACTTTTTACTTTGTTTGTTTTCCATGCATATATCACAATTGCTGTGATAGCGGCTTCTTTTGTTTTATTTAGGCAGCGCAGAATTATTTTTTACATTATCTTTAGATTCTTTCCCTCCACAGCGCTCCTCATCGGAGCCATCTTTACATTGTGAAGTTCCATTACAGATCCACAGCTTTGGGATACAGATGGTGGAGTTCTTGCAGCTGAACTGGTATGGTTTGCAGGCTTAGGATGGGCAAGAATCATACACAGTTTAGAGAGATACACATTCCAGTGTTGCACTTGAATTCCTTATCAGGAGCACAGGCCTTGAATACTACACCAAAGAAGAAAGGCCAAAATTGGGCAAATAAAAATACTGCCCCAACCCCAACGAATCTAGTGAAAGTTCCCAGGTATGTATGTTACTGTTTAGCTGACCTGCCCCTCTGGCTTAATTATTGCATTTCTAAAAAGCTGTGAGGCACATTTTGCCATTTGAGAAAGGTAAGTGACAGTGATAGAGTTAGTTACCACACAAATGAAAATATATTCATAGAGAAATAAACCTAAGAGTATAATAAGTCTACTGTTATTGCAAGAAAGATCTTAAGATAGGGTGCTAACCATTTACACATCCAATCTCATCACTATGATCGTCACAGTCATGTTCTCGGTTGCAACGCAGACTTCCGTTAATACACTTGCCATCATTGCACTTGAACTGATCTGGGCTGCAGGTTGGTTTATCTGTAAATACAAAAGATGCATAAAAAAAGTCAACTGCATATCACTTTGTGATCACTTATTAGCAAGTTGGCTGTAGTGATCAAAGTGACCTGCCACACGTACCACAATCCTTTTCATCTGACTTGTCCCTGCAGTCAATCTCTCCATCGCACTTCCAGATCCTGGGTATGCATTCCCTGCTGCTGCACTTGAACTCCCATTTGGTGCAGAGCTTGCTAGATTCTTTCCCTCCACAGTTCTCCTCATCGGAGCCATCTTTACATTGTGAAGTTCCATCACAGATCCACAGCTTCGGGATACAGATGGTGGAGTTCTTGCAGCTGAACTGGTATGGTTTGCAGGCTTAGGATGGGCAAGAATCACACACAGTTTAGAGAGATACACATTCCAGTGTTGCACTTGAATTCCTTATCACGAGCACAGGCCTTGAAAGCTACACCAAAGAAGGAAGGCCAAAATTGGGCAAATAAAAATACTGGCCCAACCCCAACGAATCTAGTGAAAGTTCCCAGGTATGTATGTTACTGTTTAGCTGACCTGCCCCTCTGGCTTAATTATTGCATTTCTAAAAAGCTGTGAGGCACATTTTGCAGTTTGAGAAAGGTAAGTGACAGTGATAGAGAATGGAGGAAAAGGCAACCCCCAAGAATCAATCTTCTCCTAGGCGGCAAATAGGAAGTCCTAGTGGCCAAAAATTGCCAGGGGTGAGCACATCTTTGTCGATGGCAATAGTCAATCAGAGTGCAGCATAACCTCATCTCTCCCTGGGCAGTCCATCAGACAAGGGAGAGGAAAAAAAAGTCCATCCCTATAACTGTGATAGGGACATTGGACTTTAAGCTTATGACCAGGGTAGATCAGAGGTCACCTCCATACTTGGCCTCTTACCCAAAACTGCATACTACACCTTCCTATAGGTAAAAGACGGGGGTTATTCCTGCGCTACCAGTTGGGGAAGTCGGTCTACTAATCAGTTATTTGGGACTATATGCAACTTCTCTTATTGGAAAGCTGCATGCACCGAAAACAAGGGCTCAGACACCAGCCCAAAACGAAAATGGTACAAGAAAGAGGGGGGGGGGGGTGGTGCTGCGCTAACCAGAGGTGTCTCTACTTATAGGAATAAATATTATATCCTGATATTCATAGATCACAAAATTAAATGGTGAAAAACATCAAAAAATCGCATAGGTTGAAATAGATATGGTGATTCAAAATAAATATGTGGATCCAATCAATGCTTGTAGATGTAAGAATAAATACTGGTGTATAAGTTAATTAAAAAAGTAATAGCAACCAATTAACATATATTAAAATGTGTAAAAATTCAATATAACCAATAGTGCTCGTGCTCTTGTGACTAAAAACTCAAAAATTAAGCTCATACATATGTTAAGGTGCAACAATGGGATAATAGATGAAGACAAACAGTCATAAATCAAGTGAAAAATGAAAACCAAGTGAGATATACAAAGAAAACGAAATAGTCGCTTTATCCTTATATTGCGACCCTGTGCAACAGTGCGACTATATTGTGAATGATCACGTATGTAGATAAAACCACTCTGATCATTAAGTGTCCAGAATAAAATTAATTCAAAGTGTCCGAAGAAAAAATGTGTTCAAAAAGCCAGTGTTTTTAAACGCAATCACTCCAATGACAGTGGGGTGTTATTTGTAAAACACTCTCTATCTTCTTCATGCAGCATGCACTAGTGTAGGCAATGGCCCCTTACCTAGCGGTGCTAGGTCAACCGCATATAAGTTGTTTAACTCTCGTGGTCCTGGGTCTCTCCTGTATCTCTGTGTCCAGATTTGTTGACTCTACAGGATCCTATATGGGGCTGGGATATGTCTAGCTGAGGTCCTGGGACAGTGCCGCTCCTAGCTCCTCCTCCACATCATATCTCCATTATATGCAAAATATAGGATAAAGTGCCCAGATAGTGAAGTATGTTTTTATAGGTCACTTTATTCACATCAATCATATACAAGGTACTCACATTAGCAGCTGTTCTTACAAAGCATAATATCCTACGAGCAGCGAACTCGTAATGCATTCAGCAAGGTAAAACGAAAAAAAGCCTATTCCGTCCCTACGCGTGACGTCACTTGACCACGTGACTTCTTCTATCCCCTGAAGAAGTCACGTGGTCAAGTGACGTCACGCGTAGGGACGGAATAGGCTTTTTTTCGTTTTACCTTGCTGAATGCATTACGAGTTCGCTGCTCGTAGGATATTATGCTTTGTAAGAACAGCTGCTAATGTGAGTACCTTGTATATGATTGATGTGAATAAAGTGACCTATAAAAACATACTTCACTATCTGGGCACTTTATCCTATATTTTGCATATAATGGAGATATGATGTGGAGGAGGAGCTAGGAGCGGCACTGTCCCAGGACCTCAGCTAGACATATCCCAGCCCCATATAGGATCCTGTAGAGTCAACAAATCTGGACACAGAGATACAGGAGAGACCCAGGACCACGAGAGTTAAACAACTTATATGCGGTTGACCTAGCACCGCTAGGTAAGGGGCCATTGCCTACACTAGTGCATGCTGCATGAAGAAGATAGAGAGTGTTTTACAAATAACACCCCACTGTCATTGGAGTGATTGCGTTTAAAAACACTGGCTTTTTGAACACATTTTTTCTTCGGACACTTTGAATTAATTTTATTCTGGACACTTAATGATCAGAGTGGTTTTATCTACATACGTGATCATTCACAATATAGTCGCACTGTTGCACAGGGTCGCAATATAAGAATAAAGCGACCATTTCGTTTTCTTTGTATATCTCACTTGGTTTTCATTTTTCACTTGATTTATGACTGTTTGTCTTCATCTATTATCCCATTGTTGCACCTTAACATATGTATGAGCTTAATTTTTGAGTTTTTAGTCACAAGGGCACGAGCACTATTGGTTATATTGAATTTTTACACATTTTAATATAGGTTAATTGGTTGCTATTACTTTTTTAATTAACTTATACACCAGTATTTATTCTTACATCTACAAGCATTGATTGGATCCACATATTTATTTTGAATCACCATATCTATTTCAACCTATGCGATTTTTTGATGTTTTTCACCATTTAATTTTGTGATCTATGAATATCAGGATATAATATTTATTCCTATAAGTAGAGACACCTCTGGTTAGCGCAGCACCACCCACCTTCCTATAGACCTTAGGTAAAACCACACTGCTAGTAATTGGAGTTAAATGGTCAAATTGGCCTTTTATTAAACATAAGCTCATAAATAAAAAAACATATCAATCCAGGTAACAATGGTTGCCGGTCCTTGATGGTACCATATAACTAAAACTTCATGTCGGTGGCTCTAGTTAGCTAAGTTATGACCCCAGCCCCCAAACACCGCCTCAGGGACTAACCCAGCTGACCTCAGACACCCACCAGTTTTACCATTACCCGATCACTATGAATTGAACTATACCAACTAGAGGACGCCATACCTAAGATGAGCCCCCACCGTTTTACCACTAACACCAGGTTTAGACCCCCATGAAGGACCCCAAACTGCCAAAGAACAATAAAAGAAGTATAACAGTACTACCTGAAATAATAGGACGGGAGGGAGGGACCTTCTTCTGATGATTTATTCTCTGCAAGTGAACCTAAACCACTCCTACCTATCACTATACTCCCCTGTTCCTCCCAATCACCTCATCTTATTGACAAATCAGTTAAGTGTCAGTACTGCCCACACCACTTAATATAGTTAACCTCTTCTACCTGGTTCTCCAACCCAGTCATGTATGCCCTCTGCCTATTTTGTTCCTTCTCAGCTTGGGCATACCTTTCATGGGGTAGGACTAATGTGAATTCATGTTCTCCGTAAAGCACTGTGGAATATGTTGATCCTTTAGGATTGTGTTCCTTAGAAGCTTTGCTTGTTTTATTTGCATTTTGCTGTTTTGTAGGTCCAATCACTAAAGGGGGTTTGATCCTAGTGGGTTGGGTCAGATCTCAATAATAAATATCTGGAGCATGCTGCTGGAAGTAAATTTTTGACTGCAGGCTGTGTCCTGAGTTTGATGTCCTTGGCAGAATTCTACTGATCCTGACTGATGACCCCACCCATGCTGATCATGCTAAGGAAGAGAGATCTTTGGATACTGAAGTATACATGGGACCTATGATGGCCTAAATGATAGTCATCTATAAGATAATGAGAAAACACAGGAATCTCTGTTGCATTGGAAGCCACTCAAACCTCCTGTGTGCTTGTAAAGTCTAATGACCTGTACACATGGTCGGATTTTCCAACGAAAAATGTTCGATGGGAGCTTGTTGTTGGAAATTCCGACCATGTGTAGGCTCCTTTGGACATTTTCCATCGGAATTTCCGTCACACAAAATTTGAGATCTGGATCTCAAATTTTTAGACAACATTATCCGTTGTCGTAAATTCCGATCATGTGCACACAATTCTGACGCACAAAGTTCCACGCATGCTCAGAATCAAGCAGAAGAGCCACACTGGCTATTGAACTTCATTTTTCTTGGCTGGTCGTACGTGTTGTACATCACCGCTTTCTTGATGTTCGGAATTTCCGACAAGATTTGTGTGACCGTGTGTATTTTTGAGCCAACATCCGTCGGAAAAAATCCATGGATGTCCGATCAATGTCCGATCGTGTGTACGGGGCATTAGCATTCACCCTGGGACTGGCAGTAAAAGAACACTTTGGGTTTCCAACCCTTCTCTCTCTCAAGTTTTATTGTAAAATCCTTAAAAAGACATCAATAAACTTGACCTGCCTTACTATAGGGATCAAAGGAAAACTAAATTTGGTGTTACACTTGCACTGCGTCTGCAAAAGACCAAACAGTGTGGAAGTCCGAATTGTCCCACCTTTGCTGAGACCCAGTGATAAGTTACTGCACAGATAAAAAGAACAAATCCGTCGCACAATCCAACCGTGTGTGGGCTTCATCGACCCTTCAGCGAACTTTTTCTGTCGAAAATTAGACGGATTTTAGATTTAAAACATGTTTCAAATCTTTCCGACGGACTCGAGTCCGGTCGAAAAATCCATTTGTCTGTATGCTAGTCCGACGGACAAAAAAGGACGCAAGGGCAGCTATTGGCTACTGGCTATGAACTTCCTTATTCTAGTCCCTTCGTACGTCATCACGTTTAAACCAACGGACTTTCGACCGGACTTTAGTCCGTTCGTTAGTGGGCAAGTCCAGTCATTCGAAAGTCCGTCGTAACTCCGTTGAAAGTCCGTCGGACCTTTGATGCTGAAAAGTCAGCTCGTGTGTACGCGGCATTAGAGTAATAATAGGGTTAGTATGACTGCAAGATAGGTAGATAGTAATATAGGGTGCTTACCATTTACACATCTAATTTCATCAGTAAAATCATCACAGTCCTGTTCTTGATTGCACCGCAGACTCCCGTTAATACACTTGCCATCATTGCACTGGAATTGATCTTGTCTGCAGGTTGGTTTACCTATAAATACAGAAGATGCATAAAAAGAGTCAACTGCATTTCACTTTGTGGTCACTTATTAGCAAGTTGGATGTAGTGATCAAAGTGACCTGCCATACGTACCACAGTCCTTTTTATTTGACTTGTCCCTGCAGTCAAACTCACCATCGCACTTCCAGCCCCTGGATATACAGTCAGGTCCATAAATATTGGGACATCGATACAATTCTAATCTTTTTTTGGCTCTTTACGCCACCACAATGGATTTGAAATGAAACGAACAAGATGTGCTTTAACTGCAGACTTTCAGCTTTAATTTGAGGGTATTTACAAATCAGGTGAACGGTGTAGGAATTACAGCGGTTTGTATATGTGCTTCCCACTTTTTAAGGGACCAAAAGTAATGGGACAGATTAACGATCATCCATCAAACTTTCACTTTTTAATACTTGGTTGCAAATCCTTTGCGGTCAATTAAAGCCTGAAGTCTGGAACGCATAGACATCACTAGACGCTGGTTTTAATCCCTGGTGATGCTCTGCCAGGCCTCTACTGCAACTGTCTTCAGTTCCTGCTTGTTCTTGGGGCATTTTCCCTTCAGTTTTGTCTATCAATCGGATTCAGGTCAGGTGATTGACTTGGCCATTGCATAACATTCCACTTCTTTCGCTTAAAAAACTCTTTGGTTGCTTTCGCAGTATGCTTCGGGTCATTGTTCATCTGCACTGTGAAGCGCCGTCCAATGAGTTCTGAAGCATTTTGCTGAATATGAGCAGATAATATTGCCCGAAACACTTCAGAATTTATCCTGCTGCTTTTGTCAGCAGTCACATCATCAATAAATACAAGAGAACCAGTTCCATTGGCAGCCATACATGTCCACCCCATGACACTACCACCACCATACTTCATTGATGAGGTGGTATGCTTTGGATCATGAGCAGTTCCTTTCCTTCTCCATACTCTTCTCCATACTCTTCTCTTCCCATCACTCTGGTACAAGTTGACCTTGGTCTCATCTGTCCATAGGATGTTGTTCCAGAACTGTGAAGGCTTTTTTAGATGTTGTTTGGCAAACTCTAATGTTTTTGAGGCTTCCTGTTTTTGAGGCTCACCAATGGTTTACATCTTGTTGTGAACCCTCTGTATTCACTCTGGTGAAGTCTTCTCTTGATGGTTGACTTTGATACACATACACCTACCTCCTGCAGAGTGTTCTTGATCTGGCCAACTGCTGTGAAGGGTGTTTTCTTCACAAGGGAAAGAATTCTTCGGTCATCCACATCAGTTGTTTTCCGTGGTCTTCCGGGTCTTTTGGTGTTGCTGAGCTCACCGGTGCGTTCTTTCTTTTTAGGGATGTTCCAAACAGTTGATTTGGCCACACCTAATGTTTTTGCTATCTCTCTGATGGGTTTGTTTTGTTTTTTCAGCCTAATGATGGCTTGCTTCACTGATAGTGACAGCTCTTTGGATCTCATATTGAGAGTTGACAGCAACAGATTCCAAATGCAAATAGCACACTTGAAATGAACTCTGGACCTTTTATCTGCTCCTTGTAAATGGGATAATGAGGGAATACCACACACCTGGCAATGGAACAGCCGAGCAGCCAATTGTCCCATTACTTTTGGTCCCTTAAAAAGTGGCAGGCACATATACCAACTGTTGTAATTCCTACACCGTTCACCTGATTTGGATGTAAATACCCTCAAATAAATGCTGAAAGTCTGCAGTTAAAGCACATCTTGTTCATTTCATTTCAAATCCATTGTGGTGGTGTATAGAGCCAAAAAGATTAGAATTGTGTCGATGTCCCAATATTTATGGACCTGACTGTACATTCTCCGCTGCCACAGAGGAAATGCCGGCAGAGTTTGCTAGTTTCTTTTCCTCCACAGTTCTCCTCATCTGAGTTGTCTTTACAGTCTGAATTTCCATCACAGGTACACAGCTTGGGGATACAGACAGCGGAGCTGTCTAGTGAAAGTTCCCAAGTATGTATGTTATGGTATAGCTGCCCTGCCCCTCTGGCTTAATGATTGCATTTCTAAAAAGCTGTGAGGCACATTTTGAGGTTTGAGGAAGGTAAGTGACAGTGGTAGAGAATGGAGGAGAAGGCAACCCCCAAGACTCAATCCTCTCCTAGGTGGCCAATAGGAAGTTCTAGTGCCCCAAAGTTGCCAGGGGCAAGACCATCTTTGTCGGTGGCAACAGTCAGAGTTCAGAACTGCCTCCTCTCTCCCTGGGCAGTCCATAAAACAAGGGAGAGGAGAAAAAAAAAGTCTATCGCCCCAGGGATTGTGTCAGTGCTAGCTGGGGAGAATTAAAAGGGCCCAGCCAGTGCTAGAACTATGCACCTGTTTAGCTGGCTTGTACCTGAAGCGATATCCTCATAAGGGCTGCTGGTAGTTGTGGTCCGTCTGTCACCCTGCCAAGTCAGGCGCACTATCTTCAGTCACTCCCAGACAGAAAACAGTCCATGCACTTTGTTTTTGTATTTTTTCGAGGGGATTAAACTTGGATGGGGATAGGGTAAATTATGAGATGCCCTGTTGATTGCAAAAAATGAAAGGGACTGCGGAACTATATACACCTCCTGTATATACAACTTCCTCCGGCACAAACTTGACTCTTGATCTCACTCTCCAGGACCAGCTAGCACTGATATGACACTGGCTAAGCCAGTCCCAAAGGCAATGCCCTTTGCAGGCAGAGACCGCGGGCCCCTATGATGTAGCAATAATAAAGACAGTCTCCAGTGCTAGCTGTTCACATGGCTACTGAGCCCAGCACCATATCTTCAGGCCCTGTCAGCCCTCCTGGATGCAGCTGCCTCTCTCCCCTGCCCGTGACACCACAGTCCTCACCACTGGCTCTGTACCCATCCCAGACTGCAATCTGCCAGTACTCTCTGGCGTGCCACCCCCCCCATCCTCCTGACTGTGTGTCACTCACCAGCCCTCCTGGCTGCGACCTGTAGTTCCTCCTGGAGACTTTGCCTGGAAGTGCTCTCCGGCTGTCCTCTCCGTGCTCCTGTGCCACCAGTCCAGGACACCTCCACATGTTCTCAGAGGGCCCTGTCCACACCCGAGCCCAGGCCCAAGGTCACCTTGCCCCCAGAATGGGAAGCTCCCTCAAGGGCCATGACAGCCTAGCACTCCATCTCCAGCTTCCACACAAACTTCTTTTTCCAGCTGGGCTGACCCTGAGTATTTAAGGAGGCCTGCCCCCTGCCAATCCAGATTGGGGATTGGTCAGGGCTCCTCAGAACACTCCAGGCAGCTCCACCTCTCCTCTCCTCCTTCCTTTCCAGTAGATCAGGGGTGTCAAACTCAATTTCATAGTGGGCCGCATCAGCATTATGATTGCCCTCAAAAGGGCCTATTGTATCTGTAAGATTAGATGTCCAGCGCATACCCTCCCCTTACATTAGATGTCAAGAGCTACCCCACCATCAGAAGTTGAGTCCCCCACTCTCCCTTACATCACAGTGCACCCCTCTTTCCTTATGCTGCTGCTGGGAAGAAGCTGGATGCATTGCTTGAAAGCAGAAAGTAAGGGTCTGGAGGGGGGCTGGAGCTCTCCTGCAGCTGCCGAGAGGTCCGAGGGCCACATGAAATGGCCTGGAGGGCCGGATTCGGCCCGCGGGCCTTGTGTTTGACACCTGTGCAGTAGATTCTACAATATTCTGGAAAGAAGTGGGAGGTCTCTGTGATGCTGCCTGTAAATCACCCAGCTCTGGCTGAGTCACTCCCAACCCAGATCAAAACAAACAGGCCTGGCTGCCAGCCAAGCCTGCCTATATTTACCTAACCTAACAAAAAAAAAACTAACTATAGCACCTACACTACTAGAGGGTACTACATACCTACTATTGACACCAGCATGCATACTTATAACTGTGGTAGGGACATTGGACGGTAAACTCATTCATGGGGTAGGACTGATGTGAATTCATGTTCTCTGTAAAGCACTGAGGAATATGTTGATCCTGTAGGATTGTGTTCCTTAGAAGCCTTACTTTACTGTGCTTTGCTTGTTTTATGTACATTTTGCTGTTTTGCAGGGCGTCTTCAAGTTTAGCTGTACTCTAATGCCGCGTACAGACAATGGGATTTTTTTCTGACGGATGTTGGCTGAAACTTGTCTTGCATACACACGGTCGTACAAATGTTGTCGGAAATTCCGATCAGCAAGAACGCGATGACATACAACACGTACGACGGCACTATAAAAAGGAAAGTCAATAGCCAGTGCGCCACCCTTTGGGCTCCTTCTGCTAATCTCGTGTTAGTAGAAGTTTGGAGAGAGACGATTCGCGCTTTTCAGCCTCGTGCTTTTCAGTTCGTTACTGCTCTTTGCTCTTCAGTTTGTGCTTGTATGTTCGTATCTGGTTTTCAGTGCGTGTAGTCAGTTCGTATCTGTTTTTTCAGTTCGCTCTTCTGATTTTCAGTTCGCTCTTCTTAGGCCTTTCTGATTTTCAGTGCGTTCTGCTGGGTCTGCAAAAGATCTGGGGCTAGACCCCATAGCAGCGGTTACCAACCTTTTTGCAGGCTGGGGGGGGGGGGGGTCACGCCGGTAGTAAGCAATTTTTCGCGGGCAGAGGCTGGTGTTGGCGTTTCAATCATCATGGTTGATATGGTGTCAGGGTGATTGAAGCGCATTTTTTCTATTGTTACATTCTAATATTCAACTCACCATAATGTAGAATCAGTGGGAGCCCTGGGAGTGTCACTTGCCACATTTCCTGCCACCAGATGCATCATGTCACTTGCCACCGTCGCCTGTCACCAGGTGCAGCTTTTTAACTTGCCTCCGTCACCTGCTACTAGATGTGGATTGTCACTTGCCACATCATCTGCCACCATTTGCAGATTGACACGTCACCTGCCACCATTTGCAGATTGTCACTTGCCACCATTTGCACTTGCCACTAGATGTGGGTTGTCACTTGCCATACCAGCCAGTGCCACCAAATGAGCATTGTCACTGCACCCCCTGGCAACGCCTATGGCGTTCTGTTAGTTCGTTCTGACCAGCCAACCATTTTAAAGCCATGTTGCGTTTACGTACTCATCATAGAGTTGGTGCTATGCAGGGGCTTGGTGTTTTTACTTTGACCCAAGTCCAGTCCATGAACAGGGGGAGGAGGAGTTCATGCACCAAGAATTGGTTACTCCAGCATGACCAATTCTCTCATATGCCTTTGTTGCGGTAGATCCAGAAGAATAAACCTGATGATTTCAGGAATTATCTCCGGTTGACGAACCCCGTTTTTCAGTGTCTGTTGGCTTTGCTGTCCCCCTATATTACCAAGCAGGACACCTGCATGCAGCAAGCCATCACTCCGGAACAAAGGCTAGTCGCCACCTTGCTGGACTTGGCGAAGTCTGCAGGACATCAAGTTCTCGACAGGCATCTCCTCCCAGGCTCTGGGGATCATTATTCCAGAGACCTGTTCTGCCATCATACAGATCCTGCAGAAGGACTATATTAAGGTAAGTTTTATCCTTTAACATAACATTCTATGTATGTAATGTTTTCTAATCTATTGGATTTATTTCATCATTCCCTAATTACCATGAATGTAATATGCTGTGAATGTCCACTTTGTCCTCATGCATGCTGGAAGCTTTTAAAGTTCTTTTTTTGTCCTTCATCATATTTGCCTTCACTAACCTCCCCAGCATGCTATCCTGGGCCCATACACACCTAGCCTAGTCACCTAATATATTTTGTCAGCTCCATTGCAGTGCTTTACCCTAAACACCCCCTAAAATGTGTACAAAGGCATGGCAGCCAGCAAAACACAGGTAATGGAGGTGGGCCAACGCCTCATTTGTGAGGAAGTCATCTATCAGGCCCTAAATAAGAGGGGGATGTGCGAACTCACAAAAAAAAGTCACGTATGTGAGTTGGACCATACTCCTCCTCCACCTCCTGCTACAACTCCAACACCACAGCCACAGCCTGGAAGGAAGCGTGCAAAGAAGTCTTGAGAGTGATGGCCCGGGTTCGGTCTAGTCTGGCAAAAGACGCAGGCTGCGTCCACAGCCTGGGGACATATATGTCATCTGCTGCTGCTTCAGATCTCTCAGAGTCCTGGACCGGATTGTGCTCCCTATTAAATGGACTCCTCAGGCTACCAATTTGGCCTGTCAAATAATTGAGGGTACAAAGGCTTCGCCAATTTCAACAGTTTATCCAGCGTTGCCTTCCTCTTTATTTTGTTATGACCCCTAATAAATGTCTAGTTTTTTTTCACAAATACTTGGCTATGTGTTTTAGTTCAAAAAAGGCGGGTTTGTTTGTGAGTAGGCAGGTACATTTCAAAAATACAGTGTCAAATTAACAAGGGATATCAACACCAACCAATCTCCTTGAGGTTAAAAAATATAAGATAATAATGGTGTTGTGGTAACTTGACACACAAAACGACAAAAAATATTATGGAGATCACTAGAAAAAAAACAGTAAAAAAAAAATCAGGAGATCTTGATAAAAAAAAAAAGGCGATCACTATAAAAAAAAAAAAATGAAACATTATTCTGGAGATCTGGCGAAAAAAAAATAAAGATTATTTAGGAGATCACAAGAAATAATAAAGAAATCAGTTTGTCAGAACTCTGTGTGAATATCGGTATCAAAACAACTTCATTATTCTAGCATTATAAAGAAGAAGAGAATGCACTGCATTAAAAGATTAAAAAATTTGCAGCATGACGAATGTGCTATCTCCATTACGAACGGTAGTTTTACCAGACCGAGCACTTCCGTCTCGTACTTGATTCAGAGCATGCATGGAATTTTGTTCGTCGGAATTGTCTACACACACTCGGAAGTTACGACAACAGATTTTGATGTCGGAAAATTTGAGAGCCAGCTCTCAAACATCTGTTGTCGGAAATTCCGACACGAAATGTCCGATGGAGCCTACACACGGTCGAAACTTCCGACAACAAGCTCACATCGAACATTTGTGGTCGGAAATTCTGATCATGTGTACGCGGCATAAGCCTTTTCCCCAGTTTTTACTATCAGCCAGCCTCTGTGATGTATCCAATATGTGGTGTTAGGAGTGTAACATGGGTTGATTTAGAATATTAACAACTATAAAAGAACCTCTCCGAATTTGGGCTTTACTAGTACCAGAATGAGACGGTCACAACAAATGTATAGAATCTAAAATTTCTATTACAAAATGTTCATAAAAGTATTTAAAAGCGCTAGATATTATACTTAATAGTGATATAGGCCAGATTAACCGCTTGTCGACCAGCCACTGTCATTATACTGCGGCAGGTTGGCATGACTGCGCAAATCGTCGTAGGTGTACGTCAGCCGCTTTAGGAGCAATAGCAGGCATGTCGCCGGAGCCGATACGCGTAGCCAGTGGCCACCCCCGATCGCTCCACAGAGGGCCAGGACGGGGATCTTTCAATGTAAACAAACAGATCCCCGCTCTGACGAGAGTAGAGAGAGAGCGTCTGTTCCTAGTGATCAGGAACAGCGATCTCTCTCCTCCTCCAGTCAGTACACCCCCCTCCACAGTTAGAAACACCTCCTTAGGGAACACTTAAACCTTCGATAGCCCCCTAGTGTTAACCCCTTCCCTGCCAGTGTCATTTATACAGTAATCAGTGGCTATTTTTAGCACTGATCGCTGTATAAATGTCATTGGTCCCAAAAAAGTGTCAAAAATGTCCGATCTGTCTGCCGCAATGTCACAGTCCTGCTAAAAATCGCTTATCACCGCCATTACTAGTAAAAAAATAATAATAATAAAAATGCCATAAATATATCCCCTATTCTGTAGATGCTATAACTTTTGGGTACACCAATCAATTTACCAAAAATATGTAGAAGAACACATGTTGGCCTAAACTGATGAAGAAATTTTTTGTTTTTAAATATATATTTTTTTCAAAATCGTCAGTCTTTTTTTGTTTAAAGCGAAAAAAATAAAAACCGCAGAGGTAATCAAATACCACCAAAAGAAAGCTCTATTTGTTGGAAAAAAGGACATCAATTTTGTTTGTGTAGAAACGTTGCATGACCGCGCAATTGTCAGTTAAAAATGACGCAGTGCCCTATTGCAAAAAATGGACTGGTCATTAAGGGGGTAAATCCTTCCGGGGCTGAAGTGGTTAATGAACTACAACAAAATTGTCTTTGCTCTATGATCCCAGAGGTCAACACGCTTCACAACAACCATCTTCTTCAGGACCTCTTTCCTTTGGTAGCAAAGAAATGTTGCATCACAGTAGGAGTATAGGCTCCAGATGGTGACAGGATATCAACATAAAGATCTAGTATGGGTATATATAAAGTTTGCAATCAACAACAGTATATACGCAATAGGACCGTATGGCAGGAGGCATATTTTCACATAGAATAATTCACTACAGTCCACGTGAGAAAAAAATTGTGGCTGTGTAATGGACTGGTTTTAGATTGTATCCACATTCAGAACCAGCATGATGTCAAAGAAATATCCACACAGGTAGCCAGCCTGCTATAAAAGGGCAGGATTTCAGGATTTGATCCTCCAGCATTAAGGGTATATTGCAGGTGATAATTGCCTTGTATCTTCACAAATGCCGCATTCACATGCCACCATTAGCATATTAACAGCCAGGGGCGTAACTACCACCATAGCGACCCATGCGGGCGCTATGGGGCCCGCAGCCGAGTGGGGCCCAGTGAGGATAAGAGCACCGCTGGCACAGTCTCCCAGCCAGGGGAAGAGAGAGGAAAGGAAGAGGCGAGCTGTCCGTATCAGCAGAGAACTGAATTGCCCGATGTAAGAGCTTTCATTAGAACTTCCAGTGTTCCCGGGGCTCACGTCACATAGCTCCACCTTTTGGCCTGGTGCCTTTGATAGACAGAACGCCGATCCAATGCGGGACATGTGACGTCATCAAAGGCGTCGGGCCAAGAGGTGGGGCTATGTGACGATGAGCCCCGGGAAGACAGGAAATTCAAATGAAAGCTGTTACAGCGGGCAATCCCGCTCTCTGCTGATCCGGGTGGCTTGCCTCTTCCTCTGCATAGGTGAGGCTGTATGGGGCACAGGCAGACCAGGCTGTATTGGGCACAGGTCATGCTGTATGGGGCACAGGTCACGCTGTATGGGGCACAGGTCACGCTGTATTGGGCACAGGTCACGCTGCATTGGGCACAGGTCACGCTGTATGTGGCACAGGTCACGCTGCATTGACACTAGGGCAGCTGTGGGGGGGGGGGGCTGTTTGCAGGGGGGCCCCATACAACATTTTGCTATGGGGCCCTGCTATTTCTAGTTACGCCCCTGTTAACAGCTGTTCAATCACTGAGGAGTTTGAGCCTAGTGGGTTGGGTCAGATCCTAATAATAAATATCTGGAGCATGATTCTGGATGTATATTTTTGCCTGCGGGCCGTGTCCTGAGTTTGATGTCCTTGGTAGAATTCTACTGATCGTGACTGATGACCTTGCCCATGCTGATTATAGAGGAAAAGAGATCTTGGGACATCCCAACCTGCAAAAACTCATTTCAGGGAGTTGGCAAACTCATTCGCGCCCGCAAGTTTTTTTTACTTTTAATAATTCATTTTTTTACATTTTAATTTGTTTTTAATTTTTTTTCACAATGCTTTTTTTAATTTTTTTACACTTTTTCATTTTTTAGAATTTTTTTACAATATTTTATTTTTTATCTTTGGGGGTTTTGGTGAGATGTCAGGGGTCTGCTCAGGGGTCTAAACAGACCCCTGACATCTCCCCTTTGAGACAGACAAAGGGACTAAGGACATATTCCCCAGTCCCTTTCTCAGCACAGATGCTCCTGTCCATTCATAAACTAAGCAGAGTAAACACAGTTTACTCTGCTCAGTAATGACAGGACACAGGAGCGATCTCGCTCACTGTGTCCAATTACTAGTTCCCCCCCCCATTGCTGGCAGGAGAGGAGGGGAGCCGGTTGCGGGGGATGAGGGGAGGCGTAGAAGGACACGGAGGGGGACGGGGGAGGAGTACACAGAGAAGCTGGGGATGATCGGTGTGCAGCAGGAGGGACAGCCGCCACACCGATCATTCCCAGGAGATCGGGAGGCGCTTGCGGGTGCCACCGCAAAAATGCGAGAGTCTCCCGCACCTTCTGGGAGACTTGAGATGTCTGTGAAGTATACATGGGACCTGTGCAGGCCTGAATAATAGTCATATCTCAGGTAATGAGAAAACACAGGAACCACTGTTGCATTGGAAGCCACTTCAACCTTCTGTGTGCTTGTGAAGTCTGAGTTTTCACAGGGACTGGCAGTAAAAGAATGAACACTACCTTTTTGGGTTTCCAACCCTTCTCCCTCTCAAGTTTTATTGTAAAATCCTAAAAAAATACATCAATAAACTTGACCTGCCTTGCTATAGGGATCAAAGGAAAACTAAATTGGGTGTTACACTTGCATTGCATAAGGCCAAACAGTGTGGAAATCTTAATTTTCCTACCTTTGCTGAGACCTAATCATAAGTTACCGCACAGATAAAAAGATAGAGAAGTATACTTAAGAGTAATAATAGGGTTAGTATGACTGCAAGACAGGTAGATAGTAAGATAGGGTGCTTACCATTTACACATCCAATTTCATCAGTAAGATCATCACAATCATGTTCTTGGTTGCACCGCAGACTTCTGTTAATACACTTGCCATCATTGCACTGGAACTGATCTGGGCTGCAGGTTGGTTTACCTATAAATACAGAAGATGCATAAAATTAGTCAGCCACATATCGCTTTGTGGTCACTCATTAGTATGTTTGCTGTAGTGATCACAGTGACCTTCCGCAAGTAACACAGTCCATTTCATCTGACTTGCAGTTGAACCCTCCATCGCACGTCCAGATTAGGTGTTTTCATTCTACACTGCCCCAGTGGAACTCCAGTTTGGAGCAAGGTTTGTTAGCTTTAACAGATTATTTCCTTTGGCAGTTCTCCTCATGGGAACCATCTTTACAGTCTGAATCTCCATCACAGGTCCACAGCTTGGGGATACATATGGTGGAGTCCTTGCAATTGAAGACAATTGGTTTGCAGGCTCAGACTGAGCAAGAATCATACATAGTTTAGAGCAGGGTTTCTCAACCAGGGTTCCATGGAACCTTAGGGTTCCTCCAGAAATTGCTCAGGGTTCCTTGAGCAATGAGCAGTCTCTGCCTCTCAGATAAGTTCCCATTGACACCCATTGATCTTTTAAAATATCTGTAAGTGGGTAATTCTTCCCAAACACCACAAGTGTAAGGACAATTTCTCCCATTGACCATCATATCATGAGTTGCAGATTTAGTCATTTTTAGCAGGGGTTCCCTGAGACCGCAAAGTTTTTTCAAGGGTTTCTCTGTGTTGATAAGGTTGAGAATGGCCAATTTAGGGAGATACAAAAAAAGAATGTCAGGTGGACACAGCACCCCCTGCGAGTCAGCAGCCAGTTTGGACTGCACATTCCTTAGTGCACCACTGGGAAGGTGGCCAAGCTTATTGCTTAACTGCAGTAGAGAAAGGTCAGGTCACCAAGTTGACTAAGCTGTCTGGCAGGGCTGTGTAAATCTCAGAACTGGATGGCTAGAAATACAATTTTTTTTTCAGGTAAAACAGCTCTTCTATATGTATTCCAGTTGTATATTTGACTATTTACCTGAAGTTTAGCTTTAAATGGTATAAAAAAAATTATATCCATCACTCAAAAAGTCAGAAATGATAAAATACCACAACTGAGAAGTTATTCTATCACTCTTCCATGAAAACCTCAAAATATGGGACTGACCTGTTAATAAACATGCCTTGTGGACCTTGTGCGGCGATCACGCACACAACCCCCTCCCCGGAGACAGGCGGTGATCGACCCCAAACCCCCCACCATGTGGGAGACAGACGGGACAGCGGCAATCAGGGCATTATCTTTCGAGTCAGGGGGAATGAAGAGCCGGGCCTGACTCTGATTCTCCTCCCGGGCGAACAGGAAGTGTGTCCTAAGACACGATTGGCCAGGGAGTCCTAAGACATAAATGGTGATTGCACTACACATGTGGTATCACTGCGAATGTCAGAGCGAGAGCAATAATTCTAGCACCAGACCTCCCGTGTAACTTTAAACAGGTAACCTGAAAAAGGCTTTTAAAGCATCGCCTAAGGAGATTTTTTGGTACTGTAGTTTGTCACCTTTCCACAGGCCACAATTTTAATGCATGATATGCTAGGTATCTGTTTACTGGGCATAACATTATCTTTTATATTTTACCAAAAAATTATTATACTGTGTTTGTGTGCACTTAAATTCAATAAAGTATTTACTTTATGCGATACCCCCCGTAGGGGCTGCCGAGAATTGTGGTATGTGAAAAATTAAAGGTTACGGCGCCTGTCACGGAACGTCCCACACTCCGCTTGAGTGCTTCCGTCAGTATACCACTTCCTCCCAGGCTGGATATAGATATCAGATATTTCAACCGCTCATAAGCACAAAACAAGACGATACTTGTTTCGCTGCTAACATGGACTCATTTATTAGAACCAGAATACAAGTCTTTTTATACAGTAAAAGAGGAGGTCCCCCCTCCTGCTCATATTACTCTAACAATACACCTGTAACCTAATTAACCTAATTAACATGAGCTAGTTTACTAAATCATTTACCCAGACTAGATGACTCAGAGACATGACCTTTAGGACACAGACTTGTGGTCACCGAGCTTCACACAGTAGTATAAACACAATAGCAGGAGCTAATTACAATTAACAATACAAACAACAATGAGTTGAATACACTTAGAAGCTGTGGTAAGCCAGACTAGACTTATTTACAATAAACACATTATAGCAGACAACAAGACAGGTAGTTGGAGTTGATGATATTAGCATCTCCTCACAGTATGTTTCCCAACAGTATGAATCAGTCACTATTGCTAATATGGCAAATACAGGGTCCCCAGAGTCTGTGTGTCCTGGGGGACAAGGACCTGAATCCAAAGTAACAACACCTCAAGGGTACCCCAAATGCCAGGGCCCATAATCTGTAGGCAAGAGGCTGACATTCAGTCCCCCCCAAAAGCCTCTGTCCCGGGTGAGTCTGTCACAAAATAACTATATATCCCAGTGCTGCACCTAAAATTAGCGATATACTAATAATTTGTGAAAAATTGTGTATAAAGGGCGCTATCTGGATACAAACATATAAGTGATAAATGAATAATTCCTTATATAAATACAAGTGACCAAAAAAAACACAATTCATCAAATTACATCAAAGTCCATTAATGTCTATATAAACAATTCTTCAACATATGCGCCATCACCGTGCTTCTAAAATAATGTGCTCCAAAACTTCAGACACAAGAGTGCTTCACCCGAAGTGACTTTAAAATGCGCTCACCAGAATTCCTCAGCCAACAAGTGACCATAAAGCATGTAATGTTCGAACCTCCTCAGTTCATAGGTCTATCTCCACGTCTATTTCACTCCTCCATGTGTGGATTCCATACGATCACAGTCGGATATGCAGTGGTATGTGGAAGAAACTCTTTCCAGTATCAAATATCATCTGTCTCCCATTACGAGACTCTGTGGAATTGGCTCAGCCACAAAGAGCCACAGAAGGCAGGTATAGTGTAATATTAACCACTTGCCGCCCGCCCACATCAAATGACGGCGGGGCGGTGCGGCTCTCGTTCTGGGTGGATGTCATACGACGGCCTCCCAGAACGACCGATCTCCCGCGCCCCCGGGGGCACGCAGCTCAGCGTTAGCGGCTGCGCCATGTTGCTAGGACACGGCACGACCCCGATCTGTGTAAAGAACCACGGCCGCGGCTCTTAAACCATGTGATCGGCTGTATCCAATCACAGCCGGTCACATGTAAACACGGAGATGCCGGTAATCGGCGCACCTCGCCTCACACTGACAGAGTGTGAGGAGAGGAGAGCCGATCAGCGGCATCTTCTCACAGGGGACAGCTAGGTAGGTAATCAGGGCACTGATCATCATACAATTAGTGCCCACCAGTGCCAGCAATGATTGCCCACCACTGCCAGCAATCAGTGCCAACCAGTGCCCACAATTGCCAGAAATCTGTGCCAAGTTCCAGCAATCAGTGGCCATTAGTGCCAGCAATCAGTGCCCACAAGTGCCAGCAATCAGTGTCCATTTTTGATGCCAGCCAGTGCTGGCTATCACTGCTGCCCATCAATGCCCATCAGTGCCACCTATTTGTGCCCACCAGTGCTGCCTATCTGTGTCCACCAGTGCCGCCTATCTGTGCCCACCAGTGCCGCCTATCTGTGCCCAGTGCCACCCATCAGTGCTGCCTATCAGTGCTCATCAGTGCCACCTATCAGTGTCTGTAAAAGCAGCATATTCGTGCCTCCTCATCAGTGCCCATAAGTGCCACCTCATCAGTGCCCATCAGCGCAGCCTTTCAGTGCCCATCAGTGCCGCCTCATCAGCGCCCATCAGTTAAGGAGAAAAATTACTTATTTACAAAATTTACTGACAGAAAATAAGAAACTTTTTTTTTTTTCAAAAATTTTTTTTAGGAAAAAATAAAAAACCCAGGAGTGATTAAATACCATATATTTGTGTACCGTGCAATTGTCATTGAAAGTGTGACAGCGCTGAAAGCTGAAAAATGGCCTGGGAAGTAAGGGGTTGTGAGTGCCCTGTATTGAGGTGGTTAAAAGGTGCACTTACATATGCCCATTCGGATGTAGAAAGGCAAAAAAGCAGCTTGAGGGAACTGGTCCCGCACTGCTGTGTGACTAGCGGCATTCGTTCCAACTACCCAGCTGAAGTGGAGGGCTCCTTTCAATTTGCGTGTCAAGCCTCTTCTATGTATTTCATGCTCAAGCGCGCTTCATCAGGAAGTGGAGCTGACGCCATTTTACCAAAGCCTAAATAGTAGTAAGCCAGACGCCATTGGTCAGGATCAGCCAATACAAATATTAGCATCTCTGCACCCAAACTTGCGGAAAGAACTTTAAAAATTAAGACCAAATTAAAAACGCTTCTGCATACCCTCCGTGAGCTGTGTTTGTGAAGTCAATGTAAACAAAATATTTGTTTTATATTAATAAAGCCCAAAAAACATATGTGGATGTCTCCTTTGGGCCCAACATATACAGTACACATAAAATACTATTTAATCAATACAGTCAAGTTACCCCTATGATCCGATCTTAATGTAACAGAATAAAAAAGTTTTTAAAAGACATATATATGTAAATTTTACTTTCCACATATTGCATGCATATGTATATCATATGTTGTTCCTGTTTCCACAAACAACATACAAGATGGGTGATCACCATCTAGAGGACAAACATGTAATTACATGGTTGCACTCATACATATACAAAGCGACAAGAACCCATGCAATTAAAATCATATAATTATATATAAATTCTACACGGACTACATATAGATCCATACAGCACAGATATACATCCCATCACTGGGTGTCACAAATTTATAACTCCAGGTGCCCCATAAAAAAAGAAAATAAATTAACTATTCTAATTAACTAAATTCCATATGTTAGGTATACAGTAATATTAAAACCAATTGAACTCATATGTCACTAAAAGTCGGTGAAGAAACATTTTCGATCTATAGCGATATTAAGGCCAGCGGGCATGAGCGAACCAAGCTCAAAAATCCATCTGGTTTCAGCCTGAGAGACATGGGTCCTCATGTCACCCCCTTTCCAATGGGGCAATATTTTGTCAATCCCAATTGAGAATTGTGGTATGTCTGTCACCCTGCATTCACTCTCAGGCACTCCAAGACATAAAGCGGTCAGTTTTAAAAAAAAAATGTTTTATTGAGGGGTAGAACTTGGATGGGGATGGCAACTATGGGATGCCCAGCATAGATCAAAATTAAAACAGCAATTGGTTTTAGGACACTATGTACACTCTCTGTACATACTCCTTCAGCTTCCTCCTGCACACACTTGATTGAAGCTCATCACTCCTCACTCCACCAGCACATCACTTGCTGCAGTTATTCCTAGTCGCTAGCACTATTTGTTGGTCAGACCTGACACTGACTCAGCCAGGCCTTAGCAAATGCCCTTTGTAGGCTAGGACCACGGGCCCCAATGGTGTAGCAGAAAAGTCCTTGTGCTAGCTGCCCTACTATGGCTACTGATCCCAGTTAGCCCTCTTCATGCCCTGCCAGCTCTCCTGGCTGAAGCTGCCTTTTTCCACTGCCACTTCCACCATGGTCCACAATCCCATCTCAGACTGCAAGCTCCCAGTCCTCTCAGGCTTGCCTCCCCAGTCCTTCCGACTGTGCCTCACTCACCAGCCCTCCTGGCTGCGACCAGTTGTCCTTCCTTGAGTCTCTTAGTAGGGATGGGCGAACGGTTAGGCCCGAGCATAAGTTCAGGCCGAACTTTCGTTGTTCGGACGTTCGGAGAACAGCCGAACAAACGGGACGTTCGACCCTTTGTTCAGCCCCCTGAACCGACCACAATGCACTGTGGCGTTGAACAGTGCATTGCAAGCCCTGATTGGCTGAAGCAGTGAAAGCTTCAGACAATCAGGGCACAGAGCACTGTCAGAGTCATGATTGGACACTGTCATCATGACTTTATCCAATCATGGCTCATTACCGCCCCACAGTATAAAAGTATTCTTGCAATGGCAGCCATTTTCAGTGTGGTTTTGGTGTGGAGAGAGATAGAACAGGGCTCTGCTCAGTACTATTAGTTAGTGTGCTATACTGTACTATTTTGCTTCAATTGTCAGTGTAGAATATTAGTTTAGTGTCAGTCTAGGGATAGTGTGAGTGTAGTGAGGAGGACCATCATTTAGCTTTTCATAGTGTACAGCTAGAGTAGGGACAGCTCAGATAGTTTCAGTGTAGTGTAGTGAGACCGTGTCAGTAATCTTGACATTAGTAAATAGCTAGAGTAGGGACAGTTCAGATAGCTTCAGTGTAGTGACGGTTGAACACCGTCTATTTGATGGCGTTACTGGCAGTTTAACGCCATATCGTATTGCGTGCGAAACTGCAAGGTTTAACGCTATATAGTTTTGCGTCCGTTACTGCCAGTTTAATGCCATATTGTATTGCGTGCGTTACTGCCAGTTTAACGCTATATGCAGTGGGGACGGAAAGTATTCAGACCCCCTTAAATTTTTCACTCTTTGTTATATTGCAGCCATTTGCTAAAATCATTTAAGTTAATTTTTTTCCTCATTAATGTACACACAGCACCCCATATTGACAGAAAAATACTGAATTGTTGACATTTTTGCAGATTTATTTAAAAAAGAAAAACTGAAATATCACATGGTCCTAAGTATTCAGACCCTTTCCTGTGACACTCATATATTTAACTCAGGTGCTGTCTATTTCTTCTGATCATCCCTGAGATGGTTCTACACCTTCATTTGAGTCCAGCTGTGGTTGATTATACTGATTGGACTTGATTAGGAAAGCCACACACCTGTCTATATAAGACCTTACATACCATATGAGAATCATGAGGTCAAAGGAACTGCCTGAATAGCTCAGAAACAGAATTGTGGCAAGGCACAGATTTGGCCAAGGTTACAAAAAATTTCTGCTGCACTTAAGGTTCCTAAGAGCACAGTGGCCTCCATAATCCTTAAATGGAAGACGTTTGGGACGACCAGAACCCTTCCTAGAGCTGGCCGTCCTGCCAAACTGAGCTAATAAGAAGAGCCTTGGTAAGAGAGGTAAAGATGAACCCAAAGATCACTGTGGCTGAGCTCCAGAGATGCAGTCGGGAGATGGGAGAAAGTTGTAGAAAGTCAACCATCACTGCAGCCCCCCACCAGTCGGGGCTTTATGGCAGAGTGGCCCGATGGAAGCCTCTCCTCAGTGCAAGACACATGAAAGCCCGCATGGAGTTTACTAAAAAACACCTGAAGGACTCCAAGATGGTGAGAAATAAGAATCTTTGGTCTGATGAGACCAAGATAGAACTTTTTGGCCTTAATTCTAAGCGGTATGTGTGGAGAAAACCAGGCACTGCTCATCACCTGTCCAATACAGTCCCAACAGTGAAGCATGGTGGTGGCAGCATCATTCTGTGGGGGTGTTTTTCAGCTGTAGGGACAGGACGACTGGTTGCAATCGAGGGAAAGATGAATGTGGCCAAGTACAGGGATATCCTGGACGAAAACCTTCTCCAGAGTGCTCAGGACCTCAGACTGGGCCAAGGTTTACCTTCCAACAAGACAATGACCCTAAGAACACAGCTAAAATAACGAAGGAGTGGCTTCACAACAACTCCGTGACTGTTCTTGAATGGCCCAGCCAGAGCCCTGACTTAAACCCAATTGAGCATCTCTGGAGAGACCCAAAAATGGCTGTCCACCAACGTTTACCATCCAACCTGACAGAACTGGAGAGGATCTGCAAGGAGGAATGGCAGAGGATCCCCAAATCCAGGTGTGAAAAACTTGCTGCATCTTTCCCAAAAAGACTCATGGCTGTATTAGATCAAAAGGGTGCTTCTACTAAATACTGAGCAAAGGGTCTGAATACTTAGGACCATGCGATATTTCAGTTTTTCTTTTTTAATAAATCTGCAAAAATGTCAACAATTCTGTGTTTTTCTGTCAATATGGGGTGCTGTGTGTACATTAATGAGGAAAAAAATTAACTTAAATGATTTTAGCAAATGGCTGCATTATAACAAAGAGTGAAAAATTTAAGGGAGTCGGAATACTTTCTGTCCTGACTGTAGTTTTGCGTGCGTTACTGCCAGTTTAACACCATATTGTATTGCGTGCGTTACTGCCAGTTTAACGCCATATAGTTTTGCGTGTGTTACTGCCAGTTTAACGCCATATAGTTTTGCGTGCATTACTGCCAGTTTAACGCCATATCGCTTTGCGTGCGTTACTGCCAGTTAATGCCATATAGTTTTGCGTGCGTTACTGCTAGTTTAACGCCATATTGTTTTGCGTGCGTTACTGCCAGTTTAACGCCATATCGTTTTGCGTGCGTTACTGCCAGTTTAACGCTATATAGTTCTGTGTGCGTTGCTACAAGTTTAACACCATATAGTTTTGTGCGTTACTGCCAGTTTAACGCCATTTACTTCTGTGTGCGTTACTGCCAGTTTAATGCCATATAGTTCCATATAGTTCTGTGTGTCACTGTACGTTTGGCACATTATATTGCAGTATATTATATTGTATCCGTGGAGTGTGTCTGTGTAGTGTGAGTACTCAAATTAAAGGTCACCAAACACCTCTTTACATTGATTAAAGCACATCTACGTACAGATTTCAACGTCTCCTTTACATTTGCTTATAAGCACCGCCCCCTCCCTTTCAATAATGTCTGGGAGAAAAACAAGGAGAGGCAGACATTCCCTTGGCACTGTAAGAGGGCTAGCAACAAATGTGTCCACAGGCAAAGGTGGACGTGGTGGTCAGTCCTCAGGCAGGGCATCATTTCCTCTGTTTAGTGAGTTTGCCTGTGCTATCCAGCCACAGCATGCAGAGGAGGTGGTGGACTGGCTTACTAAACCTTCCTCATCCTCCTCATCCTCTGTCATGCAAGCAGAGACAAGTGTGCAGTCCCTTGCAGTTGCCAGAGTGGATAAACCTGCTTCCTTGTCCACATCTATTCTTGCCATAGCCCTAACATCAGCCATTGAGGAGTCAGCTGAGTTATTTGACCACAGCGTCAGCCACTTGCTCCTTGATGATGCCCAGCCATTACTGGATTCAGATGCTGGTTCTGAGGTTGAGGATGACAGGAACATGAGCCTAGGGAGAGGGATAAACACTGGTATACAAATTGGCATTCATGTTCCCCAGCGTATTGTCAAGTTGTCTCCAGTGGTAATGATGAAGATGGAGGAGATGGAGATGATGATGATGAGGTCACTGATGCGACTTGGGTGCCAGATAGAGCAGAAGAGGAAACTAGGTGAGGCGGCACAACCCCAAGGAGGTCGGCATCAAGAAAGAGTAGAGAGCAGCCACCCTATTCCATCACATTCTGCAGCTGTTATCTCCCGGCCCACTCCCCACAGCTCAGCTGTCTGGGCCTTTTTCAGCACATCTGCAGCAGATCGCACTGTTGCTATCTGCAAACTGTGTCACAGGCAGATCAAACGTGGCAAAAACACCAACCATTTGGGTACCACATGCCTAACAAGGCATTTAACGTCCAACCACTCAGCCCGTTGGCAAGAGCACCTAAAAGCCACACAAAAGGGGCACAAATCTGTCCCTCCTCCTTACCCACTTCAGTCTGCCCCTGTGATACCGAGTCATTACCTTTCAGCAGCCTCTACTGACAGGGATGATGGTATAGCACAGGGTGTCCAAGGTCCTAGCAGCACATCTACCAGCAGCACACCACCAGCTGTAGACTGTAGACCAATTTTTCTGCACCTGTTTGACAGGTGCATATCATTGCAATTTTTTACAGCAAGGCAAATTCTTGCTTTCATCAAGATTATCTCTATAGGGTTACAGTGGGAAGGCGCCACCGACACCCAAAGACCAATTTTAACGCACCTGTTACTTCTATCCAAAGTCAAAGTGACATCAGAATGTATCCAAAAAATCTCTAATCTTGTTCCCAGTGCACTACATTGTGGCTTCATCAGACACACTGGCTCCCCAGCTGTTGCTGAGCAAAACAAAGGCAGCTTGCAGGAAAAATTTAATTTTTTTGGCTTTATAAATTCAATTATTGCTGGAGCAGATTCTAGACATGGTACAGATCTGCCACTTTACAGTTAGACTAAGGGGACCCCACCTGGCACTATATTGGAAGGAATTTTTCCTTTTTTAGGATTTCACTTTAAAAATCAAATAATCACTGACGTTTTTCACAAACTTTTTTTTTATTGATCCAAATAGGCCTATCCTCGGCAGAGGATTGGCCATTCCTCCCCAGTGGCCTCAACACTCGCAATGGCTGCCCCGCGTGGTGGAGGGCTCCATGCTGCAGTCGGTGCTCCACTCTCCGGGGCTCCTCCCCCCACTGAACATACTTGGAATACTTCTGAATTGAGAGGCTGTGGACTCGGCCCATGTGCACTCCCCCCTTCTCGCCTCTGTGAGGCGGGCTCTGGCCTACTGCGCAACGGCTGTGTCAGCAGATGTGTCAGCGCACCAATCACAGGCAGCCCAGCTAGAGGTAATGTGACCCGGTTAGCGATCCTGTGACTTAGCTTGCGTGCCCACAGAGAGGGCCCTGCGTGCCAGCTGTGGCATGCGTGCCATAGGTTCACCATCACTGGTCTAGGGGTTGCCTTTTTTTAAATTTATATTGTAATTTAGGAGCAAACAAGAATAGAAACCTACATATTTCTCCTAGAACAGGTTCCCTTTAACCACCTCAATACCACACTATATTTGAAAGACTGCTACAGCGCAGCTCTCTTTTCTGGGACGACGTCCATTGGGCATGCTCTGTGACTGGAGTCCTTTGGACACAGCTGATCACAGATCGAGGTAAAGGGCCAATCACAGTGGTCCTTTACCATGTGATCAGCTGTATCCAATCACAGCTGATCACATGTAAACAAATTTGCTGGTTATCAGCATTCCTTTCCTCACACAGTGTCACAGTGTGAGGAAAGGAGAGCCGATAACCAGCAAGTCTGACAAGGCACATTTACGTTGATAATCAGGACACTGACCGACAGTGCCCTGATTATCAGTGCAGGCCCATCAGTTCCAATCAGTGACCAGCAGTGCAGGCTCCTCCGTGCCTTCTCATCAGTGCCCATCAGTGCAGCTTATCAGTGTCACCTCATCAGTACAACCTCACCAATGCCCATCAGTGCACATCTGTGCAGCCTCATTAGCGCACATCAGTGAAGAAAAAAAATTACTTATTTGCAAAATTTTATAACAAAACTAGGAAAACATTTTTTTTTTCAACATTTTCAGTCTTTTTTGGTTTGTTTAGGAAATAATTAAAAAAAACCAGTGGTGGTTCAATACCACCAAAAGAAAGCTCTATCGGTCTCAAAAAAAGACACAAATGTAATTTGAGTACAGTCTTGCGTGACCTCACAATTGTCATTCTTAAGGCCCGTACACACGATCGGACTTTTTGACAACAAACATGCAAATTAGCTGTTTTAAGGCAACATCCAACCGTGTGTACGCTCCATCGGACAAACTTTTTCGGTTTTCATTGGACTTTTGTTGGCTGTGTTCCGGCAACAAAAGTCCGATGGAGCAAAGTCCGATCGTGTCTACACAAAACCATCAGACTTTTGTACAAACTTCAAACACGCATGCTCAGAACCAATGCAAAAGATCAGACAACAATACAGAAGTTGACCAAAGGGTGGCGCTGAAGAATTGAATGTCCTCTTTTTGAAGTGTCGTCAGTACGTTGAAACGTCACTACATTCGTGTTTGTTGCCTAAAAGTTCGATTGTGTGTATGCAATGCAAGTTCGCGGACAACTCCCTTTGTACAGAAATCCACTGGAAAGTTTGTACAAAGTCCGATCGTGTGTATGATGCTAAAGTGTGACAGCTCTGAAAGCTGAAAATTGGCCTGGCCAGTCAGGGGGGTGAAAGTGCCCCGTAGGCAAGTGGTTAAACCACTATGGCTTAATCACTTGCAGAGGGGCGTGGTATGGAGAGAGGACGCGCTGCGTGAGCGTGCGGAGGTTCCCGGGCTCTGAGAGACACGAGGAGTGCTGAGCTTGTATGACAGCTCCTTCCTATATGCCTAAGGCGCATCACCCCTAGCTGGAGGAGCCACCGGAGACGCCGTCCTAAGGACAACGGACACAGAATCGCTTTAGCGATAGCCCCCCTACCCCCACTGCTAGTTGGCCAAAGGAGAGAAAGAGCCGGGAGAGAGCAGCCAGGGACGCCGCCACGGAAGCGGAGTGCACCGGCACCGAAGAGTAACTCCTTCACCTCCACGAGACTTCTCCTCTCGGCCAAGAGATGTCGGCCCGAAGACGCCAGGCACTACCTCCCTGTGGAAAGGGTAAGGCACAGACGGGCCCCATGAAAGCATACCTATCGCCCCAGAATATAGAACAAAGCAAGGCAGAACGGAGGCTGTCGGGACATGGAGGGGTGAGGTATGTGGGGTCAGACACCCGAAACAGCCAGACACAAGGTGAGGAGACACCTTTGAAGGGCCAGCGGAGCATAAGGAAGATGGGAGAGTTGGCTGAGGGGGGAGCGGAGAGAGCTGAGAACGGGGTATGCCATGAGCAAGATAACCAGGAAGTGGTGGGACTGAGTCACAAAGAGAACCGTAGAGATGGCCAAAAGCTGGAAGGTGGGCAAGATACAAGGGGAAATGGGGGACTGGAACCCAGATCTGTGTCAGGGAAGAGGACTGGGGAGGGGGAGCTGCATGGAGGAGACATAGAAGCAGCTGATAGTGACATAGAAGCACAGAAACAGCAACGGTCCCCTACGACCCCCATGATCCATTCCCCCAGCACTGAGCAAGAAATACACCAGCCTGAAACAGTGAAGATAAACTTAGATAAGGAACTTAGAGAGCACCTGAGATCTCTCCCCACTAAAAATGACATACAAATGCTTATCTCTATGGTGGAAGCGTCTTGTAAACAAATGGTTGAAGAGGTCAGGGAGGAAACAACAGCACTGGGACGCAGAGTGGAAGAAATTGAGTTGTCCCAGGATGATATTAAGCAAGCAGTGGTGGACTCTCAGGAAGTAATAAAGGAATATGAGGAAAAATTAAATTCACTGCTAGATCAAACTGATGATCAAGAAAACAGAACACGCAGGCAGAATATTCGTATAAGAGGCTTAAACGATAGAAAGGGGGATGCAGATCTAGTACAATCGGTGACTGAGTTGTTCCGCCAAATACTGGGGGCGCAAGCCCCAGAGGTTATTGAAATAGACAGAGTGCATCGCACAACGTCTTTCACCAATCAGAGTGTGGACAGGCCCAGAGATATCATATGTAGACTGCATAAATTTACTTTGAAGGAGGCTATTATGAATGCAGCACGTAAAAATCCAAGGATAGTATATGAAGGGCATCAGATTTCTCTCTATGCGGACTTATCATATCGGACACTAATGCAACGCCGTACAGTCAGACCTTTATTGGAAGCTATGCGAGCGGCAGAAGTGAAATACAGATGGGGATTCCCCTTTTGTGTAAAGGCATCCCGAGAGGGAAAATCTGCTGTTCTGAGAAATAAGGATGATTTAAAAAAATTTACAGAAACGTTGGGTTTACCACCGGTTGATTTTCCAGACTGGAGATTGAATAGATCTAGAGCCCCTTTGCCTCGCCCAGAACAATGGAACCAAGTCCCAAGTAGAAGCAGAGGAAGGAGGGATAACAGAGATGGACAAATGTGATTATAGGACTATGGTCAAAGGAGGGGTGACTGGGTGGGGGAGGGGTGGGCTGGGGGGGGCGGGGGGATTGGGGGGGGCTTTCCCTGCCGGGTTTTCAGTTCTCTTCCTTCCCCACTTGTCTCCCTAATCTCACTGGACCCCTGAGCTGGGATAGCCCTTTAAAGCTGCAAGCGGAGACTTGGCTATATGTCTGTCCCTGGTCCTTAGAATTAATATTATTTACAGCGTGAACGGCTCCTCCTGCTCTCGGGGCCCGGGGAGAATCCGGATTACCTTAATCCATACCGTAAATCATCTTTGCCCGATAGGAAAGTCCCAAAAGGGGGATAAATCTTTCTGCAGTATTGCAGTTGGGAGGACAATCTCAGAGATGGGAGGTATATCTACGGGGAGATTGATCCACCAATTAGGGGAGATGATAGGAAATATGAGGTGTGTATGTGTGTGTGAGTCTGTTGGAGGAGGGTTGGGTTTGGGGGGGAGGTTGGGGGGGGGGTTGTTGGGGTTGTGGGAATAAATTATTATTTTTTTTTTTTTTTTCTCTTCTCCTCCCGCTCTGCCCCTCCTCGCTTTTCTCTGTTTCTTCGCAGTATGTCTCATCCATCCCGGGCATCGTTCACCTTTTGTACCCTCTGGGCGAGGAAAATCCTCTTGGAACATCGTGGAGACAGGTACAGGGGGCTGTATATACTGAATGACAGAACTGAAGATAGTATCATATAATGTAAGAGGCCTAGGAGCTCCAAATAAGAGGGGGCGTCTCTGGTGTGAACTGCGCGGCCAGAGGGTAGATGTTATATTCCTCCAAGAGACGCACTTCACAGCAGGGTCGATCCCCAGACTACCAGGTCATCCATTTAATCAATGGTTTCACTCAACCTCTCCTATCCGTGGAGCTAGAGGTGTCACAATAGCAATTAATAGAACAACTCCTTTCTCACTTGAAGAAGTGGAGAAGGATTTGGAAGGGCGTTTTTTGTGTGTAAAAGGAAGAATAGAGAATCAATATTACACGTTGGCGTCAATTTATGCCCCTAATACTGGTACAGTAGATTTTATATCAAAAACAATGAAAAAACTGGAAAAGTTGAGGAAAGGTATACTAATACTGGGAGGGGACTTTAACCTCACTCTAGACCCTGAAATGGACACCTCATCTGGTAAGACAGTACTATCTTTTAGAGCACAGAGACATTTAAAAAAGAGTCTTAGAGAGCTACATTTGGTAGATAGCTGGAGGACTCTGCATGGCCGTGAAAGGGACTATAGTTACTATTCAAGAATACATAACACCTATTCACGGATTGATCTATTATTGGTTGATCAATTTGATTTACATCTTGTGAAATCTTCAGTAATTGGCTCAATTACGATATCAGACCATGCGCCAGTCGCGCTGAGCATACGAGTGGGTGACGTATGCAAAAAAGAAAGGAACTGGCGACTAAACGAATCTATTTTGGATGATAAAAGGGCCTTTGAAACCCTGAAGGGGGGTCTGATGTCGTACTTTGAGATCAATAAAACAGAGGAGGTGTCCAACCAAGTAGTGTGGGAAGCACATAAAGTGGTTATTAGGGGGGAGATGATTTCGCAGGGGTCACGCCTTAAGAAAGAAAAACAAAAGGAAATCACGGATGTTCTAGAGGAGATACATAAAATCGAGATAAAACATAAAAAAAGTCGGGACCCGGAGGACGATAATAAGCTGCTAGAGTTGAGGCTGAAGTTAACCAAGTGTTTAGATCTGAAACTTAAAAACAAACAGAGATACTTTGCCCATCGCTTTTATGAACAAGGTAGCAAAGGGGGAAAAATGCTAGCGAGACAATTAAAAAAACTACAGGAATCAAGGCACGTTCATAAATTAACAGCAGGTAATAAACAGGTTATTGACTCCCATAAAATAGCAGCAGAATTCCAAAGGTATTATAGATCCCTATACAACATAGAGGGGGATAAAAGAAGAGAAGAGGGGGGAGGAACGAGGCAGGAGATCAGGGAATACTTAAGGACTTCAGAACTACCAGAAATCTCAACCGCAGCACTGCAGGAAATGGAACAACCAATTACAGTGGAGGAGCTGAGTAAAGTGGTGGGAGGACTAGCATTGGGGAAAAGCCCAGGCCCGGACGGTCTTACAAATATATATTATAAAAAGTTTCTCCCGGAGTTGGCTCAGCCACTTTGTGACTACCTCAACTCTGTAAAAATTTCTAAGCCATTGTCTATAGAAGCATTGATGGCACATGTGACGGTCCTCCCGAAAGAAGGGAGGGATCCGCAAGTGTGCGCTAATTATAGGCCCATCTCCCTTTTGAACTCTGACACGAAGATCCTATCCAAAATCCTGGCTCTCAGGATGCAAGATCATATAGCAACAATAATACAACCAGACCAAACGGGATTTATAAAAGGACGGGAATCTAGAGATAATACAATTCGTGCCTTACAGATATTGCACTGGGCTCAAAATGGACCAGAGCGAATTCCAAGGGTCTTGATCTCTATGGATGCTGAAAAAGCATTTGATAGGGTTGGTTGGATCTTCTTGTCGGAGGTTCTGAGGGGGGTGGGCCTGGGAGAACGTATGATGGGATGGGTTTTGGCATTGTATAATAAACCCAGAGCAAGGGTCAAGGTAAATGGAGTGTTATCAGAGAGCTTTGAGATCCGGAATGGGACCAGACAGGGGTGCCCATTGTCACCCCTGCTGTTTGCCTTGACCCTTGAACCCTTTCTATGTAGAATAAGGAGGAATGGAGGGATTAACGGGATTCGTATTGGGGCAGTTGAGCATAAGGTGTCGGCTTACGCGGACGACCTTTTATTTTACTTATCCAAACCACGGGAATCCCTAAAGGAATTGATGGGGGAAATAGAGAGGTTTGGAGCCTTATCTAATTTTAAGATAAACCCGGAAAAATCAATTCTGATGCCAAGCCATGTCCCCTCCAAGACTAGGACGGCCATACAAGCTGGCTTTCCTTTTATTTGGAACACGGACTCTCTGAGATATCTGGGGATAAATTTAACAGCGAACTTAAAGAAGCTATATGAGCTTAATTATGGGGCATTATTAGCAAATATACAGAGTGACCTGAAAAGCTGGAAAGGACTTTTGATGACCTGGTTTGGAAGAGTGAACGTAATAAAAATGAATGTCTTACCGAGAATTATTTACATACTATACACTATCCCTATAACACTCCCACAGATTTTTTTCAAGCAGATAAAAAGGGCTCTCACGAAATTTGTATGGGGGGACAAACACCCAAGAATATCATATGAAATACTCAGGAGGCAGAAAGAGGAGGGAGGGCTGGGATTACCAGACTTGAATTTATATTACAGAGCCATGGCGCTAGTCCGAATTTTAAACTGGCGTCATGACGCTGCAAATAAGATATGGGTAAATCTGGAAAAGACAATAGCTGGCAGAGATTTGGAAGGAGCACCATGGATTCCAACTGCGAATAGGGGATTGTCGGAATGGACATCACCTATGACTAAAACAACATTATCAGTATGGGATAAGGTGAACGCTCTAGGTAAAATTGCGCCTATGATTTCCCCATTAGCTCCACTTGAGGGATTCCCTTGGTTTGAACCAGGGGAGGACAAGAAGAACTTAGAAGGGTGGGGAAGAGAAGGAGGGGTAACTTGTGCGAGGATAGCGCCATCGGGTAAACTGATCCCTCTAAAGGACCTGATAGAGGAATGGGGGGATATCCCGATGTCTTTGTGGAGATACTTCCAAATTACAGATTTTTATAATAAAAGGAAGTCCCTGATTAGACCTCTGAATACCCTCACTGTCTTCGAATCTTGGAACTTGAAAAGCCCAGAAACTAAACATCTATTGTCGAGGATGTATAAGTTATTACTTAACATCAATAGCACGACAATCCCCTATTTTATTAAGGAATGGGAGAGAGAACTAGGGGGGAGGTTTTCAACTTTACAGGTAAAGAGATTGTTTAAAACTACCCACACCTCCTCAATAAGCTCACACACCCAGGAGATGGCATATAAATTTCTGGCCAGATGGTACCGTACCCCTGTCCGCATAGCACAAATGCTCCCAAAGGAAGAGGCACGGTGTTGGAGGGGATGTGAGGAGAGAGGCACATATCTCCACATATGGTGGACGTGCCCGAAAATTAAAAAATTTTGGGAGGCGGTGGCTCCCTGGATCAGGAAGATGACGGAAAAACAGATAGAATTTTCAGCATTTCACTTCTTGTTCCATGGGATGCCAACACCGAACAAAGTATATAAAAAGAGTATCATCCCCCACTTGTTGAATGCAGCAAAGGCACTGGTGCCAAGGTATTGGAAGAATAGTAGATGCCCAACAATACTAGATTGGAAAAAAGAAGTAGATAAAATAATGGAAGCGGAAGAATGGGTACACAGAATTAAGGATAAACAGGAGGAGTTTGATGAAATATGGAAGGCCTGGAAACAACAATCAAATGAGATAGTATAAATAGAAAGAAAGTAATTTGATGGAATAGGGCGGCTAGATTAAAATGGGAGTGAAGGGACCTAAACATCAGCAGAGGAGGCCCGGGATAAGGATGAGAAAGATGAATGAGGAATGAGTTAAGGCACGGCCTGCTCATGCATCAGAGAATGGAGAGGAGTAAGGGGAGGGGAGGGGTTTGAGTTGGGGGGGGGGGGCTAGATGTCTCCTTTTTTTTTTTTTTTTTTTTTTTTTTTTCTCGCTGTTTACCTTTTCCCCCGGATTACCTCCCTCTTGTTTCCTATATAATTTTTTTTTTTTTTTTTTTTTTTTTTTTTTGTCACAAGGGAGGAAAGAGATTATTGTTAGTGTGAACACAAAGAAAGGAATGAAAATAGAATCACAGGGGTAAATAGAGGAGGAATGTTTTTTTTTTGTTTTTTTTTTTTTTTTAAAGGCAAGAAGTAATGGTAGTGGGGAAGAGGTAATTTTGGAATTTTTTGAATTGTGTTTGACACTGGGAAATTTGATGTGTGGGGTCGTGGGTTTTTTTTTTTTTTTTTTTTCAGCCACAAGGGAGGAAAGAGATTATTGCTCTCGGATCAGGGGGGGGGGGGGGGTGAGGGAGGGGGGAGAATAACATATGGAGGTGAAATAGTGTGAACACAAAGAAAGGAATGGAAATAGAATCACAGGGGTAATTAGAGGAGGAATGGTTTTTCAAAGGCAAGAAGCAATGGTAATGGGGAAGGTAATTTTGGAATTATGTTTGACACTGGGAAATTTGATGTGCGGGGTCGTGCCCTTTTTTTTTTTTTTTTTTTTTATCTCACCTGCAGTGTATTAGGTGATCTGATAAAAGCGAAATATGTGAGCACACAGATTTGGAATGTATACAATTTAAGGAGATAAAGATGTGAATGTTTGGGAAGGGAGGAGAGGGAAGGGGAGAGAGGGGGGGAGCAAGGGGGAAAGTATATGGATATTTATCTATGCATATACCAAAAATTTTTTTTTTTTTTTTTTTTTTATCTCACCTGCAGTGTATTAGGTGATCTGATAAAAGCGAAATATGTGAGCACACAGATTTGGAATGTATACAATTTAAGGAGATAAAGATGTGAATGTTTGGGAAGGGAGGAGAGGGAAGGGGAGAGAGGGGGGGGAGCAAGGGGGAAAGTATATGGATATTTATCTATGCATATACCAAAAATTTTTTTTTTTTTTTTTTTTTTTTTTTCCTTTGTGGAAGGGGGGAGGGAAATATCCAACAGGAAGTGTGTTTTTATATGGTATGTAAATATTATGAAAGGTTTTGTAATGTTTTAAAGACTGGAATGTGATAAAAGTATAATAAAATATTAATAATAAAAAAAAAAAACCACTATGGCTTTGTTAAAAGTAAAACTATAGGCAAAACTTTTTTTTTTCCATTTTGGATAGAATAAGGGAGGGTTAGAACTCCTGTCAGATTTTTTTTTACCATCTGTTTCTCATTGGGGAGATTTTCCTTCACTTCCTGCCCCATAGCCATGGACTAAATGTCCATCTAAGACTGTCCTGTCCACAAGGCGACAACACTACTATGCCATTTCACTGGTGAACAGTGTTGTCAATCAAATATTGATTAATCAAGTATTTTCACATCTAGAGATTAACCACTTGCTGACCAACTCACGTACATTTACTGCGGCAGGTCGGTTCTCCTGTGCAAACCGATGTACCTGTACATCGGTCTATGTAAGGAGGATAGCGGGAGCACGCGTGCACGCCCGCCACGTGCCACGAGAGCTTGGCCGTGGGTCCCGCGAACTCGATGACCGCCGACGACCAGTGATTGCTGTGTACTGAGGCAGAATGGGGAACTGCCTATGTAAACAAGGTGATTCCCCGTTCTGCCTAATGACATGTCAGAGATCTTCTGTTCCCAGTAATCGGGAACAGTGATCTCTGTCATGTCCCATTGAGCTCATCCCCCCTACAGTTAGATCACACCCAGGAAACACATTTAACCCCTTGATCGCCCCCTAGTGTTAACCTCTTCCCTGCCAGTGTCATTTTTATATTGATCAGTGCATTTTTATAGCACTGATCAATGTAATATTGACACTGGTCCCCAAAAAGTGTCATTTGGGGTCAGATTTGTCCGCCACAAACCCAGGACCGACTGACCCATGTTCAACTGCTGTTCACATGGAACCCTTCTCCACTTTGGCCTTCAAAGTTCTCGTTTGAATATTTGCTACTACCACCAAGATCTGCACCCGCGGCGGCTCCCGCTAAAAATCGCAGATTGCTGCCATTACCAGTAAAAACAATAAAAAATAAATAAAAGTCCCTAAATCTATCCCGTAGTTGGTAGATGCAATAACTTTTGCGCAAACCAATCAATATACGCCTATTGCGATTTTTTTACCAAAAATATGTAGAAGAATTAATCAGCCTAAACTAATGAATAAATTTGTTTTTTTTATATATTTTTTTGGATATGTATTATAGCAGAAAGTAAAAAAAAAAATTAATTTCAAAATTGTCGGTCTTTTTTTGTTTATAGTGCAAAAAAATAGGATTTTTGATTTACCGTAAAAAACGTTTGAGTTCATTGACAGACACAAGGCTTCCTTACTCGGAACCATAGGGTTTTATCGCCCCCTACAGGAGTAAGACACTAGGCAGAAAAGACTTGGCTACGCCCATGGGCACTCCTAGGTGATATACACCCCCCTCTCTGCTATAGGCCTTCAGTTATATAATAAGCAGTATCAGAAGTAAAAAAAACTCCATAGAGGGGCGGGTGCTACGTCTGTCAATGAACTCAGAGAAACGCATTTTACGGTAAATGAAAAATCCTATTTTCTCATTCGTTCATTGACAGACACAGCACTTCCTTATTCAGAACCATAGGGATGTCTCAAAGCAGTGCCAAACATGAGGGGTGGAGCAGCCACAAAAAAACAGGTCAACCAGACAATCTGGAGCTCAACGAGAACAACTGGACCCCAACCTGAACCGTAAGAAAAACCTTTTCACAAGGGAAAACACCCTCTAGACCGCATCCTGCAGAACCTTGCGGTCAAAAGAGGCATCCTCAGATGCCAGCACATCCACCTTGTAAAATTTTGTGAAAGTGTGCACCAACGACCAGGTGGCCGCCTTGCAAACTTGCGTCACTGACGCCTGGTGACAGAAGGCCCAGGAGGCACTCAGTGCCCGAGTAGAGTGTGCTTTCACCAGGAAGGGAGGAACCCGACCCCTGACAGAATAGGCCTGAGTCACCGTCTGTCTGATCCCTCTACAAATGGTCGCAGAGGAAGCAAACAGCCCCTTCTTTGGCCCGTCTGTGATCAAGAACAGGTAGTCTGACCTCTGAAAGGACTCAGTGGCCACCGAATGCACCCTGATCGCCCGAACCACATCCAAGGTGTGTAAGGCAAATTCCCTCGGTGCAGCCTGGGACATAGGGAATGCAACACAATGTCTTTATTTAAACGGAAATCAGAAACAACTTTTGGAAGGAACAAAGGACAAAGACGAAGAACCACCTTGTCTTTATGAATTTCCAGGTAGGGTGTGTGTCAGGATAGCACTGCCAATTCCGACACCCTGCGAGCAGGGGTGATAGCCACCAAGGCGGCCATCTTCTGTGACAGTGAGTGAACCGGGGAATTTCTCGAATATTTTCAAACGGAGCCTTCCGTAGAACCGAAAGCACCAGATTATAGTCCTACGGTGGCAAGGGAGATCGCACAGGTGGAACCACATGTCGCACCCCCTGCATGAAGGTACGCACCAGGGAATGCGAAGCCAGGGGGTGTTGAAAGAAAACCGCCAAAGCCGACACCTTGCCCTTGATGGAACTCAAGGCCAAATTCTTTTCAACACCCCTCTGAAGAAAAGTCAAAACCCGAGCCAACGAAAAGGAACGTGGGTGAAGCCCCACTGACTCACACCATGAAATGCACGCTTTCCAAGTCCGATGATATACCTTCCTGGAAGTAGACTTCCTAGCTTTAAGAAGTGTCGGAATCACAGACGCAGGTAAACTTCAATACTTCAACACCTGGCTTTTAACAGCCAGCCCTTTAAAGCCAGCGACGGTAAAGCAGGGTGGAAGATCGGCCTTTGAGATAGTAGATCCTCCCTGAAAGGCAGGCACCAGGTCGGCGTACCAGGACCGCCGAGGCCAGTCCGGGGCCACTAGAATGACCAGAACTCCTTTGGCCTCGATCCTGCGTAACATCCGCGGCAGAAGCTTGAGAGGAGGAAAGGCGTAGATCAGACAATACTGGCCCCACGGAGCCACCAGAGCGTCTGAGGCATCCACCAGAGGGTCCCGAGACCTGGCTACAAACCTCTGCACCTTCCTGTTGATTCGGGATGCCATCAGATTTACCTCTGGAGATCCCCAGCGCAGACATATCTGTTGAAATACCTCCTGATGAAGAGACCACTCCCCTTGGTCCAACACTTGATGACTGAGGTAATCCGCTTGCCAGTTGTTCACTCCCGGAATGTGAAAGGCGGAGATGGCCAGGACGAAGCGCTCTGCCCACCGTAGAATGCCGGCTACTTCCAGACTGGCTAACACACTCCTTGTTTCTCCCTGGTGGTTGACATAGGCCACCGCCGTGACATTGTCTGACTGGATCCATGTCGGAAGCCCCTGAAGTCGATCCGTCCAACGATCCAGACAGAGTCTGATTGCCCAAAGTTCCAGGATGTTGATACGTAGCCTGGCTACCTCCATCGTCCAGTGACCCAGAGCAGAGCTCAGGCCCAGAACTCCTCCCCACCTGGACAGACTGGCATCGGTGGTGTCCACCGTCCAGTGCAGTGGGAGAAATTTTCCCTGCTGAAGAGCCGGGGAATGAAGCCACCAGATCAGGGACCCTTTGGTTTCTTGGCTCAGCCGAATCTGACTGTCCAGAGATTCTGGACATTTGTCCAATTTTAACAAGATCTCCTTTTGCAGGGGTCTCGTATGGAACTGAGCAAGCGCGACCGCTTCAAATGTAGACACCATCAGGTCCAGCACCCGCATGCAAGTCCGCAGGGCGACCCACCTGCTGGACAGCAGTGAGCGGGTTGCCACTTGTAACTTCTGGAGTTTGTCCTGCGGAAGGAACACCCTGGCCAGAGTGGAATCCAGAGTCAGACCCAGATAATCCAATTTCTGAACTGAAAACAGCGCAGACTTTTGGTAATTTATCAGCCACCCCAAATCTGCCAGAGTCTGAATAGCGATCTCCACATTGCCCCTCAGGGTCGCTGGTGACTGCTCGCAGCAGAAGGTCATCCAGGTAGCCCAGAACAACAATTCCCCGCTGGTGCAGCAGCGCCAGAACCGGGGCCTTTGGTGAAGACCCAAGGAGCGGAGGTGAGACCAAAGGGTAGGGCCGCAAACTGATAGTGCTCCTCTCCCACAGCAAAGCGGAGAAACCGCTGGTGTCGTGCACAAATCAGAATGTGCAGGTAGGCATCCTTTATGTCGACGGAGGCAAGAAAGTCCCCCTATAGAGATGACACCACGGAGCGAATGGACTCCATTCTGAACTTCCGCACCCTCACAAAGCAGTTCAGGACCTTGAGGTCCAGAATCAGACGTACCATACCCCCTTTTTTGGAGATTGTAAACAGGTTTGAATAAAAGCCCTGGAAACGTTCCGACACCGGTCGCGGGACAATCACCCCTTGAAGCAACAGGCCTTGTACCGCGCCCCGAAGGGCTAACAAGCAGTCCGGAGACAGACACAGAGTGGATGGAAAAAATCTGCTTGGGGGGCAAATCTGGAACTCGATCATGTAACCAGACAGAATCACCCTGTGGACCCACATGTCGTTTATCAGAGAAGTCCACGGGCCCGGAAACCAGCGTAGACGTGCCCCCCGCCTGGACTGCGGGTGAGGGCGCCTCTTCATGCTGATGGAGCCTTATCTGGGGGTCTGGAGAAATCCGCTCTCGGTTTGCCCAACCAGGGTCGATTTGAGCCTCCCGAGGGGGGCTTGAAAGACTTTGAGCCTTTGTCAGTGTACCCTGAGGGACAAAAAAACTTCCTGTGTGCTGAGAAGGAAGGACCACGCTTGCGACTTGGCTCCTTTCCCTTCTTTGACTGTGGAAGAAAAGTGCTCTTCCCCCCGTGACACCCTTAATGATATCATCCAGAGTGGCCCCAAACAAATGATCGCCTTGAAAAAACATATCAGTTAGGGCTTTTTTAGAGGCCTGGTCCACAGTCCAACACTTCAGCCACAATACCCACCGCAGCACTACTGCTGAAACAGACAGCTTAGAAAGCAAGGGAGCCGCATCCAAAGAGGCATCGCAGATGGCACTGCAGCCCCTGGACCAGCTGGTCCGCTAATTCAGTGAAGGCAAGAGGAAACTGATCACCCTCCAGGTCACGGCGCAACAGCTTCACCCACTCTGTCAGCGTTTGAGACACCAGGGCAATGCCCAAGACCGGCCGAAGTGCCAAACCCGCAATAGTGAATGGCTCAGAGACTCTGCCTTCCTGTCACCTGGATCTTTAAAGGCTGGAGAGTGTTCAACCAGAATCATGGTGGTTTTGTTCAACCGAGAAACCAGAGGATCCACCACCGCTGGAGTCTCCTCAAAGGGGTAACGCACAGCAAAGCACTTTGGGATCGCAAAGGGACGTTTTGGACACTCCCATTCTTTATAGACAAACTTGTCAAAAAAGGAGGGGTAAGGGAACACTTTTGCCACACGAGACGGCTTGTGAGTGCCTAAAGGGACCGGCACCTCCACCGCGGCTGCATCCTCCATTTTTAAAGTTTCCCGCACAGATGCAACCAGTGCGTCCACCAGCGTTTTCTTGTGCGCAGCGGAATCATCCTCACCATCCAAAAAATCTAGGAGCGCGGCCGCACACCCCATAGGGTGGGCCCCGTCCACAGCAGCTGAATCAGATTTAGGATCTGACGAGACAGATGAAGAAGGGGAAGGCGGGGGACGCTTCTTGCTAGTCCGCCGCCCAAGAGCCACCTCCACCAGGGACACAAAGAACTCCAGGGCCGCCGTCCTTGCGTCAACGGATGGCTGGGACCCAGAGGGACAGGGTGGGGAATAGGGGGTCAGGTGGGGAAACATAGTCCTGAGACTCCATAGGCGAATAGAAGAGACCCCCACACCAAGAGTGACTACGACAATGGGACACCCCCCACGCCGGTAGCAGTACTGGATCACCAGGTCACCAGCCTGTAGCAGAGAGAGGAGGAACCCCACCAGATTCGCCACCCCGCCAGCGTAGCACTTGCTGCCTCAGGTGTAGACCCACACACACATGGCGTCCGAGAAAGAAGAAAACACAGGATTTAGCGCAGGGTTACAAGGAGGAGCTTCCGCCTGCTAAAAACGCCGTCCTAAGCTACACAGTAATGGCCGACCTTGCCTGAGCACAATCCGAGCAACCCAAACATGGCCCCAGCCATAGGAAGTCAGCAGGCACTAGAGGAAAAGACGCTGGCTACGGCAAAATTGCCACCGGCCACACTACACGAGGCTGCCACGGATCCAGATGAGAAACCTGCAGCCTCCAGGATGAACGAGAGAGAGAAAGACAGGTGCCGGGCACCGGACCCAGTGCCCCCCCCCCCGGTAAGCACAGCACCCAGCGACGTGCACCCCCCGCCCCCAGTACTCAACCCCATCCCCAAGGATCCACCCGGCACACTACCCCATATGGAGGGGGGAGGGGGAAAAGAGGGGTTACCAAGGGACCTCAGGGCCAGGAAGAGAGGGTGCAGGGATGGAGGGGAAGTCACAAGACCGACTGACCTGGGGAGGGACCCGCATCTGCCACAAACCCACCACGGGGAGAGGGGGACATTTACTCGCTATACCAGGACCAAGCGGGCACCGCTCCAGACAGTACCTCCTCACCACCGAAGTGGGGGGCTGTTGGCCATGAGGGACACTGCAACTCGAGCCGAGACCCGGTTGTATGCGACCTCACGAGACGTTTAACTCGCGGGGCCAGCCCCCGTCCAGTGGGGCTTTGTTGCGGCCCACCTAGCGCGTAGCTGCGGTCTGCATGCGCTCGCTGGCCAGACTGGGGAGACCACTGGATCAAGTGTCCAGCCCGTCGCCCAGCCGGGCAGTCGATTGTAGCTCTCACCGTAAAAAAAACAGGAAAACAACAAAAGAGAAATAAAAATTGCCAGGACTAGAGATCCCAGCAGGGAACTAGGTCCTTACTCCTAGGGCCTATAGCAGAGAGGTGGATGTATATCACCTAGGACTGCCCATGGGCGTAGCCAAGTCTTTTTTTCTGCCTAGTGTCCTACTCCTGTAGGGGGCGATATAACCCTATGGTTCTGAATAAGGAAGCGCTGTGTCTGTCAATGAACGAATGAGAAAACAAAACAGCAGACGTGACCAAATACCACCAAGGGAAAGCTCTATTTGTGGATAAAAAAGGACGTTAACATTTGTTTGGGTACAGCGTCGAACAACCGCGCAATTGTCAGTTAAATCGACGCAGCACAGTATCGAAAAAAATGGCCTGGTCATTAAGGGGGCAAATGCTTCCAGGGCTGAAGTGGTTAAAGCAGCGCTCTAGACTAGGGATTAAGGATGAGCTCCGGCGTGTTCGCACACTCCCCGTGCCGAACCTGCCATGAATTCGGCACTGTGCTGCGCTAATCACAGGCAATGAGACATTTCCCGATCTCTGCAGCCGCGCATCAGGAAATGTCTCACTGCCTGTGATTAGAGCAGCGCAGTGACGACTTCCTGGCGGGCTCTGCACTTGGGCTGTGCGAACACGCCAGAGCTCATCCTTACTGCACTGCAAAGACCCAAACACAAGTTTACCAGTGTGCGTACAATACAACTGTTTTTTTTTGCCATCCACAGCCAAAACATAGAACATTTGGACACTTACCTGGAGAAGCAGCTGTAAGGTGTAATAGCAGCGTCAATAATATAATGGGGAGCTCAGGAGAACCCATGCTGTATAGTAGCTACAAGTTATGCGATCCGCTAGGTCAGGCTGCAAAGTGTTTGTAATTTGTATTGCTCAACAAGGGAGAGATGAGAAAACATTTGCAACCGTTTATTGAAGGAATTGGCCTTTAAGAAACCCCTTTCTGGAAGTGACTTATTTCCTGAAAGTTGTCCAATCACTCCCACTTGCATTGTTTAGATGTGTTCTTAGCGATTTCTTTTATTGCAACATCAATATGCAGTCATGTTGATTTGTGTCCAAACTGTTGAAGACCAAGAAACTTGGAGTAAACAAGTGTAGCGCTGGTAGATTTACAATCTACCGCAGATTAGGTAAATTTAGTAAATTGTGTGTTAGGAAGGTTAAAAGTTCGCCTCTGTTCCAGCTTGGCTGACGCTGTGTGTGCTTCCATGGGTGTCGCTGTTACCATTAGTCAGTGTTGGAAGGGCAATGTGTCGAAGTGTATAGATGCTCCTCTGTCTCGGAGACAAGCTCGGTGGAGGTGGTCCTCCGAGTTGCATTCTGGGAAGGGGGTATTTATGGGACAGACGCCATGTTCTAAGGTTTTTTTTAGCCACCTGCTGGCCCTCCTGGCCGACAGGTATGCCTTAAGGAGCTACCTCATGGTCCTCCGATCGGGAGGCCCACGATTCTGCGGCGCAGGGGAGGGTCCAGAGGCTTGTCTGGGGCCTACCACTGCGGCCGAGGAATGGTCCTGAGCTGTCGGTCCTGTGTGACAAAGATGGACAGCCGAGGAGATCCCAGGGGAGGACTCGTCTTGGAGAGATCATGCAGCGTGCGGGTCTATAGAGGGGCCTGGTGACTCGGTTGCAGGACGTATCCAAAAGAAGTAATTATACAGCATAGTGTCGCCGGTTTGGCTTAAAGGTTCAGGCACTGTGACTGACTGTTCACTGCAGAAGATCTGATACATCCTGTGGCAGAGGATCGTGCAGATTTACCCCCAAACAAGTCTGTGGCAGAGACTTTGGATTCTTGCTGCGTACTGGCTGCTAGACCGGTGAGAGAGGCCTATCCAGACGAGCAAAGAGTGTATCCCATGAGGGGAATGCATTCCACATAATTATCTGAATTCTACCGGGACATTTGTTGCTAAGATCTTGTAAGAAGATATTTGAGTTTCTCCTGAAGGTTTCCTTTTCCGTCTCTTTCCTGCTACTTCCTAAAGTTTGACTGTTTAATAAAGCATTGAAAACGTACTCCAATGTTGGTGCGTGTGTCGTCCAGCAGTAAACTCAACGGAACCCCTAGACCCGGTGCCGGTGAAACAGAGGGAAGCAAAGTGAAGGTAACAGACCCGCTTAAACCAGCAGCTCCACAGTGAGTTAGTGCTACATGTGGGGGCGTCTTCAGGGATTTGTTGACCGACAATTATTGCAACCCAGTGGAGTGTTTTACTGGGAGTTTACAGAGAGAGAGCTGGACTTTGAAAAGAAAATATCTTTTCAGGAAGAGGAAAGGTTAAACTGCAGGACTTTGCTTTTGGGTGCGTAGACGCTGGGCGCCAGAAGAGGCCCTGGAGCTACGTGACTAAAAGAACAAGTGGGAGGAGTTACCCTACTTACTACCACGTGGGACGCGTGTAGTGTGCTTGGCGCCAGAGGAGAAGAGAAGCCTTGTGATCGTGCTGAAAAGATCAGAGTGTGTCTTTTCTGGCGTTGCAATCGGTTGAGGGACCCAGAGTGTTCCCTGCAAGCGCCGTGATGAATACTGTACAATCTGGAACTCTGCTCACGGATCCTGGAGTTCGAATTAAACCGAAGGGTAAGTTTGTCCTGTATAGCTCGGGAGATGTTGAGGGACTGGGCATGACCTGCCATCGATGTGGGGAATTGGCTGTACATCTTCGTCCATTCGGCCGATGTCCGCAGTGTGGAGAGTATTGGTTTGTGGTGGAGCCACCTACTATGCCACCCCGTGCCTACCGGATGGATTGGGTGACAGGTATCGCTACAGTGGAAGCTGCTATCTCTACAGAGAGAGAGCGACGGGCCGCCACTTCGCCTGTTGCTACCGACAATGTTTCGGAGAGAGACACTGCTGCTGCCGTCTCATCAGGAGACATTACTTTGATTCCTGAGTCCACTACACCTGTTCCTGTGGTGCCTACTCAGAGGAAGGTGGGCTATGTGAAGGCTTCTTGCGGCCGTGGTCGAGGCTTACCCCAGAGGTTACCTGAGCCGGAGCTACCAGAGTCTACGTCTGGAACGGGTAAGCCATTGTTGGGGACTGTAAATAAGTATTTGCCAGCGGAAGAATTGAGAGACTCGGAAATAGAATCCATGTCGGATCTTTCCGGGGATGATGACTTGTTCGAAACCATGTCGCAAGAGCTATTGTGGTCACAAGGCGAAGATGTTGCCTCCACAATGACCCTTCCTAAATGGACTGCCATGAGTTCTGGGAAGACGTCGCCCTGTGTGGAGATGCACAGTGCTGTTGCTGGGACTTTGTCAAAAGTTATTGATTCGCTACAGACACCGGCTGGGTCTATGGTGAAAAAGTCATTAGACTCCTGTGTACCGCCTGGTATGGGACAAGACAGATCTTTGCCAAAACTTGCTCGCTTGCAAAGGATGTTAAACAAGCGTGTTGCCGCAGAGTATGGATTAGAATTCCCTTATGTGCCCCAGGATGTCATGCGGGAGATTGAAGCTAATCGGGAAATTTGGTACAATGAAGATATTTGGGACTACTTGTCTGTGCCTAAGCCCTTTAGAAAGACTGGATGTTCTGTCCGGATGGATGAACGTTTTGACGGATCCTTTGTTCATTGGAACTATGGTCAGCATATCTATGCTGATAAAGTGGTAATCTGCAGACCGGGAAGGGACAATGCTGTATATTTTATCACCACTGTGGATAAAGAAGGAAAATATGCGACTCTGCCAGATCCTCGGTTCTACTGGTAATTGTGGACACTAATACCTTGAAGTTAGCTAGTTAGATAGTGACAGGGCAAAGAGATCTGCGTGGTCAAGATCTACAGATCCTGTTCTGTGTTTAAATCCAAGAACTTCTGTTTGCTAGCCGGATTTCTTTTATAAGAAAAGTTCTTATCCAGGGATGGACTCCTAAAGATTATATATATATATTTTGGTATGGATCATAGGAAGAGAGTCTCATTTTAAACGAGGCTTTGCTCCTGGTGTTGCATAGTGTGTATATATGTGTGTTTTAACATGTTTCTTTTTCAGGGATCATCGGATCACATGTATAGCTGGGAGGATTTTCAGCTAGTTAGTTAGTGAGGTTGAAAAAATTTTATATTGTGGTTTTGTTTGCGGCTGTGAACATAATGTCTTATAGATATAAGTCTCATAATGTCTTTTAACTGTCCTTTTTTCTCTCTTTGCCTATCTAAAGTTTTGAGAAACTCAAATGCTTACTCTCAGGCTTGAGAGTTACTGTTACTGCGTTCAGGACAGACGTTGGGGACAACGTCTAGTGTAGTGGGGGGAGTATGTAGCGCTGGTAGATTTACAATCTACCGCAGATTAGGTAAATTTAGTAAATTGTGTGTTAGGAAGGTTAAAAGTTCGCCTCTGTTCCAGCTTGGCTTACGTTGTGTGTGCTTCCGTGCTGACCGGTGGGTGTCGCTGTTACCATTAGTCAGTGTTGGAAGGGCAACGTGTCGAAGTGTATAGATGCTCCTCTGTCTTGGAGACAAGTTTGGTGGAGGTGGTCCTCCGAGTTGCATTCTGGGAAGGGGGTATTTATGGGACAGACGCCATGTTCTAAGGTTTTTTTTCAGCCACCTGCTGGCCCTCCTGGCCGACAGGTATGCGTTAAGGAGCTACCTTGTGGTCCTCTGATCGGGAGTCCCACGATGCTGCGGCGCAGGGGTGGGTCCAGAGGCTTGTCTGGGGCCTACCACCATGGCCGAGGAATGGTCCTGAGCTGTCGGTCCTGTGTGACGAAGCTGGACAGCCGAGGAGATCCCAGGGGAGGATCCGTCTTGGAGAGATCGCGCAGCGTGCAGGTCTATAGAAGGGCCTGGTGACTCGGTTGCAGGACGTATCCAAAAGAAGTAATTATACAGCATAGTGTCGCCGCTTCGGCTTAAAGGTTCAGGCACTGTGACTGACTGTTTACTGCAGAAGATCTGATACATCCTGTGGCAGAGGATCGTGCAGATTTACCCCCCAAACAAGTCTGTGGCAGAGACTTTAGATTCGTGCTGCGTACTGGCTGCTAGACCGGTGAGAGAGGCCTATCCAGACGAGCAAAGAGTGTATCCCATGAAGGGAATGCATTCCACATAATTATCTGAATTCTACCGGGACATTTGTTGCTAAGATCTTGTAAGAAGATATTTGAGTCTCTCCTGAAGGTTTCCTTTTCCGTCTCTTTCCTGCTATTTCCTAAAGTTTGACTGTTTAATAAAGCATTGAAAACGTACTCCAGTGTTGGTGCGTGTGTCTTCCAGCAGTAAACTCAACGGAACCCCTAGACCCGGTGCCAGTGAAACAGAGGGAAGCAAAGTGAAGGTAACAGACCCGCTTAAACCAGCAGCTCCAAACTGAGTTAGTGCTACACAAGCTTTTTTTTTATATATAAACATAAAAGAGTAACAGCAGAAAAAAAAAAAAAGTGAAAAAGTTTTTTTTGAGACTATAGATTTTGGTTTGTCCCAAGCATGTTTGAATCCACTGGCTGTTGAAGGACTCACTACCTCTGCTAGAAGTCTATTTCACGCATCAACTACTCTTGAATTCTTTGAGGTAATTTCCCCGTGTTCTTGATCCTAGCTTCATATTGATACTACTGTTCTCCTGAACCTCATTCATATCCTTTAAAGGGGTTTTAAACCCTCATGTTTTTCCCCTTAATGCATCCTATGCATTAAGTTGAAAAAACTTCTGTCACTCAGCAGCCCCCCTGCTTTACCCACCTGAGCTCGCCGGAGACGCGCTCTACCTCTCTGGCTGGGGTTCTCGGCTCTTGATTGGATAGATTGATAGCAGCGCAGCCATTGGCTCCCACTGCTGTCAATCAAAACCAATGACGCAGGCCCCATGGGCGGGGCCAAGTCCGGCATTCTGTGTCTATGGGCGCAAATGCTGGACTCGGGAGTGCGCCTGGGAGAGTGCTTCTCCTAGGGGGTTTCCAGATGCCAGGAGGAGCCGCCACCAGGGGACCCCAGAAGACGAGGTTCGGGGCCACTCTGCAAAAGGAACTGTGCAGTGGAGGTAAGTATCCTATGTTTGTTATTTAACAAAACAAAAAAAAAAAAACGAGGGTTTAGTAACCCTTTAATGTGTTTATAAATTTAGCCATGTCTTCTCTTTACCTTTTTTCCTCAGATGATACATATTAAAGTGTTACTAAACCCAGGAGCCTGCATTCACCATATCTGGTCTCCTACAGTACACAGAACATAGAAATGAAATAGTTTTAGTAATTATAAACTGCTAAATACCTTTTCTCATCAGCACTATATAACAGTCTTGTGACTTCTATCAGTGTCTGGTTAAAACTTGTAGGCGGAGTTTTAATTCTCCTCTGATTGTCCTATGAGGATGCAGGACCCTTGACCCTCTGTCTGGACAGTGCTGATTGGCCCTGTGCTAATCACATGTACCCTCCCAAGAAAAAAAAAAAACTCTTTAGCAATACACACCAAACTGAGGATGTTCAGAGTGCCCCCAAGACTCTGTTCTATCAGCAGTTGGTTTGGAGACAGTGGAAGAAGGGGAGGATCAGAAAAGACAGGATCGAACAGCCTTTTTACACTATGCGCAGGATAAGCCAGGCTGAGGACAACCACACTGAAAATCTGCAATCCATGAGGCAAAGTTCCAGCAGCATACCTCCCAACTTTTGAAATTGAGAATGAGGGACATTTCAGCGAGATAGTGACCAGCGGCGCACTATGGCAAAAAAGTGAAGTGGGCGTGACGAAACATGCTAGTGGGAGGGGCTTAAGGGCCATGGTTAAACAAAACCTAAGCTTCCTTTACCAGGGGTGGATCCGGGGGGGGGGGGGGGGCAATTGCCCCCCCCCCCAAAATAAGATGCGGGTGAGTTAGTGGGCGGGTGAGAGAGCGGGCGTGTGGCTGAGTGGATGGTTCCGCAGGCGGGTCAGGCAGGTGAGAGCAGGCGGGCGGGCAGGCGGGTGGGTGAGAGCGGGCGGGCGACTGAGAGAGCAGGCGGCTCCACGGGTGGGTGAGAGAGCAGGCTGGGCAGCTGAGCGGCTCGGCGGGCGGGTATGAGAGCAGGCGGCTGGGTGGGTGAGAGAGCAGGCGGGCCAGGCAGCTGGGCAGCTCGGTGGGTGAGAGGGCGGCTGGCCAATCAGTGAGCCGGCGGGTGGGGGAGCAGAGAGATGACATCATCTCTCACCGCCCGCCCTGCAGTTCTGCCCTCACTGTGCAGGCAGCCGGGGGCAGCAGAGAGATTACATCATCTCTCTTCTGCCTGACTCTGGGAACCAGCAAGAGAAAATCCCCACCTTAGCAGGAAAGTGACACAGCAAGTGACAATCAGCAATGAGTTACAAGTGACGTGGCAAGGGACAATCCACAACGTGTGGCAAGTACCAGTCCGCAACGAGTGGCAGGTGACGTGGCAAATAAGAATCTGCATCTGGTGGCAGGCAAGTGACAATCCACAATTTGTTGCAGGGACGTGGCAGTGACAATCAGCAACTTGTGGCAGGTGACGTGGCAAGTGACAATCAGCAACTTGTGGCAGGTGACTTGGCATGTGACAATCCGCAACTTGTGGCAGGTGAAGTGACAAGTGACAATCCGCAACTTGTGGCAGGTGGCGTGACAAGTGACAATCCGCATCTGGTGGCAGGCGACGGTGGCAAGTGACACAGTCAGGGCTCCCATTGATTCTGCATTATGGTGAGTTGAACTATTTCATTTTATATAACAATGTAATAATAGAAATAATGCACTTCAATCTTCCTGACACCATAACAACCATGGTGCCGGGATGATTGAAGCGCTAACAACAGCCATTTCCCCGATAAATTGCCCGCAAAAAAATGTATTTTCTGGCAGTGCCCCTCCCAAGACTAGACTCTGGATCCGCCCCTGCCTTGTACCTATAAAATATGCATTGATTGCTTTGCCACAAGCTGGAGTCTCAGGGATACATATACATTATGGTACATAGAAGGCAGCAAGGATCACTATGGCGCATGGAAGGTAGGAAGGATGGATGGATCACTACAGCTCATAAGGCAGGAAGGATGGATGGATCACTACAGCGCATAGAAGGAAGGATGGATGGATCACTACAGCGCATGGAAGGCAGGAAGGATGGATGGATCACTACAGCGCATGCAAGGAAGGATGGATCACTACAGCGCATGGAAGGCAGGAAGGATGGATCACTGCAGCACATGGAAGGCAGGAAGGATGGATGGATCACTACAGCGCATGGAAGACAGGAAGGATGGATCACTGCAGCACATGAAAGGCAGGAAGGATGGATCACTGCAGCACATGGAAGGATGGATCACTGCAGCGCATGGAAGGATGGATCACTGCAGTGCATGGAAGGCAGGAAGGATGGATCACTACAGGGCATGGTAGGATGGATCACTACAGGGCATGGAAGGCAGGAAGAATAGATCACTACAGGGCATGGAAGGCAGGAAGGATGGATCACTGCAGTGCATGGAAGGCAGGAAGGATGGATCACTACAGGGCATGGAAGGATGGATCACTGCAGCGCATGGAAGGATGGATCACTGCAGTGCATGGAAGGCAGGAAGGATGGATCACTACAGGGCATGGTAGGATGGATCACTACAGGGCATGGAAGGCAGGAAGAATAGATCACTACAGGGCATGGAAGGCAGGAAGGATGGATCACTGCAGTGCATGGAAGGCAGGAAGGATGGATCACTACAGGGCATGGAAGGCAGGATCACTACAGGGTATGGAGTGCAGGAAGTATGGATCACTACAGGGCATGGAAGGAAGATAGAGTTCGGAGAATTCACTCACCGCAGGCTCAGGCAGGTATCATGTACACTGGCTGCTCAGTGCCCACCCACACAACCCCTTCACAGCACAGCATTGGCTGCATGCCAGGGGTTGAGGGCGAGCTCAGGGGGACACAGGGAGGAGGTGGAAGAGAACCAGCCTACCTCCTCCTCCCTCTTCGTACTGGATGGATATAGAGCCGGTGGGGCGGGTTGTGTACTGAGTGAGCCCCAGCCTCGCCAGCTGCAGCGCGGAGCGGCGCGCACCGGACAGAAGGATTAGTAGAGTCAAGTTCCGGTACTTGTTCCGGTACTTTGCTCTGCTACGGGACTCAGCCCGGATTCGCGTGACACCGGGATTTACTTGATATTCCAGGACGGTCCCAGCGAATCCCGGAAGGTTGGGAGGTATGCAGCAGCAATGTGAAGAGTTTTGATTGAAGGGAAAAAAAAGTCAAAAGAAAAAAAAAATGCTAGCAAAAAAACCCCCAGCAGGGCTGTAGAAAAGACTTCTATCCTAGAATATATAAAAAAAATGAACATGCTGGTAGTGAGGAGGTTATCCTGGGCTGACCTACAGTTTGTTTTTCAGTCTCCAACCCTCTTGTAGCGGTATAATCTGGAGGTCTGAGACTTCCTGTATCCACCAAGAAAGAAATGAAAGTTGCCCTAAATGGGAAAAGCACAGCTTTGTTTTTAAAGTGTTACTAAACCCAGGACCCTGCATTCACAATATCTGGTCTCCCATAGTACACAGATCTTTCCTCATCAGCAGTATTTAGCAGTCTTGTGACTTCAATCAGTGTCCAGCCAAGCACTGGTTAAAGCTTGTAGGAGGAGTTTTCTGACTATCCTATGAGACTGCAAGACCCCTGACCCTTTGTCTGGACAGTGCTGATTGGCCCTGTGCTGATCACATGCCCCCATCCCAAGAAAGAAAAAAAAACCTTTCTAGCAATGATCAAGGAGGCATGCATTGTCCTGTCACCATTTGAGGAGGCCACAAGGATGGTGAGCAACGACAATGCATGCATCAGTGATACTGTCCCTCTAGTCTTCCTGTTGGAGCACACGCTTCGTGGAATAATGGACAGGGCACTTGTGGCAGAACAGCTGGAGGAAGAGGAGGACTTCCTTACCTCTCAAGGCCCCCTTTATCCAGATAGCATTCCTGCGGGCCCGCCAAACACACAGGAAGAAGAGGAGGAGGAGGAGGATTGTGTCAGCATGGACGTGGAGGATAACATGCAGCAGCAGTCTTTAAGGGATGGTTTTCAGTTCCCAGAAACCCAAGGAGTTTACGTGGCTGGGAGGAGGTTGTTACGGATCATGTTATCCTTAGTGACCCAGAGGACTCTCTGCAAACTTACGCTGCATGGCTTCCCTGATTCTGGAAAGCCTGCAAAAGGACCCTAGGATTTGTGGTATCAAGGAGAGGGATCATTACTGGCTGGCAACCCTTCTTGATCCACGTTGCAAGGGTATGGTTGCAGAACTCATCCTGCCTTCGCAGAGGGAGCAGAGCATGAAACATCTTCAGGAGGCCTTGAAGAAAGGTTTGTGCAATGCATTTCCAGACCCTGGGAGGTTACAATTTCCTGGTGCTGGACAACGTGTTGCTGAGGCTTCATTCAGTCAGAGGAAGAGCGGTGGAGAAGGACGATGCCTTTAAACAATTTTTCAGTCCACAGCGCCAAGGTCTGATTGGTTCAAGCAACCATCGCCAGCGTCTGCATTACATGGTGCAGGAATATCTAGGGGCAAAAGCAGACTTGGAGACCTTTCCAACAGAACATCCACTGGGTTACTGGGTCTTGAGGATGGACCACTGGCCAGAACTCGCTCAATATGCAACTGAGCTACTGGCCTGTCCTGCATCCAGCGTTCTTTCTAAACGCACATTTAGTGCTGCTGGAGGGTTTGTAATGGATCATAGGAGTGCGCCTGTCCACAGACTCCGTTGATAGGCTCGTATTCATAAAAATGAATCAGTCTTGGATCAGCAGCTATCAAGCACCTGATGCTGATGTAACTGATTGAATTTTCTATGGATGTGGGATCCCTTGAAGACTGCCTATGCTGACTATCCTATTCCTCCTCAATCTTGATGATGCTAGCTTCCAACAATATTTTGGGTGGTGGTACCATAAACCAAAGGCCCAATTTTTCTGCCCCTGTTTAACAGGGGCATGCATTTACAATTTTTAAACTAACATTTCACAGCAGGGCCTGTTCCTGCGCCCAACAAGAGTATCTGTGAGGGGTTACAGTGTTGTGGCACCACCACCACCCAAGGCCCAATTTTTCTGCCCTTGTTTAACAGGGGCATGTAATTCCAAATCTTGATATATTTCACAGCAGGGCCATTCCTGTGCTCACCAAGGGTAACTGTGAGGGCTTACAGTGTTCTGGTACCACCAACACCTAAGGCCCAATTTTCTGCAGAGTATATAGGGCAGGCCGTATAGTATATATACTGCTGTTCAGAGTATATAATGCCTGGGGGCCCCCCACGCCATTTTTTTAAAAATTGGGGTGTAGGCTTCCCCTTAATATCCATACCAGACCCAAAAGGGCCTGGTAATGGACTGGGGGGGGGGGGACGACTAACGCCATTTTTTTCAATGATTTTCATCTATATTGTCGGGACCCGACAATACATTACAGCCAAGAGCAGTTTTAAATGACTTTTTTTTCCTTTAGAAATGTAATTTTTGCAGTGGTATTGTTTTAAACACGCGAAAACCGTGCCACCTCACAGGCATACTATAGATACCTCCCAGGCATATTTAAAGGAATTTTAATTAATTTATTTTTATTGTTTCACTTTAAGCATTACTAAAATCACTGCTCCCGAAAAAAACTGCCTTTTTTACCACTTTTTTTTGCATTGATACATGTCCCCTGGGACAGGACCCGGCTCCCCAAACACTTTTTATGGCAATAACTTGCATACAATGCCGCGTACACACGAGCAGACTTTTCGACCGGACTCGTCAGACCATGTGTGGGCTTCATCGGACTTGCAGCGGACTTTTTCAGTCGAAAATCTGACGGACTTTAGATTTGAAACATGTTTTAAATCTTTACGTCGGAACTCCGCCGGACCCAGTTCCTATCGAAAAGTCCGCTTGTCTGTATGCTAGTCCGACGGACGAAAACAGACGCTAGGGCAGCTATTGGCTATCAACTTCCTTATTTTAGTCCGCTCGTACGTCATCACCTAAGAATCCGTCGGACTTTGGTGTGATCGTGTGTAGGCAAGTCCGTTTGTTGGGAGAGTCCGTTGGAAGTCTGCCGAAAGTCCATCGGATAGTCCGTCGGACCAGTCCGGTCGAAAAGTCCGCTCATGTGTACACGGCATAAGCCTTTAAAATGAGCACTTTTGATTTTTCACGTTCGCATGTTCAGCTGCGAACCGAACCGGGGGGTGTTCGGCTCATTCCTACTCCTGGATTTAAATGAGGAAATATATGAGACCTCCACTCTCCCATCTTCAGTGTCTAGAGCGCATATTATTCTTATCCTTGGCAAAATAAAGACCCTTTTGATCCAGAATTATAGTAAGCAGGGCCGGTGCTACTACTAGGCGGAGTAGGCAGCCACCTAGGGCGCACTGCTGCCTAGGGGCGCAGCCAAGGCTCCTGGATCCCCTCCAGAGGATCAGTTCCCCCCTGCCAGGTGGTTTCGTGGTGCGGAGTGTAGCAGGCGGAGGCTCCCGTGGCTCCATCTGCCTGGCTGCTGATGCAGAGTTGCTGGGCGGGGAGAAGGAGCAGGCAGATCCCTCCTCCCTCCCCCAGAGCAACACCAGGTGTGTGCTTAGTACTCCTCTCAGGTAGCAAAGGGGTCTGGCAGGAGCAGCCTCTTACTTTGTCTTCAGCTGCAGTACCCGGCGATTAGCCTCACAGGGCAGGCAGCCTGTAAGGACTCTCTCTGAAGCCTGTATATTCTCTCGGGGCTGATCGAGATGGTGGGCGGGGCAGGGGTGTGGCTGACTCCCACATACATTGGTGTCCTCTCTGGCTGAAAATGCACTGGACTGAACTGGGAGGAGGAGCCTGGAATCTTCACCTGTAGCCATGAGGTGAGTGACTGAAGTTTTCCCCTGCAGGAGTTTGTTCAGCTCCCTAATCTGCACAAAACAGCAGGGCACTGCTCCCAGGGGTGCAACTTCATACTGCCCCCACCGCATACTGCCCCCCACCGCATACTGCCCCCCACAGCACATGATGCCCCCACTAATGGAGTTAACGTTGGCAAGGAGGTGAGAAAGCATCCCTGTACAGGCTTCCAGCACTGCACCCCCAACCCCCACCTGTCATCTCTAACATGGCTTCTACCTGCCAATCAAAAACTGAATGATCAATGTCACCAATCCTAAAATCTCATAACCACCATCAAAATTATTTCTGAAAATCTCTAAGACTTTGATTGGGGTGCTGGAGGACACAGGTTGTAGACACCACCCCTTACCATCACTCCTATCTAAGTTTTAAATCTGCCAGGATCGGTCATCTTGGCGTTGTCTGCATTCACAAAATTATCTGATTATCAAGAATGTTTATTGACTGTCATATTGGAAAAAAAGCGGCACCGCTGAATTGTCTGTGTTGCGCAGAATGATTGCGTTTGCTGTAGAGGGTTTGATGATTATTATTTCTATATTATATTATTAGTGATCTGCTATAAATAGCCATATACCATAAAAAAGACGAAATATGACACAAGGGGCATATGTGTATGATAGTATAAAATGTAAACAGGATTGCGCTGTCAGCAGTAAGTGGTCTGTACTGCGTCTGAACATTAGACCTAAATGCACTCATGTCTGTATGAGCTGAAGCATGTAGATTCCACACTGACACTGATGATTATACATTATAGGTATTTACATTTCCCCCAAATGCGGGCCTGCGGACCACGGCTGGAAAATAAAAAAAAAGGTGGAGAGGCGCCGCAAAAATCTCCACCCCCCCCCCCCCCCCGCCACCACCACCTTAAACATGGGCAGGGCAAAGGGGGGGCGGCAAAATAAGGTTTTGCCTAGGGTGTAAAAAAAATCCTTGCACCAGCCCTGAGTAGCAGTAGGAGCGCTGTTATAAATCATGGGGGCCCCCACAGCTTACCTGACAGGGCCCCTCTCGACCCTGGCCCTGTCCTACCCACCTCGAAAAATATGCAGCTTTGCCTTCAAGTTAAATTTATTTTTCTCCAGCCTGGTATAAATTGGATTATAAAAAAGGAATACGTGTTTTCCAAACACTGCTCAGAACCTTGCTGCTAATGAGAATGCTGCAGCCAACTTTAAAGAGGAAGTAAACCCTGATGGATTGTCATCCATACCAGATCTTTGTGCCTGTTGGTAAGTCTCTTGGAGAAAACATTCCTCCAGAACACCTTAGCACCAAAGGTACTTCCTTGACCAACTTCTTGCCATTTTCACGGTCCTCCCTCACTGCTCTGTTATTCGCAGAGCATATGTGAAATACCCAGTGCTTCCGGGTATGGGAGAGTGTGTGACCTCCTTCTAGGATTTATTGCACAGACCTGAGTAGCCAATCACCAAGTTCGAACACTGTCATGTAAGGAAGACATCCACAACTCTTTTACAGCTCCAACATCATCCAATACAGCCTTCGGACAGTGCTTGGACGCCCGGCCCTGATAATAATGACCTGTAAAAGTGGCTATAAGTGGTCAGAGGTGGGCTTTCAAATGATCTTGTCACTTTGCCCTAAAAGGGCAAAGCTAGAGTCTTTTTAAAGTGCCCTTGTGCCCAGGCTACAGTGCTATATATAATAAAGTACAGTAATACCTTGGATTACAAGCATAATTCGCTCCAGAAGCATGCTTGTAATCCAAAGCACTCATAGATCAAAACAAGATTCCCTATAAGAAATAATGGAAACTCAGATGATCCGTTCCACAACCACTGCTGGTGTATGCAGTACTGTATGGCCAGAGGTGCAGGGCGCTGGTGTATGCAGTACTATATGTGGCCAGAGGTGCGGGGGTGCAGGTGATGCTCTGGGACACTTGGGAACTGTTGACACTTTTGGGTGCTCCGACGCACGTTACGCTCGCCCCACCCAGCTGGCAGTGTCTCAGAGTTCTCCAGGAAGGGCTGGGAGCCACCAGCGCCCCCGGATCTCTGACCACATACGGTAATATTTACACCAGTGGCTTGAGTCCTGCTCGTCTTAAGAGACAGCGCTTGCAAATCATGTCAGGATTTTAGAAAACACATAGCTCGTCTTATGAAATGCTTGTATACTGCGTTACTCGCAAACCGAGGTATCACTGTATTTACATGTTCTCAAAAAGCAGTAAAAGGGCTTTAACAAGTCACTTCTGATCTCTCTAGCTGCTTGCAATGTGAACCAACTCATTCTCAAGTATTACAACAAAGACTTTAAAGCAGAGATAAACAAACAACCTAAGGCACATGTGTCAGGGTGGGCATTCAATGTCATTTACAGTGGCATATAGAAGATAGTCATGTGGCTAGGGATGAGCCGAAAACCCCGGTTCAGTTCGCACCAGAACATGCGAACAGGCAAAAAATTTGTAGGAACAGGTGAACACCGTTAAAGTCTATGGGACACGAACATGAAAAAATCAAAAGTGCTAATTTTAAAGGCTTATATGCAAGTTATTGCCAATAAAAGTGTATAGGGACCTAGGTCCTGCCCAAGGGGACATGTATCAATGCAAAAAAAAGTTTTAAAAACCTTCTGTTTTTTCAGGAGCAGTGATTTTAATAATGCTTAAAGTGAAACAATAAAAATGAAATATTCCTTTAAATATCGTGCCTGGGGGGTGTCCTTAGTATGCCTGTAAAGTGGCGCATTTTTCCCGTGTTTAGAACAATACCACAGCAAAATTACATTTCTAAAGGCAAAAAAAAGGTCATTTAAAACTGCTCGTGGCTGTAATGTATTCTCGGGTCCCAGCAATATACAATATCTCACAAAAGTGAGTACACCCCTCACATTTTTGTAAATATTTTATATCTTTTCATGTGACAACACTAAAGAAATTACACTTTGCTACAATGTAAAGTAGTGAGTGTACAGCTTGCACAACAGTGTAAATTTGCTGTCCACTCAAAATAACTCAACACACAGCCATTAATGTCTAAACCGCTGGCAACAAAAGTGAGTACACCCCTAAGTGAAAATGTCCAAATTGGGCCCAATTAGCCATTTCCCCTCTCCGGTTTCATGTGACTTGTTAGTGTTACAAGGTCTCAGAAATGAATGAGGAGTGGGTGTGTTAAATTTGGTGTCATCGCTCTCACTCTCTCATACTGGTCACTGGAAGTTCAACATGGCACCTCATGGCAAAGAACTCTCTGAGGATCAGAAAAAATAATTGTCGCTCTACATAAAGATGGCCTAGGCTATAAGAAGATTGCCACGACCCTGAAACTGAGCTTCAGCATGGCGGCCAAGAGCATGCAGCGGTTTAACAGGACAGGTTCCACTCAGAACAGGCCTCGCCATGGTCAACCAAAGAAGTTGAGTGCACATGCTCAGCGTCATATCCAAAGGTTGTCTTTGGGAAATAGATGTAAGTGCTGCCAGCTATGCTGCAGAGGTTGAAGGGGCGGGGGGGTCACCTGTCAGTGCTCAGAACATACGCCGCACACTGCATCAAATTGGTCTGCATGGCTGTCGTCCCAGAAGGAAGCCTCTTCTAAAGATGATGCACAAGAAAGCCCGCAAACAATTTGCTGAAGAGAAGCAGACTAAGGATATGGATTACTGGAACCATGTCCTGTGGTCTGATGAGACCAAGATAAACTTATTTGGTTCAGATAGTGTCAAGCGTGTGTGGGGACAACCCGGTGAGGAGTACAAAGACAAGTGTGTCTTGCCTACAGTCAAGCATGGTGGTGAGAGTGTCATGGTCTGGGGCTGCATGAGTGCTGCCGGCACTGGAGAGCTACAGTTCATTGAGGGAACCATGAATGCCAACATGTACTGTGACATACTGAAGCAGAGCCTGATCCCCTCCCTTTGGAGACTGGGCAGTATTCCAACATGATAATGACCCCAAACTAAGGTGACCAGATTTTTAAAATAAAATCCGGGGACTTTTTTTTTTTTTTTAATTGGTAAATGGCAAACTATTTTATAAGCATATTTTCCTCAAATGATATATGCAGTGTATGTGGTATGAGTTTATGGAATGATTATATACATTATTTCTCACATTTTGTTAATTCAGGATGTAAACATCCCTTGTAATAGAAAAAAAAGCATGACAGGACCTCATAAATATGAGATATGGGATCAAAAAGACCTTAGATCCCATATTTACAATAAAAAAAAAAAAAAAAAAAAAAAGTCCCTTTAAGAGCATTGGGCAGAAGTGCCGTTTTGACGTCGCTTCCACCCTGCAATGATATGGAGATGGGTGGGGGTCATCTTCCCCTCACTCGTCTCCATGTCAGGCTAGGGAGAGGATCCCATTGCGTCCGCCGCTACCGACTGCTCCGGTAAGCGGCAGCGGGGGGCACCAGAGAGCGGCGGGGGAGCCCCTCTCCCACCTCCGATAAAAGTGATCTTGCGGCGAATCCGCAGCAGAGACCACTTTTATCTTGAAGCGGAACGGCCCCTGCAGAAAAGGATACCGGGGTTATGGTAGTTAGCTGCTACCAGAACAACGGTATTCCTCTTCAAAGTAGCAATGTAAAACAACTGCGGGGTGTCCGTAGGTGTTTAAACATCAAGGGGTGTGGCCTTGACAGGAAGGGGTGGGCCCTATATATAAATTAGAGGTACACGAGTTTAGTCAGGCCTAGGGCAGCACAAAACCTAAATACACTACTGATTGCATGCATCCCTGTGCCAGCTTCCCATTCATTTCTATTGGGACCCGCAGCCACACCTACCTGCACGTTAGAATAGGTCACAGCAGTTGTGCCCATGCAGCGGTGTGTCCCAATAGAAATTATTAGGATGCTGGCAGGGGAATGCACACAACATTGTGTATCCCCATACTGGTAAAAGACGACCCTGCACAGGAGATACATATCTGCAGCGCCATGTGTGAATGGGCCCTAAATGAGGCCTAACAATGCATTTCACTGTCCTAAGATCATGATTATCACACAGTACATGTGCTGGGGTTCAATGTACTTGTACTATGTTAATTAAACCGGTTCCCGACCGGCCACCGCAGTTGTACTGTGGCAGAATGGCTCCCCTTGGCGAGCCGCCGTAACTGTACGTCGGCCCTTTAAGACACTGTAGGAGGCGCGCACCGGCAGCGAGTGCCCGGCGGGCGCGATGACCGCCGGGCACCCACGATTGCTCATGACAGAGTGAGGGGAGAGGAGACAGATCATGTGTTCCTACTAAGCATGAACACCGATCTCTCTTCTCCCCTAGTCAGTCCCATCCTCCCCAGTTAGAACACACCTACGGAACACAGTTAACCCCTTTATCGCCCCCTAGTGTTAACCCCTTCCCTGCCAGTGACATTTATACAGTAATCAGTGCATTTTTATAGCACTGATCGCTGTATAATTGTCAATGGTCCCAAAAATGTGTCAAAAGTGTCCAATTTGTCCGCCATAATGTCGCAGTCCTGATCTCCGCCATTACTAGTAAAATTAAAAAAAAAAAAAAAAAAAAAAAAAAAAAAAGAAGATAAAAATGCCATAAATCTAACCCCTATTTTGTAGACGCTATAACTTTTGCACAAACCAATCGATATACGCTTATTGTGATTTTTTTTTTAACCGAAAATTTATAGAAGAATAAATATCGGCCTAAACTGAGGAAAAAATTGTTTTTTTTTGTTGTTTTTTTTTAAAAATTGGGATTTTTTTATTATAGTAAAAAGTAAAAGATAGTGTTTTTTTCAAAATCGACGCTCTTTTGTTTATAGCGCAAAAAATAAAAACCGCAGAGGTGATCAAATACCACCAAAGGAAATCTCTATTTGTGGGAAAAAAGGACATCAATTTTGTTTGGGTGCGTCGTTGCACGACCGCGCAATTGTCAGTTAAAGCGATGCAGTGCCGTATCACAAAAAATGGCCTGGTCATCGAGCAGCCAAATCTTCCGGGGCTGAAGTGGTTAACATGATGATGATCAAATTTAGCTGCTGTGTCAATCATGGGCAACAGAGGCATGGCATAGGTGAAGAGGGCGTGTTTTTAGTGACAGTAACTTATTTAGGCAAAATTAACTGCAGACTTGTTGGTGCGCTCCCCACTTTCCTCACACGTCCTCTGTGCTTTGATGGCTTTTGGCTGCTGCCGATGTGGCGTTATTCCACCTGACCGCGGAACTTAGGAAAAAAAAATCCCTTAATTTTACAGCCTCTGGAGCCCCTCTGAGTGAACTGACGGGGCCCAGGATATATGGTTAGACCACCTGGGAGCAGCAGGGAACTCAGAAAACAGGGAGAAGCATAAATAAAGTGCCTGCACTTAGGATACTTGGGGAAACCTAAAGCTGCGGCCAGGCCCCTCTGTTAAAAATAATAGGGCTCAGACCCCCTACAGGAGGCTCGGTGGTACCCCCCTATCGGCAGCCTGATTTCCAGGTTGGACTGCCTTGAGCTTTCATAACTGCCTTACATTCAACAAGGTGTTGGAAACATTCCTCAGAGATTTTGGTCAATATTGACATGATAGCATCACGCAGTTCCTGCAGATTTGTCGGCTGCACATCCATGATGCAAATCTCCGAGAGACCATTGGGGTACAGGGACCTCATTGTCCAGTGGTGAGATGATTTGAGCTTTGTGACATGGTGCATTATCCTGCTGGAAGGAGCCATCAGAAGATGGGGGCACTGTAGTCATAAAGGGATGGACATGGTCAGCAACAATACTCAGGTAGGCCGTGGTGTTTAAAGGATGCTAAATTGCTATTAAGGGGTCCAAAGTGTGCCAAGAAAATATCCCCCACACCATTACAAGACCAGCCTGAACTGTGGATACAAGGCAGGATGGATCCATGTTTTCATGTTGTTTACACCAAATTCTGACTCTACCATCTGAATGTTGCACTTGAAATCTAGATTGATCAGACCAGGCAACGTTTTTCCAATCTATTGTCCAATTTTAGTGAGGCTGTGCGAATTGTAGCCTCAGTTTCTTGTTCTTAGCCGACAGGAGTGGCACCCGGTGTGATCTTCTGCTGCTGTAGCCCATCTGCTTCAAGGTTTTGATGTGTTGTGCATACAGAGATGGTATTCTGCATACCTTGGGTGTAACGAGTGGTTATTTGAGTTACTGTTGCCTTTCTATCATCTCAAACCAGTCAGCCCATTCTCCTCTGACATCAACAAGGTATTTTCCTCCACACAACTGCCGCTCACTGGATATTTTCTCTTTTTCGGACCATTCTCTGTAAACCCGAGACATGGTTGTGTGTGAAAATTCCAGTAGATCAGCAGTTTTTGAAATACTCAGACCAACCTGTCTGGCACCAACAACCATGCCACGTTCAAAGTCACTTAAATCTCCTTTCTGATATCAGTTTAGAAACACTAAGTCAAAAATGCAGACGAGCTGAAGGCCGCTAACAAAAGCAATTCAGACTATACTGTGATCAGTTTTTTTTTGTTTTTTTTTTTTAAAAACGAGACTTTACAATCACTTTAATTTTGATGATTATGGCTTACAGATAACTTTACAATCACTTTAAATTTTGATGATTATGGCTTACAGATAGTGAAAACCTAAAATTCTGTATCTCTGAACATTTGATTACATAGGCCCAATAAAAAAAAAAAAAAAAAAAAAAGGATGTTCAATACAGAAATGTTGGCTTACCGAAAAGTATGTCCATGTACAGTATAGTATGTACTCAATACTTGATCGGGGCTCCTTTTGCATGAATTACTGAATCAATGCGACGTGGCATAGAGGTGATCAGCCTGTGGCACTGCTGAAGCCCAGGTTGCTTTGATAGCGGCCTTCAGCTCGTCTGCATTGTTGAATCTAGTGTCTCTCATATTCCTCTTGACATTACCCCACAGATTCTCTATGGGGTTTAGGTCAGGTGTGTTTGCTGGCCAATCAAGCACAGTGATACCATGATCAATAAACCAGGTATTGGTACTTTTGGCAGTGTGGGCAGGTGCCAAGACCTGCTGGAAAATGATATCAGAATCTCCATAAAGCTGGTCAGCAGAGGGAAGCATGAAGTGCTCTACAATTTCCTGCTAGAGGGCTGCGCTGACTTTGGACTTGATAAAACACATTGGACCAACACCAGCAGATGACATGGCTCCCCAAATCATCACTGTGGAAACTTCACACTGGACCTCATGCAACTTGGATTCTGCACCTCTCCACTCTTCCTCCAGACTCTGGGACCTTCCAAATGCAGAATTTACTTTAATCCGAAAAGAGGACTTTGGACCACTGAGCAACAGTCCATTCCTTTTTCTCCTTAGCCCAGGTAAGATACTTCTGACGTTGTCTATAGTACAGTTGTGGCTTTACACAAGGAATGCAACAGTTGTAGCCCATGTCCTGGATAGGTCTGTGTGTGGTGGCTTTTGAAGCATTGACACCAGCCGTAGTCCACTCCTTGTGAATTTCCCCCAAATTCTGCAGTTGTCCCTGTTGCTTGTGCACCTTTTCCTTCCACTTAACTTTCCATTAATATGATTGGATACAGCACTCTGCGAACAGCCAGCTTCTTTAGCAATGACCTTTTGTGACTTACCCTCCTTTTGGAGGGTGTCAATGACTGTCTTCTGGACAACGGTCAAGTCAGCAGTCTTCCCCGTGATTGTGTACCCTACTGAACCAGACCGAGAGACCATTTAAAAGCTCAGGAAACCTTTACAGGTATTTCGAGTTAATTCGCTGATTAGAGTGTGAGTCTACAATATTCAACTAAGTGGCAGGAAGCACGTGGAGCTGTTATTCATGCCATATAGTGGTAGTAGTCCCTGTAACTAGAGAATTTCCCATCACTGAGACAAACCGTAAACCAGTGGACAACACAGTTTAGTTCTATCCCCCCCCCCCCCCCGCCCAAATTCTCTCAATTGCAAAGCTTAAATCCAAATTAAGACAGACCGATTCATCTCTCCCCTCATTTTGAGGACTTCAGAATTTTATTTAGTTTTTTTTCTCCCAAAACATTAAAAAAAAAAAAAAAAAAAAAGAAGAAATGTATATAAAAAGATACACATCTGGTCGAGGTATTTCATTTTGTTTTAATTTATAACTGTTTGAAATCCAGTGACACTGACACACGTACATACAGCTACCACGGCCAGCCCACTCCCCGTGCAGCGAGAGGGGGCATGGCTTATTTTTGACCTGTCTTTTGTAAAATACAGTACTAATAAGTGGATTGCTACTAGCATGCATCCACGGCTGACACTACAGTGATTTCCATACTGTAACTCAAACAGTACAGCCATAAAAAGAAAAAAAATATATTTATATATAATCAAAAGTCATAATCCTTTGAACCTATCCTGAGAGGCCTAGTGGTGCGGCCAGATAGTTAATGCTTTTTTTTTTTTTTCAAAGATGCTACAGGCGGTACGTCCCTAGAACTCCTCAGTTATATAAATATGGAAGAATTTTATTTTGTACAGTTCACTACATTTCTGGCTACCCGTTAGCGTCCTACGGAAAGAGAAGGGCATAATGCTGGGAGGGAAGGAGGGTTGTGGAATAGGCGTTCCGGTGGCACGCAGTGGAATGAGTCGGTGTGGTCATGGGAATGTTCCGGTAGGTGGGCGTCAGTCCTCTTCAGTGCCGCTTCCTGAGCGTTCCTATGGAGAGCAGAACAAGTACATTAGAACTTCAGGCAAACGTAAGAAAGCAAAATTACAAAACTAAAAATTAAGAATCCGAGGGGATAATGACCTTTCAAGTGAGCATAACATTAAGAGAAAATTACCCTTAGGGGCTCTTTCTCTGTTTTCCCTCTTTATTGCCCCCCTCCTCTTTTCTTCTGTTCTTTTTAGCAAAGATGTGACTCCTTTATAACCATTCCGCTCAACTCATTAATTTATTTTCTCTGTAGAAATGTCTCCCCTATTGCAAACTCTTATGAATAGATCCTATCTATAGTATTTACTTTGTTAAATAGCTACTATTATCAAATTAGTTTACTTCTTAAAGGGTTTGGTATAACTAAATTCCTATGATGTATACTTTTAACCACTTGCCTACTGGGCACCTTTACCCCCCTTCCTGCCCAGACCAATTTTCAGCTTTCAGCGTTATTCGCACTTTGAATAACAATTGCAGTCATGCAACACTGTGCCCAAATGAAATAATTTTTTTCCACACAATTAGAGCTTTCTTTTGCTGGTATTTAATCACCTTTGTTTTTTTTAGCTAAACAAATAAAGAACATTTAAAAAAAAAGAAAAAAACCTTTCAAATTCAGCAAACAGGTAATTTTTCCCCTATCACTGATGTGCGCTGATGGGCACTGATAGGCTGCAATGATGGAGAGGCACTGGTGGGCACAGATTGGCAGCACTGGTGGGACTGCATTGATAATCAGGACACTGATAAATTGGTGCCCTGATTATCAGTGTAGATGTCTCTTTTACACAAGTTATCGGCTCTCTTCTCCTGATGCTGTCAGCATGAGGAAAGGAGTGCCGATAACCAGCTTCTGTTTACATCCGTGATCAGCTGGACACAGCTGATCACGCGGTGAAGAGCCGCTGATTGGCCCTTTACCTCAATCTGCGATCAGCAGTGTCCAGTGTTTACCTAGAGAAAACTGTAGGGGAGATTTACGAAAACAGGAACACTGAAAATCTGGGGCAGCTGTGCATGGTAGCTAATCAGCTTCTAACTTCAACTTGTTCAATTAAGCTTTGGCAATAAAACCTGGAAGTCGATTGGTGCGGCTCTGCATAGAAACCAGATTTTGCACTCTCCAGTTTTAGTAAATCTTCCCCTGTATTTAGCAGCATAGTATAATTTTCTCATTACAGGCAGTCCCCGAGTTACGAACACAATAGGGACTGTAGGTTTGTTCTTAAGTGGAATTTGTGTGCAAGTCGGAACAGTGCATTTTTTAAACTTGAAACAGTTTCTTTTATTGAACAAAAAGAAAATATACATATATAAAACATGCATAGCAAATGTCGAATATGTTAGACATTATAGGCAAATATCATTATAGGCATCCCGTGATGTTTCAGACATAAGCAGGAGACACTTTGATATTTAAGCTATGTCAGGTTATACAATTTTCAAGGTAATTATATTCTTATAGTCTCTCCTCCCAATTTCTCCACATAGTGTTATTAGGGACATTGGAGGTCCGAAGGTTTATAGTGTAGTAACTCCCCATTAGGTGCAGGTCTCAGGAGTCTGTAGCCACCTATCCCAGATCTTATTGTATTTTGAAGGGCATCCTCGATGAGTGTATATGAGTTTTTTATAGGGTAGATTGTTTTTCACTTCTGCTATCCAGTTAGCAAGCTCTGGTGGATTGGGTCTCATCCATAGCCCGGCTATGACTTTCCTCGCAGAAAAGAGGGTTTAATTCAAGAAGATTTTAGTGAATTTATTCATATCCGGTTCTGGGAAAATACCCAGAAGGCACGGCTTGGGGTGCAGAGTCAGGGGGGACCCATGGTGTCTATAGAAACTGCACTATTTGTGTCCAGAATCCCTGAACTCTTGGGCAGTTCCAGATTAGGTGATAGAATGTACCCATTTCTTGGTTGCACATTGGGCAATTAGTGGATTGATCATGCTTATACTTGGAGATTCTTAGTGGTGTGAGACATGGCATTACCTTGTCTGACTGAATCTGCATCAGACCACCCTCCAGTAAGTTGGTCCAAAGCTGCAGAGAAAGCTAAACCGCTTAAAGTTTCAGTATGTTGATGAGAATAGGAGAATCCTCTAATGACCAAGTAGTATGCACCGACAGGGTGTCTGGGACCTTTCCTCTCCTCACCATGAGAATTCTCCAAAAGATGGAAAGAAAGGACTTCCCTGCCTTCAGAGATAGATTCTTGAGCCACCAGGCCAGAGACAAAGTTCTTGGTGATAGACAAAGCAGTCTGTCTAGAGACAGGGTTGACAACAGAATGTTGTGTTATGGAGGGAAACTGGGCAAACGGGACTGCTTTGATCTAGGACTACCCTCAAGACTGCCAAAGCCAAGAGACCACGAGAATGCATAAGGGCTAGTACAGGAACTTGTAAATAGTGCAGACAAAAGGCCGAAGGGCAGGGCCACAAAATAATTATACAGGCGCCCCACAGAAAAGCGTAGTAATCACTGACAGGTTGTAAAGAAGGGGACGTATACAGAAAGTAGGCATCTTTAAATGGTCTTCCTGGTGAAGGGAAGTGATGACAGATTTGATAGAGTCTATGCTGAATTTTTTAACTCAAATTAAGACATTCAGAGCTTTGATATCCAGAACGGGGCTTGGGAATGGTGAACTGGTTGGAGTAAATCCCCTGGAACCAGTCTGCCACAGGAACTAAAAAAAAATATAAAAAAGGTTCAGAAGACCTGAGAGAGCTCAATGGAAATCTAATAATCTGTGGGGCCGACACAGGAAAGCTTGAGGTGAGAAACAGAAGGGGGTAGGAAGCAAAACTCCAGTGTGTAGCTGTAGGATCCCACCTCCTGCACCTAAGAATCTGAGATGCAAGCAGCCCAAGCATCCACGAAAGGTTAACATGTGCTTCCTCAATCGCCCTCTTAAAAGATGGGTTACACCTTCATCTGGAGGAAGACTTGGTTGAGAAATTGACAGCATCCAATAAAAAGGTACTTAGTTGAAAAGGTATTTAAACAGCTAAAACATTCTGCATTAGAGTGATGGTGATGGGCTGTGGGAGAGGAGTAATCTTTCGCCCCCTGACAAGCCAAAAACAAAATGCAACTAAAACAGTGGGGTCTTTCATAAGGGCTCATGCACACTGCAGCAAAAAAAAACAAACAAAAAAAAAAAAAACTTATTTGTGCAGCGGTCTTAAAAGTGCAATTTTTTGGGAAAAAATGTAATTTTTTGAATTAAAAAAAGAAGACAACAGTAAAGTTAGCCCAAATTACTTTTTAATTTTGTGAAAGACATCTTCACAGGCAATGTTTAAAAATTCTACAGGTTACCAGCTTTGAGTTAAGGCAGAAAAAAAACAAAATAACAAAAGTGTGGCGCTATATATCACATCAACAGCCGTGTGTATTACAATAAAGACATATAAAAATAGTGAATACTACCAAAAAATGTATGATCATAAAATGGATAGTGGCAAATAATTAATCAGTGTTGATCACATATGAAGTAAATACACAATAATGCTTAATCATCAGATGTGCCAGTGATTAGTAGAAACCCGTGCTGGTTCCATGAGCCAGACACCAAACATAAAAAACATAAAACTTTAAAAGTCCATAAAAAATGTGTAGAAAAATAGTGAAGAAAACATCAACAGAGTTCAAAGGGGGTGATGCATGGCCAGATGGTATTCACAGAATTTTAGTCGCACCAAATCTGGCGAGTGGGCAGAAGTCGCACCAAATCTGGCGAGTGGGCAGAAGGGAAACCACAAGTGTGCATAGATTGTACATCAGTGCCAGGGCCAACACCAGGAGTAGAGGAGGCTTACCGGAGAAAATTGACCTGAAATGGCGTACGCCAGACAAGTCAAAAAAGCATAATAACCACTGGTTCTGGGAATAGCGTCTTGTCAGATGTCATCAACAGATGGTGGAAAGAAAAAGGGGGGGTCCGCACGGCTTCCTCTCCCATAGGTAATCCAGCATAAGCCAAACATGTAGTTTCATATGCCATGCAAGGAGCAAACAAAACTCACATAGCGTAATAACGTTTTAAAACACTAGTTTATTAAAATAATAAAAAACAAACTCACATTTGGAAGAACGAAACAGAGCTCAAATAGCAAATAGCGGCGATCGTGAGGGGTCCACCCGACATGTTTCAGCTAAGGAGCCGTCATCTGGGGTATGGACCACCCTCACCTCACCGCTCTATAAACAGAAGATGACCCCCACTGGGAGTGTCTACAAACCGGAAGTGCAACAAGTAAGAATCACTTCCGGTTTTTAGGGTCATAATATAACTATTCAATTAGTCATCCTAAGAACAAATTAATGAAACAGAGAACCATGCATCTCATGTTTCTAAATTAGGAGATTAAAAATGAAAAAATATGTACAAAAAAACGGTAAGCTGTGCCCTGAATCAGTCCATCTATCAAGAACTGGTCAGAGCGATAGCCAAGCCTCCCTTTCAGCCAGCCTGCTCCTCAAGCCTCACTCTCATATGTGATGCACTTCCCATCACACAGAGAGGAAGTAATACCACTGCACTCCATAAGGAGGAAACCAAGCCTCAATCTGAGGTGAAGTGTCAGCAGAGAGGAGAAAAAAATCAGTGCACTGAAAAAAGGCATTGGTGTTCAAATAAAAACAGATTGTCTTTTTTCAGTGCACTGATTTTTTTTCTCCTCTCTGCTGACACTTTACCTCAGATTGAGGCTTGGTTTCCTCCTTATGGAGTGCAGTGGTATTACTTCCTCTCTGTGTGATGGGAAGTGCATCACATATGAGAGTGAGGCTTGAGGAGCAGGCTGGCTGAAAGGGAGGCTTGGCTATCGCTCTGACCAGTTCTTGATAGAGGGACTGATTCAGGGCACAGCTTACCGTTTTTTTGTACATATTTTTTCATTTTTAATCTCCTAATTTAGAAACATGAGATGCATGGTTCTCTGTTTCATTAATTTGTTCTTAATATAACTATTCAATTAGTCATCCTATGACCCTAAAAACCGGAAGTGATTCTTACTTGTTGCACTTCCGGTTTGTAGACATTCCCAGTGGGGGTCTTCTGTTTATAGAGCGGTGAGGTGAGGGTGGTCCATACCCCAGATGACGGCTCCTTAGCTGAAACATGTCGGGTGGACCCCTCACGATCGCCGCTATTTGCTATTTGAGCTCTGTTTCGTTCTTCCAAATGTGAGTTTGTTTTTTATTAATTTTAATAAACTAGTGTTTTAAAACGTTATTACGCTATGTGAGTTTTGTTTGCTCCTTGCATGGCATATGAAACTACACGTTTGGCTTATGCTGGATTACCTATGGGAGAGGAAGCCGTTTGGACCCCCCCCTTTTTCTTTCCACCATCTGTTGATGACATCTGACAAGACGCTATTCCCAGAACCAGTGGTTATTATGCTTTTTTGACTTGTCTGGCGTACGCCATTTCAGGTCAATTTTCTCCGGTAAGCCTCCTCTACTCCTGGTGTTGGCCCTGGCACTGATGTACAATCTATGCACACTTGTGGTTTCCCTTCTGCCCACTCACCAGTTTTGGTGCGACTTTGGTGCGACTTCTGCCCACTCGCCAGATTTGGTGCGACTAAAATTCTGTGAATACCATCTGGCCATGCATCACCCCCTTTGAACTCTGTTGATGTTTTCTTCACTATTTTTCTACACATTTTTTATGGACTTTTAAAGTTTTATGTTTTTTATGTTTGGTGTCTGGCTCATGGAACCAGCACGGGTTTCTACTAATCACTGGCACATCTGATGATTAAGCATTATTGTGTATTTACTTCATATGTGATCAACACTGATTAATTATTTGCCACTATCCATTTTATGATCATACATTTTTTGGTAGTATTCACTATTTTTATATGTCTTTATTGTAATACACACGGCTGTTGATGTGATATATAGCGCCACACTTTTGTTTCTTTTGTTTTTTTTCTGCCTTGAGTCTATAGGTGTGTTGGCTGCTTTTCACTTTCTTTCTAAACGTAGCGCTGTACTTAAATTTTATTTTTGCTTACCAGCTTTGAGTTACAGAGGAGGTCTAGTGCTGGAATTATTGCTCTCGCTCGAACAATCGCAGGAATACCTCACAGGTGTGGTTTGAACACAGTTTTCATATGCAGGCATGACTTTTGTATGCGTTCGCTTCTGCACGCGGGCTCGACGGGACGCTTTAAAGTTTATTTTATTTTGACACGGTCCTTTTAAAAAACATTTTTTGGGTCACTTTTATTCCTATTACAAGGAATGTAAACATCCCTTGTATTACAAAAAAAAAAAGCATGACAGGACCTCTTAAATGTGAGATCTGGGGTCAAAAAGACCTCTCACGTGTACACTAAAATGCAATAAAAAAATAATTTCCCCTTTAAGACCATTGAGCGGAAGTAAGCTTTGACGTCGCTTCCACCATCCAATGGTGTGGAGCCGAGCGGGGGACTATCTTCCCCTCACTTGGCATCCAGCCTGTAAGGGAAGAGGACCTGATCGTCTCCACCGCTACCAGCGGCTCCAGTAAGCAGCGGAGACGACCAGAGCACGGCGGGCGGGGTGGAGGGGGCCCTCTCCCGCCCCCGATAAAAGCAATCTCCCAGCAAAACTGCTGCAGAGACCACTTTTATCTGAAAGCAGACCACCCGTTTTTGGGCACTTAGGCGTCTTTTCTACTTAAAAGCTCCTCTCAAAAAATGCGAGTAGCCATAGTGCGCAAGGACACATTGGCCAAACAGAGGAGAGTTTCCAGGCAGAAAAAAATTAGAGCTCAAAAAAAGCTTGAAAGCCTGTAGGAGCCAATTCTTTCAGCATCTTTGAGGTGCAGTGTGCAAGAGCCCATAGAATGTCTGCAGCGTTGCAATATTTTATGATAGATTTAGATCCTTACATAAAGTAAACAGGCTCTCCAAGGGAGAATGTCTAATAGGAGTATCGATGTGAGGTCTTATATAAATATAGATAGTAGTAAATAGATGCTGGACCTCATGGCAAAGAAGAGTACCAAAATCAGACGCCAAAGAGAACAGGAAAGTGAAACAAAGTCGACATTTAAGTAGCATTAAAGTGGAAGTAAATCCTTGTATCTACAGGTAAACGTATAAGAAGGCTTACCTGTAGGTACAGTGAATATATCTCCTAACCCTGCATGGTTTAGGAGATATTCACTCTGCAGTCAATAACATGACCGGCGCATACCCATGCCGTCCCTTCCGAGCTCCGTGCCGCGGCCTGTGACTTCCTGATGCAGGAGCGGGAGTGCCGTCATCGCTGCGTGGCCAATCAGATGACCAGATGATGCGGAGCCGGAAGGAAGACCAGGTAAAGATGGAAGCGCCTGTCAGCAATGACAGTGCGGTGCTGGAGGGCTTCGTTTTAAGGTAAGTCTCACATAATGTGTGATGTTGCGATGCATACTAGCACAGTATGCCTTTACATGCATGGTTTAAAAAAATATTTTTTTTTACACGTACAGATGGGAAGCTGCAAGTGCATAAGCTGGTGGCTTAAACGCAAGCATGCGAAAAGAACTCTCCAAACACAGATTGGAGGTATTTAGACTCAGAGTATAACAATAAGCTTTTAAACCACTAGCCTAATTCTAAACGGAAGTGCCTCCTAGTGGTTATGCATGGTACTGGAGAGAAATGGATCCAGGTCTCATTATCCAAAACAATCAACTCACCTCCTCCTGCTCCTCCTCTGTGTCGTCGTCACTGATCACAGGCTTGGCCCTGCAACCCCTGCTGGTGCGCCTGCGCCCCTTCATTCGTTCCTGCATTTTCTCCTTACGGCCCAGCTTAATCTTCACTTTAACGGAGCGAGCTGCAAGACAGATTGAAAAGAGAAGGACGCTTCATATGAAAACAGAAACCAGGATGGTCTGGAGTTGGAAAACATGTATATGAGAGAAATGGAGGAAGATTTGCACTAATCCTGTAATTCTATAGAATATTCTTAAAGTGGTTGTAAACAAAAAAAAAAAATCCCTGCAAGACATAGCATACTAGCTCATTATGAGTTACTTACCCGAAAACGAAGCCCCCGCAGTGGTCCTCGTCTCCCCCTCCGGCCGGCGACATCTCTCCCGGGGGTTACTTCTGGGTATCGCGGCTCGGGCGCTGTGATTGGACGGAGCCACGATGACGTCACTCCTGCGCATGCACACGGGAACGGCACATACATGCCATTGCTTCAGTTGGCTTAAGTGCGCATGTGCCAATGACGTCGGCACATGCAAATACAGGGATATCTCTTAGACCTTGCAGGTTTAGGAGATATCCAGTGCAGCTACAGGTAAGCCTAATTATAGGCTTGCCTGTAGTTTAAAGTGGTTGTAAAGAGTTTACAACCACTTTAAAGTAAAAAAGTGTTTTGTCTTCAATTATAAGATTTGGACAGAGTGTAGAGGGATTAGAAACCCTTGTCAATTTTTATTGCTGTCTGTGTCCCCACACAGGGGGGGTGGCATGCATCTGCGGACATTCTGCGGCTGTCCCAGCCCGGAAGTGGCTGCAGATACCTGTATAAGACAGGTATCTGCACCCCCTCCCCCCTGAAAGGTGCCAATTGTGGCATCGGAGGGGGGGGGGGATCCGATGAGCGGAAGTTCCACTTTAGGGTGGAACTCCGCTTTAACTGCAAATCCCAAATACATTTACTGCATTCTTACACTCAGATTCTGAGCCTTCTTCCTCTAATTCCTCTTCCTCTTCACTTTCTTCCCCTTCACTATCCTCCTCCTTCTCGATCTTTTGCCTCACACTGGTGAAGACCGACTGCAGCACAATGGAGTCTTCATATATCTAAATAACAGAGAAAAAAGTTAATATGAATTATTAACAAAGGCGTGCTAAACAATATTACAAGAAATGAATATGAAAGCATCAGTAAGATGGTGGTAAACGAACATCCGAAAGACAATGTTAGAATACATAACACAAAGAGCTAAACAGGACTATGTATAAAGGAGGTACACATGCTGCCAAATTAGCCCACACATTTGAGAATATGGGAGGTGGACACTGTACTACGTTCCCCAGGTAATGTTTTGGGCTTACGCTAGAAGTGTCACACAACACTAGCCTACTGTCAGGTCCATACGGTTTGCGCATTACAAACAATGGTAACATTACGGGGCTAGGCTGTGGTAGAGATAGATGTGACAGGCGCATTAACATTCAGCCTCTAAAGGGCCGAATACATTTTGCGCCGCGTATAATTAAAGCTTCCACGCTTTACTAGGGACATATGCAATGGAAAGATAACAGTGCTCATCACCCTTTCCAAATATCCAAAACCTTTTTAGCAGGTGGCCGCGTCTTCCTTTCTGCCCCCTTTTTTTTGTACCATATTGTTGGATACAAAATAATCAAAGACATTGGTAAAAGTGTGTATGTACCAAGCTATTCAGCTCATTACACCAATTTTTTTCCCCAGCATCTACATTGCACATGTCAGGCTCCTTCTGGCACCTATACAGTCTTGGCCAAAAGTTTTGAGAATTACACAAATATTAAAGTCTGCTGCATCAGTTTTTATGATGGCAATTTGCATATACTCCAGAATGTTATGAAGAGTGATCAGATGAATTGCAATTAATTGCAAAGTCCCTCTTTGCCATGAAAATGAACTTAATCCCCCCCCCCAAAAGAAACATTTCCACTGCATTTCAGCCCTGCCACAAAAGGACCAGCTGACATGTCAGTGATACTCTCGTTAACACAAGTCCTCGTCATTCAGTGTTGACGAGGACAAATCTGGAAATCACTCTAATACTGATGGAGTTAGAATAACAGACTGGAAGCTTTAAAAGGAGGGTGATGCTTGAAATCATTGTTCTTCCTCTGTTAACCATGGTTACCTGTAAGGAAACATGAACAGTCATCATTGCTTTGCACAAAAAGGGACACACAGGCAAGGATATTGCTGCTACTACTAAGATTGCACCAAAGTCAACCTTTTATCAGATCATCAAGAACTTCAAGGAGAGAGATTCAATTGTTGTGAACAAGGCTTCAGGACGGCCAAGAAAGTCCGGCAAGCGCCAGGACGTCTCCTACAGTTGATTCAGCTGCGGGATCGGGGCACCACCAGTGCAGAGCTTGCTCAGGAATGGCAACAGGCATGTGTGAGTACATCTCCACGCAGAGTGAGAAGACTGAGGATGGCCTGGTGTCGGGAAGGGCAGCAAAGAAACCACTTCTCTCCAGGAAAAACATCAGGGACAGAATGATATTCTGCAAAAGGTACAGGGATTGGACTGCCGAGGACTGAGGTAAAGTAATTTTCTCTGATGAATCCTCTTTCCGATTGGGGCATCCAGGAAAAAAAAAAAAAAAAACTTGTCCGGAGAAGAAAAGGTGAGCGCTACCATCAGTCCTGTGTCATGCCAACAGTAAAGCAAGCTGAGACCATTCATATGTGGGGTGGCTTCTCAGACAAGGGAGTGGGCTCACTCACAATTTTGCCTAAGAACACAACCATGAATAAAGAATGGTACAAAAACATCCTCCGAGATCAACTTCTCCCAACCATTTGAGGACAGTTTGGTGAGGAACAATGCTTTTTCCAATATGATGGATAATCAAGTGTCTTGTTTGAGGAACAAAACATCTAAATTTTGGGTCTAAGGCCAGGAACCTCCCCAGACCTTAATCCCATTGAGGACTTATGGTCAATCCTCAAGAGGCAGGTGAAAAAAAAAACAAAAAACAAAAAAAAAAAAAAAAACAAATTCTGACAAACTCCAAGCATTGATTATGCAAGAATGGGCTGCCATCAGTCAGAAGTTGATTGGCAGCATGCCAGGGCAAACTTCAGAGGTCTTGAAAAAGAAGGGTCAACACTGCAAATATTGACTCTTTGCATAAACTTAATGTCATTGTCAATAAAAGTCTTTGAGACGTTTGAAATGCTTGTAATTATACTTCAGTATACCATAGTAACATCTGACAAAAAGATCTAAAAATACTGAAGCAGCAGACTTTGTGAAAATGAATATTTGTGTCATTCTGAAAACATTTGGTCACGGCTGTACATACAGGGCCACATTGGCACAGGAGATCAATGGGCCATTATACCAGAACTTACCAGAGACCCTTCAAGGTTGAAGGTCTGAGCGTTCTGACATAGCAGCATGACGTCTTTTTCCAGGTCATTCAAACTACGGTACTTGTGATTTCTGATCCTCTCCTGGAGAACAAAGTGGGTCACATTAGCCACATGGAAGTTATTTCAGAAGCCAATGACAACATCTAAAAGGCTCTTCCCATTTACCTTGATCTTCCTGAAGTCCACTGGTTTACGGATCAGCTCGTAATACTCTGGCAGTTCTTTTCGAGAAGGGAGCTGAATGAAGACCTCGCTAAGTTGACGTCCCGTGGCGCTATTTCAGGAAAGAAAAGAGGAAAGCTTTAAAAAAAAGTGTACATCAAGTAAAAAGCCAAAATCCAGCTTATAGAATTTGAAAGAATTTTTACTGAGTGAAGTGCTTTTGAATTAACCCCTAGCATTCTTGTTACAGACACCTGTTGATCCTAACAGTTTATAGGTGCAAACATTGCTTCCATTGGTCCCAGTGGGAGGAGCAGGGACCCCGTCACCGGGGCCAGCGGGAGGAGCAGGGACCCCGTCACCGGGGCCAGCGGGAGGAGCAGGGACCCCGTCACCGGGGCCAGCGGGAGGAGCAGGGACCCCGTCACCGGGGCCAGCGGGAGGAACAGGGACCCCGTCACCGGGGCCAGCGGGAGGAACAGGGACCCGTCACCGGGGCCAGCGGGAGGAACAGGGACCCCGTCACCGGGGCCAGCGGGAGGAACAGGGACCCCGTCACCGGGGCCAGCGGGAGGAACAGGGACCCCGTCACCGGGGCCAGCGGGAGGAACAGGGACCCCGTCACCGGGGCCAGCGGGAGGAACAGGGACCCCGTCACCGGGGCCAGCGGGAGGAACAGGGACCCCGTCACCGGGGCCAGCGGGAGGAACAGGGACCCCGTCATCGGGGCCAGCGGGAGGAACAGGCACCCCGTCACCGGGAGGAACAGGGACCCCGTCACCGGGGCCAGCGGGAGGAACAGGGACCCCGTCATCGGGGCCAGTGGGAGGAACAGGCTTCCCATCTCTGGTGTCAGTGGAAGAAATAGTCTTCAATTATTGGTGTTAGTGGAAGGAATAAGCTCCAAGGACCAGATAAAGACAAGCAAAGGGCCACAGATTGGAGATCCTTTTTAGAAGCTCAGAAATGCTCTGTAAAATGTGTGCTTTAGGAGGATATAAAGGAGATTAAGGCAGTGTTTCTCAACTCCAGTCCTCAAGGCATCCTGACAGGTCATGTTTTCACTGTCTTAGTAATTACCACAGCCGTTTCATCTGAGGGAAATCCTGAAAAGATGACCTGTTGGGGTGCCTTGAGGACTGGAGTTGGGGGGAAAAAAAAAAAAAGGGGGGGGATTAGGCTGCATAAACAGGTACAACTTATGTAGGTGTATTTAATCTCTGTGCATCACCTGAGGCTAGTCACTTCATTAAAGTATACTCACACATCTGCCTTTCCATTGTACTTAAAGTGGTTGTAAAAGGTAGAAGGTTTTTTTTGCATCTTAATGCATTGAGATAATAAGATTTTTTCATCATACTTACCTGTAAAATCCTTTTCTTTTTCATACATCATGGGACACAGAGTTAGGCCAATATTCATTACCTGCTGGTTTATACTTCATCTCCAGGTAATGGACACTGGTAGACCAAAGGTCTTTAGACAGGAAGTGATCGCCTATATAACCCCTCCCCATACAGGAAGCACTTCAGTTTTGTAGCAAGCACTGAATCCTCAAAAAGAGGGGGTGCGCCGTGTGTCATGATGTACTCAAAGAAAAGGATTTTACAGGTAATTATGACGAAAAAATCATTTTCTTTTTCATACATCATGGGACACATAGTTAGGCTAATATTTATTACCTGCTGGGACATCCCAGAGCAAAAGCCTTGAGGGGAGGGAGCCACCCTGCCAAACGATAGCCATTAGACCTTATACGGCAGCCCGCAGTACATAGCGTCCAAAAGCCAAATCCTCGGCCGCTCGAATATCCAGTGGAACGTATCCACTGGACACCAGGTAGCAGCCTTACAAATCTGAGCCACAGATACCTGATGGCGAAAATGCCAGGAGGTTCCTACACCCCTGGTAGAATGAGCTCTCACCCGAAAGAAAAGAACTTTACGTTTTAGACCATAGGCCTAAATGACTAATTGATGGACCCAATTGGCAATGGAAGCTTTGGAAGCTGCCTGCCCTTTCTTGGGTCCTTTTGGTAAAACAAAAAAGAAGAAGGAGTCTGATCCTTGGATCTCCGCAGATCTAGACAAATAAACCGTGACTGCCTGGACAACGTCCAAAGAATGCAGTCGTCTCTTCCGCCAAATGAGGCTGAGAGAAAAAAGAAGGCAAAATAAATAATGTCCCGATTTAAACGAAAGGCTGACACCACTTTTGGCAAAAAGGATGGAACAGGTCGTAACACGACCCTGTCGCGGTGAAGGATCAAGTATGGTTCCCTGCACGAAAGGGCCGCTAACTCAGACACCCTTCTAGCCGAGGTGATGGCCATCAGGAAGGCTAGTTTGCGTGACAGCAAGTCTAATGGAATTTCCTTGATAGGTTCAAATGGTTGTTTCTGTAACACAGACAGCACCAAGTTCAAGTCCCAAGGACACAAAGGTGACCTAATGTGGGGGAAGCAAGCGAGCTGCCCCCTGCATAAAGGTTCGGACCAGTGAATGGGAGGCTAAAGGCCTTTGGAAGAATACTGATAGGGCCCAAACTTGACCTCCGAATGTACTCAAAGCCAATCTGATTTCCACAGCTGACTGTAGAAAAGAGAGAACTCTCTCAATCACGTATTTCCGAGGATGCCATTTTTTGGCTTCACACCAAGCATTACAAGTCTTCCAGACCTTATGATAGATCTTCCAAGTGACGGCTTTTATAGCATTCACTAGGGTAGACACCACTGGTCCCGAAATGCCACGGTTCTTTAACACCCTGGCTTCAATAGCCATGGCGTCAAATTTAGAGACTGTAAATTGGGGTGGAATATAGGACCTTGAGACAGTAGATCGGGGTGACGTGGAAGTGTCCATGGCTCGTCTTACAATCTCCAGGAACCAGGGCCTTCTGGGCCAGGCTGGTGCCACCAGAATGACTGGAACCCCCTCTCTGAATCCAGCGCAACAAATGTGGAAGGAGAGGGATCGGAGGGAAAGCATAAACCAGGGAGTACTGGCTCCACAGAACTACCAGAGCATCTGCTCCGATTGCCAGAGGATCTCTTGTTCGGGACACAAACTGCTGTAGCTTGTTGTTGAACCTGGATGTCAGTAGGTCGACCTCTGGCCGTGCCCAATGTTGGCAAATTTCCTGGAACACCCCTGGGTGTAGGGATCATTCCCCCGGGCAGATCTGCTGGTGGCTGAGATAATCTGCCTTCTAATTCTCTACTCCCGGGATATGGACTGCCGATAGAATCGGCACATGTCCCTCTGCCTAGGCTGAAGCTCCACTGTCCAGGAGTGTAGGGCCAGATATACTGCCCTTAATTCCAGGAAGTTGATGGGCAGGATCTGCTCTGTCCCGGACCACTTCCCCTGAGCTGTGAGCCCCTCTAGGTTCGCTCCCCAGCCTGAGAGACTGGCATCTGTAGTCAGTACTCTCCAAGTTACCGGGAGGAAGGATTTTCCCTTTCGCAGGTTAGGCTTAAGCGTGCCCGAGGAGATAAGGTTTAGGCTTAAGCGTGCCCGAGGATATAAGAACATTGGATAATCCAGGGCTTGTCCTCTTCTGTTCCAAGCCAACATGATGTATTGTTGTAAAGGCCTTAAATGGAACTGGGCATAGGGCGCTGCCTCGAAGGAGGATACCATCCTCCCTAGAAGACTCATACAGAGCCGAATGGAGGGTTGTCTGGTGCCCCTTATCTGACGCACCTGTTCCTTCAGGGCACAGATCCTTGCGGGTGGCAAGAATACTCTTGCTTGGACCGTAGCTATCAGATCAGACCTAAATACTGTACACTTTGAGCTGGTTTCAAAGTTGATTTTTGGTATTTATGATCCAGTCTAAGCTTTTCAAATACCACACTGTGCATGTTATGCTCTGTTCTAGAGCCTGTAATGAGTGATCTCTGAGCAGGAGGTCATCCAGATACCCGAGCACCAGGATCCCTTGGGCCCTTAGAAGACCCAGTACTGGTGCTAGGACCTTTGTGAACACCCAGAAAGCTGTAGCAAGCCCGAAGGGTAGAGCCACCAACTAAAAATGACGTTCCTCTACTGCAAATCGCAGGAACCTCTGATGAGGCTGAAAGATAGGTACGTGTAAATACGCATCTTTTAAATCAATGGAGGCTAGAAAGTCTCCCATCTGGAGCGAGGACTGTATCAGTAGATACTTGTTCAGGGATCTTAGGTCCAAAATGGGCCTTGTGCCCCCGTTTGGTTTTTGAACCGTAAACAGGTTTGAGTAAAACCCTGTGCCCCTTTCGGATACAGAAACCTCTACAATCACTCCTTGATGCACTTAATGATGTAGTGCCTGAAGCAATAAGACTCTTTTTGGAGGATCCGAGGGAAGGCTGGATCCTAAAAACCTATAAGGGGGAACCCCCCACAACTTCAGCTTGTAACCACAGGATATAGTTGGTGACCCACTCGTCCTAAATTATTGTTCTCCAAATGTCCACAAAGTGCAGCAGCCTCCCCCCACCCAACGGAGTGGGGGCGTCCCCTCAAAAGGAGGGGTTGGTGCTGGGTTTAGAAGAATTTTGGACCCAGGGCTTTTTCTTGCCCTGGTCCTAGCACCCTGTTGGCGATGCAACTGCCTTAGCGCTGAGAGATTTGAGGAAGCAGTCCGAGGTTTTAAACGAGGGACGCCTGGTGCTTTTCTTCACAGGAAGTAGAGAACTCTTCCCTCCGGAAATCATTTGAATATATTTGTCCAAATGATCACCAAACGTTCCCCATGAAAGGGTAAACCTGCCAATAACTTTTTACAAGGAAGCTCGGCTGACCAGTTCTTACGCCACAAAAGTCTGCGCATATGTACAGACAAGAGAGCCAAACAAGAAACCTGCTGTGTTGAAGCCGTCAACAGCAAAACACAACACTCAAGGAATATCTGTCTTATTTCAGCCAGATCATCCTCCCGGTTAGGCCCAACAGGCCATTTGATCTGATCCTTTACGGACTGGCAGATACCAATTGCTGCAACAGCTGGCTGAATAGCTGAACTGGCCAAAGAAAAGGAAGCTTTTAATGACTCCAGTGTCTTGTCAACAGGGTTTTTCAAGCCCTGTGCGTAATCTACCAGACAAGTTAAGATCTTGTTTAAAGAGACTGCTGCATCTACGGCTGGCATGCTCCACTTCTTAAACTTTTCATCCATGGGATATATAAAAAAAAAAAAAAAAAAAAAAAAAAAAAGGAGAAACTTCTTAGGAGGATCAAAAATCCTGTCAGGATGATCCCAATCAGCATACACCGCCTGTTCCAACAGAAAGTGTAAGGGGAAAGCCTGTGCTGCCTGAAGAGGCCCTAGGGATCTCAAAGAGGACCAGGGGGGCTCAGTAACTTCTGCAAGAGGCAACTTAAAGGCAGAACGAACCATTTCGGTAAGAGTCGGGATCAAAAGGCTCTGCGACTGAGAGGCAGACATTAACTGGATGTCCTCTTGTCCAGATTGCTCGGAAGCAGACTCATCACACCAGGCCCTCCACAGAATTCTGAGCTTTTAGCTCTTCCGCATCCTCAACCCATTCCTGCTCCAGACTAGGAGGCTCCGGGGAGGGGGATCTTGCCACCCTGTGGGATGGAGGCAATCATGCCAGCAATCCTGTGCTCTAACCCGACTAGGGCTGAGGACAGTTTATCCTTATAAAGGGTGAAGCAGCAGCGTTGACTGTAGGCACAATACCAGATAGGTGCAGTGGCCCAGATTGCCCGGAAGCCTCTGGTCTTTCAGGGGATATAACACTAGGGATACGACTAGGTTCATCAAGAACTAATGAAGACATAGGTGTGCCCTTTCCTGTAGTGTTAGTCCCACTCCTCTCTTTTAAAGACATTTACTAGCCACAAAAAGAGAGTATCTGGGTGTAGTATTAAAACACCTCAGAAGGGAGACCCTTTAATAGGGCGCACCAAGCCCCTATGCAACAATCCTGCTAAGCACCTTTAGCCTGCCAAGCAACACCTGTTGATGCACGTGACCCAGGTAAGGAGAAATGAACCGCTGCAAGTGCCTAGTTCAGAGCCCACTCTGTGTCCCACAGCTGCCTTCTGGAAGCACCGCATGCTTGGCATACACCGCTTTAAATAAGCTGGCTGTGCGCCCAAAAGTTCTGTGTGTGCGCAGTCCCGGCGAACAGGCGTGGCTGTATTTGCGTATGGCGCGAATCTTCATGCGCCCAGATAAGGGCTACAGCGCATGTGCGGCGAAGCCGCGTGCACCATGGCCGCCTAAAAAACAAACTGCTAAGCCCAGCGGTGCTCTTGCGAAAGCACGTGCGTCATGGTGAACCAAGGCGAAATGGTGCACCGTCGTGTGCCTTCATACAGGTAAAGAAACAGCCAAACACAAGCAAAAAAGGGTACACTTTGCAAACACCCACAGCTAGCCCAAAACTCCCCCATATGGTCAATGCACACAGGTGTCCAGCTTCTATCTAGCTTGACTGATTGTTACAATCACTGGGACACCCCACAATAAGTAAATAAAAGGGGTTTCACTTACCCGTCCAGGCACAGGGCAGCTTAGAAATTCAGAGCCCAAACTTCACCCATCACGGCGGGGTCCTGTCACTTGAGGACCTTCAAGGACTGGGTGCCCTTTTCATGTTTAGGGTCCACGCCCTTGGACCTGTACAGCACCCTGCAGGAATGCCTTAGCTCTGTGGTGTCCAGGATTCCACTTCGCAGGGTCCAGCGCCCGGAGGCTGCATTACAGGCAAAAACTCGCAAGATCTTGAGTCTTCTTTGCGAGGCTTGGGTACCATTTATCTAAGCATATAAAGCCTGTGTCAAACGGATCCGATCGGTCAATCCCTTGAATCATTTAAGAACCGTTTGTGGGACTAGAGACCTGGAGCTCAGAGAGCTTAAACAACTGTGCCATCTACCTTGCAGTATGGGGGGGTTATACAGGGGATCAATTCCTGTCTAAAGACCTTTGGTCTACCAGTGTCCATATACCTGGAGATGAAGTATAACCCAGCAGGTAATGAATATTAGCACAACTCTGTGTCCCATGATGTATGAAAAAGAAAAAAAAAAACCTTTTAGTATGCAGCAGCCCACATCAGCCCCCCTAATACTTACATGAGCCCCATCTCGATCCAGCGATGTTGCACGAGAGTCTCGGCTGCCCGGAACTCTCCCCCCTCATTGGCTGAAACAGCAGTGGGGCACCATTGGCTGCTGTCAATGAGCCAATGAGGAGAGAGAGGGGGCAGGGCAGAACCGCGGCTCCATGTCTGAATAGACACACAGAGCAGCAGCTCGGCTTGGTTGCCCCCATAGCAGGCTGCTTGCTGTAGGGGCACTCAGCAGGAGCCAGAAATGTCGACGAGGGACCCAAGAAGAAGAGGAGGATCGGGGCTTCTCTGTGCAAAACCACTGCACAGAGCGGGTAAGTATAACAGGTCTGTTATTTTTAAATGAAAAAATAAAATAGACTTTCGTATCACCAACAAAGATCACTTTGTTGACCACTCACCTGTCTTTGTACTTGATGACTGCATCCACAGTTTTCTTCATCTTCTTGGTGAGGTTTGGAGGGTTGGGGGAAAGCTTCTCAGCTGGTGGTCTTCCTCTTTTCTTCTTCTTGCCATCGTCCTCTCTTTCCCGAATCCGCGTGCTGGTGGTAGGAGTGGACATTCCTGGGTCTATATCTCGCTTTCGCTTGCGAGTGGTCTTCTTCTGGCGTACCTCCTCTTCAATTTCCTCCAATGTACCCTCTTCTATGGCCTGATCAGAGAACAACTACATTTATTACACCTGTACTTGAGCAGCAAATAAAAATCCCCCCTCCTGACACAAACCTTTGACCCTCATGTCTGGACAGTTCTGATTGGCCCTGTGCTGATCACATGCACTCTTCCAAAGAAGAAAAAAAAAAAACCTTTCTAGCAATACACACCAAACTGAGCATGTGCAGTCTGACTCCATAGACTCTGTGTTATCAGGAAATTATTAGGGGACAGCGGAAGGGGAGGATCAGAGAAGACAGGATCAAACAACCTTTTTACACAATGTGGAGGATTAACCCCTTAGGTTCCACAGTGAGTATAACAAGCATGCTTTAGTGTAGGGCTGAAACTACTAAATGAACATAATAATTGATAATGAAAATAGTTGTCAACTATTGCCATAATCGATTAGTTGGTCAGCCGCTGAGTTGGCCTGCATACAGAGTGCATTATTTGTTTACATATCAGGAAATACAGTGCAGCACACATACAGCTCAGTACACCATCCATACATGTCAGTAAGTGCCTGAGAACTTGTGAATGTGTGAAGAGCAATGCCTCATGGGACATGTAGTCCTGAGAAGGAAGTGAGTGGTTCTAAAGGCAGAAGATTTTTTTACCTTGCTATAGGGGCACTCTATACTATATACTTTGCAGCTTGCTATTGGGGCATTCTGAAGTCAGGTGGAGCCAGAAATGTCAGTGGGCACCCCAGAGGAGGAGGATCTGGGATGCTCTGTGCAATACCATTACACAGAGCAGGTAAGTGTAACAAGTTTGTCGTTTATACAAAAAAAAATGTCAACATTTAAAATCAATGTATTTTGGGGTGCAATTCCACATATGCCCATGGCCTGTGTGAGCAATATATCATTTAGTGACAACTTTATGAAAAAAAAAATAAAAAAAAAATAAAAAAGTGTCACTTTCCCGCAACTTGTGTCAAAATATAAAATATTCCATGGACTCAATATGCCTCTCAGCAAATAGCTTGGGGTGTCTACTTTCCAAAATGGGGTCATTTTGGGGGGTTTTGTGCCACCTGGGCATTCCATGGCCTCCGAAACTGTGATAGGCAGTGAAGAGTGAAAGCAAAAATTTACACCCTTAGAAATCCTGAAGGCGGTGATTGGTTTTCGGGGCCCCGTACGCGGCTAGGCTCCCAAAAAGTCCCACACATGTGGTATCCCCATACTCAGGAGAAGCAGCTAAATGTATTTTGGGGTGCAATTCCACATAGGCCCATGGCCTGTGTGAGCAATATATCATTTAGTGACGACTTTTTGTAAATATATATTTTTTTTTTTGTCATTTTTCAATCACTTGGGACAAAAAAAATAAATATTCAATGGGTTCAACATGCCTCTCAGCAATTTCCTTGGGGTGTCTACTTTCCAAAATGGGGTCATTTGGGGGGGTTTTGTACTGCCCTGCCATTTTAGCACCTCAAGAAATGACATAGGCAGTCATAAACTAAAAGCTGTGTAAATTCCAGAAAATGTACCCTAGTTTGTAGACGCTATAACTTTTGCGCAAACCAATAAATATACGCTTATTGACATTTTTTTTACCAAAGACATGTGGCCGAATACATTTTGGCCTAAATGTATGACTAAAATTTAGTTTATTGGATTTTTTTTATAACAAAAAGTAGAAAATATCATTTTTTTTCAAAATTTTCGGTCTTTTTCCGTTTATAGCGCAAAAAATAAAAACCGCAGAGGTGATCAAATACCATCAAAAGAAAGCTCTATTTGTGGGAAGAAAAGGACGCAAATTTCGTTTGGGTACAGTATTGCATGACCGCGCAATTAGCAGTTAAAGCGACGCAGTGCCAAATTGGAAAAAGACCTCTGGTCCTTAGGCAGCATAATGGTCCGGGGCTCAAGTGGTTAAGGGCTCTGGTAAAGGGAATATCAGTATCTGAACCCAGAGAAACTGGAGCCTGATAGACTGGAGGTAATATAAGGCATTACAATTAAAGTTATATTATTATTACTTTCACGTTTTCACAGTATAAATTAACCCTTTATAGTAGTGACTATCTGCTATTTTTGTACAATAAAGGGCTAGTTTTTTTTATTTTTTTTAACCCCATGGTGATACAAAAAGCATGCTGCTGCTAATAAATGTCTTATGCTGGCTATACACGTATCGATTTTTGGATGAGAATATTTGTATGATTATGCGTACGAAAATTCTTTGTACATTAGATAAATGGATGAATGTCGTTTGAAAATTTCACTTGCTTTTTAACATTCAATTTTAAAAAGGAATATAATTTCTGAACAAAAAACACATAAAACGGTCTGAAAGTTACTTTGATCAAGAAAAGGTTTTCTATTCTGCTCCTTCCAATTTTACTGTCACTGCGGTTGAAAACGGAACGTCGATATGACCCCCACTAACGATTAGAAAACCAAACGTTCTTAAAATGAAAATTTTCTAAGGAAAATTTTGTTTGCGCATGGCCAGCAGCCGCAGAGCTTATATAAAGATCTGGCCTATGACAAGGGAGATCATCATGCATAATATTATATTATAATCCTGTCTGAAAATCTGCAAAACAGCATTTTAGGTCTTTAAGTTTTTTTTTTTTTAATAACATTTTTGAACCGAGTCCAATGATACGTACCAGATTCAACCTCTAATAGTAGATAGGTCTCTTCTGTTACTCAGAGTGGATTAGATATTTTGTTACTTAACCATGTAGATGGTTATTTGTATTTATCACTGCATATAGATATTCAAGAATAAATAGTCTTTTTTTAAACGTTACATATTAAACTAAATTACACACCAAACTTTGAATTTTTTATCCGATTAATCAAAGCAATAAAAATCAATTAAGAAATCAATCGATAGTTGCAGCTCTACTTTAATGCATATACACAGACTGATTTTACTATTGTAGGTTTAGCAACACTTTAAAAACGCATGATACCGCAGTACCATGTATTTTGGTGGAGCTCAATCTAAAAATCATGCTAGCACCTTTTTTTGAGGTTATCACAAGCTTAGAGCACCCTAATAAACATCACCTGCAAAAAAGCGCTCGGGTGCACCTCCTTGTATGAATGAGCACCCAGACTGGTGTGCCTCGGGGTTGTGCGCAAATCTAAAGTGTGCCTTGACTACAAAATGTTGAAAAACACTGGTCTAGATTACATGGTCTCCAGCCATCTTGAGCACTGTGGACCTTTTAAAAGGTGTTCGTTCACCTTTAGGGCCAGTTCACACTACATGCAGTCCATTGCATTTTTTTTCTGCACCAAAAATGCATGGAAAGTAGGTTATATGGTTTTCAATGGCATAGTTCACATCAGTGCTTGCAGTTCCAGAAATAAAAAAATAATAGAATATGCATTTTTCCTAAACTGGAACGCTGTAAAACACATAAAAAAACGCACTGGGACGCACGTCTTTATTGAAGGTTAAGAAAAAAGAGGGAGAAAAAAAAATATGCCCTGAACTGCATCAAAAACGGGTCCAAATTATGCATGCAGAAAAGTATCTGGAACGCATCTGGACTGCATTTCTATGTGGTGTTTTTCTTTAAAGGTGAACTAACCCTTTATCACATCACCTGCTGGGAAGTATTACATCTCTTCTAATAGGGTCTCTTTCCACATCTCCATACACACAGGTTCTAGAGCTGGCCATAGGCCGATTGAAATTCGGCTGGTTCAACAGCTGCGGGTCCCGCTGTCAGCATACACTGTGTGGGAGGTGATAATGGAGGGGAAGGGGGAGGGGTAAGGATTTCTTCATCCATTTCATTGGGCATGGATTGAGGAATTTTTTTTTTTTTTCAGCCCGCTGCATACAGACCTCCCCTCATCTGCATGGGAATGTATGAGTCTTCTGAAGGTCGTTTATATTACAGACTATGATTACTGCCAAGTACACAAGATAAACCCATCAGTAATTCGATTTTTGTACCTTATTTTTACCACAATTCACGCACTGGTTCACCTTATGGGCACTGATGAGCACCGATAGGCAGCACTTATGGGCACGGATAGGCGGTAGTACGGTACTGATGGGTGACACTGATGGGCATTGATCAACAGCAGTAATGGGCAACACCGATTGCCAGCATTGACTGGCATCGCTAATGGGCACCGATTAGTGGCACGCACTGATTTCTGCCACTGGTGAGCACTGACTGGTGACACTATATGGCTATATTGTAATCCGTGCCCTGTCTACATTCCTAGATGTCCCCCTGCGTGGACATGCTGCTGATCGGCTCTCCTCGCCACACACTCTGTCAGTGTGAGGCGACGAGCGCCGATTACCGGCATCTCCGTGTTTACATGTGACCGGCTGTGATTGGACACAGCTGATCACATGGTTAAAGAGCCACAGATGCGGCTCTTTACAGAGATCGGGGTCAGCGGGGTGTCCCAGCAAGACGGCACGGCCGCGATCGATGGGAGGGCACGAGAGTGGCTTTTCTGGGATGCCGTCATATGACGGCGTCCCATAACGAGAGCCGCACCGGCCCGCCGTCATTTGAGGGTGGGCGGTCGGCAAGCAGTCAACTAGTAATTGCGCGGTCATGCAATGCTGCACTTCAACAAAATTTGCGTCCTTTTTTCCCACAAATAGAGCTTTCTTTTGGTGCTATTTGATCACCTCTGCGGTTTTTATTTTTTACGCTATACACAAAAAAATAGCGACAATTTTGAAAAAAAAATATATATATTTTACTTTTTGCTATAATAAATATCCCCAAAAATGTTTTTAAAAAGCACATTTCTTCAGTTTAGGCCAATATGTTCTTGTACATATTTTTTGGGAAAAAAAAAAAAAAAAAAATCGCAATAAGCGTATATTGATTGTAGATGCTATAACTTTTGCGCAAACCAAATTATGGAAAAGATTTATGGCATTTTTAAACATTTTTTACTAGTAATGGCGGTGACAGATTGGACACTTTTGACACATTTTTGGGACTATTGACATTTATACAGCGATCAGTGCTATAAAAATGCACCGATTACTGTGTAAATGTCACTGGCAGGGAAGGGGTTAACACTAGGGGGCTATCAAGGCTTTAAATGTGTGTTTCCTCAGTGTATTCAAACTGTATGGGGATAGGACTGAGTAGGAGGAGACATTTCGCTGTTCCTACTTAATAGGAACAAACAACATGTCTCCTCTCCTCTGACAGCACAGGGATTTGAGTGTGTACACACTCAAATCCCTGTGCTTGCGCTCATGTGTGGCCGGCGGCGATTGCGGTCGCTGGCCACACGCATTGGGTCCCCCGCTGCACAGCGACAGTTTCGCGCAATGGTGCCATTGTGCCGCAGTATATGCAAGTGAGTCAGTCGTGAACCGGTTAATTTATACAATATTTACACTTTTGGAACCTTCTATGGGCCATCCAGGACCCCCCCATTGGAGACTCGCACTCCCCATTGCAGCCTGCTGTCTACCATTTTATCCACTTGGATATAGCCCCCTCATTTCCCGGAAGGGATGTTCATAGTCCACCCCTGGCTATTCAAACTATTTGTGTATAGTTTTAACTGATCAGTAAGTTAACTTCTTAAGGTTCTCTTTTTTTCCTGTTTGTTTTTTAACCACTTCAATACCAGGCACTTATACACCTTCCCGCCCAGGCCAATTTTCAGCTTTCAGTGCTGTCGCAATTTGAATGACAATTGCGCGGTCATACAACACTGTACCCAAACAAATTTTTTATCATTTTGTTCCCACAAATAGAGCTTTCTTTTGGTGGTATTTGATCACCTCTGCGGTTTTTATTTTTTGCGCAACAAATAAAAAAAGACCGAAAATTTTGAAAAAAAAACAAGTTTTTCTTTGTTTCTGTTAAAACTTTCTGTAAATAAGTACGTTTTCTTCTTTAATGACGGGCACTGATATGGCTGCACTGACAGGCACCGATTAAGTGGCACTGACGATGGGCACTCATAGGCGGCACCGATGGGCACTCATAGGCGGCACCGATGGGCACTCATAGGCGGCACCGATGGGCACTCATAGGCGGCACCGATGGTTACTTATGGGTGGCACTGATAGTTGGCACAGATGGGCACTGATAGGTGGGCACTGATGGGCACTGACAGGTGGCACCGATGGACACTGATGGGTGGCACTGATGACACTGGTTATTTGCAGTAATGCCCCTAAAGGTGGCATTGCTGGGCATTACTGCAACATAATGGTGCCAATCAGTGCCCATTTGTGGGCACTGATTGGCACAGATTGGGCACACTGGGCACATGTGGATGGCCATGGGGTACATACCTGGCCATCCACATGTTGCCCCTTCCCTGGTGGTCCAGTGTGGTGATCTGAGGGGGGGCTGTGCTGATAAACAATCAGTGCAGACCCCCCCTGCCAGGAGAGCCGCCGATCGCCTCTCCTCTACTCGCGTCTGTCAGACGCGAGTGAGGAAGAGCCGATGAACGGCTCTTCCTATTGACAGCATGATCAGCCGTGATTGGACACGGCTGATCACTTGGTAAAGAGCCTCCGCCGGAGGCTCTTTACCAGGATCGGTGTAGCAGTGTGTCAGACTGACACACCGATCCACCGATCGCTGCGATGCGCGCCGCCGAGGGCATGTTATCCTGCTGGACGTCATATAACGCCCAGTCAGGATAACAGAACCACTTCCCGGACGTCAATCCGCCATAGGGCGGGTGGGAAGTGGTTAAGCAATATATCATTTTATTGCCAACTGGTGAGCATTCAGATACGATGTTGCGCCATCCCCTGATGAAGTCACGTGATGCGACGATACGTCAGGATTGGAGCAATAGGCTGAAACCGGAAGTGACACAAAGCATACGAGCTCGCCGAGTGTTAGCTGAGCAGTTTCTTTATACAAAGTGAGTGTATCTACTTTGTGCACTTTTAATAAATTAAATTCTAAGCGTTATGCTATTGGGATCTTTCTTCCATTTTTACCATCTGAATTGAGTTAACTGGATGCGAAGGCTGTGCCCACATCTTTGATCCATTGCTGCATCCACCAAAGAGGGACCCTCTGAAGACCCCTGTCCAAAGCATCTGATCCATTCATGCTGTAACCTTACAACTGTAAGGTGAGGGGCTTGTGCACATTAAGGTGTCACTGCAGTGGATTGGCCTGATATCGGCCGTTTAGTTGAAGGGATTATCACTTATTCAACATTTTCTGAATTGTTGAATTTTTTTTGGACTGTTCAATTATCAGAGCCCAGGTTGGCTCATTGGACGTTTTATCTGTTTACATAGTTACATAGTAGGTGAGGTTGAAAAAAGACAAGTCCATCAAGCCCAACCTATGTGTGTGATTATATGTCAGTATTACATACAATTTCACATCCTGGCCACTCTTACAGCAAAGAACCCTCTACATAGTTTAAGGTTAAACCTCTTTTCTTCTAATTCTAATGAGTGGCCACGTGTCTTGTTAAACTCCCTTCCGCGAAAAAGTTTTAGCCCCATTATGGGGTCAACAGTATGGTATTTGTATATTGAAATCATATCCCCTCTCAAGCGTCTCTTCTCCAGAGAGAATAAGTTCAGTGCTCCTAACTTTTCTTCATAACTAATATCTTCCAGACCCTTTATTAGCTTTGTTGCCCTTCTTTGTACTCGCTCCATTTCCAATACATCCTTCCTGAGGACTGGTGCCCAGAACTGGACAGCATACTCTAGGTGCGGTCGGACCAGAGTCTTGTAGAGCGGGAGAAATATTGTTTTATCTCTGGAATCAATTCCCTTTTTAATGCAAAAGTGTTTCTTAGCACTATACGTCAAAATAATTCTCTGTTCCAAGATTGCACCTAGCAACACGTGCACTTTTTTTCACTTACTATTTGCGATTGGTTATTCATTATCGTTTAGTGGTTATTATCATCATGTGCTGATTATTATGATTGCTGCACCAAGCAACTGGTTCACTTTTCACTTAGCACTTATTAATTTGTGTAATGTGTCATAGTTTATGATTTTATTGGCACCTACAATAGTTTTTTCTTTTCTTAAGCGGAATGTCCCGCGAAAATTTATTTTTAAAAGTCAGCAGCTACAAATACTGCAGTTGCTGACTTTTAAAATAAGGACACTTACCTGTCCCAGGGTCCATTGATGTCGGCACCCGAGGGCGAACCGTCCCTCAGATGCTGCCGCCGCCATCTTCGGTAAGGGAATCAGGAAATGAAGCCTTGCGGCTTCACTTCCCGGTTCCCTACTGCGAATGCGTGAGTCGCACTGCACAATCCGAATGGCCACTGCTGGCTCTGGGACCCATGTGTGTCCCAGCAGACAGCGCGGGGGGACGGGAAGAGGCGTAGAGGGGGGGGGGGGGGGGGTTGGGGTTCCGAAAAGCGAAGGTTCAATTTTTGTGTGAGCCTCCACTTTACCTTTGTTCATTACATTACCACTTTTGCACTAGCGCTTCATCATAGTGTTTCATATCATTCGCCAGAGTCCACAGCGCAGATTTACAACCTTACCCATTTACTTGTTTATCTGCCAAGGATCAGTTAGTTAGGTGCTGCTGCAGTAAACCCTCAGTTTTCTAATTTGACAGCATGGGAGTATTACTTATATCTGAATGTTGATAGATTATATATATACATACATATACACACACCACTTATAGATATACGACTTGCACCTGCTCCTGAGGAAGTGAATTTTTTCACGTAACGCATAGAGCATTAGGGTGCAATCCTGAGCGTTTTTTATTATGGAATTATCCAACAATTATTGGTCATCAATTCTAATATGTTTAGCAGTTACCCGTATTTTGTGTCTGTATCGTTTTTAGTGGTACACATTTTCTGAATGCCAAGATTCCCAGGTGATGCTGCTGTGTGCAATTATCTGACCTGTTTTTAATTCTGTACCATTTTTTGGCTGGACTGTTATTACAATAAACATTTGTTCTTTCTTATATACTGTTTGTCATTTACGGTTATACCAATGATCCATCATATAAGCATGATAACAAACAGAAACACACCTTCAGCCACTGTTTCTCCGTCAGAGAGTCGCTGTAATCCACCTCCTTCCTACTACGGGAACCCCGACCAAACATTTTCTCCTCCTCCTCCTCACAGGTAAGACGCTCCACCTCAGCATCATCTTTAATGATCCAAGATGGCAGCTCATCCTCCTCCATCAGACGCGGCTTGCGCTTGGGATTGCGAGCTTCCTCTCGCCGCCTGTCCAAATCCATTCGCTAAAAGAAAAAACGAGACCGAAGCCACGAGAGCAGAATTAAATCCAGGTGATGCAGTCGTCACAAAATGGCAGCCTTCCTCTAAGTCACGGGAATCATTGGAATATAAAACCAGGCATGAGACTTACCATGAACAACTCAAACTCCTCTTCATGTCTTGCAATCATTTGATTCACAGTTTCATCATCGGGAACCTCATCCTCCTCCTGCAAAATCAATTGTTTATTGTCTGATGTGATCTGCCAGAGAACCATGGGAAAAAGACAGGAAAACAAGTTTATTCCAATACTCCCAGGTAAGGGTGATACCATCTCCAATCTCTGGATATATGACTCTAGTAAAGACATGCTTTTAGAAGACCGGTACTTTCTAAGCTGTCTATACGAGAGATGTAGCCCTTTACTTTCGCTCTTCCCCTTATACCTGTATGCAATGGTGTATTTTGGTTTTGTGCTGCCCTAGACAAGACTAAAAATTGGGCGCCCCGCCTGCCCAAACCACCACGGTATATCGTTCTGGTCTCAGGGTCTGATGGGGAAGCTGCAGCGGTTCACAGTGAACAACTGCAGCTTCCTTATCAGACCCTGAGACATAATTAGTTTAAGTGCCATATATAGAATTACTGTCCATGGTCCGACGTTCGTGGTGATACCCCACATGTGTGGGACGATTGCTGTCTGCGTGTGACCGACACATGCGTACGCCTTTTGCCAGCGAGCACGGGAGGACGACAGCACTTTAATTGTTTTTTTTTGTTTGTTTTTTATTACTTATTACTGTCTCAAGGAATGTAAACTGACAGCAACAGGCACGTGACAGGCAGTGTTAATTTTGGCAGCAAATTTCGATTTAGTCATAGTCTCTTGACTAAAAAGCCATTTTAGTTTAAGGCTGGGTTCACACCTATGTGAATTGGATGATTCACATGACAGGAGATTGTGACCGACTCTCCGTGGAGCCGGTTCACATGTCTCCATTGCGGATGCGGAGCGGCTTGCACAGGAGCGCTGAGCGTCTTCAGGCAAAAATTTGGCCCTGATTCGTCCCTGAAACGGAGAACAGGGACGCACCGGACCCCTGCTGCGAGTCGCATCCGTCGGAGGTGTGAACCCAGCCTTAGTTGCAATTTAGTCATCTGAATTGTTTTAGTCATATTTTAGTCGACTAAAATTTCCAGTACATTTTAGTTGACTAAAATTTCCAGTACATTTTAGTTGACTAAAATTTCATACATGTTAGTCACTAAAATCGAATGGGTTTAGTTAAATTGTAATGCATTATTTAAACATTTTTCTAGAATTTCCAAACTCATTCTGTACTCTTGGAGTAAAAATCTAATAACATTAATTTATGGTATTAAGGTTTGAACATTCACTACAGACACAGAATTAGCCGTTGTGATATATAACGTCTTTAAAAATAAAACCAGGTTTCATAAAACAAACAAAAATCTTGCGTTTTGACTAGCATAAGTGCAACTTTAAAATACAAAAAAAAATAAATAAACTTTAAACTCGATTGGCTGTAATGCCAATGCACATATTACCTGAATATATTACCAACATTAAATATTAAGAAAAACCTTTTTCTTAATTTTTCTCTTTCAGCAGCTTAGGAGATGCCCCTTACTTACCCTTATGTGGTAGGGCAATACATGTTTAAACTTTAATGGGCTATTATTACAGGCTCTGGGTGAAATTGTGTTGCCGATTTAGAATGGCCAACAGAGTAGTGTTAATTTTGATGTTGATTTAGATTAGTTATAGTCTTTTGGCTAAAATTACATTTTAGTTTTAGTTATCTGAATTGTTTTAGTTGACAAAATTAACACTGGAGCCAGGTACTCTTTATGGAGAGATCTGGGGTCTCTAAGACCCCCAAATCCCTTCTCTGCACAAAAAAAAAAAAAAAAATATCAATCACACACACCAGGGTCGGTGTTTTTGAATGCTTACGATTTTTACAAACTTGCGCCAATGGTTCCTGAGTAAAACTGAAATTATGTCATGTCATCGGTTACGGTTTTCGGTTATGAGCAGCCTGTCTGGCTAGCCGGCGGATGCACCGTCTGGTCGCAGGCCTTCCCTATCTCTGCTTTTGCAATAGCAATTGTGTGGCTAGTAAGCCTCTCTGATTGCTATTACAAAAGGCCAACCTCCGACTCTTTAAAAAAAACAAAAAAAAAAACACGATACCAGGGTGATGCCTGCAGCTGCAAGCATCATCCCGGTACAACCACCAAAAGGACGGAAAGTGGTTAAAGAGGTGCCTCTGCATCTGGGGGCGGCGCCACCCCCCTGAAAAATCCCGCCCAAGGCAAACGTCTTGTTTACCTTGCGGTAGATACGCCACTGCCTATTGTTCAGGAACTACAATTCCCATCATGCCTAGTCATATCTGTGAATGTCAGAGTTTTACAATGCCTCGTGGGACGTGTAGCTCCGCGACAGCTGGAGGGCCGTAGTTTGGAGATCCCTGTGATACCCCCAAAAATTGTTCTGAATTTTAAGATCATTTCCATTTGTGGAGGAGTGGATTCTTTGTCTGCAGACACTTTTAAACTTTTCTTTTTGTTTGTAAATCAATAGTTTTAAAGACATTTTTTTGGACATTCCATCATAGATACAAGGGTACTAGAGTCTATTAGCTGTCTGAATTCATTACAGTCTCGCTTTACGACTGGCCTTTTCCCCAGGCGTCGGTTTTTGTGCTCCCAGGACTAGACTGGGTGGTTCCCATTTTGTGAAGGGGTAAGGGCATTTTTTTTCCCCTGCTGACAAGGACTGCATTTTCGTACATAAACTTATTAATGTCTATCTATTAATAGCTGTATTTCCCTTTTCCTTTACAAAATATATAAATCATTGTAATTATGATTGGGCAACAAATGTGACAATACATGGTCCTGATGAAGCAAGGGATCCCGCAAAACACATAGACCAATTCTTGTCATGTTGCTCATCATATGAGACGTCGTTGGGATCTATCCTACATACCACCAATAAAATTTTATATGTTCTTAAATTGTATGGTTGTCGGTTGATTTTTATAAGGATTGTAATAAAGAATTTTTTTTTTTAATAAATTATGGGTATTTGACTCAAAGTGGCATATTTAAAGTGAAACTACACTGCATCTGAGCACCATAAACACAATCTAAATAATTTTTAATATTCAAAGCAAACTCCCCCATCCATCCATGTCTCCATGCTTTATTTTGTTGCAAAATCACTTTAAAAAACACCCCCCTAGCATTTCTGGCTATGGCCATCTTGAGTATGGGTAAATGTTTCATGTAGCATTTACTATAAAAAAAAGGGGGCAATCAGCGCAAACAAAATAATAACGCACAAATAAATGCAAGCTGAACACTATAGGTAATCACAAAGCCTATATAAAATCAATACAACAATATTTAGTGCAGAGCAATAATTTAGAGGAAAAAGTCTATTCCACAAAAGGGGACTAAAAGTCCAAGAGGTGAAAGGCAAGATCCCTTGTGACGGAAAAAGAAATATTTCTCCAATACAATATTGGTGACAAAAATCCTCCACCACAGACAGCCAGATGCGCTTACCGGGTCAGATGGACGTCCGTATTATAGGAGGTCATATGGGCGTGTATTATAGGAGGTCATATGGGCGTGTATTATAGGTGGTCATATGCGCGTTTTATCCACTCAGGGATGTGGGTACATTCAAATCCAACTCAGGGGATCCCCCAATCCAGCACAATGGAACACCAAACCCACAGCGGGATACAGCGATGTTAACGGGTTCACAATGTGATGATATTCCCTTCACTCTTTCCAGTTTCGGAGAGAATCCCGGACTCCGCTCCGGGGGAGAGGCGGGGAATCGGAGCGGAGTCCGGGATTCTCGCTGAAACTGGAAAGAGTGTAGCATTTACTTCCTGGAATCCATTTGCCCGCCCTTAGCTTGGGTATGGAGGCAGATGGGTGTGCTTAGCTGAGAAAACCTCTCCTAAAAACACCTGGGATGTATGACATCATTTGCCTAGGCATGGAAAGCAGGAAGTAACTGAAGAAATGTGAAAATGTTTAAAACAAGCAAATATAATATACTTTCCGATTTATTTACTAATACTATCAGCATACGGATTAACAATTGTCAATGTTGATTGAGAGAGTGAAGTTCCGCTTTAAAGCCCCATGAGGTTTCCAATTTTGCTTTGGAAAGGAAAAAAGAAGATAAAAAAAAAGGACAAAGACAGAGGGACTGCAATTGAAAAAGTCAGAGGAAAGGAATAGGAAAATAAAATATGGAAGGCAAAAAGGAAAAAAAAAAAAAATTAGAAAAGAAAAAAGGAAAAGAAAAAAAGGAAAAGAAAAGACAAAAAAGAGGAAGGTAAAAAGGGATAAAAAAAGACAGAGGGAACATAATGGAAAAGAGACCGAAAAGGAAAGCGAGGAATGCAAAATGAAAAAAAAAAAAAAGGAAAGCAAAGGGATAGAAGACAAAAGAAAGAAAAGAGGAAAAGAAGGGAAAAAAATCAAAACAGAAAAATACAGGAGGGGAGAGAAAAAAAAAAGAAAAAAAATGAAAGAGAAAGATAAAAGAAAAAAAAAAAAGATGGATACAGTGAGGGGAAAAAAGTATTTGATCCCCTGCTGATTTTGTACGTTTGACCACTGGCAAAGAAATGATCAGTCTATAATTTTATTGGTAGGTTTATTTTAACAGCGAGACAGAACCAAAAAAAAAAAAACGCATTTCAAAAAAGTTATAAAATTGATCTGCATTTTAAAAAAAAGAGTGAAATAAGTATTTGACCCCTTCGCAAGACATGACTTAGTACTTGTACCAATATAATGCTGCGCTATCCAAATTGGATAGCGCAGCATTATATTGGTATAAAACTTTTTGGCACGAGCATATGGGACGTGATCAATGCTAGCAGCTGTCCTTTAATCATCTGTAATTATCATTTGGATTTTCACATGGTAGCTCGCAAGATTTTGTTTTTTAGAATGACTTAGTACTTGGTGGCAAAACCCTTGTTGGCAGAGAGGTCAGACGTTTCTTGTAGTTGGCCACCAGGTTTGCACACATCTCAGGAGGGATTTTGTCCCACTCCTCTTTGCAGATCCTCTTCAATTCATTAAGGTTTTGAGGCTGACGTTTGGCAACTTGAACCTTCAGCTCCCTCCACATATTTTTTATGGGATTAAAGTGGATGTAAACCCGAAAAATTATTTATTTTTTTAAGTCATAATGTAGAGTATAAGATTTCCTATCATTTGAGCCCAGTCTTGCCACAAAGAGTTAATCCAGCTCTGAGCAATCCTCTTATTGTTCAGTGAGATAAAAGTTGACAAACAGAGAAAAACTTTGTCAAATTCTCCCCCTTGCTGTGAGCGACAGGTGATTTACATATCTCGTGCACTAGCCTAAGACATGCATCATTTTTTAATTCCCACCCCCACTTCTTTCTTGCAAGGATTGGCTGTTCCACACCTCAGCATGATTTGGCATGCTGAAGTCATGTGGTTACTTTCCTGTCTTTTCACTGGATGTTAGAGATCATAGCAGAAGTTCAGTGTAAGAAATACACAGGAGAAAATGCATATTGATAAGGGGAGTGTAGAGGTGGGCGGGGAGTCTACTGACATCATGACTCCACCCACCGAGCTCCAGACAACAGACCCACCCACAGAACATGCAGTTTTTCAGGTCTCATAACAGACAGAGGGGAGACATTTGACAGGTAAAGATACATGCAGGAGGCATGCATATCCTTATAGATAACCCCTATGGCAGTAGTTTAGAAAGGATGACATTGGGTTTACATCCACTTTAAGGTCTGGAGACTGGCTAGGCCACTCCAGGACCTTAGTGTGCTTCTTCTTGAGGCACTCCTTTGTTGCCTCTGGCCTTGTGTTTTGGGTCATTGTCATGCTGGAATACCCATCCACGACCCATTTTCAATGCCCTGGCTGAGGGAAGGAGGCGCTTACCCAAGATTTGACGGCACACGGCTCCGTCCATTGTCCCTTTGATGCCGCAAATTTGTCCTGTCCCCTTAGCAGAAAAAACACCTCCAGAGCAGAATGCTTCCAACCTCCATATTTGACAGTAGTGATGGTGTTCATGGGGTCATAGACAGCATTCCTCCTCCTCCAAACATGGTGAGTTGGGGTCAAAGAGTTCGATTTTGGTCTCATCTGACTGCAACACTTTCACCCAATTTTCTCCTCTGAATCATTCAGATGATCATTCGCAAACGTCAGTAAATGTGCTTTCTTGAGCAACAGGATTTCAGTCCTTCGCGGCATAGTGCGTTTTCTTGGCGACTATAGCCCCACCTGCCTTGAGATCATTGACAAGATTCTGTGTAGCTCTGGGCTGATTCCTCACCGTTATGATCATGGGAACTCCACGAAGTGAGACCTTGCATGGAGCCTCAGACCGCAAGAGATTGACAGTTATTTTGTGTTTCTCCCATTTGCGAATAATCTCACCAATTGTTGTCACCCTCTCACCAAGCTGCTTGGCGATTGTCTCGTAGCCCATTCCAGCCTTGTGCAGGTCTACAATCTTGTCCCTGAAATCCTTGGACAGGTCTTGGTTTTTGGCCATGGTGGAGAGATTGGAATCTGATTGGCTTGATTGCTTCTGTGGACAGGTGTCTTTTATACAGGTAACAAGCTGAGATTAGGGGCACTCCCTTTGAGAGTGCTCCTAATCTCAGCTCGTTACCTGTATAGAAGACACCTGGGAGCCAGAAATCTTGCTGATAGGGGGATCAAATACTTATATCACTCCATTAACATGGAAATCAATTTATAACTTTTCTGAAATGTGTTTTTCGGGATATTTTTATTATTCTGTCTCATTGTTAAAATAAACCTACCATTAAAATTATAGACTGGTCATTTCTATTTCAATTGTTTTTATTGGTATTTTTAAGAAAATGCAAATAAATTAAACCCTGTGCAGAGCAGCAAACAATCCTCACATGCTCTGAATCATACAAGAACTGGTACAAAACAAATGAGGGGAGGAGAGTAAGGAATCATCAGGGGAAGAGCTTGGCAAACCAGTTAGGTCTTTTATAAGGCCTCAGTGAAACATGTGGGCATAACAGAAGTAGACATTACAGAGACATTATTATCCCTGGGAGGTGGCCATCAGGATTATTGCCCAGTCTATCAATATTGAGATCAATGAGGGTAGGAAGATCCTGAGATTGATCCTTGCTGAAACAGTCACTGTGAGTAGGCCCTCAAAAACGATATAGAGGGTTCTAGTCCAGTGACCATTTTTCTCTAAACATCTTCCCCCGTCTCCCCTGATGGGGGATCCAAACCCTCAATTATAGCAATAAAATTTGTTTGAGTAGGAAAAGGGGAAAGGAGGAGATAGAAAAGGGGAAAGGAGGAGATAGAAAAGGGGAAAGGAGGAGATAGAAAAGGGGAAAGGAGGAGATAGAAAAGGGGAAAGGAGGAGATAGAAAAGGGGAAAGGAGGAGATAGAAAAGGGGAAAGGAGGAGATAGAAAAGGGGAAAGGAGGAGATAGAAAAGGGGAAAGGAGGAGATAGAAAAGGGGAAAGGAGGAGATAGAAAAGGGGAAAGGAGGAGATAGAAAAGGGGAAAGGAGGAGATAAAAACGGGGAAAGGAGGAGATAAAAAAGGGGGAGGGGGAAAAGCAGATAGAACATGATTCTTAGGTCGGGTAGGATCAGAGGAACAAAAAGGAAAGAAAGAAAAAAAGAAAAAAGAAAAAAAAAGAGAAAAAGAAAGAAAAAGAAAAAGAAAGAAAGAAAAAGAAAGAAAAAGAAAGAAAGAAAAAGAAAGAAAGAAAGAGAAAAAGAAAGAGAAAAAGAAAGAGAAAAAGAAAAAGAAAAAGAAAAAGAAAAAGAAAAAGAAAAAGAAAAAGAAAAAGAAAAAGAAAGAAAGTCCATCCGGGGATGCTCCAGTCATTAATGGCATCAGTCTCCTGGGACCTGCAAATAGTTTAGCCAAGGACACCAAACTTTTTCAAAGGTTGTTTGCTTATCTCATAAGATGCTCACTACCTGACTGATCTTTTTTTTGTCATTGGGCAAACGTACAAAATCAGCAGGGGAGCAAATACCTTTTTCCCCTCGCTGTACATGGAAAAGAAGATGAATGGGGAAGTAAAATCAGAGGGTGGATAAGTAGCCAAGACAAAACAAATGAAAGATATCATCGCAGGAAGGCAATATGAAGGAATAGGGTGTGCTTTACCTCATCCTGCTCCTCATGCTCCAGAATCGCCTGCAGAAAAGCCTTCCGCTCATGGCTGGATGATTTCTGATCAAACATTCCAGCTTGAATGACCTTCTGATCCACATTCAGCTTGTATTTGGCTGCTGCCAGGATCTTCTCTTCCACACTGTTTACTGTGCACAGACGCAGAACACGCACCTCGTTCTGCTGACCAATGCGGTGAGCTCGATCCTGCGCCTGTAAATCCTGCACACACACAAAACAAAAAAAGGGTTTAAAAGAGTAATTGTGAAGTCTGTTCCCAGATGTTTAGTTAGCCATAGACTCAGGTGACAGTTGCCCAGCTTTTTTTTTGGCAGATTGGGCAAATGGTTCCTGCAAATGACTTACTGCTCTTATGCGAGTCACCTGGGCAGGTGAGGAGGTCTGACTTGACTGCAATATACTCTTCCCTGAAATGCCAGCAGTATGACCGCACCCCTTTCCTATTTTCCCCTCCTGGCTCTGTAGGAGTAAACAAGGTGTAGGTCTCTCATGCTTAAGCCAGCCATAGATGGATCGAATCTTGGCTGGTTCAGTAGGGACTGGCCAAAATTCAATCCATCTATGGGCAGGCTGGTTGTACTAAAAGTGAATCAAAAATCGATCAACTTCAGTACAACTAGCCTGATGAATTTTTTGCAAGCTATCACCGCCTGGCAGCAGCGATCATTGTGTGTTCTGCCGTCAAGTAAGCCTCCTTGCCGGCAGAACACAATAGCATTAGAGGAGGGATTCTCCCATCAACATTGACTCTTTTGATAGGAGGGGGGGGGGCTATTTTTGTTTCCTTCCAGCCATGGTGGAAAGAAAGAAAATTGTATAATCTATGGGCTGTTTTATTCACATAGAGATCAATATGTTTTTGCACATCTGATGGTCTCGACAATCTATTGGCATCTCTACAGTGCTGATTTGGTCTCTCCTGCATACCTGATGTGGGTTCCAGTCACTGTCAAAGATGACAACGGTGTCCGCAGATTGCAAATTGAGGCCTAAGCCTCCAGCGCGAGTGCTGAGCAGGAAGACAAAGTATTCTGATCCAGGCTCATTGAAGGTCTTCAATAACATTCCACGGTCTTCTGCTTTAGTTGTTCCTAAAGGACAAGAAATATGGTGAGGATTTTGTGACTTACCAGAAGCATAAAAAGGCATTACTTAAGGAAAGGCCTTGTTATAACAGCCAACAAGGTACCCCTGCCAGACAGCATGGCCAGGTTCGCAATCTATATTACCATCTAATCTGAGGTATTTAAAGCCACGATAAGCAAAATAATCTTCCATGATGGTCATGAGGGTGGTCATCTGACAGAAGAGCAGAACTTTGTGGTTGGTGGCTCGTAATTTGGGGAGAATGCGGTCAAGGACTTCAAATTTTCCAGAGGCACGGTAGAGGTCCTGCCTATAGAACACAGAAGGGAAAGCTTTAGCGGAATTTGTCAGTTCCTAATTATGCACAGTCACTTCCATGTTAAGATATTTTTGTTATCACTGGAAATGAAGAGGGAATACTCACCCCTGCACAATGCCTCCTGTGAAACCTAAGTGTTCAGAAAATGATTCCTGCAAAGAAATAAATGCCATAAAGTTTAGGGTCCACTACAGAAGAAAACAATATTTTCTTAAAGGAAAGGGAATCTTTAAGATGCGCTCTAGAAAACACCATGCAAATAGAACCCTGGCAGAAACAGAACCCCTGGCCTCTGAACTACAAGGCAACTGATCACCAAATTAAGAGTAGCATGAGTATTTCATCTCACCTCTATATGCTGGAACATGTACGGGTGGTTGCAAATCTTCCTAAGCTGCATAATGGTGTTCATCAGGGTCTTCGTACCACCTTTACCCTGCAGGAAAATAAATATACATATTTCATTAATTTACGGTACATATAATCATAGGATGTAGTAAAAAAGTCACAGCCAAAAACCTTACCTTTTTATCCTTCTCTGAACCGTCTGTAAGGAGAACTCCCTTGGCCTGCATATGTCTGTACAGTACCCTTTGTAATGCAGACATGTCACATTTAATGACATACTCAACCTAGAAGATACAAAAAAAAAAAAAAAAAAAAGAAAAAAGGAAGCATTCTTAAAAAAAAGGAAAAAATGGTATATTACACACACACACACACACACACACATTATATGTATATATATATATATATATACACACATACACACACACATACATACACTGGCCACTTTATTAGATACACCTGTAATATATATATATATATATATATATATATATATATATATATATATATATATATATATATATATATATATATATATATATATATATATTACACACATGTACATATACACTGGCCACTTTATTAGATACACCTGTTCAATTGCTTGGTAACGCAAATTGGCAGTCCATTCTGGGGAAAGATTGCAACCATATGGTCGGGATCTACCTAGATGCCTGGACCGACACCTGGTTCAGCCACTCAGCGATCTGCTGAGAGCCTGAGCCAGTTGCTCTCTCCCCTCCACAGCCCAGTGTTCCAGTGAGCACTGGAGAGGAAAGCAGAGAGCTGCGACTGTCAGAGTGGAGAGGAGAACTGAGCGATCAGCAGTGTTTGTTCACTCAGTTCTTACTGCAGAGTCGGTGGGGGACAGATGCAGCATCGGATTGATGCTGCATCCACCTAGGTGAAAATGATAATGATTTTTTTTTTTTTAAGAAGTCCAGTTTTCTCTTTTAAAATGCCTTTCAACTATGCAACTCTTCTATGCGGTTATATTGCCTGGTGACCTCTAATCCATGCAATAAACCAAACCTGTGCTTTGCCCATTAAGGGCAACTTTGTTTTCCTTCTCTTGGGATACAGGAAGTCTCAAACCTCCAGAGGTTATACTGCTGCCTACAGGAGGGTTGAAGACTGGAAAGCAAGCTGTAGGCCACCCTAGGATAACCTCTCCCATTACGTGTGTGTGATTGATAGAGATATATATAGATATCTATCTATCTACACACACACAGTATACGACAGAGATGGGGATGAGAGAGACAGAGATATAGATGGATATAGAGATAACATATCCAAAACTGTTTAGAGGCACTCACTGGTCTTGCAGAGGAGGAAGATCAAAAGCAGCAGTGTCAAGACTTGAGAAAGATGGACTGGGCTTCATCGAAATGTTGACAATAAAAACACTGCCATTTTTGATCTTCCTCATCTGCAAGACCTGCGAGTGCCTCTAAACCAGTTTTCGATTATATGCATTTCCTTTTGGGAGAGCACCTGGGCATTTACTTCAGAGTGCCGTTTCTTTCCTTGGAAAATATATTATAATATATTTTTTTTTCTCAGCTGTGATTTTCCCATTTTATAAACATCTTACCTTTTCTGGCAGCTGAGCTTCCACTTCTTTCTTAAGCCTTCGAAGCAAGAACGGGCGGAGGACTTTATGGAGACGACGAATGATTAGAATAGTTTCTTCTTCATTTAAATCCACCTAAATTAAAGAGAAACAAAATTGATGTTGAGAATGCAATTATTAGATCCCAACTACAATTTACAAAGCCATCCACAACTCTGCCCCCAGGTACATCACTGACCTAGTCTCAAAATACCAACCAAATCGTTCTCTTTCTACGCCATATCATATGGATAAAATCTGCTGGACCTCATGTAGGAGAGACATCTGTATAGGTTATGGCAACCCTCAAAATTTCCACTCGCCTGCTCGCATCAGGCAAGTGGAAATAAGCTGAGTGCAAGTATGGAGCTGCATTGGGGGGGGGGGGATTTGGGGGTGCCGCTGGCAGGCGGGGTTGAATGGGAGCCGATTCTTCTCCCAGCCTCTGCCCAGCCTCAGCGCAAGCTGCCAAAGTTTGGTGAATGGTTGCTCGGACCGCCTAGCAGCCACTCACCAGCTTGTTAATAGGAAAAGTTAAACTACTCCCGCTCCCCTGTCCAGTGCTGTGCTCCGCTGCAAGTCTCTCTGCATCCTAAATCAGTGAAAGTGTAATTTATTGGTTTTCATTTTTTTAATGCTATATTTAATATAGTATTCAAATATTTGCTTAACAAGACAGTAATGTGTACAGTGCCTATAGTAGCCAATCATATTTTATCCTTTCATTTATCACAGTCAGAACAATGAAATATGCTTTATGTTAATATTGTTAAAGTTAATATTTATTTTTGTAACTTAATTCTGCATAAAACATTTAATAGTGTCATTTCATGAGATAATTTACGAGGGCATGTTTAGTGGCGGAATTAGGGGTGGGGCATGGTAGGGGTTGGGTGTGTCAACTGGTGGCAAGTAACTCTTAAGGTCTGGCTAGTAGCTCAGTAGCTTGACATTTTTAGCCCTGGATTATGGTATATCTAGTAGTAGACTGTTACAATCAACTGTGCTTGTTCTGTAATGCTAAAGACGTTTCATCACTTATTCAAGCCACTTCTTAAGCTGAACTAAAGTGACTTGGACAAACTAAGAAGAGTCTTCAACTTTATAGAATAAGTCCAGTTGAATGTGACCAACTACTACCAGTTATAACACTAGTATTTAAGTTTTTTAAACAAGATTTTATTGAGCATATTGACATGTTACATCACAGTCTGTAAACAATAGGTCGCTTTACATCTCATTAAAGATAACATGTTACCTCTACACATCTGGTTCATCCAGTTTCACATGTTTGTAATTATTGCTTTCAGTATGAAGATCACCTTTTACTTCATTCAACCTAACTGTTTTGCTCTTTTTTTTTTTTTTTTTTATGTAAATAGCTCTTTATTTATATGCATATCATATTTCACTAGAAAACCGCTCAGAAAGAAGAGCGCCTGGACAGTCAGCATAAACATTGGAACTTTGGGTTCACTAGTATTTAAGTTGATCTTTAATCAACAGCTGTGTCCCCCAATGAGCAAGAGAGAGAAAAAGTCCTTATTCATCAATATCTGATTCTCTTCAAAGAAACCAGAGTCAAGGTTCACATTATATCTAAAATCCAAACTATTTTGTTTTTGATAGAATACAGAATATTTAGGAAAATCCCCTGTGTCATCAGAGCAGGTGTCCTTGTTGGAAGATTTCGCCTCTATTTCATGTCTTGGTAAACAACCAAAATGTTGGATTTTCTATCACATTCTAGCCCCAGAACAATGATCAAGAATAGGGAGGGTGCATCTCCCCAGCAAGGATACAGATATTATGTTTCTGCAGGCATAGATGTAGGATTGCTTTCCTGTAACAATCAGTCTCCAACTTTTCCATATGTCAGGCCCAGTTACTTATACAGTGTTGGCGTACCTTCTCTCCAGTCATTGCAAAGGGAGCGTTGAACCACTGCTCAAACGTGGTGCAGCTCTTGAAGATAGTTGGCAGCAGGAAGTTCAGAAGAGCCCAAAGCTCGGGAAGCTTGTTCTGTAGAGGGGTACCAGTGAGAAGCACGCGACGAGGGGCCACATAGTGTGTATTAAGGACTTGTGTTAGCTTGCAGTGATGGTTCTTCATACGATGACCTTCATCTACAATCATATACTTCCAACGGATCTAGAAGGCAGAACCCAACGCTGAGAATCAGCCACGTGAAAAGTCATAGATCTCTTCAGACAGAGTAATAAAAATTTGCTCTTACCTTGGCCAGGATGTGCTTGTCTTTGATGATATATTCATATGTAGTAAGCAGAACGTTAAATTTTCCACTGCGGAGTATAGAAACAAACGCACGGCGAGCAGCAGGGGATCCCTAGAGAAGGTGGTATAGATTACAGAGCACTGCATTGCGGGTGCAAAATTATTCCATACACTATACATTTTAATAACCTACCTTGTATGATACTTTTACCACAGATGGTCCCCATTTGTCAAACTCATAAACCCAGTTAGATAGTGTCCTGAAATGGAAAGTTGTAAAGGATTAAAATTGGAGCAGACAGTACAGGCCTTCAGCGGATCTAAGAATGTTTGGGTGCGACGTGTGGGAATACTCGTAAGGGAAGAATACTTTAGGCTCCTGATAACCAACCTGCTGCTAAAGACCACATAATCCCCGTTGGTACATGTTGGGTGGCCCTTGTACATCCGCAGTCTGTTTTGGTATGATAGCATTGATTTGTATAGGGAAAACAGCAGTGATCTCTACTAGCTTCTAGTAGAATTTGGTCCCCAGGACCCCACTGGATTTGTTAGCATCTCTTCAGTCTCTAAACAAACCTGTAGCAAATCCACTGACTATCATTTCCTCCAGTATAGCTGCAGCCTTGTTTAATTAAAGTGATTATAAAGGTTTGTGTTTTTTTTTTTTTTTAAATAACAAACATGTTATTCTTACCTGCTCCGTGGAAGGGTTTTACACAGAGCAGCCCCGATCCTCCTTTTCTGGGGTGCCCCGGCGGCGCTCCTGGCTCCTCCTCTTCAGCGAGTGTCCTCACGGAGAGCAGATATCCATGGGGGCAAGCTCCCGAGCCCTGCTGCTGCGTCCATTGACACAGACAACAGGACTCGGCCCCGGCTCCCGTGTCACTGGATTTGTTTGACAGCAGCGGGAGCCAATGGCTCTTGCTGCTATCAATCTATCTAATGAGGACCCAAGACAGTGGCTGGAGCTTCGGGGCTCATGTTAGGTCGCTGGAACGATCGGGTTCAGGTAATGGGCTCTGGGGGGCAGCTGCAGCACAGATGGTTTCCTTGATTCCTCCATTCCATGCATTAAGGTGAAAACCCCTGAGACTTTACAACCCCAAGCTTTCGCAATAAAACCTGGAAGCCAATTGGTTTTCATGCAGAAGTGAGACTGATTTTGCACTCTCTAGCTTTAGTAAATAAACCCCACGTCAGTACTACAGGATTTTGAAAAACACAACACATTTGAATGTGGAAAAGAAGCAATCTTCCATCATGTGGGATGAAGTCCATCTCGAGTGGAATGGGGAGGGGAGTTCTCTGTTCTAAAGCCAACAGAAGAGCTTTCTCTTCAGGAAAGCTGTATATCGATACTTACGACAGTGGGACTATGATGAGGAACGGCCCGTTGATGCGCTTGTGTTCCATGAGGTATGTGATCAGAGCAATCGTCTGTATAGTCTTTCCGAGACCCATCTCATCAGCCAAGATCCCATTCAGATTATTGTTATAGAGCGATACGAGCCACTCCAGGCCTTTGATCTGACAATAGTAAGTGCATAGTGTGAGAAGAAACAGTGATACAAATGCTACAACAATATTACCAGTTTTGCTCCTGAAGGACTAATACATAGGGAGAGATTTACTAAAACTGAAGCAATCAAACTGGTGCAGCTGTGCATGGTAGCCAATCAGCTTATAACTTCAGCTTGTTCAATTATTAATCTTTGACAAAAAAATCTGGAAGACAATTGGTTTCTATGCAGAGCTGCACCAGATTTTGCACACTCCAGTGCAACTCCCCCATAGATCATTTAGGTGTAGAATGATAAGCAACGTTTATCAAAATATCCTTAGAAAATGTCTGCTGTGTTTACCAATCTACAAAAGCCCTTTAACCCCTTTCCGACCGTCTAACACATGTGCTGCAGCAAAATATGCAGCCATTGGGTGGCCGATATTTATTTGCTGAGAGTGTGCTCAGTGCATGCTCCCCAAACAAAGACCGAGCTGTCAAAGATAATTCTCAGTCTGAATTAAAGATCGACAGCCGGCGGGACCAGCTTCCAATCATGTGACCACTGTCAATCCTTTCTGCCCCAGGCGTTCAGAACGGTATAAAAAGGGACAGGGTTAAAAGGTGTTTTCCCAAAAAAGGATTTCCTAGTCCAAGCCCAAAGAACAATGCCCCCCTATTATAGACCTCACACAGGCGTGGAATGCCAGGAGCTGTGCCTTGCAATAGGCCTTGCCTGTCAGCTCCACTTGAAAGCGAATTTGAGGTGTATAACATGTCATTTACTTTCCCTGAGGAGAGTGAAGGAGTGGAGTATGGAAAGCAGTGCTTTAACCAGGGGTATTTAGCAGGGTGCTGGGGCGGCCTGCGTCCCTCCCCAGATTCCAGTTGCACTCGCCTTGCCCACAACCTCCCCACACAACAGAGAGGGAGGTAGAGGGGAGGTTTTGGGCAGAGGGGGCGCAACTAAAATGGGGGGGGTGTCTGGCAGGTTACAGCCCACCTCAGCACCCCCCTAGATACAGCCATGTGGCTGTATGTTGCCCTCTCATTTTTTTTGGTATTTTTTTTATTATAAAAGCATCTCTTAGATACTTTATCAGTGATTGTTAACTTGTGACTTTCTGCTCATCAGCTATCCTTACTGTTATTGTATTTTATGTGCAGCCCAAAACAATTCCTCTTCCTTCCTCCAATGTGGCTTAGGTCAAAAGGTTGGACACCCCTGTCTTAAAACTTTCTAGATCAGTAGGTCAGTATGGTAGTCCAGTTAAATAGGTTATAAGCTTGAATTAGGCAGCAATACATGGTGCAAATGTCTTTCCTGCAACCATGAGTTGCAGGAAAGAAATTTGCATGATTCCCCCATTAACACAGACAGGGTTGACAGGGGAATCCCTCCCGCCGAGCAATTGTCTTCTTCTGGCGGGGGTAGGCGAAAGTAGCCGCTTCCGCCAGGAGAAGACAGTGATTATTGCTAGCAGCTGCTAGCAATAATTGCAACAGAAACCGGCAGACTAGTTGATTGATCGATCAACTTGGTATATTTAGCCTGTCCATTATTGGTTTGAATCTCTGTGAACCGGCCGTGATTCAAACCGTGTGTGGCCGCCTTTAGAGCTGGCAGATCTTGTAAGAGAAAAGGCTATTCGTTTTTTAAACGTTACAAAGTTAGAAGTATGGTGATCTGATTAACGTCCCTGTCAATTAAAGAACATGTACTGTATGTAAAGGTAGAACTGTATTGACTCACAGAGCTACACGTTTCCCCCTCATCCTTACCTGGTACTGTTTGAGAACGCCATTCACCAAAAGGCTGGACTGCTTCTCTACTTTCTCACTAACCGCATGGGCAACCGCATAGTATGACTGTAACTGCGGTCCTTCAGGGGCAGCATGACATACGCTGTACTCGTCATCCACATCCTGACGGGCGCTCCTAGGGGTAGGAAGAGAATCATCCCATGGCATGAGAGTCTTACTAAGCATTTGTAAATATGAATTCTAAAAGCAGTAACTGGGGCAGTCTCAAACCACAACTAATCATTCATCACAGAGCTGGATAAGCATGGAGGACCTAACTGGCTTGTCTGTACCTTCAAGCCTAGACATAGTAGGTTCTCGGTTACTTCAATACTCAATCATTGACCCAGAACAAGTACACCTATGGGGAAAGCCAGAGAAGCTTTAAATGCTTCTTCTCGGTGACTCAAAGTTTTCAAAACAAAAAAAGAGCACAACCAAGAAGCCCCCATTTTTTTTCCCCTCACAACAGGTTTCTTTGAAGAGTAAAGGATAAGTTTCCTTTAGAATGGGCTACTTATGTCTTCTAGACATATCTGCTATACACATGAGCTCCAGAGGTTCCTATATAGAAAAGTAAAACTCCAAATCCAAAGCACAAAAAAGAACATATTTTTTCAGACCACAACAGGAGAGTGTAGGTATACACAGGAAGACCTGATTAATGGCTAATTAATTAATTTGACTTTGGTTCTTGGGTTGCTGGGTAGAACACTCACTCGATAATCTCCCGAGCGCATGATTCCGAAACCTCGTCGCTGTCCGGATCAGTGATTTTCTTCTCTTCCACCGCAGGCTGAGTGGTGACAGGGGCTGAAGACTGGTCCTCCTCCTCTTCCTAAGTATAAAGACAGATCATGGATAGGATGAAGCTATTGTGACCACCCAGTACTAGCGACGAATCCATGAATGTATAATAAGCACCATCTGGATTCTTCAGTCAATAAAGCAACCAAGACTTGGAAGATCAACTCTTCATTTTGTGCAGGATAAGACAAAGGCCATTGTGCTGCAGGGGAATATAAAGCACACATGGGTGTGTTGTAGGCCCTTTTCAAATGGGGCTGGCTTTGTTTAGATCAGCAGGGAATCTGTCTGCTGATCAGAGCGGGTGGATTACAGGTCTGTGTCTGCTCAGTTTCTGCAGAGCGGACACGGACACAGCCCGCTCAGTTTCTGTGGGCGGTCGGGTATAAAAGGACTCTGCTGTCAGTTAACACAGATCTGCCTAGATAGAGGGGGACGGTTCCCAAAAAATAGTGTCCCAAGCAAAGGGCCGCAGTTAGGAGACCACTGGCTTAGATGAAGGTCCGATCAGGTCCGCCTGAAAAACGGTCAATCACTCTGATGCAAATAGTAGCAGCAAAATATTCATATATATAAAAATGGCTTTGTAAGAAACGACATTGCCCAATAAAATCTATATTTGCAGGGAATGTATGCCATTATTAAAAATCAGAATACTTTATTAATCCCCAAGGCAAATTACTAATCATATGGAATTCTAATGAGATATAGATTGCATTTACAAGGTTATCTCATGTTAGTTGAATGAAATACTTTTTCCTGTTCTGCCTTAATTAGTATGCTAATGCCATATATTATACATTGTAGTCAAGATTGCCGTTTTGTCTTTAGGGCTGGTGAATGAGTTTCCATGTTGTCATATGGCTTTGGTATGCTGATGCCCAAATGTCCAGGGTGGTGGCAGGCTTAGGCAAGGCATAGATGATCAACTTTCTTTCCTTCCACTCGTGGTGGAAGGAAAGAAAGGTGCTCAATTCCCCCAACACAGTCAACATCCAACAGAGCCATTGTAGTCTGCCGGGGGGGGGTACTTCTCAGTCAGCAGAACACAATGATTACTGCTAGCGGCTATAGCCAATGGATCGATTTGGGTACAATCAGCCTGCCCGTACATGGATTGAAATGCAGCTGAACTGGTCGAATTTCACTCCATGAATGGCCGGCCTAAACAAATGTATACTTGCAAGTGACGCAGTGACTGAAAATAGTAAAATCAAATTAGATAGATATATTGGGAGTCATCACCTTAAAGTGGACTTTAATTTCATCCATTTTCTTGAGAAAGATATGATTGTGCTGTTTGGACTGATCAGAGATTCCGCAATGATAGCGAATGGAAGGAACGTGTAGAAGAATAGCAGAAGGGGGGGATCTAATGGGTAATCTTGACTGGAGGATAGAGGACTTGGAGACTGGACGGACAGACACCTAGGACCCTTGTAAGTCAGGCTCAGAGAGAGACTTCAGCTATTGTTAATCCTCTGGGAGTGGTAATATTGGATAAGCTTGTTGTTTGGCAATCTACCCAGTTTATGACATTTTCAATATATTATTTGTTTCTATAGGTTTTGTCTTCCATTGTACAGAGTTTGTATTGCAGGATAGTATTGGGTATTATTGCTCCTAATCCCTCCAGCCTCTAGAGCAGGGGTCTCCAAAAAAAAATAAGGGGACAGTTTACCGTTTTTCAGACTTTGGGGTCTGGTCTGTCTGTGTGAGTGGAAAATGCCCTGGAATCAATGGGCATAAACAATGCCCCATCGTTGGTGTCAGCCGGAGGAATGGCGCCCCCCATCAGTGGCATCAGCCAGAGGAATGGCACCCCCCATCAGTGGCATCAGCCAGAGGAATGGCACCCCCCATCAGTGGGGTCAGTGGGAGGCATTGTGTCCCCTTCATGGGGTCATTAGGAGTAGTTCCCCAAGGGCTTGATATAGGCAGGCAAAGGGCATCTGGCCTCCAGGCCAAAGTTTGGAGACCACTGCTAGAGTATTGTTTTATGCAATATTCCATTATCAGCAACTGAGCTGTTCATGATTACATCTGTGTACAATATTTTTATCTACAGTTTGTGATGTGCGTTTCAATGCTGTAATGTACATTGCTAAATGTAAAACTGAATTTGGCCACTTGGTTTTTACTTACTGTCCTGTATATGTATTGCTATATACCCCATCCTGTTGGTGGGTACTATGTACCTGCTACTTCATTGTCATTTATTGATAGAAATGTATTGGGAGAAATTGTAACTATTGCCATTACTAATATTACAAATAAATGGGTATCCTGGTATTTAAGTTCCCCGTAGGATTGCAATTCATGTTTACGTTATCTCACCTCCTCTTCCTCCTCGGACCCGCTCTCCTCACTGTCGGATCTTGGAGCAACTTCATAACTGTTGAAGATAATTTAAAAAGTATTAGATTTCAACCCAATTTCAAATTTCAGATTTCAAAGTATAAGCAGAGTTCTGCAGCTTTAGAAGACGAGTACTGCAGCTATGGTCTGTACATTGTCACATCACCTGGGAGGCAGGCCATGCAGCCCAGGGACCAAATCACACCGCCAGCAACAGAGTCGCTAAAATTTATCTTACATCCTATGGATCTAGTGACTCCCTCGCGGCCTGAAATAGGGATGTTGTTCATGAATGCTAAACTTAGTGGTCCATATTAAGCTATCTTGAGGGACACCCACCAGGCATAGTAGAAAATTAATTTTAATCAAGTCAACCAGTGGCAAAATGTCACCAGCATCAGAATCTCTTGGTTGACGCAGTGCTAAGAAATAAAAAAAAATAAGGAAGGACGGCAGGGAGGCAATAAATCATAACCTGAATACAAACAGTGCCTTTACTCTTGTTCTATGCAAACTAGCTAGCTGTTGTGAGAATGAAGCAAAATTGAATGTTCTTCAGCCATTTTCTCTTCTGGTCGACTGTTATTCAAATATTATTGGCAAGCTCAATTTGGCAGGTTAGCCCTGGGCTCTAGGTGACCACTTTTGGTCGATCCTGACCACTGCAGACCAGGAACATCCCACAAGAGCTGCAGTTTTGGAGTTGCTCTGACCTGGTTGTCTAGCCCAGCGTTTCTCAACTCCAGTCCTCAAGGTGCCCCAACAGGTCAGTTTTTCAGGCTTTCCATTTTTTTTGCACAGGTGATTTGATCAGTTTCACTGCCTTATGCAGGACATACACGGTCGAATTTCCAACAAATTTTATTTTCAAAATCAGAAAGTTCGTTTTTTTCTGATCTAATGGTGTCACCATTGATTTTCGAAATTCGGCCGACCAAGCCTTCAATTTCACCTCATGTTGCTACAGAAAAGAATTTTCGTGGCCGGGAATCTTCTTTTCTCTCCGTAAATTTTCTTTTCTTATTACATTTCTCGCACGATTCTCCCATTATTGATTAGAAAATCGTTCGTTTTTCTAAAAATTTCCAACATGTCCGATTCCTCAAATTTGATTGCCGCACGAAAATCGGCTGTTGCTGCAGCCCACTAATGGTGCGAAATTCGTACGAAAATTCTTAAATAAGATTTTTCGAAAGAAAATTCTTTCGAAATTCGAACAGTGTATGGCCGGCATAAGTAATTACCACAGCCGTTTCATCTGAGGGAAATCCTGAAAACATGACCTGTTGGGACGCCTTGAGGACTGGAGTTGAGAAACATTGGTCTAGCCATTACAATTTGGCCCTTGCCAAAGTCATGCAAATCCTTACGCTTGCCTATTTTGTCTGCTTTCAACACATCGACTTCAGAGACAACATGTTCCCTGGCTGCCTAATATATCCCACCCACTTTCAGGGGCGATTGTCACATCATCAATGTTATTCACTTTACCTGTCAGTGCTCAAAATGTTATGGCTGATCAGTGTATTTGCCAATTCCCTTCAGCTTTCTCTGGAAATCTTACACAGTATCTCCTCTTAGCAACCTGTAATTATTTCCCATGATCCTCAGCATCACCAAGCTAGAACCGTATAACCTGGACCCTCTCTCTAATAATGCAGACACTGATAAGAGCCAAAAAGCAGATATACCAAAAGGAAGGAGTTAAAACAGGTTTGTTTTTGACATTACAAGCTTTATATATACTATGATCCCCGTGCAACGGTTCCTCTTGTATACAAGTGGACGGGTAACTTAAAACAAATCACAGGGGGTTATTTACTAAAGAAAAAAGGTGCTTGTGCAATAGGTGGATTCCACAGCTTAATTATACTTGTAGCATGTATTTGTCAAGAAAATGGCTAACCAAAAATAACTAGTTGCTACATGAATCTCCTATTGTTTTATCAGACCTTGAGGTTATTAAAAAAAAAAAACACAGCAGCAACTATCTGATCATTTAGTTGGCTCTGTATTACAGAAGACTGAAAAAAACCCCAAAGAAGAATGAGACATCAGCCCAGATAATCAAGCCCTCCAATAATAGATGTTCAGGCAAATAGGACAAGACCTCTGAGATCAGAGTTAATTAGAAGAAGGTCAGGTTATCATCCTTAAAAAAAAAAAAAAAAATCTCACTTAAAAGATCTTGACCTCAGACACAAACATCCTTTTACATAGGATTTTCGATCAGGTCCAACTGTCAGTTTTTCAGGCAAACCTGATAGGAAGGTTCATGCAGATCTATGGGCAAGCGAATGTAAATAGACTTGTGTTCGTTTTCTTCAGCCTACCTTCGAGTGTGTCCAGGTTCCCGACCTAAACATGACAGATCAAAGGTAACCTGGTGCAAATAGACACCCAGCCTGCCCATTGAGCCATCATGGTCCACCACAAAATGCTGTCAAAAACGAATTGGGCATGGATGGCACAAAACTGACATCCATCATGTTCTGCTCTGATTCAGTAGGGAATTTGCTCACCGTTCCCCTGCTGAACAGAGCAGAGTACCTGCATGTGAAAGAACCCCAAGTCTTTTCAGCTCTCTTACTTACCCAGGATTCATCTCTAGCCAGGCATCCAGCTGTCCAGCCTTTGGAGCATCTGTACCAGTCAAGATATTTCCACTATCCACATGGATCACCTTGACTGGAAGGTCGCTCATCTGGCTAGTCTCATCCAGAGGCTGCAGAGAAAATAAGGACGAGTCAGTACAAGTCAGAATCCGCAACAATACTTCTAATTGAAGTCTTTAATTGATATTTAATAAAAATAGTTTTCATCGTGCAAGATCATTGTGCTCTTTTTTTTTTTTTTTTATTGTTTTGTCTTAAAGTTGTATTATTATAGCCTGGGCACTTACCCAGGATAAACCAGGTTCACTTTCATACACAAAAGTTGCTGGCTATACTTAAATGGTTAAGTTCACCTTTGGAACAGGTTACACCCGTTTTTTAGTGCCTTGGAAAAGTATTCATACCCCTTAAAAGTTTCCACATTTTGCCATGTTAAAACCAAAAACGTAAATGTATTTTATTGGGATTTTATGTAATAGACCAACACAAAGTGGTACACAATTGTGAAGTGGAAGGAAAATGATAAATGGTTTTCAACATTTTTTACAAATAAATATGTGAAAAGTGTGGTGTGCATTTGTATTCAGCCCCCCTGAGTCAATACGTTGTAGAACCACACGGGTGGACTCAATTTACTAACTAGGTGACTTCTGAAGGCAATTTGCCCCACTAGATTTTAGTTAGGAGTATCCGAGCAAAGGGGGCTGAATACAAATGCACGCTACACTTTTCAGATATTCATTTGTAAAACAATTTGAAAACCATTTTTTATTTTCCTTCCACTTCACAATTCTGTGCCACTTTGTGTTGTTCCATTACATAAAATCCCAAAAAAATAAATTTACTTTTTTCAAGGCACTGTAACATGTTCCAGCATCTGCAGCCTCTCCTCCCCGATCTTCCTCACCGTGACAGCGGGTCGGGGATCTTCTCTGCCCACACCCGATGTCACAATTTGAAAACAGTGTGGCTGTGTGGGGCCCCACCCACATGGCTGCATCATTCTTTCACAGTTTCCTGTAAATTAATGCCTACAAGTACCGTTGGCCATTGCGACTGACGGCCTGTAGTTCTCAATGAGCTGTGAGGGTATTGGTGGGCGTTCCTAGTCCACTGATCTTCCTGCTCTCAGGTAACTGCCTATCAGTACGAGGCACGAGCAGACAGCTATGCTGGCAGTCTGTCTGCAGGAGTCTGAGATTCTCCCCTCGATCTGCTGATCAAGGGTGCAATGCTTTGCAGGTTCCTTATAAAAAAAAATTTCAAAAAGTGAACTTATCCTTTAAAAAAAGCTAAGAAGCACAGACTGCAGTATCCAATAGATAAATTACACGTCAGATGCCCTTCACTTAAAAATCAACTTACAGGAGGCCTGTAGGTTGATTTTTCAGATTGTTGACATGCATGGCTCCTATGTACAAAACCTACATATTTCATCTTCATGCACACAGCTGCAAGAGGGCCACCCAGTTTTACTCAAGGCATAAACATATGCCTAGAAACACAGCTGCAGCACACAGTGCTTGGTCAGCATCCTATCAAAATCAAAGCGATACTAAAATCTCATTTTTCTTCTTTTGTTAAAAATAACAAACATGTTATACAAACCCGCTCTGTGTGGTGGTTTTGCACAGGGCAGCCCAGATTCACCTTTTCTCGGGTCCCTCTTCATTGCTCCTAGCCCCTCCCTCCTGTTGAGTGCCCCCACAGCAAGCAGCTTGGTATGGGGGCACCCGAGCCTTGCTGCAGCTCCCGGTGTCCATTCAGACACAGACCCAAGGCCTGGCCCAGCCCCTCTCTACCCTCATCGGCTCACTGACTTTGATAGACCGCAGTGAAAGCCAATGGTGCTTCGCTGCTCTCTCAGCCAATGAGGAGAGAGAGCCTTGGACAGCCGAGACTCTCGTGCAACATTGCTGGATTGAGAGGGGGCTCAGGTAAGTATTAGGGGGGCTGCTGCACACAGAAGGCCTTTTTATCTTAATGCATAGAATGCATTAAGATAAAAAAAAAAAAAAAAAACACACACCTCTGCCTTTACAACCACATTAAAACAGGCTTAAAATTTGCAGGTATATGCACATCTGAGCAGTAGGTACATACCACATACGTATTTGAGTGCAAGTACTGCTCGAATGAGCGTATATTCGAATACGTTCGCTGCGTGTTTCAGCCTGCCGTCGATTTTGACAGGCTGCTAGCTGCACCTGTGACTCCAGAGCTGAAAAATATGCCCCTGTACGATGTATGGCCTCTCTTGCAAATGAATCCTTATTTAAATACAATCTAAATGTCACTATTGGTGGTCATAAAGGCAAAGTGAAAACGCTACATTTATTAATGAAGCTACAGATTTCTTTGCCTCGCACTCCACATCTCACCTCGCCATCTGGTCCAAGCACAAGCTGTTGGCCTTCTGCGTTCTCTTGAAGCTGAAACAAACAAACAAATGACAGTGAACAAAACCCTACAGGAAAGATGGACTTCACTTGTAGACGTTTCATGAATTGGACCAACTCACCTTTTTCTTTTTCCTTCTTTTCTTCTCCTTTAGCACCTGGGCAGCTTTGTGCTGCATCACCAACTCGGTCAGGTTGGCCACATACTCGTCTGTCTGCTGCAGGAGGTAGGCCAGGCGTTTGTCCTTCTTCTGATCAATCAGCTTCCTGTAGCCCTCTTCATCCTCAGCCTAGGGAGAAGGAGATAAACCCATTTATTGTCAGGACATACACAACACACAAAAAAGACAGGACATGATGCTTATTGTAGAAAAAAAAAAAAAAAATGATGGGGGGAAAATTTTTATTTTTTATTTTTTGAAATTTTGCTTATTGTCACTTTAACCAAAGACCACCAAGTACAGGGGGGGGGGCTCTTAATTTTGCACCACAATTTTATTCTGCCCCACGAGAATGCAATTCAAATTTCACATACGGCATTTTAAAAACATTATTTCCATTAAAAATAATGGAAACTGCTTTAGCTGTGTTCTATGTTTATATATATATTTTTTTCCCTGCTTACATTACTCTAGATTTGAATTATGGGACATAGGATACAATAAATTACCTGCAACTTCTAACCAAATTGACAATGCAGTGGGATGCCTATGCGGGTCTGTACTGTGGATGGTGTTGACATGTGGAAGAGATATTTTGGGCCTTGCACAAGCCTCCATGGTTTAAAGAATTCAAGCTCGAACAAGGCTCAGCATAACATAAACTACACTGCCTTACATGAATGCATCTGCAATTACAGTTTTCCCTTAGTCACCCTGCAGTGTGTCCAAAGTAGCTGTTGATCCTGCCAATGAACCCATGCAGCTTCCTGTAATTGGGTGACAACATTGCTGCGCTGCATTTGAATTCAGAGCAGCATTGTCACCCCGTATTTACATTGTGCCTGCTTGCACTACAATGGGAGGAGAAGACGCTGTAGGGGGCATGGCTATCTTGAGCATTGCTGATTCCCAAACCTGAGCATGTTAGCCAGTAGGTGGCCATAGCTAGTTTACTACAATAGCAGCACTATTTATTCTGTAGAATCCCTCCCGCTGTGAGCTGTAGTATCCGGGAGGGGGGGGGGGGGGGGGGGGGGGCGTGCAAGGCACAAAATGACAGGATTTGGCTCACCCTTGGGAGGTAAAAGGAAGTTTTTTTTATTTTTACAGATCACATAGTAATTGTATTGGGACCCATTTACACTGTCATACTCCTACCATTATGGTAGACTGCAAAACATACATTATATTAAATTTTATATATCTATATATATATATATATTATATATCTATATATATATATATATATATCTATATATATATATATATAGATATCTATATATATATATATATAGATATCTATATATATATATATATAGATATCTATATAGATATCTATATATATATATATATATATATATATATATATATCTATATCTATATCTATATCTATATCTATATCTATATCTATATCTATATCTATATCTATATCTATATCTATATATATATATATATATATATAAAATTTATTTTGGGCCTGTGTTCAAAAGCCATTGAACCTACATTTCCGGGTGGCTAGAACACATGCCCCCTCTGGTTGCAGTGCTTCATCCTGCTGGCACGTATGATATGTAGATTACTAAAGCACATATGAACTGCCAAGAGGATACACAGCGGTCATTGGTGGGAAGCAAGTATTTGACTTTCGATACACAGACCACCGGAAGGTAGGTATATAACCAGTTCTTTTACAGATGACCTCTTTGGTAAAGTAAAAGTTACTCTCTGGTAAATGGATTACTTTAAGTTGGGCCATGTAATCCACATTTCAGATTGCACCATTTTAAAAGGCCAAGTTCACCTTTTGTAAAAAAAACAAAAACAAAAAAAAAAGCACATCTTTTTTCCTTAAAAAAAAACAAATATAATCCTGCAGACACACAGAACACCGTTTCTCCATGCCTCTGGTAGGAGCAGGCAGTTACTGCATCGCAGAAAGAATCAATGGACTATGGGGATGCGCTCACTAGTGCCCTCGCAGTTCATTGAGAACTAAAAGCAGTCAGCCGCAATGGCTGACGGTACTTGTAGTCTAATAATTCACAGGAAACCGAATGAATGACGTGGCCATGTGGGTGGACCCCGCACAGTCTAGTTTTCAAATTGTGACAGCGGATGCGGGAAGAAGATCCCCCGCCTGCTGTCACAGAGCGGGGAGCACTGGCGGTGGGTGTATAGGAGCAGGTTACACCCAAACAATGGGTGTAAACTGTAACATGCTCCTAGTGGTAAACTTCTCCTTTAAACATGCAGAAAATGATTAACACTTGTAAGGCCTCATGTACACTACTGCTGGTAATTGAACGTTTAGGAGCAGTTAGGCATTTTTTTCAACTGCTCCTGGGCTCTCCTCTATGTTATCTTATCAGTACATGTACATAGGGTCCTTTATAGTCGTTTCTAGGCAGTTGAGTTTAGAGGCTTTTTTTGGAACGCAAAAAAATGGGTTCCGACGCTGTGTTTAGAGGCATTTCAAGAGCCAAATGCTTCTAAACACGGTAACTCGCATTTAATTTATGGGCGTTTCTCATTTTTGGCCATTTTGAAAAAAAAAAACAAAACAAAAAAAAACAATTATATATATGCTCTACGAGCAGGGCCCTCCTGTACCTTTTGTATTGAACTGTACTTTAATGGTGTTGTCCCCTTTATACTTTGTAAAGCGCTGTGTAAACTGTTGGCGATATATATATATATATATTTTTTTTTTCTTTTAAGCGCTTCTAAAAACGCAAACGTGGCAAAACGCCGCTTAACGCAGCATGTAAACATGGCGAAACAGACGTTTTAAACATGGGTTACTATCTGTCAAGTTAAATCGTTCAGGAGAGGTTGTAAAAACGTCCCGTGTACATGAAGCCTAAGTCGAAAAGGTGACCCTGGTAGACCGTACCATATAAAGACCCATTTCCATAACAAACCCAGGTGAACTGTGCAATCTAATGCCCCTACCACTGCCAGACACATACCGACACTAAGGTTTAATTAGGCAGGCCATACATGGCGCAAATTTCTTTCCTGGAAGCTGCTCCACCGGGAAGAGACAGCGATTATCGCTAGTGGCTATAGCAGCTGCTAGCGATAAACGTAACAATCTGGTAGGCTGCTTGTACCCAAGTTGATCAATAGACTTGGTACATTCAGCCTGCCCATTAACGGTTTGAATCTTGGCCAGTTCCTGCTGAACCATGTATGGCTGGCCTTAGACTGGAGCATCAACAATTAGGACCAAGGCGAAAATAGAGGATGTTCAAGAGGAAAGCATGTCACAGTACTGTCTACTACCAGCTGCTGTACTGCCCATAAATGTTTGATGCTACAAATCTTATACGCAATCTTAAAATGCTACAAAAATCTTATATGAAATCATTGAGGATTTGAAAATGAACAGAGGAGACCACGAGCCACTAAAGCTCACCATCAGACGCCGCATTCTCTCCTTCTCAATCCTCTCATTCTCCTTCTTCTGTTCTCTTTCTGTGTTGGCGTGGTACGTGGCCACAGCCTTTGTCAGTTTCTGGATCTTCCCTGTGACAGATCGGTGGAATTCTTTAAAGTCCTTGGCATGTTGGAGAATGCTGTTCAGATATTCCTAAAAGGGGAAGAGAGGAAAATCAGAAGAAGTGAGTTTACATTATACTCAAAAATGTTAGATTATTGCTAACCAAAAACAGGAATATCTCTCTATTGATCTCGAAATAGACAACTGATCTGCTCATCCTGTGGAAGAAACTGTTGTTTTTATTATTACTCATCTATAAACTCTGCATACAAAAAACAATTACTGTACCCAATTTTCTAAAAAAAAAAAAAAAAAAAAAAAAGGATTCTCGCACGCTGCTTTCTGGGACAATGAATAATTTCACCACTCACACATGCGGGAATGGTAAACTACATTATGGAAGCGATTGCTAAAAAGGGACAAAATTAGGTTGAACTCCAAGACAATAATAAAAAAAAAAAATTAGTTAATAAATCAATTTTTTTTAAAGGCAAATAATGCAAGTACCTGATCTTGACAAGATATCAGCATCTACTAAGTAGCAGAGTACAGCAGACCTCAAACAAGGAGGGAGAATCAGCACAAGGTGGCAATCAGTTGTGCTGCAGTGTTCATATTCAGGATTCGTGGGGTTGGGCCAGCACTGCAAGAGGGTAATAGCTCATTTTGTCTAGGAGCGGGGAGAAACTGTTTTACTTACCTGATCCACTGCTCCCCATACGAGCCAACTGTCCCTTGGCGTCCTCAGATCCAGAGAAGGGCTATTGTCCTTGTACTAGTCTTGACATTAGAACTCTAGAACCCTGATGTCCAATCTGTGGCACTGGGGTCGCACGCGGCCCTTTGACGATTTTTGTGGGGCCCCTGCAGACACCAATCTAGGTTTCCCTGTTGCCAGGTTATAGTAGTGATCTCTAGCAGTCTCATGAACAGTGTCTCCTGGATTGGGTCTGCAGCCTCTGACCATTCTCCGCCGGATCGGGTCTGCAGCCTCTGACCATTCTCCGCCAGATCGGGTCCATAGTTCTTGGCTATATCCTGTTGTGTGTCTGTGGTCTCTGACACTGAATAATCACTGAGTGGCCCTTCAGTGATGTCAGGAGCCGCAATTGAGGCCCTCCATATTAAGAAATTTGATCACCACTGCTCTAGTTTACTAGAGCGCATAGGTGCAGAAGCTGTGGGGAGAGACAGATAAGTATATCTCCTTTTATTGTTCCCCTAGACATAAATGAGCTATTAACCCTTGTAGTGCAAGCATAGCCCCACTGCAAGGCATAAACATAATTTTTTATTTTGCCCAGAATTGGGCTTCCAGCAATTACTACCCTTGTCTCACTTTTTAAAGTGTAGCGTGACCACAGCCAGTACACACATAAAAAAGGTATTTTTTGCATTAAGATAAACAAAGTTCTGCCTTAACAACTCCTTTAAGAGTTCCCTTCACTGGAACTAAGGGGCCAAGCCCAACTCCTGAAAACCAACCCCACACCGTAATCCCCCCTCCACCAAATGATTTGGAGGGGTGGCCCAAAACTTTTGGCAATATAGTGTGGATAAGCAAGTTTGGGGTAGAGGAACTTGACTGGCCTGCACAGAGTCCTGATCTCAACCTGAAAGAACACCTTTGGGATGCATTAGAGCGGAGACTACGAGCCAGGCCTTCTCATCCAACCTCACAAATTCGCTTCTGGAAGAATGGTCAAACATTCCCATAGACGCACTCCTAAACCTTGTGGACAGCCTTCCCAGAAGAGTTGAAGCGGTTATAGCTGCAAAGGGTGGGCCAACTCAATATTGAACCCTAGGGACTGGGATGCCGTTAAAGTTTATGTGCGTGTAAAGACAGGCGTCCCAATACCTTTGGTAATTTAGTGTATCTGTTGTAAACTGTAGATAACAGCAAAAAGAAATGCAATTACAAGAAGCGATTCTTAAGACTGATCATGCAGGCAAGTTATATGCAAATATAACTTATATGTACATGCTTTATCAGATTATTACTTTTAGAATACGATTTCTGTTAAAAGCAGGAGTCAACCATTATTTCACAATAAGGCGACTTTGTGTCTTCATGATCGGAGTATGCCGTAGCAGTTTATCTCGCTGCGCTCCTGGTAGGATTTTAGAAGCAGAGGAACGTTAAAAACACTGCTTTACCAGATCACCACCAGCTTAGGGGTTGATGCCAAATCATTGTGAACAAGCCGGTCAATACCATCCTTGTCACAGCAGAAGAAACGTAATCCATCCTTCACAAACTCAATGTACACGGCTTCTTGACTGGCAGTTAATTCAGAGCTCAGGTTTACACTGATGACCAAAGACCAGTGCACCAGTCAAGGTTTCTCCTAATATTGATCATGACTCCCTCACCTGATGTTTCTGTCGTCTCTTGCGCTCCTGCTCAATCTTCTGCTGCTTCTCCAGTTTCTCCGTGATCCGAGCCTCACGCAGCGATTGGCGTTTACTGCGTTTGTAAGCCTTGGCGTTCAGCGCAGTCTCGAGAGCAGTGTCCCTTCTCATGCAGACCACGACTTCTTGTCGCAGCTGGAAAAAAAAAAAAAAAGATACATATGGATGTTTATTAAAAAGATCTCAGGATAACAGATCAAAATCAGAAAGTTTCCTTAACAGATGTATGTATACAACAGCAAGCACACCCACCTGTCTCTGAAAGTTTAAGAGACGCAAGGCTTTCAGCTCTATTGTAGCTTTGGTCCTAAGGTCACCAGCTAATGACCCTGGAAGGTTCTCCAGCTCCTGGATCCTGTGTGCAATGCGGGCCTGGAGTCTGCTCAGAAAACACACATTTTAAAAAAATGAAATGGAGTTGCAAGTTAAACATTCCTTAAAGGAAAACTGGATATAGACATTCAAACACGGACCTTCTTAACCCCTTAAAGACCAGCTAGCGCATATTTACTGCGGCAGGCCGGCTCTAGTGCGCAAAATCACATACTTGTACATGATTTTGTGTAATAACCACTGAGGGGCGTGTGCCGCCGGAGACGCAATTGCGCACAGATCAGACACAGGGGATGCCAATCAGCGGGTCCGGCGGACCCGATGTCCGCCGGCCACCCGCGATCTTTCCCCAGAGAGGCCAAACGGCAATCCGCCTATGTAAACAAGGCAGATCGCCCTTCTGACAGGGAAGAAGATGAAGATCTTGTTTTCCTGGAGGCAGGAAAACTGATCTGTCTACATCCAGTCAGAGGAAACCCCACACAGCAAGCACCAGCTAGGAAGCTCCCCCTAGGGAACACACTTGACCCTTTGATCGCCCCTGATGTTAACCCCTTCCCCCTGCCAGTGTCATTAGTACAGTAACAGAGCATATCCCCCCCCCCCCCCAAAAAAAAGTGTCAGTTAGGTGTCCGATTTGACCGCTGCAGTCCAGCAAAAAAAAAAAAAAAAAAAAAAAAAAAAAAAAAAAAACGCTGATTGCCGCCATTGCTAGTAAATATGAAATAAATAAAAAAATTCCATAAAAATCTTCCATAAAAGATTTTTTTTTACCAAAAACATGTAGCAGAATACATATTGGTCTAAACTGATGAAGAAATTAGATTTTTTACATTTTTTTTTATTGAATGCGTTTTATAGCAGAAAGTAAAAAAATAGTTTTTTTTTCAAAATTGTCGGTCTTCTTTTGATTATAGCGCAAAAAATAAAAACCGCAGGAGGCAATCAAATACCACCAAAAGAAAGCTCTATTTTTTTTTTTATTTTGGTAAAACGTTGCACGACCGTGCAATTGTCAATTGAATATCGCAGTGACGTAACGAAAAAAAAATGGCCTGGTCGTTAAGGGGGTAAAACCATCGGGGGGCTGAAGTGGCTAGTTATATATATATATATATATATATATATATATATATATATATATATATATATATATATATATATAAAAAATATATATATATATAAAATATATATATATATAAAATATATATATATATATAAAATATATATATATATATAAAATATATAAATATAAAAAATATATATATATATAAAATATATATATAAAATATATATATATATAAATATATATATATATATATATATATATATATATATATATATATATATATATATAAATATATATATATATATATATATATATATATATATATATATATATATATATATATTTTTTTTTTTTTTTTTTAATGCCATATTTTGCTGGTATGCACATTATGGCAGACCTGCCTTTAAACTGAGCCCTCCAGGGCTGCACTGTCACTGTTGCTGGTGCTCCCATCTTGCCTGGTTTTCCTTACGGGTTCTTGCTCTCCGGCGGCAGGTTGAATGCCTGAGCCACAATTTATCACTCCCACGCATGCACATGGGAGTTAGTTATCATGGCACAACCCTCTGCATTGACAACACACTCTGCATGTCCTGAATGCAGAGCGTCATTGTGCATGCGCAGTGACATCATTGGCTAGAGCCGATGTGAGTATCAAAAGCTGGATACACACTATACAATTTTCTGTAGCTTTTTTTCCTTCAGATTTACCAAAACCATAGAATATGAGGTCAAACCTTAAGAGTTTCAATTTGTATGTAGCCAGACAGGCCCTTGCACTACATGGTTTTGGTAAATCTAAAGCAAATCAGACAAAAAGTTGTATAGTGTATATGGGGTCCAAGGCTAGGTTCACACCTATATAGATTGCAGTTGTTGCGTTTTCCTGGTGCATTTCGTGGAGTGTTTTTCACAGACGTTTTTAATGCGTTTTGGAGATGTGTTAATGCTGCTAGGAGGCGGTGTCTTTTGTCATGCAGGAAAGCGCACCAAAAGTTAAAGTACATGTGTTCTCCATGTATTTGTGATACTATGGAAGTCTATGGAGGCAAAAATGCACCGTGCTGTGTGTATAAAAAAAATAAAGTCCCTACACCTTTCCAAAAAAAGCACTGGTGGAACCTGCATAGATGTGAATGTGAGTATAATACTATGGTGAAAGTTTAGGAGATGCTCGCTGTAGCTATATGTAAGCCCCATGAGCTTACCTGTAGGTACAAATTAGTATAATACTGCTTTAAAGCATAATTTTGTCTTTCAACAAGCCCTTACTGATCCCTGTAGCTGTAGTCACCATGGAAAAATTCATCCCCAAAGTTTAGAGTAAAGAGCATGCTCACCTACATTTCAGCAGCTCAGCTTCCCTTGTCCCCATCTCAAGTCACCCTGGTTCCCCTCTCAGCAAGGACGCGCTAATGTGAACACCAAGGAGGAGCATTGAAGGAGGGAGTGCCGAGAACCCTCTTAAGAGACGGAGGATGAATTGCTCTATGGCAAAGAAAACTAAATTCTCGAATTGGGAGAGGAGAGAACATCTATGCACGCCAACAAGAAAACAGCATGACCTAAGCAAACCCCAGAAATAGAGGGTGCAGATGCTCGTGTACTCCTCAAAACACAGTAAGGTCTAAACATGGATCGGAAAAATGGAAGACAGGCCAAGACTAAAGGGTGATTGAAAGCTGAAGAGCGAACGATTACAAAGAAAGGTAAAGCCCCTCTTACAGGAATGTCAGGAAATTCAGATTGGTTGGAGCATTTTGTGCCCTGGTAGGAAAAGTCTCAGGAACTACCAAACGCATAGCCCTCTCCTGGTGGTAATCAGACCTCTTCATAGCTTAGAAAAAAAAAAAAAAAAAAAAAAAAAGAGTAAAGCTCTGTTCACACCATGCGGGTGTAATGGAGCAACCGCACGTCTTTGCAAGAAATTGTGCCTCACCAAAACTGCAGTTTTGGCGGCACACGAGTGGGGGTGCTATTAGCAATTAATGGAACCACAGCACTGCAGCTAATGAAAAAAGGGAACAACTTTCCCTTAGTGTCCAAAGAGACACCTAAAGGGTCTGTGTGACCCGTTATATGATGAGAAATGCATTGTTAGAGGATGATTTTAAAAAACAAATACAGAAAATTACACTTTTTCATACTTGCTTGAAGTCTGCTTTAACCACTTCAGTACCGGGCACTTTTATCCCCTTCCTGCCCAGGCCAAGTTTTCATCTTTCAGCGCTGTCACATTTTGAATGATAATTGTGCAGTCATGCAACACTGTACCCATACACTGTACAAACTTTAACATTTTTTTTTTTTTTTTTTAACAAACAAAGCTTTAATTTTGGTGGTATTTATTCACCACTGGGCTCTTTAATTTTTGCTAAAAAAACCACAAAGACTGAGAATTTTGAAAAAAAACAAAAAACTAATTTTTCTTTGTTTCAGTTATAAAATTTTGCAAGTAATTTCTCTTCTGCACCGATGGGCGACAGTGAGGTCGCACTGATGGGCGCCAGTGAGGCTGCACTGATGGGCGCAGTGAGGCGAGGTGTAAATTTGCCCTGACGGTTATTGGCTCTCCGTTCCTCACACAGTGAGGAAAGGAATGCTGATAACTGGCAAGTCTGTGTACATGTGATCAGCTGTTATTGGACACAGCTGATCACATGGTAAAGGGCCGCTGTGTTTGGCCCTTTACCTCGATCTGTGATCGGAGAGCGCGCGTGGAAGGTGCGTTCTGGGAGGACATCCACAGATGCCCTTCCCAGAACAAGAGAGCCACGCTGTAACTGTCTTTCGACTATGGCGCAGTACTGGGATGGGTAAAGCCTATTTCTACACACCATTACTATGGCACTATACCACCTTGTTTTTTTAAAGAAGTTTCAGACAGTCTTATTCTGTGTACCATTATATACAAATGGACTGAAACCTGCACAAATTGGAACTTACCGATATTCCCTCTCCTGAAGCACTTCCACTGGATCCAGGCCCCGGGGTTTCTGGATAGGAGTGATGCGGTTGGCTTTGGAGTGAAACTGGACCATCGGAGGAGGCTGGGCTGGCTGTCCTGGTGACTGCGTCTGGGGTGGCATGACGGGTGAAGCGGCAGGAGGCACGGCAGGGGGTGCAGGTGAAGGCCGGCCAGTTGGCTGTGGGGGAATCAACTTCTGAGGTGCAGCGGCTGGGGCCGCAGCATTGGCCATGGGACCTGCAACACCACACAAAGCCTAAGCTATAACTTCGCACAAAGATGCCATTTATCTAGCTGGTCGCCCTGTAGGACTTAGGCTCCTTTCACACTTGTGCGACTTGTCATGCAACTTTGGACATTAAAGCTGCATGACAAGTCCTTCCCTATGTTTTCCAATGATACCCATTCATATATGCTACAACTTCAAAGTAGTTTATGCACTACTTTGGTGCGCCTTTCATGCAACTTGAGGGCCATAGACTTCAAAGTTGCATGAAAGTTGTACCTGAATGTTATACAATGCAACTTGCATGCGACAGTTGTCCATTATCACTGGTCAAAGCCAAAATCGTAACCAAGTTGCACCCATCCAACGTTGCGTCAAAGTGCAACTTTGGAGTCGTACAAGTGTGAATGGAGCCTAAACCGATATACCCAGCTACCATACAAATTATTTGGACATAGGATTTAATGCTGATACATAACATTTTTATTTACTGCAAAACCAAAGTAACTGCAAGCTTTTTTTTTTTTTTTTCTAACCCCCTTTAAGCGCTGTGCAGAAGCAGCAATAAAGTTTTTCCCTTTTCTGTGCTGGCTGGGGAAAGTAAAAAAAACAAAAAACACCCTACAAAGGCAGTAAATGGTCAGATTACGTGATGCTCTATATTTTGTGCAAAGCAGGGAGACATTTCTGACCTCCTGGGGGCGACAAAGAGCTTCTCTGGTGATCAATGCTTTCTGTTGTCTAAGACAGAGGCTATTTTTTGAAACCGGGATCAACTCTTCAGTAGGAAAACATGTCAGGGTCACCTGCCCATGAATTACATTTCCACTCTGGCCCAGCAATTCAGTTTTCATTAAACAGATCCAATCAAAAGAAGAGCAATAGGATATTTAACATTTTGGTATAACCCAGAGTAAAAAATAATGACCCATTGACTGTTACCTGTGGTCCTGCACATGCATACCTGATCCCACCAATACTACTCCCCAGAGTATGCCCAGCCAGATCATTTCAAAGCAGATCACAGAAGGTGCAATCAGCCAATGTGGAAACCCCAATGTGCAAAAACTGTACAACCAGGGACTTTGTATGTCACCAAATCCCTTCTGCGGCACTGCGCAGTTTTTTTATTTTTATTACTTGATTTAGAAAAGAGCTGCTATTACATGCCAGTTTCCTTTTTAGTAGGCACCAAGGTTTCACAACTACTTTAACCTGTCATTAGGGGAGCTCCTGCTGGATAAAGGTGTCAGGAGATGGATAGAGTTTAGCCTGGGGGTTACCCCCCAACTGAAAGTGTGACACTAACTCCGAGAGGCACAGAGGTTCTATGGCCATCTAAGCATTTCACTGCAACTACAGCAGGATTGCCCTCCAATGCCAGACAGAACTGTGTGATCGGGAGGCTGGATGGACAGAAACTTTGGCAAGTAAAAGTGTTATCATATACAGTGTCTTGAAAAAAGTATTCATACCACCCTTAAATTTTCCACATTTTGTCATGTTACAACCAAGAACGTAAATGTATTTTATTGGGATTTTATGTGATAGACCAACACAAAGTGGCACATAATTGTGAAGTGGAAGGAAAATGATAAATGGTTTTCAACATTTTTTACAAATAAATATGTGAAAAGTGTGGCGTGCTTTTGTATTCAGCCCCCCTGAGTCAATACTTTGTAGAACCTCCTTTCACTGCAATTACAGCTGCAAGTCTTTTTGGGGATGTCTCTACCAGCTTTGCACATCTAGAGAGTGACATGTTTGCCCATTGTTCTTTGCAAAATAGCTCAAGCTCTGTCAGATTGGATAGAGAGCGTCTGTGAACAGCAATTTTCAATTCTTGCCGCAGATTCTCAGTTGGATTTAGGTCTGGACTTTGGACCATTCTAACACATGAATATGCTTTGATCTAAACCATTCCATTGTAGCTCTGGCTGTATGTTTAGGGTCGTTGCTCCATCCATCTTCCCATCTACTGACCAGCTTCCCTGTACCTGCTGAAGAAAAGCATCCCCACAACATGATGCTGCCACCACCGTGTTTCACAGTGGGGATGGTGTTTTCAGGGTGATGTGCAGTGTTAATTTTCCGCCACATAGCGTTTTGCTTTTAGGCCAAAAAGTTCAGTTTTGGTCTCATCTGACCAGAGCACCTTCTTCCACATGTTTGCTGTGCCTTCCACATGGCTTTTCGCAAACTGCAAATGGGACTTCTTATGGCTTTCTTTCAACAATGGCTTTCTTCTTGCCACTCCTCCATAAAGGTCAGATTTGTGGAGAGCACGACTAATAGTTGTCCCATGGACAGATTCTCACACCTGAGCTGTGGATCTCTGCAGCTCCTCAAGAATTACCATGGGCCTCTTGGCTGCTTCTCAAATTAATGGTCTCCTTGCCCGGCCTGGTAGTTTAGCTGGAAGGTCATGTTTTGGTAGGTTTGCAGTTGTGCCATACTCTTTCCATTTTCGGATGATGGATTGAACAGTGCTTCGTGAGATGTTCAAAATTTGGGATACTTTTTTTTTTTATATATAACCTGACCCAGCTTTATACTTCTCCACAACTTCATCCCTGACCTGGTGTGTTCCTTGGCCTTCATGATGCAGTTTGTTCACTAAGGTTCTCCAACAAACCTCTGAGGGATTCGCTGAATTTATACTGGAGATTAAAATTACACACAGGTGGACTCCATTTTCTAATTAGGTGACTTCTGAAGGCATTTGGTTCCACTAGATTTTAGTTAGAAGTATCAGAGTAAAGGGGGGCTGAATACAAATGCACACCACACTTTTTACATATTCGGAAAAAAATTGGAAAACCATTTATCGTCCACTTCACAATTATGTACCACTTTGTGTTGGTCTATCACATAAAATCCCAATAAAATACATTTATGTTTTCTGGTTGTAACATGACAAAACGTGGAAAATGTCAAGGGGTATGAATACTTTTTCAAGACACTGTATGCATTTTAACTGTCTACTTAGCAGATCTGCTCATCTGCAAGCATTAAAAATACCCCTTCAAACTTCATCACAAAAGCATTGTTTTTGTCTGATACTTGTGAAAGGCACAACACCGAGGGACTCTTTTTGTCTATACTGTTGTACTGTTATAAATAAAAATGCCTGAAACCAAAAAAAATGTATTTATTTATTTATTTCTTTAACAAATCCATAGCTGCATTGGTCTTATTTTACACTACCATGGGTTTGACTTTCAAAATGTCCCTATCAAGTGCGGTCCATGTTACCTTCAGGCCAGGGTTTAGGAGGAGCCCCTGGGGGGTGCCCTGGCATTCCAGGAGGAGCTCCAGAGGGTCCGGGGGGTGGCATGGCAGGTCCTGCCATTCCTGTAAAAGATAACAGAAGACTAGTGAAAAAAAACGCATAAGACACATAAGCAAAGCAAAGGAGACGATGGTTCCAACCAATAAGATGTTCCCTTACATTTGCTAACCAAAACTAGAAATAGATCTGACAGGAAGCAAGTATTGGACAACAGTCCTATATTACCCTAGATCAGGGATCTCCAAACTATGGCCCTCCAGCTGTTGCCTAGATTATATTCAGAATTGTGTTCTTACCGTGAGGTCTGTTGTAGCTGGGTGGCACAGGTCCCGAGGCAGGTACTGGGCCAGTCCCAGAGGCTGCAGGTGGAGGTAGTGTTGGCATCTGTTGTTGCATGCCCGGCATGGGCCTTTTGCCTTGCACAGCCATCTGTAAGTGGTCAGGTAACGGTTGACCCCTGGCCAGCATCTTGTATGCCATTATCTGTGCTCGTAACTGATGCAACTGATTCTGGTTAAAAGGGGTGGGACTGCGGCTCGCCTGCTGCTGCTGTTGTTGCTGTTGCTGCTGCTGCTGAGGGTCTGGGTTCTCCATGGTCACTCCTCCTGAGCTAGAGGGGATTGGAGGTCCAGGTGGTGGGCCATTCGAGGGCACTGGGCTTGGGACATGCTCCGAGCTGCCCAACGGAGACGGATAGCCTAAAAGACATCAATGAATATTTACCAAAAATAATTAAAATACCAAACTTAGTATTAATAGTCTTAACAGCCTATTAAAATGATTCTCCATTTCTTTTTGTTAAAAAAAATAACAAATAGAAATGATTCTCTCTGTAGAAAGCATTCCTCACCTGGCCCCACCCTTGTCAGTAAGGCGATCTAACAGCATTTCCATCAATATATACGCCTAACCTCACCTACTGGATTTATTGAAAAAGATTAACATCACCACTATAAGAGGTGCAAAGTCTTTGGGCTTAAAGTGAAACTATACTCCCCTTCAGTTCAGTGATGTGGTGTCCCACTGTACAGGGGGCAGACAGGCGGGTAAGTAACTTTAAAGTGTTACTAAACCCAGAACAGTAAAATCAGTCTGTATATGCAGTAAAGCATGCTTGTTATACTCACTGTGGAATCTAAGGGGTTAATCCTGTGCATTGTGTAAAAAGGCTGTTTGATCCTGTATGCACAGATCCTCTTCTTGTACTGTCCCCATAACATTTCCGGATAACACAGAGTTAGTCGAGTCACACTGCACATGCTCAGTTTGGTGTGTATTTCTGGAGAGTTTTTTTTATTCTCCTTGGGAGAGTGCATGTGGTCAGCACAGGGCCAATCAGCACTGTGCAGACAGTGCAATATGAAAACCCCTCCTACAAGCTTTAACCGGGCACTGATAGAGGTCACAAGACTGCTATATACTGCTGATGAAAAGGTATTTAGCCATTTATATTTTCTAAAATTATTGCATTTCTATGTTCTGTGGGAGACCAGATATAGTAAATGCCGAGCCCTGGGTTTAGTAACACTTCAACACAGACGAGACAAAGCATGTTACTTCTGCTTGTTCACCGATTTGTATGTTTTAGCATAAAATTTCACTTTAGGCTGGCAATAGACAGTTTGTTTCTTTTCGTTCAGCCAACGGGCTGAGAGTAAAAAAAAAAATATATAAACATATTTCCTTATCTACACAAGTTAGGCAGACGGAGGAATCCACTGTCAGAATACACTGATCAGCGGCTGCAGCTTCTGATCAACAAAAGTTTTCCAGCTCCTCCGTTAAACAGAAGTCGATCTAACGACTGACTTCGAATGAATGGGGACAGCTACCCGCAGATCGAAATTCAGAAAGACCCTGTTGAACTGGCTACATTTCCATCCAAACTATAGCCCATCTTTACTACAGTGAGGTAAAAAAAAAAAATTTGATCCCCTGCTGATTTTGTACATTTGCCCACTGACAAAAATGATTAGTTTATAATTTTAATGGTAGGTTTATTTTAAACAGGGAGAGACAAAACAACAAAAATATCCAGAAAAAAAAAAAAAGAAGAAGTTTCAACAAAGTTATAAATTAATTTGCATTTTAAATGAGTGAAATAAGTATTTGACCCCTTCGCAAAACATGACTTAGTACTTGGTGGCAAAACCCTTGTTGGCAATCACAGGTGGTCAGACATTTCTTGTAGTTGGCACACATCTCAGGAGGGATTTTGCCCCACTCCTTTTTGCAGATCCTCTCCAAGTCATTAAGGTTTTTGAGGCTGACGTTTAGGAACTCTGATTGCTTCTGTGGACAGGTGTCTTTTATATTAGGTAACAAGCTGAGATTAGGAGCACTCCCTTTAAGAGAGAGTGCTCCTAATCTCATCTCGTTGCATGTATAGAAGACACCTGGGAGCCAGAAATCTTGCTGATAGGGGATCAAATACTTATTCCACTCATTAAAATGCAAATTTATAACTTTTTTGAAATGCGTTTTTTTGTTATTCTGTCTCCCGCTGTTAAAATAAACCTACCATTAAAATTATATAGACTGATCATTTGTCAGTGGGCACATGTACAAAATCAGCAGGGGATCAAATACTTTTTTCCCTTAATGTATATATGATATCTGCAATCACCTTAGACCCCTTTCACACTGGGGCAGTTTGCAGGCGTTATTGCGCTAAAAATAGCGCCTGCAAACCGCCCCTAAACAGCCTCCGCTGTTTGTTCAGTGTGAAAGCCTGAGGGCTTTCACACTGAAGCGGTGCGCTGGCAGGAGAAGAAAAAAAATCTCCTGCAAGCCGCATCTTTGGAGCGGTGAAGGAGCGGTGTATTCACCGCTCCTGCCCATTGAAATCAATGGGACAGCGCGGCTATGCCGCGGCTATACCGCGGCAATAGCCGCGCTGTACGAGGGGTTTTAACCCTTTTTCGGCCGCCAGCGGGGGGTTAAAACCGCACCGCTAGCGGTCGAATACCGCGGTAAAACAGCGCTAAAATTAGCGCTGTTTTACCACCGACGCCCCCTACCGCCCCAGTGTGAAAGGGGCCTTAGTGTGCTCCGGGGCCCCCAAAATGAAGAGGAGCCAGACAAGATGGTTGAGTATGCTCCAATCAGGCAAGTCTGGCACTTGCACCTTGGCACTATATACAGAATTGCTTGCCATTGGTGCAGAGGTGAGCAACTGCAGCAGGGCTTAGTTTGGCAGCTATCTTAAAGCAAAACTAAAGTGTAAGCCAACAAAATGTGATCAGGCAAACCATCACAGAAAAAGACATGCCATTTCTCTTCTGCAAAAACTTACTAGTCTTTTTTTACAATGTGCACTGGCTGGCACGTGTGCAGCACCAGGTACATTCTCAGCATGATGCCCAAGTGCTGGGATGAATGAAGTCCTCCTAGCAAAGATACTGACAGTTGTGTAAAGTACACTCTATGCAAGTACAGACCTCCTGTCCCTTTTCTCAGTAACAAGGTTATTCCCGAGCACGTCAGGAAATTTAATGTGTTCTACCAGGATGCTCTTCACTCTAAGCTCCACCTCTTCTCCCCTGCTAGAGCATAAAGCTGCTCTTCAACTTCACACAGCTTAGAGTGAAGAGCATCATGGTAGAACACATTCAATTTCCTGACGTGCCCGGGTATGAGCACACAGAGTATGAGCAATCCTTCCTACCCACGTGAAGGCAGGTTTACCTTGAGAATGCTGATCCATTGGACTTGGTGGGGGTCCCATACCAGAGTGTCCACCAGGCCTCATTGCCATCCCTTTCATCTGGTTATAACGTGGGTCTTCCGGCATGTTCTTCTCATGTATGGATTCCATCGGCTAACAAAAGAAAACAGATGAACCAAAAACAGTGAGGAACTGCAGGCTCCCTCTAAGGGGAGCCTAAGGGGTCAGGTGGATTGCATTTAATGGGAGGGCAGGTAGGATAAAATATGGGATTTGAAGGAGGGAAAGGAGAGGTTAGTAGAACAAAGGGGATAGTGGGTGGTTTGAGGGTTCAGAGGTAATAGGGTGGGGGGAGCTAGAGGAAATGTACAGAGCAGAAGGAAGTCCAAAAAGAAGAATCAGATTTGCTGAAATTTCCCTTCACAGTTGTGAAAGATAGGAGGTAAGGTCCTGCATGCGCATGGTGTCAATAATTCTGGAGAAACATTGATGTCTACTGACTTTAACCACTTTGGGTCCTCCCTATAGCAGTTTTACTGGTTCAGGGAGACACCTGTGTGCCGGATCTCACACTTTCGGGTAGGGGGCACGCATGCCCGCCTAGCTACTGCTGTGATTACACACAGTGGAAGCCGATCGGCGGGCACTGGATGTCCTCTGGCACCTGCTGATCTTCAGGCAGAGCGACAGAACTGCGATCTGCCTATGTAAACAAGGCAGATCTCAGTTCTGACAGGGAGGGGGAGGCGGCTTGAGTTTGTGCCCCTGCAATAATATATATATATATATATATATATATATATATATATATATATATATATATATATATATATATATATATACATACACATATACACACACACACACACGCATATATATATATATATATATATATATATCACACAATTTTCAAAAAAAGAAAATCGCTGGAGAATTACAGTCAGAGGCAGTAGTGCCTTAGATCTGACACTGCAGATATACAGCTATGAGTTTGAAGGTACAGTAACATTACAGGAGGTACACTATGCTATTTTTCAGGAGGCGACCCAGACTTTGACCTCATTCACAAAGGCATACGATTATACGCATTTATAGGACACTTCTAAACACTAAATAATACATGTAATGGAAAGGATCACACTCATATGGTCGAGATCCACCCACACTGGCACCCGGCTCAGCCTCTCAGAGAGCTGCTGAGAGAGCCTGAGCCAGCTGCTCCCGCCCTCTCCACAGCCCAGCGCTTCAGTGAGCGCGGGGTAAAGGAAAGGGCAGGGCGGAGAGCCGCTGAGAGCCTGAGCAAGCCACTCCCGCCCCCTCCACAGCAAAGCACTCCAGTGAGCGCGGGCAGTGGCATACCCATGAGGGGCGGGCCGCACCAGGTGCAACACATTGGGGGGGGGGGGTCAGGCCAGCTATCAGGGGCGGGACAAGGCAGGGCGGGGAGCTCTGTAGCTGCGGCTGGCTCTCCATATTCATGCGAGTCAGCAGCTGCTCCTCTGTGTTATTCAGCTCAGTCAAGCTCTTTACTCCCACCACTGGCCGCTTCCTGTATGTGCACCCCTCGTGTGTAGTGTACTATATTTTGGATTGCAGCTCCTCTCGTGTCTCACAGGGACATGTAGAAACAGAACCTGGGCCTAGGAAGAACACCTTATAAGTGGGGGCTGTGAGTTACAAGTGAAGGTAGGAGGCATTTTGTGCAGGGGGGGGGGGGGGGCAGCTGAATGTGTACAGGTAGAGGTGTGTGTTTGGCCAGCTGGGTGTGTACAGGTGTGTGGGCAGCTGTGTGTACAGGGAGGGGTGTGTGTGTGTGTGTGTGTGTGTGTGTGTGTGTGTGGGGGGGGGGGGGCAGCTGTGTGTACAGGGAGGGGTGTGTGTGGGGGGGGGGGGGCAGCTGTGTGTACAGGGAGGGGTGGCAGCTGTGTGTGTGTATGGGGGGGGGCAGCTGAGCGTGTACAGGTGTGTGTGTGTGGGCAGCTGAGTGTACAGGTGTGTGGCTAGGGGGGAAGCTGAGTGTAAAGGGAGGGGTGTGTGTGTACAGGGGTGCGTGTGTGTAGGGGGGGGGGGGCAGCTGCGTGTGTGGGGGGGCAGCTATGTGTGTGCAGGGGTGGGTGTGTGCGTGTGTAGGGGGGGGGGGCAGCTGTGTGTACAGGTGTGTGTGTATATATGTGTGTGTGTGGGGGGGGGCAGCTGAGCGTGTACAGGTGTGTGGGCAGCAGAGTGTACAGGCGTGTGGCTAGGGGGGCAGCTGAGTGTACAGGGAGGGGTCTGTGTGTGGGGGGGGGGGGGCAGCTGTGTGTGTGCAGGGGTGTGCGTGTGTGTGTGTGTGTGTGTGTGTAGGGGGGGCAGCTGTGTGTACAGGTGTGTGTATATGTGTGTGTGTGTGTGTGTGTGTGTGGGGGGGGGGCGCGCAGAGCAGAGAGCCGGTGACTCACAGTCAGGAGTTCTCTGCTCACAGAGCTCTGAGAACCGAGCGATCGGTGGTGTTTGATCGCCCGGTTCTCAGAGTTAGAGCCGATGGGGGACAGATGCTGCATCCACCTAGGCAAGTATGATTCTAACATCAAAAAGGAAATCCCCATAACTCTCTGTTAACTATGCAAAATTAAAACTTGAATACACAAAAGATGGACATCAAGGAGAAGGCTCAACAAATGCCACGAGAGTTTCTTACCTTGTGCATCTGATGCATGTTCTCTGCAGGATATCCACTAGGTCCCTGGGAAGGGATAGGAGGACCAGGGCTTGGTCCCATCATACTGTGCGCTGATCCAGGAGATGGCCCAGGGCTAGGGCCCAGCATAGCACCAGGAGAAGGCCCTGGCCCGGGGGACTGCACAGGCCTAGGGGTGCCCCCCACAGGCGGATCGGGGGTGGACATTGCTTTCTGGAAGAGATTTAGTCAGTCCCAATCTGTGAAAGAATAAAATACTCATTAGCACTGACAGAGTATAAAAAAAGAAGAAGAAGAAGGACGACAGTATGACTAATTTTAATGCAACATCTAAGTAAAACAAATCCTCCTGAGCTAAATTTGGCCTTTTGTCAGAATTTGGATTTCATAAAATAAAGTAAGCCATAGATGATGAAATTTGAAAATCTCCCGATTCCCCCATTAACACTGAAGCCCTCCCGCAGGACTACTGTGTTCTTCTGGCAGAACACAATAATTACTAATGGTGGCTATAGCTGCTAGCAGTAATCACATGCAAAAAAATCCAACGGGCTGGTAATGAAGTTGATCGATGGTTTGACTTCAGTACAACCAGACTGCCCATAGATTATTCCAGGGCTTTTTTTCAGTGGGAAGGCAGCTCCAGCACGGAATGTATGTACAGTAATGGCAAGGGGTGCTAGGGTGTGCTGAGAGGCTGACTGCTGGGGAATCTATTTTTGCATTGCGGAGATCTATTATTGTTGTTGGTGGGGGATCTTTTGTTGCTGGAAGGAATCTTCTGTTGAAGAAGTCGTCTAATGTTGCTGGAGGCATTTTTTGAATGGCAGTGTATTGATGCTGGGTAGGTCTATTGTTGTTGGTGGGAGAACCATTGTTGGATGGGCTTATGTTGCTTGGGGGTGAATATGCGAGTTCCTCCACATATTCTCGGAGAAAAAAAAAAAGCCCTGGACGGATCTAATCTCAGCCGGTTTAGCAGGGACTGGCTGGGATTCGATCCGTCTATGGCCAGCTTCACCCACACGGAGTGCATTGTTTTCATGGAGACGGCTGGACTTCAAGATTTGCAGCATGAGAAGGAGCAGTAAAGCACAACCATTGCAAAGCAAGAAGCAGAGCCTGACTGACTATGTATGTGTGCATGTTAAAATTCTTAAATGAAAACAATAAGAATTTTTTTTTCTCCATTAAAAAAAAAAAAAAATTAACAAAAAATAAATAAAAAATAAAAAACACTGACATCAACTGGTTGTAAACACGCATCTAACAGATCATTGAAAAGACCACACTTTCCTTTCAAGTATCAGAAAGCAGAAGGTTCATCTAAAAAAACACAATGTGTGGTTTGTGGGGTAACCACAACACAGAAGAAGAGGGTAAGCCACATCCCAGAGATAGACTTCTCCATTTCACCCCGGTCACCCTGGTGGTCGGAGTGGAGTTTACATAACGTCACCCTTCTGTGACCAGAGGTCATTAATGCCTCCAAGGCCCAATCCAAATTTAACAGCAACAGACTGTCACATATATAAATACACACTTTAATATATAAATTTATATTTATATATATATATATATATATATATATATATATATATATATATATATATATATATATATATATATATATATATATATATATATATATATATATATATATATATATATATATATATATATATATATATTTTTTTTTTTTTTTTAATTAATATATATATTTAAATATATATATTAAAATTAATTTAAATATATATTATATATACATACACACACACAGTGGGAACGGAAAGTATTCCGACCCCCTTAAATTTTTCACTCTGTTATATTGCAGCCATTTGCTAAAATCATTTAAGTTCATTTTTTTCCTCATTAATGTACACACAGCACCCCATATTGACAGAAAAACACAGAATTGTTGACATTTTTGCAGATTTATTAAAAAAGAAAAACTGAAATATCACATGGTCCTAAGTATTCAGACCCTTTGCTCAGTATTTAGTAAAAGCACCCTTTTGATCTAATACAGCCATGAGTCTTTTTGGGAAAGATGCAACAAGTTTTTCACACCTGGATTTGGGGATCCTCTGCCATTCCTCCATGCAGATCCTCTCCAGTTCTGTCAGGTTGGATGGTAAACGTTGGTGGACAGCCATTTTTAGGTCTCTCCAGAGATGCTCAATTGGTTTTAAGTCAGGGCTCTGGCTGGGCCATTCAAGAACAGTCACGGAGTTGTTGTGAAGCCACTCCTTCGTTATTTTAGCTGTGTGCTTAGGGTCATTGTCTTGTTGGAAGGTAAACCTTCTGCCCAGTCTGAGGTCCTGAGCACTCTGGAGAAGGTTTTCGTCCAGGATATCCCTGTACTTGGCCGCATTCATCTTTTCCTTTAATTGCAACCAGTTGTCCTGTCCCTGCAGCCGAAAAACACCCCCACAGCATGATGCTGCCACCACCATGCTTCACTGTTGGGACTGTATTGGCCAGGTGATGAGCAGTGCCTGGTTTTCTCCACACATACCGCTTAGAATTAAAGGACAAAAAGTTCTATCTTGGTCTCATCAGACCAGAGAATCTTATTTCTCACCATCTTGGAGTCCTTTAGGTGTTTTCTAGCAAACTCCCTGCGGGCTTTCATGTGTCTTGCACTGAGGAGAGGCCTCCGTCAGGCCACTCTGCCATATGGAGGCCACTGTGCTCTTAGGAACCTTAAGGGCAGCAGAAATTTTATTGTAACCTTGGCCAGATCTGTGCCTTGCCACAATTCTGTCTCTGAGCTCTTCAAGCAGTTCCTTTGACCTCATGATTCTCATTTGCTCTGACATGCACTGTGAGCTGTAAGGTCTTATATAGACAGGTGTGTGGCTTTCCTAATCAAGTCCAATCAGTATAATCAAACGCAGCTGGACTCAAATGAAGGTGTAGAACCATCTGAAGGATGATCAGAAGAAATGGACAGCACCTGAGTTAAATATATGCGTGTCACAGAAAAGGGTCTGAATACTTAGGACCATGTGATATTTCAGTTTTTCTTTTTTAATAAATCTGCAAAAATGTCAACAATTCTGTGTTTTTCTGTCAATATGGGGTGCTGTGTGTACATTAATGAGGGGGAAAAAAAAATGAACTTAAATGATTTTAGCAAATGGCTGCAATATAACAAAGAGTGAAATTTATATATATATATATATATATATATATATACACACATTCATACATACATACACACACACACACACACATATACGGCTTTTATTTGGTATACAGTTTAAAAAAAAAAAAGTATGTTTTAATTATGGAATCACAAATTTGCAAAAAAAAAAAAATCTAAAAAAAAAAAAAAGATATGGTTATCACATTTAATTAATTTAGTACAGTAGCGCAACTGATTCGAACAATTACCCTATTAAATTAAAATGGCACCACAGATGAAGTGGAACTGCACTCTCTCAATCAACTATTTTTATTCCTTATGAAGCAAGTATTACTAAATAGATGAGAAAGAATTATATTTACTTGTTTGAAACTTTTTTTTTTTTTTTTTTTTTACACAATTTTTTAGTTACTTCCTGGTTTCTGGCCTAGGCAAATTATATCATACATCCCTCAGTTGTGTCTTTTATGCTGGAGAGAACAGTTTCTTGTTCTCAGAGCTAGCCAGGTCACATGATATTGGCATCACATGTAGTGAAAATCTCCTTCTTCCTGGACTCTCAGCATCGGAGAAACTGCAGTTTATCGCTGAACGTGGTATACAGATCATCCAAAAAAGGTATATAGTGGCAGTATTTTAATGTAAAAAGATTTCTAAGCTGTGGGCACTGTGGATGAACTACTTTCATATTACTGGGTTTAGTAACATGTTATAAAGCACAGTGCTTGTGCTGTGTCATTTGGCCCCTTCTATCACCTAAAGAAACTGTCTGACCCTGTTTGGCTATGCCCTCCCCCCCTGTAAACCGACCACGCTTTATCATGGCTGCTGAGTCTTGACACCATGGTCAGTTTACGTGCCTCCGTCATCCGCAGCTCTGCTCTGTCCTACTCCCCCCCCCCACCAAAATCTGCTTGTGTCAGTGCCCCCCCCCCCTCCTGCTGCTCTCATAACTACAATAAAAACATTCCATCCCCACTAACAATCTTATGTGTCCCTGTTATATATAAAATTGAAAAAAAAAATGCTGATCTGTATCTAAAGCAGAGCGTCTCCTGGCGCTCATGTGACTCCTCGGCTCTCTCCTCCCCGAATGACGTCAGTGGGAGTGCTCGGCCCCGCCCACAATAGCTGCCAGCTGGGGAGAGGAGAGAGCCTAGGAGTCACGTGAGCGCCGGAAGACGCTCTGGTATAGGTACAGATCGGCATCTTTTTTAGATCACACAGACACTGGGACACTATGGAGTTTATTTATTAAAGGCAAATCCACTTTGCGCTGCAAGTGCACTTTCAAGTGCAGTCACTGTAGATCCGAGGGGGACATGCAAGGAAAATAAACAGCATTTTAGCTTGCACATGACTGGATGATAAAATCAGCAGAGCTTCCCCTCATTTCAGATCTTCCCCTCAGATCTACAGCGACTGCACTTCCAAGTGCACTTGTAGTGTAAAGTGGATTTGCCTTTAGTAAATAAATCCCATTGTTATGTTACAGAGGGGGTGGGAGGCTTTTAGATTAGTGGCTTAACGACAACTTTGAGTCTAGAGGACAGGAAACTGGCCCTTTGTTTAGAAAGTTTGGAGACCCCAGAAGGGTTAAAAATGCAGACTGGGGACTTTTTCGACAGACTTCTACTCTGGGAAAATATAAAAGGTGCAATTTAATTCATCTCTGCATTCGTTATTTTATTTTCCTAAATTGAAGTGCAAGCAGTGTGAGTACCTGGCTGGATGTTAGCTTCTGGGAAATCCACTGTGCAGCAGAGCTCAGACTGGGATAGGCATAAGCAGCACAAGTAGCCAATCAGTAACGCCACGGTGCAAGGTGCAAAGTGACAGAGGCAAGTGTGCTGCCTCCCCCTCACTATCCAATAACAGGGTCGGGAGAAGACCTGTAAATGCTACTAAATTGCAGCAGAGAAGGATCAGTTCTCACCATCTTATGTCCCCTTTAGGTAAAGGGTGAAGTCACACCATGTGAGGTGACAGGCAGTTTACTGAATTGGATAATAGTTTCCTATGTGTCCCACTCACACAGCATGCTGCAATGAAATGCAGTTGGGGGGGGGTTCAAGGTGCACGCTTAAGCTGCATTTTTAGTGCACCCCCTTGAGCAGACATTGCGATTGCAACGCTTTGCGCCTGTGGCAAAAACTAGCCAACACTTTGTGATCATTGGGCAGCCAACCTGTTGAACCCATTTAAGCAAATAGGGCAGTGGTGCAAATGCGTGCAATCCCATGCGGTTGCCGTGTGTTGGTTCAGCAAAAACAGAAGGAGGAGGAGGCGTCACATCCCCTCCTCACTGCCTGCTAATCGCCTCTGAAAGGCTAATCGAACACAGATCACTCTTCAGAGGAATGGCAAGTTTAGATGAACGTCTAAACCTAGCCATACGCTTGCTGCACTGTGAACAGAGATCCACATTGGATTGCTCCTCAGGAGGGCATTATATCACTTCCTCCTGCCGGTTTCACCCACTTAACCCCCCACCAGCATGCCACAACTGTGTGCATTACATGCAGTTTTGGGGCACCCTATTCGGCTGAATGGGTTGTGCTGAGCGGGCGGTACTGCCTGCTGAATGCGGTGGCGGGATAATTTTTTTGACGTATCACAATGCAAAGCATTGCTGCGCAAACAGTGGAACCTTGGATTGCGAGTAACACGTCTTACAAGCGTTTCGCAATACGAGCCATTTTATTTTTATTGTTTTTAAAAACTCAATTTGCAATGGTCTTGCAAGACGAGCAGGATTTAAAGTGGGGTTCCACCCAAAAAAACAAACATATCTAAAAAATTCTAAAAAAAAAAAAACAAAAAAACATTTGGATATTTTTTTTTTTTTTACTTACCTCTAAATGCCTGTTGCTAGGTGGTCCCTCGTAATCTGCCCCTTCGTCTGCCTGGGCTGATGACATCACTTCCCCCTGGCACAGGAAGGGCTCGGCTCTTCTCCCTCCCTCCTGTCAATCATCTGGGACCCATTGCAGGTCCCAGGTGATTGAGCGGCCAATCACGGCGCTCGGCGCCGCTCGCGCATGCGCAGTGGGTGCCAGGCTGTGAAGCCACAGCCCGGCGCCCACAGTTGAAATGCCGGCGCCGACGAGCGGAGGGGGGGGGACGAGCGGGGCTTCGATCCCCCGCACCGCTGGACCCAGGGACAGGTGAGTGTCCAATTAAAAGTCAGCAGCTGCAGTATTTGTAGCTGCTGACTTTTATTTTTATTTTTTTTTTAATGGCCCCCCTGGGTGGAACTCCTCTTTAAGTCGCTGGTCTATGCAGTACCGCATTTGGCCAGAGGTGCGGGGGCGCCGGAGACACTCCGTTCCAGAGTGTCTCCGGTGCCCCCGCACCTCTGGCCATATGCGGTACTGCATAGACCAGCAATAGCTGTGGAACAGATTATCTGAGTTTCCATTATTTCCTATGGGGAAACTCGCTTTGATATACCCGTGCCTTGAATTACAAGCATGCTTCTGGAAATAATTATGCTCATAATCAGAGGTATTACTGTATACATCACCCCCTTTGCGGCTTAAAGTGTTACTAAACCCAGGACCCTGCATTCACTGTATCTGATCTCCTACACTACACAGAACATGGGAATGAAATAGTTTTAGAAAACAAACTGCTAAAATACCTTTTCTCATCAGCAGTATACTATATATAGTAGTCTTGTGACTTCTATCAGTGTCTGGTTAAAGCTTGTAGGAGGAGTTTTCATTCTGCTCCGACTGTCCTATGAGGCTGCAGGACCCCTGACCCTCTGTCTAGACAGTGCTGATCACATGCACCCTCCCAAGAAATTTATATATATATATATATATATATATATATATATATATATATATATATATATATATATATATATATATAAAACTGAGCATGTGCAGAGTGACTCCAAAGGCTCTACCTTATCAGGCGATGGATTGGGGACAGTTGAAGAAGGGGGGGGGGAATCAGAGAAGACAGGATCAAACAGCCTTTTTACACAATGTACAGGATTACCCCCCTTAGGTTCCACAGTGAGTATAACAAGCATGCTTTACTGCATATACAGACTGATTTTACTGTTGTGGGTTTAGGAACATTTTAAGGCATGGTTCACACCTATGCAGTAGGGCTAGGGAAAAAAAAATCGATTTGAATCTTGAATTAAGAGGTCAAATCGATTAAAACTTTCAGCAAATCGCTTTTTTTTTTTTTCACCAGGACTGGCGCTGACACAGCGCCCCGGTCCTGAGGAGCTGCGGGCAGGAGTTTTTAGGCGAGGCCGCGGCTTCGGCCTAGTCCACGAGACCGGACACCACGGACTAGGCCGAAGCCGCTGCCTTTCCTAAAAACCCCTGCCCACAGCTCCTCAGGACCGGCGCGGTGTCCATCAAAAAAACAAACTCGATTCAATTCGTGAATAGAGTTTAAAAAAATAAATAAATAGCAAATTTTTTTTTTGTTTTGAGAAAATCTCCCAGCTCTACTATGCAGGTGCATTTTTCAATACATACTTTTGATCCATTGAAGTCTATGGAACCATAATACTTCCGTTTTTATATCTTTTTCAAACTATCCGTTTTTGTCCCTAGAATTTTATCACTCTACAATCTGCTTTTACAAGGTTTATCTGGGGTCATGAGAGATCTAGGACGACATAGAAAAAGTCTATCATTCCCTAAGGCCTCTTTCTCACGGGGCGGATCAGTGATGATCCGCCCCGTGAACATCCGCTGGCTCAGCGGGGATCACTCCGCCGATCCCCGCTGAGCAGGAAGATGACAGGTCTGTCTCTGCACACTGTGCAGCGACGGACCTGTCAGAGCGCCGCCCTCCCCTATGGGGGGATCGGATGATGACGGACCGTAGTGTCCATCGTCACCGGATCCGATCCGAAAACGGATGAAAAAGTAGGTTTTTCCTCAGTTACACTTTTCGGATCGGAGCGGGTCGGATGTCAGCGGACATGTCACCGCTGACATCCGACGCTCCATAGGGATGAATGTATGTCCGTTTTTCATCCGAAAACGGAAGGATGAAAAACGGACATACAGATCGTCCATGTGAAAGAGGCCTAAAACGAGAGGAGGAGCGGGTGCACCGGATTTATACTATTACTATGTTGCGGCAGTCCTGATCAGGTTAGTGAACTGGTTTTACCATTCTGATACTAAACAATGGGTATTAATAGAACAGTGCTGGAATCCATTTGATCTTCAGGCAACTCCCTTGGATAGGATTTACCTTCCCGTGACATTCACCGAGACTTATCCTCTGCCCTACCCTTTCCTACATCTCATCTATTGAATATCTGGGATAAAATGGTCTGGTGGCTAGGGCTTTCTTCACAAGTAGGACCTACGACACCCCTATTCGCTGATCCTCAATTCCCACCGCCAGTGGACAGGACAAGTTTCCTTGCATGGAATAAGGAGTCTCACCGAAGAGGGAGCTTCTCTGTCAGGGGACACTTCCACCCCTACTAAATGTATTCCCTACACAACAACCATCATTTATGCAATGGTTGGAATATCAGCAACTGCCGTCATTTATGTCCTCTACTCCAGGGGTCTCCAAACTGTGGCCCTTTGCTTGCCTTTATCCGACCCCTTGGAGCACTATTCCTCCCACTGATATAAGGCAATATTTCCTCCTACTGACATTAACAATGGGGCACTATATCTTCCACCGATACCAATAATGAGGTACTTCTCCTATTGACCACCAACCCTGGGGACATGATCACCCCCTAGTGTTAACCCCTTCTGTGTCAGTGACATTTACACAGTAATCAGTGCATTTTTATAGCACTCATCGCTGTATAAAATGTCAATGGTCCCAAAAATGTGTCAAAAGTGTCCGATCTGTCCACCGCAATGTCAGGGTGCCACTAAAAATTGCAGATCACCGCAATTACTAGTAAAAAAAAAAAAAAAAAAAAAAAAAACATAAATCCCTTATTTTGTAGACAATAACTTTTGCGCGAACAAATCAATATACGCTTGAGTTTTTTTTACCAAAAGTTATATATATCTATCTAAACTGAGGAAGTAATTTGATTAAAAACATTTTGAGGATATTTATTATAGCAAAAAGCAATTTTTTTTTTTTTTAAATTTACACGTTTATAGTGCAAAAAATAAAAAAAAATAAAAACTGCAAAAGTGATCAAATACCACCAAAAGAAAGCTCTATTTGTGGGAAGAAGAAAAAAAAAAAAAAAAAAAAAAAAAAAAGGGACGTCAATTTTTGTTTGGGTACAGCATCGCACGACTGCGCAATTGTCAGTTAAAGCGACGCAGTGCCGTATCGCAAAAAATGGCCTGGTCGTTAAGCAGCCAAATCTTCCGGTCTGTAATTGATGTCCAAATTGAAGCTGAAGAGTGGGAGAAGTCATTCACACATTGCTTGTCATTTAAAGCCCAAGAGACGAGCTACAAGCTCCTCTCTCTAGTTAGTATCGGAGTCCAACGTCCCTTCAGCGTATATACCCAGATGCATCTGACATGTGTTGGCGGTGTCACTCTGCCAAGGGTTCGCTGTTACACATTTGGTGGCAATGCCCTCAAATTCATAACTTTTGGGATAGGATTATGAAGCTGTATACTACAGTTACGGGGGGGGGGGGGGGGGGGGGGGGTGGTGGTGGTTCCCAATACGCCTCAAATTACCCTGCTTTTCCATTTTACCAGGTCCCTATAAAAATATTAAAAAAGGGTCTTCTAAGACATTGGTTGACAGCAGCGAGATTGGTCATTCCGCGGCATTGGCGGTCAATGCAATCCCCATCGGTGAATGAATGGGTTATAGAAATGGACTACATTGAGAGGATGGAGACCCTCTTAGCACATGATTTGGATACATATGAAAAATGCCGTCAGTTATGGGCCCCCCCTGGAGGCCTTTCAGGGAATCAACAGGAAATTAGAAGAAGGTTTTATGGGAAGTAGAGTAGGACTTAAATGTGACCAAGTAAGGTTTCAATACATTTGTGTATTTGTGGCTATTTGTATTATATTGTATTTGGCTATTTGTGGCTTTTTTTTTGTGTAATGTTTTGTAATATGTTTGATGGTAGGATTACGCCATCTATGTATGAATTTGTGTTTGTTTGTATAATAATTTTCCAATAAATTTAGATTGAACTAGGACGTCTATGGAACCAAAAACAAATCCCTGGCTCTTTCCATAAAATGGACTGTAGTGCCTTTCTGCAAAACTGAAAAACGCACAAAAAAAATTGCATAGGTGTGAACCAGGCCTAAGGAGAGCGCCACCTAACTGCAAGGGTAGACAACGCCTCTCACGGCTGCGCCGTGTGGCAGAGCTGGGTATATCTCAGAACTGGATTAACAAATATAAAATTTATTTGGCAGGTAACGCCTCTTCTTTCTATGCATTTCACCCGTGGATTTTGCCGTTTACCTGGAGTTCAGAGTATTCAAATCCCTCCAGAAGAATAAACAGACTACTGACTCCCGCATACAAAAGCCAGATCCTCCAATTGCCAAGCCCATCGCATTAGAATAAAAATCAAGTCAAGTCCCCCCCCCCCCTTAAAACAGGGAGATGAAGCGTGCTGCGGGGCGACTGCAGGGACCGCAGAGACAAAAATGTGCGAGATTCGCGCTCCACATATTGCAGATACATATTTATCCTGACAAATGCCTTCCTCTATCAGGAGACTCGGACTATGAATGTGCACCCTGCAGTTCTGGAATAATAACGACTATAATTAGTCCTTCAAGTCTGGCGTACAGCGAGGAAGACAATGAGAAGACGGAGAATCATCAGCGGCATAAATCGCACACGCGGGATCCACACTGCGCTCCTACTAACGAGGCACAGCAAAGACAAAAGGGGGGGGGGACGGGACAGAACTGGGGGAGCCGCCAACCTGTCCTTAGAGGGTAGAAAGCTCTGCGGCCGCCATCGCCATCCTCACTTCTCTAACTAGTTACATGAATAAATAAAAGCTGATCATTGTAAGCACTGCTGTCAGTGGTAAACGGTTTCGATCATCCCTGTAAACCAGGAATGCACCGATACGTTTTTTTATAACAAATACCATATTTTTTTATTTTTTTTTAGCACTCGCCGATACCAATTACCGATATTTATCGCAACTGTTTTGTTGACACTTCAGCTGTGGCAATGGTACAAAGCATTGAAAAGTTATTTCCAAATGAAATACATTTTTTTTCTTACATTTTGTGCTCTTTTCAATGTGAAACGTGTAAATATAGGTTAAAAGGTGTAAAAATATTAAACGAGCAAAGCAAACAAAAAAAAATAAATAAAAAACTTTTAAATATTAATAGCTTATAAAATAGAAGTGAACCAAAAAAAAAAAAATTAAAAAAAATTCAGCAGGAAAATAATTACATGGAGGAGAACAAGAAGTTAAAGTGATTGTAAAGTCAGAAGGTTTTTTTTTATCCTAATGCATTAAGATAAAAAGCCTTCTGTGTGTTGTGCAGCAGTCCCCCTAATACTTACCTGAGCCCCATCTAGATCCAGAGATGTCCACAAGTGTCTTGGCTGTCCCTCCTGATCGGCTGAGACACTGCAGCGCCATTGGCTCCCGCTGCTGGCAAAGTCAGTTAGCCAATCAGGAGAGAGAGGGGGTGGGGCCAAACCGCAGCTCTGTGACTGAATGGACACACAAAGCTGCAGCTCAGCTTGGGTGCCTCCATAGCAAGCCGCTTGCTGTGGGGGCACTAAAGAGGAGGGAGGGGCCAGGAGCACAGAAGAGGGACCCGAGAAGAGGAGGAACGGGGCTGCTCTGTGCTAATCCACTGCAACAGAGCAGGCAAGTATAAAATGATTATTTCTATAGAGAAAAGAAAAAAAAAAAAAGGGCTTTACAATCACTTTAATTAAGGCTGATTAGAGTGAATTAAAATGGGTTGTAAACCCTTGAGGTTTTTCACCTTAATGCATTCTATGCAAAGAACCTCAATGAAGCCCTATTATAAAAGGGGGAAAAAAAAAAAAAAACAAACACCCTACACAGGACTTACTGGCTGGATCAACAGATGAAAATAAAAGAACGCCTAACATAGAAAAAAACGAATGCACCCATCACATGTAAGAATTGGCAAGCTGCAATAAGCTGGGACGTTTTCTACTCCCACTGGCCCCCCTAATGTCTGAAGGACAGTAAAGTGGCCCTAGGTTTAGAAAAAGTTTGGAGACCCCTGATCTAAAGCAAGCTCAATTTGTCTAAGCTGCACAGTGTTTTTTTTAAATGGGGCCCCGTGACTGCACAGTTCATTATATTAGAAAGGTGAAATTGGCCTTTATAAACTAAAAGAGTGGAGTGGGGAACCACTGAAAAGCTTAGATCAGTGCTCTCCAAAGTGAAGCCCGGGGGCCAGATGCAGCCCTAGGCTTGCTCTTATTTGGTCCTTGGGGCTCTAGTCCTCCCACTGACACCAATGATGGGGCTCTAGTCCTCCCACTGACACCAATGATGGGGCTCTAGTCCTCCCACTGACACCAATGATGGGGCTCTAGTCCTCCCACTGACACCAATGATGGGGCTCTAGTCCTCCCACTGACACCAATGATGGGGCTCTAGTCCTCCCACTGACGCCAATGATGGGGCTCTAGTCCTCCCACTGACACCAATGATGGGGCTCTAGTCCTCCCACTGACACCATCAATGGGACACTTATTCCTCCCACCAAGATGAATGATGGAGCACTATTCCCCCCACTGACACCAATGATGGGGCACTATTCCTGCCACAGATACCAATGATGGGGCATAGTTCCTGACAACAGGACATTTTCTACTTCTGCTGGCCATAGTCCGGCCCCTCTAAAGACTGCAGAATAATAAACTGGCCCTTTGTTTAAAAAAAGCTTAGGGACCCCTGGCTTAGATGGAAAACAACCCCTCAGCATGCTCCCCATGTGTACCTCAAGGCCTAAATTTTCAGAGCAAGGAATGTCATTGAGTGAATCAGGTGTGGGGGTGGATATAATTTTTTTTTTTTTTTTACTGATTTTTTTTTTATTTAAATACTTTTTTTTTTTTATCATTTATTTTAAAGAAAATGCTTTTGGAGTAAAAATCTATCTAAAAGATAGTTTTCTATTTAAGATACATTAATAATTTAGTTTATGCAGTATGAAATTGAGCTTAGTTATGTAGCATGAGGCTGTATATTCTGCAATATTTACATTTTTGGTAAACTCATTCAATGAATCCAAGCTCTGCAAGCTGAGATAACATGCACTGCATTGATGCATCAACACAATTTCACAGTAACCATGAGGGGAAAAAAAAAAAAAAACAACAAAGTTCAGGATTATTCCTTCATCCCATTGTTTTGCAACTCTATGTACACTACAAACTGTATGATTGAGGCTCTGTTTCCACTACTGCAAGTTGCTGTGCGACTTGACACATGTGAAGTCGCAAAACCCATGTATTTCAATGGCCCCCGTTCTAATTGGTGCGACTCAAGTCGCAGCGACTCCAAAAAACGTTCTTGCACTACTTTGTTCCTACTTCGGTTCTCACAAGGCTTTCACCGGTCGCATGACATCGCAACACAAAAACGCATAGCAAAGTCGCAGTGTAAATCGCAGTAGTAGAAACATAGCCTTCATCGGTTCTGATATTGGCGTTTTCCTAACCTGACAGCTTATTTTTCTAAATAGGAAACCTTCATATTGTTTGCAAATATTAAAGATTCTAACTACCAGCAAGAACAAGTCCTTACATTTAAGGAGCACCTGTCATTTCAGATCCATCATGGCAGTGCCCGTTAGCGGGGCATCCACTCACCCGCTGCCGCCACGTCCCTCACCTTGCGGTGTCACCTCCGCATCACCAGCCGTCCCATTAAAGTGAATGGGACTGTTGGTGAGACAACAACAGCGGGTCAGAGGAGGAGACACTACGGGACAGACATGACAGTGACCCTTTAAAAATTAGGATTTAAAAATCAAGTTGATTTAAATGAAGCCAAATTTTACTAGCGATTTAAAATAAAAGCCACCCTGATCAGCTGCCGCCCTCTAACCAGTACAGCCAGTCACCTTCCCCAGTAGCAGCTGGTTTTTATGGTCCAAAAGAAGGCCGGGCTACAAAAACCTCCTACTTAATGGGACCGAAAGATTTAATTAAAGCAAAAAAAAAAGAGAAGCCGATAACCGTCTGGCTACACTTATAACGAGAAATTACTCTCACTTTGATGTCTTGCTTGTGTTAATTACAAGGCTAGGCCTGCTCAGTCCAGGTACCGCGCTAAATAAATTAAATTAAGACGGAGGAAGAAGATAAAAACACAATCTGTTCTTTTCAGGCGTTTTTCTAGAACAAGCTGCTTGTTACTCTGATGCCTGATGAAAAAAAGCACGAGGGAGAAAAGAAAAAAAGAAAAAAAAAAAAAAAAAAAAAAAAAAAAAGCGTAAGCGCAGCTTCAAAAGGGAAACGCATGAATTATTGATGGCTTTTATTGATGCCCTGGCAGACGCACAGCGGCGGGCGGCAGCTCAGCAAACAAGGGAGAACTCAGACGCTTAACCATCCTCGTCAGCCTGACTGCTCAACGCTTCCTGTGGTACAGGACAGGCCTCCAGTGTCTCCCCGCCGACCCGATCCAAGGACGTGCCGATGAGAGAGCGTGTACAATCCCAGCCTGAATAGCCTGGAATATTAAATCAGGAGGAGCCGCAACACTCATTGCCTTTCAAATAGCGTTCCAGGGGCGCAGAGTAATGCGAAAAATACAGGAGCGGAACACAAAGAAAGCCTCTTAAAGGGGAACGCAGAGCAGATCGCACATGCAGGTGGAGGCCAGGCGGGATGTGCAGGCACGGTTTTATTTTTAAACAATCTGTTGTGACTACAAGTCTGAGACTTCGCTTGAAGTAAAATTAGTAGGCATCTTTTTTTTTTTTCTTAAATATCATGAAAGGGTCTGGGCCCCTGCCAACTTTTTATTGTTGTCCACGTCCCGTCCCCCCCCTAGGAAGAATCACTATATTTGTCTTGGGTGACCATTGTCACCAGCGCCGGAACATACAACCAAAGAAAATAAATGAAAAAAAAAAAAAAAAAAAAAAGGGGTATCCAACATTTATTTTTTTACTAATATTAAATAAAATTATAGTTAAAAATGCTATAAATAAAAAAAAAAAAAATAAAAATGAAAAAAAAATGAAATTAGAGTTAAAAATGCTATTGGATGCATTACAGTGCAGATTTTTAGGTGCGTGTTCACAAACACTTCAAAGTGTGACATGAAATATGAACAAAGCATATCCCTCTATAGTGTGTACTAGTCTCAATCCAGAGCACTTAGGCCTCTTGCACACTGCATTTATTTGTTTTCTTAAGCTAAAACACAGTCCATTGTTTGTAATGTTCCTATGCACACAGGTGCGTAAACAAGCATTGTGCATTCTTCAGTAAAAGAAAAAATAAAATAAATAAATAAAATAAATAAATAAATAAATAAATAGAAAAATCAGCTTTTTCGGGCAGTATTTTATGCCTCATACACACAAATGCGCACAAATAATCATTTACATATTGTGCAGAAAGAGAACAGGAGAATATGTTTGCGCGAAAATGCGCAAAAATGCACAAACTCATATACGCGAAAATGCACGTACATATGCAAAAATACATACCCAAAAAAAAAAACAACTCTGAAACAGATACCATATACAAGAGGCCTTAGTGTCATTCCTGTCTACTTCTTCGTTTCTCAGCATAAATCACTTCTAAGTTTTCCTGACACCAAGAGAAACATGGTGACAGGGAAGAAACCTCCAGCTGATGAACAGCCTCAGCTCTATTCCTGTGTGCGGAGGAGGGGGCGGGGCGGGGGGGGGGGGGGGTGTCCCTTCACTCCAATCAGCTCTCACTGAGTTCTGTAGCTTCAGCTCCCAGCACCCTGCTTTCTGTAATCTCAGACAAGCTTTATAAATTCTGCACTTTGATGTAGAGAAGACTGCAGATAAATAAGTACAACCAGAGGCCAGTCATTTCAGTGAGTACGTGTAAGGGTTTACAACCACTTTCCGACCGGGTCAAAGACAAAAATGACATCCTCGGTCGGCAGTGGACTTCCGGAGTTGCGGCTGCAGCAATATGCCATAGTCCCCGGTATTGTTTATTTCAGCCGGCAATTCTCTAACCGATAAAAGTGGGCCAAGCAGCTGATTCGCCATTGGATCACTTTAAGAAGAAGAGGCAGCAGCGGCGGCGGGAGGGGATGGCCCCCACCCGCTTCCAGTTGGTTCCCCGGCTTACCTGGGCAATCGGTAGCTCCAGGAACTGTGCCGATCGCCTGGTAACATAGATGAGTGGAGGAAAGATGTCCTCCGCTCATCTCTATGGTCTAGGGCAGCAATATGCAATTAGCAGACCTCCAGCTGTTGCAGAACTACAAGTCCCATCAGGCATAGCAAGATTCTGACAGCCACAAGCATGGCACCCAGAGGCAGAGGCATGATGGGACTTGTAGTTTTGCAACAGCTGGAGGTCCGCTAATTGCATATCCCTGCTCTAGGAGGACCAAAGCGATGTCACTTTTGGTTCTAGATCTTATAGACCCCAGATCTCTCCATAAAGAGGTCCTGTCATGCTTATTTCTATCACAAGAATACAAGGGAATAAAAGTGATTAAAAAAAAAAAAAAATGAAGAAAAAGGGAAAGTGTGAAATAAAAATATTGAATAAAATAAAAAATAAAAACAATAATGTGTAAAGCACCCCGTGCTCGCACGCAGTGGTGAACGCATACATTAGGTCACGACCACACGTGGTGTATCGCCGCAAACACCAGAGAAAGAGCAATAATTCCAGCACTAGACCTCCTCTGTAATTCTAAACTGCTCCCCCTAAACATTTCTACAGTTTGGGACTTTGCAAGCATTGTAGTTAAAACATCTGGCCTGCATCATCCAGATATCTTTTTTTTCAGCCGGCGATTCCCTCACATGTAAATGCCATCTTAGTGCCGGTTTATTATTGTTATTATACAGGGTTTATATAGCGCCGACAGTTTACGCAGCGCTTTACAACATTAGCCGCTTGATTGCCTTTATAGGCAGCGGGAGAGGACGTACCCCTCAGGTGCTTCTCAGGTCTCTCCTGTGCAAACTTGCTGATTGTTTACCATAGAGCTGGCCGTGGATCAGGTGGTCCCCAGCCATTTCTATGACCCTCGGAGGCCGGAAGTGACATCATGACATCACTTCCAGCTCTGGCAGATGTAAACACTGCCATTTTTTTTTTTTTTTGCTGGATAGCCAGAGATCGATTTTTTGTTCCGATCTCAGGCTTTACATCATTGAGGAGAGATGTTGGGACTTGTAGACTTTAGATCTCCACGTAAAGAGGACCTGTCATGTCCAATTCATATTACAGGGGATGTTTACACAAAAATTAAAAGGAAAGTGTAAAAAAAAAAAAAAAAAAATTTATAAGTGCCCCCGTCCCCTCGTGCAGAATTGAACGCATATGGAGGCCACGCATAATTTTCATTCAAACCAGACATGTGAGGTATCACCACGAACACTAGAGCGAAAGCAATGATTCTAGTCCAAGACCTCCTCTGTGACTCTAAACTGGTAACCTGTAGAATTTTTTAAAAGCTTCACCTTTGGATAGTTCTAAGTACCGTAGCAATTTTACCGTGTGACATTGCAACGATCGCCATTTTATCTTCTAAGGTCTCCGCACTATATATCTATATCTATATCTATATATATATATATATATATATATAATTTTTTTTTTTTTTTTTTTAATTTTATGTTTGGGGGTTCATTTTCTAGCCAAAATATTGAGTTGGCCCACCCTTTGCAGCTATAACATCTTCAACTCTTCTGGGAAGGCCGTCCACAAGATTTAGGAGTGTGTCTATGGCAGGGGGTCTCAAACTGGTGGCCCTCTAGCTGTTGGGAAACTACAAGTCCCGTCATGCCTCCGCTCTGTGGGAGTCATGCTTGTAACTGTCAGCCTTGCAATGCCTCATGGGACTTGTATTTTCGCAACAGCTGGAGGGCCACCAGTTTGAGACCGCCTGGTCTAAGGGAATGTTTGACCGTTCTTCCAGAAGCGCATTTGTGCACTGGTGCGCAGTCGTGTTGGAACCGGAGAGGTCCAAACCCAAACCGTTCCCACAAAGTTGGGAGCATGAAATTGTCCAAAATGTCTTGATATGCTGATGCCTTAAGAGTTCCCTTCACTGGAGCTAAGGGGCCAAACCCAACCCCTGAAGAACAACCCCACACCATAATCTCCCCTCCACCAAATGATTTGGAGCAGTTCACAAAGCAAGGTTCATAAAGACATGGATGAGCGAGTTTGGGGTGGAGGAACTTGACTGGCCTGCACTATCTCAACCTGATAGAACACCTTTGGGGTGAATTAGAGCGGAGACTGTGAGCCAGGCCACATCAGTGCCTGACCTCACAAATGCGCATCTGGAAGAATGGTCAAACATTCCCATAGACACACACCTAAACCTTGTGGGATAGTCTTCCCAGAAGAGTTGAAGCTGTTATAGCTGCAAAGGGTGGGCCAACTCAGTATTGAACCCTACGGACTAAGACTGGGATGCCATTAAAGTTCATGTGCCCCAATACTTTTGGCAATTCATGTATGAGAGAAAAGAAATGACCCTAGGTGAAGGTAGGTTCACCAAGTCGACAAGGAAATGGGATGTCTGCTGCTCTGACCAAATCAGGTAGTTGGGTTGGCTCGGGCTGAGGGAACAGTCGGCCTGTATTGGATTCATGAGCACAAACAGTGCTTTGCCAAAGCAGCACAGAGAGCTGTATATCCATCCTGGAAGACAGCGGAGCCCCGGAGCCGTCTACAAGTTGGGCTGACTGGATACACTGGGGGGGGGGGTCACTGAAGGCCAGACAGGCGGGAAACGTGTCCTTAGATTACTTTCTCTTCAGGAAATCCGATATTACGCCTGCCAAGGACAATAGGAAAAAATAAAAAAAAATCTCACACCGTCTCTTCCTCATCTGTATGACTCACCATGGACTGCAGAGCTCTAATTATTAGAAATCATCACATTTCTGGGCTGTGGGAGTCGGTGAGGACGAGGAGGGGGGCTGTGCATGCGATCGGCATTGTATGAGGAATCACAACAAGCTGTCTAGTGCCAAGTATCTGCAATGCAGTAGCAGCCCTTCCATGTACAGATCTGCCCACACACACACACACACAGCAGATCCGATCGGCTCAAGACAGGCCAATCGGCTTCCAAGATGAAACATCTTTCTGTTGTAAGGCACGTGCACGCAGGACGTACAATATGCTGCGCTCAGACCCGTTATCGATATGGATCTGAACGCAGCCGTATTGTATCCTATGGGCCCATGTACGCTGCTTTGTTTTGTTCTTTGGCGTTTTTTCGCAGCGCAAACCAAAACTAGAAATTTTTGTATTCCCGGGTCCTGCGTTTGGACCTGATTTTAAAGGAGCATGCTGGTACAAGTTTGCACCAATGTGTACGGCGTACTTGGAGCCTATTGGCCGTTGCATGCAAGCATCAACGGTGTGTAGGAAGCTTACAATCTATTGACGTTTAGGAAGGCGCCATTCATGCGGCGGTGGTGCATGCACAGAATGAACCCTTTTAAAAAAGCAGTATAAAACCCCAAAAAATTATTAAATTGCAGCTTACTGACCATTATTTGCGGTGGCTGCATTCGTTTTCTGTTTTTTAAGGCTTTTTTTTTCCTCCACTCCGTTTTAAACTGGTGATCTAGCCAGTAACATCTCCTGTATTAGAGAGACACCACTCTGGAAGAACAAGCATAGGAGGCACAGCAGCATGGCCAGTCTGGGTGGGAGGACTGGCCATCCTTTCACACCGAGCCACCTATAGCGTCGGCGGTAAAACGCCGCTATTAGTTTTACCGTCGATTTGCGGCGCATTTCGGCCGCTAGTGGGGGGTAAAAGCGCCCCGCTAGCGGCCAAAATGCGCCACAAATCTGACTGGGAAAGGGTTAAAACTGCCCGCAATAGCGGCGTTTTGCCGCAGTATCCCAGCGCTGCCCTATTGATTTCAATGGGGAGGAGCGGTAAACCCACCGCTCCTTCACCGCTCCAAAGAAGCTGCTGGCAGGACTTTTCCTGACGTCCTGCCAGCACAGCGCTCCAGGGTGAAAGTCCTCGGGCTTTCACACTGGAGACAATGCTGCAGCTGTTTGAGGGCTGATTGCAGGCGCTATTTTTAACGCTATAGCGCCTGCAAAACGCCCTTGGTGTGAAACGGGTCTAACAAATAGAAGCTAAACTCTAGGTCACACTTGATCGGTTGCAGCACGTTGTTTTGTTTCTTTTTGGGATAAAATAAAAGCTGATCAGTCTAACCCCCCTCCCCCCTTTCCAGTGTTAAGTGGTTGATTACATCCATGTAAAACTGATACATTCTGCTGGAGAGCTGGAGCTTTTGAAGGAGCAGACTTGCTGGCTTGATCACCAGATGAAAATCTCCATGCCGTCTTTTTCTCAATTTGTGTTAAAAAAAACACAGGTGACGTGTGCGATTCAGAAGCGTTCCAATAGAAGGCAATTGAGCATGGAATTCGCATCTGAACCACTCAGAAAACGCACAGGACTCTTTTCAAATTCGCTAAGTATTCACAACTCTTCACTTTTTCCACATTTTGTTATATTACAGCCTTATTCCAAAATGGATTAAATTCATTATTTTCCTCAAGATTCTACAAACACCACCCCATAATGACAACGTGAAAGAAGTTTGTTTGAAATCATTGCAAGTTTATTAAAAAAAAAAAAAAAATCCCATGTATACAAGTATTCACAGCCTTTGCTATGACACTCAAAATTGAGCTCAGGTGCATCCTGTTCCCACTGATCATCCTGGAGATATTTCTGATTGGAGTCCACCTGTGGTCAATTCAGTTGATTGGACATGATTAGGAAAGGCACACACCTGTCTATATAAAAGGTCCTACAGTTAACAGTGCATGTCAGAGCACAAACCAAGCCATGAAGTCCAAGCATTGTCTATAGACCTCTGAGACAGGATTGTATGGAGGCACAGATCTGGGGAAGGGTACAGAAACATGTCTGCAGCATTGAAGGTCCAATGAGCACAGTGACCTCCATCATCTCCTCCATCATCTGTAAATAGAAGAAGTTTGGAACCACCAGGACTCTTCCTAGACTGGGCCGCCCGGCCAAACTGAGCGATCGGGGGAGAAGGGCCTTAGTCAGGGAGGTGCCCAAGAATTCGATAGTCACTCTGACAGAGCTCCAGCGTTTCTCTTTGGAGAGAGGAGAACCTTCCAGAAGAACAACCATCTCTGCAGAACTCCACCAATCAGACCTGTATGGTAGAGAGGCCAGATGGAAGTCACTCCTCAGTAAAAGGTACATGACAGCCCAGGAGTTTTCCAAAAGGCACCTGAAGGATCATGAGAAACAAAATTCTCTGGTCTGATGAAACAAAGAATGAACTCTTTGGCCTGAATGACAAGCGTCATGTCTGGAGGAAACCAGGCACCCCCCCCCCCCCATCACCTGTCCAATACCATCCCTACAGTGAAGCATGGTGGTGGCAGCATCATGTTGTGGGGATGTTTTTCAGCAGCAGGAACTGGGAGACTAGTCAGGGTTGAGGGAAAGATGAATGCAGCAATGTACAGAGACATCCTTCCTGCTCCAGAGCGCTCTGGACCTCAGACTGGGGTGAAGGTTCATCTTCCAACAGGACAATGACCCTAAGCACACAGCCAAGATAACAAAGGCTGTGTTACAGGACAATTCTGTGAATGTCCTGGAGTGGCCCAGCCAGAGCCCAGACTTGAACCCGACTGAACATCTCTGAAGAGATCTGAAAATGGCTGTGCAACCCCATCCAACCTGATGGAGCTTGAGAGGTCCTGCAAAGAAGAATGGGAGAAACTGCCCAAAAATAGGTGTGCCAAGCTTGTAGCATCATACTGAAAAAGACTTGAGGCTGCAATTGGTGCCAAAGGTGCTTCACCAAAGTATTGAGCAAAGGCTGTGAATACTTGTGTACATGGGATTTTTTTTTTAAATAAATTTGCAAAGATTTCACCATGCAAATTCTTTCAACGTTTTCATTATGGGGTATTGCTAGTAGAATTGAGGAAAATAATGAATTTAATGCATTTTGTAAGAAGGCTGTAACATAACAAAAATGTGGAAAAACTGAAGCGATGTGAATACTTTCCAGATGCACTGTATGCTGTACGCATGTAAAACGATAAGCCGTGATCAGCAAGATCCTGCCACCATGTACACGAGGCCACGTATAAACATCCCACACAGCTGAGATTAGGACTCTGCGCCCCGTAATTACATTTCAGGCGGTGGCTCGTCTCCACCGAAGCAATCAATTATAAGCAGCAAACATGAACGCTGCACACCGAGACGCAAAATCATATTCTTCCTTTATTAAAAAACAGCCAGCGGGGGCACGTTCTGTACCGACGCGTTTTGGCGGGAGGCACAGAGCTTTTAGGACTTGCAGATCGTCACACGCGCATTCGAAATTTTACAAAGTCCACGTATTGTAAAGACACTTTTATTTTAAAGGCTGACCATACACCTTGAGATTTCTTTTCCCGGTCGGCCTGCAGTACAACAGACGGACAAATCCTCCGTTGCGGAATTTTATTACATTTTGACAGCCGGTTATTTTGACAGCTGCATTGGTGGGTGGGTCCTATGCCCTGCATGGGCAAGGTGACAGGGTCCCCTTAAAAAAAAACCCGATGGGGCCTATTCTTCAAGCTGCGTGGGGGAGGAAGGTCTCAACCCGCTGACACTGCTCTACATCTGCCAATCAAATCCAGCCTTTTATTCTACAACTGTAACACTGCAGTGCGGGTTAGAATCCGGCTGGTTGCTAGGCAGCAATACCGACTGTCTGATACAATTCTTTCCTCCTACACTGATGAAAAAGGTCCGCTGTGATATTCTCCATAATGATGAATAAAAGGGCTTCTACATCATCATCACAGGGCAGCACAGCTAAACGGTATAGTCCCCTCATGTGATAGAACTAGGACCATGCCGGTCAGTCCTTGTATTAAGCCGAAAAGCAAACTTACCAATTCTTAGATATGATGGATGCAAATCAGTTTCTTTTTTAGGCTTTTTTTTTCACCTAGTGATCCAGCCAGCAAGTCTTTATTGCTCCCCCACCCCCTTCAATCACAAGCTCTCCAGCAGAATGCATCAGTTTACACGGATGAAACAAATTAAAGTGACACTAAAGGCTCTTTTTTTTTTTCTTTAAAAATAACAAACATGTTATACTTACCAGCTATGTGAAATGGTTTTGCACAGAGCAGCCCCGATCCTCCTCTTCTCAGGGTCCCTCTTCGGTGCTCTTGGCCCCCTCCCTCCTGTCGAGTGCCCCCCACAGCATGCTGCTTGCTCTGGGGAAACCCGAGCTGTGTGTCCATTCAGACACGGAGTCGCGGGTCGGCCCCGCCCCCCTCTCTCCTGACTGGCTAACTGTCTTTGATTGACAGCAGCGGGAGCCAATGTATCTCAGCCAAGAGGGAGAGTCACAGATGGCTGAGGCACTTGTGCACAGTAAAAGAAAAGAAAAAAAAAAAAAACATTAAAAAATGCTATTAGGAGCGTTTCCCCTGGAAAAACGCTCCAAGAAACTTTACAAAAATTTTTTTTTTTCTACTCCTAGATGCTGAAGCTTAAAAAAGCACCAATAGCCTGAAGTAGTGTGCCTGGGCACATAGGATAACATGAATTAGCTTCTGGGAGCAAAAAAAAAAAAAAAAAAAATGCTAACAGCTTCAAGGAGCTTAGAAAAAAACACTAATGTGCATGAAGCCTTGGGGTCCTTTCACACGGGCTTGTCAGCCCGGCAGACTCAGCTTGCTCGGCGGGCGATCGATCTGTTGATCTCCGCTGAGCTGGTGGATGACAGGTCCTTCTCCGCTCAATGTGCAGAGACTGACCTGTCAGAGTCCCGCTCTCCTCTACGGTCCTCTACCATCCGCCTGGATAGCGGCGGGTGTCAGAGGACAAGTCACCGCTGACATCCGCAGCTTCATAGAAGTGACTGGAGGCTCCGATCAGGTCCGCCTGAAAAACTGACAGGTGGACCGGATCGGACGTGTGAAAGGAGGAGTTATTCAGCTGTAAAAACGCTTTAAGCCCCGATTCACAATGCAGCGATTTGGCATGTCAAATCAGCGGCTATTGCCAGCAATAGCACCGTCCGAATCGGTGAGACGCTGCACCAATTCACAAAAGTCGTTTCTGCACTACTTTTGGTGACTTTGGGGTGCGATTTCAATAGACATCTGTGCAGAAACCCGCACAGATGTCCCTAAAATTGCTCCTGCAGTCGGGACTGACATGCGGGAATGAAATCGCACAATTTCATTCCAGCTGTCAATGTGAACCTGGGCTAAGGCTCCATGCACACTAGCATTTTTTTTTAAGCTCCTAGAAGTAATTAGCATATTTTTTCTGCTCCTAGAAGCTAAATAAATAGTTATTCTAGGTGTCCATGCACACTACGTTAGGCCATTAGCATTTTTTGAGCTTCAGCGTCTAGGAGCAGGAAAAAAAATAAAAAAAATCTTACTGCAAAAAAAGAAAAAAAAAAGAAGAAAAAAAATTATATATACATGAATGCTCCTAAAATGCTCACAAAATGCTATTACCAATGTTTTTCCCAGTGTTTTCGTAGCAAAAAAAAAAAAAAAAAAAATGGATAGTGTGCGTGGAGTTAAATGTAAAAGAAAAAATATTCAGCGTTTGAGCCATAAGCCTTTGTGGGAGTAAAGTTTTGCTAAAAAAAAAATATATATATATATATATATATATATATATATATATATATATATATATATATATATATAAAAATAAAAGTTAAAAAACACAAACGCTAAAAAAAAGCTACTACAAAAACGCTGCAGAACTAATTCTACGGCTTTCTACAGCCAGCGCTACTGGCGTTTTTATAACATCCAGTGTGCATGAGGCCTAAAGTGTGAGCTGGAATTTGGCTTCAATTAATTAGCGTATTTAAATCTGCTAATACAGTGCTTGACAAATTTGCTTTGAATCTGGGAGCCAGCTAAAAAAAAAAAATAAAAATTAGAAGCCTTTTTTTTTATTTTTTTTAACCACTTCACATCCGGGCCAATTCTGGAATTCTGGCACTTCGCTCCTACATCATCATTTCTTTTCTAGAAAATTACTCAGAACCCCCAAACATTATATATGTTTTTTAGCAGAGACCCTAGAGAATAAAATGGCAGTTTTATGTCACACGGTATTTGCCCAGCGATTTTTCAAACGCATTTTTACAGGGAAAAAAAAAAAAGTGAAGTTAGCCCATTTTTTTTTGTATATTGTGGAAGATGATGTATGATCTAAATTTGCGAACACTCGTGGAATGGTGCCAAACTTTGGTACTTAAAAACCTCCATAGACGACGCTTTAAAAATGTTTACAGGTTACCCGTTTAGTGTTACAGGGGAGTTCTTGGGCTAGAATTGTTGCTTTCGCTCCAACGCACCCGGGCGATACGTCATGTGTGATTTTAACGCCGTTTACGTATGTGGGCGCGACTTACGTATGCGTTCGCAGGTACGCATGGAGGGGGTAAGCCTTAAAAAAAAAAAAATTTATTCTTTATTTCATTTTTATTTACACTTTCTCTTGAAAAAAACTTTCATTTTTTTATTTTTATTCCTATTACAAGGAAGGTAAACATCCCTTATAATAGGAATAAGTGCATGACAGGTCCTCTTTATGGAGAGATGTGGGGTCTATACCCCCATATAGGGTACGGCCATACAAAACCGATCTCCTCCATTTCTCAGTCCCATAAAAGATTATCACAATCCTGAAAATTATACTCCCCCCTCCTCTATTTCAGATCATTGGCATGCACCTCCATTAGTTTTTATTCTGCACTCTAAAATATGATTGTTGACAGTAACAATCCCAGTGTGTGGGTGATGAGTAAATGAGGGCGAGCGTTTCAGCACAGTAAAAACCAGTAGTACCAGTCCTGGATCGTAGATCGCAGATGTTTTTACACGGGCCTTGTCTGCTTTTCTGTCTTCTGTGCATTGCAACTACAGCAAGACATTATAAAAAGGCAACTCGCTATATTGCAGCTTACCAATTCTTACATATGATGGCTGCATTTGTTTTCCTTTTCTTTATTTTCACCTGCTGATCCGGCCATTAACCATTTCGCTGCCAGAGCCATTATTGCACACATTTAAAAAAAAAAAAAAATAAAAAAAAATAAACATTTTTCGGCCTGAGATTACACAAAACCTCCAAGCATTATATATTTTCTGAAAGCAGACACCCTAGAGAATAAAATAGTGGTAGTTTCCAATTTTTTTATGTCACACGTTATTACCGCAAAAGGTCTAGGGAACGCAAAATTCCAGTAAAAAAAAAAACACATTAAAAGCGAAATTCCACCCAAAAGTGGAACTTCCGCTCATTTGTCTCCTCTCCCCCTCCGGTGCCACAATTGGCACCTTTCGGGGGGGGGGACAGGATACCTGTCTTTGACAGGTATCCCGTTCCCACTTCCAGGAGTCCAGGCCGCGGCCCGTGACATCACCGCGGGGCTCCCTCTCCTCTCCCTGTCGCTGGGCCAGTAGGAGAGAGGAGCGGGGCCTTGCGCATGCGCAGTAGGGTTCCCGGCGTGAAGCCGTAAGACTACACTGCCAGGTACCCTTACCCGCAATGGCAGCACACGAATAGCTTATGGAAACCATCAGCTGCAGTGCCGACATCGCTGGACTCCATGACAGGTAAGTGTCCTATTGTTAAAAACCAGCAGTATGTGTGTGTTTTGTTTTTTTTTTGGGAGGAACACCGCTTTAAAGTGAATTTTAGGGCAAAGAAACGCAATATTTTTGATAAAATATAAAAGATGAGGTTGCCTTGAGAAAATGGATACCCAATATGTCCAACCTTAACCACTTCAGTCCCGGAAGAATTTACCCCCTCCCTGACCAGAGCACTTTTTGCGATTCGGCACTGCGTTGCTTTAACTGACAATTGCGCGGTCATGTGACGTGGCTCCCAAACAAAATTGACGTAATTTTTTTTCCCCACAAATAGAGCTTTCTTTTGGTGGTATTTGATCATCTCTGTGGTTTTTATTTTTTGCGATATAAACAAAAAAATAGGGACAATTTTGGGAAAAAAAAAAAACGCATTATTTTTTACTTTTTGCTATAATAAATATCCCCAAAAAACTTTTTTTTTTCCTCAGTTTAGGCCATATTCTTCTACATATTTTTTGGTAAAAAAAAAAAAAAATTGCAATAAGCGTTTGATTAGTTTGTGCAAAAGTTATTACGTCTACAAAATAGGGGATAGTTTTATAGCATTTTTATTTATTTTTTTAACTAGTAATGGCGGCGATCAGCGATTTTTATCGTGACTCTGACATTATGGTGGACACATCGGACAATTTTGACACATTTTTGGGACCATTGGCATTAATACAGCGATCAATGCTAAAAAATTGCATTGATTACTGTAAAAATGTCACCGGCAGTGAATGGGGTTAACCTCTAGGTGGCGCTGTAGGGGTTAAATGTGTCCTAGGGAGTGTTTCTAACTGGGGGGGGGGGGGGGCGTGGCTACGTGTGACACATCACTGATCACCGCTCCCGATTACAGGGAGCAGAGATCATTGACAGTGTCACTAGGCAGAACGGGGAGATGCTCGTTTAAATTAGCATCTCTCCGTTCTTCCTCACCGTCAGACGATCGCGGGTATCGATGTCTGTGGGACCCGCGATCGCAGTCACGGAGCTCCCGGCGGGCGCGCCGCCTCTTAAAGGGCAACGTACAGGTACGTTAATCTGCCTGTACGAGCCCTTCTGCCGCAGTAGATCTGCGTGAGGTGGTCGGTTAGCAGTTAATATTGTGTGCGCCTGTGAAATGGTCACAAACTTCAGTACCCTATATTTTCTATAGGCGACACTTCAAAAGCCCCCCCTATAGGTGTACCTGATTGGACAGGTTGATGCTCTGTGCGCCAATACAAACAAGCAGCTCGGGAACCCATGAATAGCTCCTCCCCCCAGGAATCGACTTGCAGCTGAGGACACAGAGCAGCTGAAAATTCATTGGTGCGAAGGACACCTAGTCCCACCTTGAGAAGCCTTGTGACTTTTTATGATGCTTACAGTGCACACCCACCCCAACCAGGTTCAGGGACGCTGTTTAAAGTCCAGTAATACACAGTCCACCCTGTTCTGCACATGCTCAGTTGCTCTGCATTTTTGGCATGGTGCTGAAAATCAGAGCCACTAGAGGCTGATCTGCTGACAGGCTAAAGATTTACTGCTGCTCAGAGACTATGGGCCTCAGCAAGAAGAAATAGGAGCAATGCTGGGGGCAATATACAGCAGACACTAATTTTGGTAGCATAATTATTAATGTGGAATGTACACTATATTACCTAAAATATTGGGACACCTGCCTTTACACACACGCGCGAACTTTATTGGCATCCCAGTATTAGTCCGTAATGTTCAATATGGAGCTATCCCACCCTTTGCAGCTATAACATCTTCAACTCTTCTGGGAAGGCTGTCCACAAGGTTTAGGCTTAGTCTATGGGAATGTTTGACCATTCTTCCAGAAGCGCAATTGTGAGGTCAGGCACTGATGTGGACAAGTCGGCCTGGCTCGCAGTCTCCGCTCTTATTCCAAAGGTGTTCTATTGGGGTGAGGTCGGGACTCTGTGCAGGCCAGTCAAGTTGCTCCACCCCAAACTCGCTCATCCATGTCTTTATGGACCTTGTTTTGTGCACTGGTGTGCAGTCATGTTGGAACAGGAAAGGGGTCATCTCCAAACTGTTTCCACAAAGTTGGGAGCATGAAATTGTCCAAAATGTCTTGGTACGCCTTAAACGTTCCCTTCACTGGAACCAAGTGGCCAAGCCCAACCCCTGAAAAACAACGACTGGCCTTCACAGAACCTCAACTCAGTAGGAGCTGGTGGTCAAACATTCCCATAGACACACTCCTAAACCTTGTGGACAGCCTTCCCAGAAGAGTTGAAGCTGTTATAGCTGTAAAGGGTGGGCCAACTCCATATTGAACCCTACGGACGAAGACTGGGATGCCATAAAAGGCAGGTGTCCCAATACTTTTGGAAATTCGTGTATGAGAGAAATGTAACAATTGACCCAGTAGGTTAAGCTAGGTTCACCAAGTGGGCAGGGAAATGGGATGTCTGCTGCTCTGAGCACTTCAGGTACTTTGCTTGGCTCGAGCTGAAGGAACAGCCGGCCTGTATCGGATTCACGTGCACAAAAAGTGCAGTCGACCCAATATTTTTGATAATATAGTCTATGTTCCTTGCTAAAGAACATTATTTTCTAAAAAGTTGCTATGGGTAAAGGTCCGGCTTAAGAAAGTGGGTGAAGGTCAGCTTAAATACTACTACAGTATAATGTTGGTCAACACTGATGGGTGTCCAGACAGACATCTTGGCCAGAACTATAGGCAGATAGATATATCCTCAAATGCACCAAGGCCTGCCAAAATCTCCTATCTCCATAGGAAAAGAAACATTCAGTGTTACTTGTGGAGAAAGTTTGCAACAAGCACGTGAATCAGTTATCATTTGTTATCACAGTCTCATAGGGACCAATCCTGGCAAACAATCAGCTCATTGCCTGCAAAGACCGGCCCGCACATGACATGAATGCAAATGCAACTTTTTTTTTTTTTTTTTTTATTCAAAACTTTATTTGTTGATGCATAAAGTGACCATACAAACATATACCAAATATTGACAAAACCAAAAGTAGTTACCATCTGTCATAAGTATTTGACACAGCTGTAAAAATTTGCTACATTGCGCAGCTCCCTGGATCGCCACAAAGAAGCCTTCACCGATGACCAATCTTTTTACTGCACAGGGATTGTCCGCACTGATACAGACAGATACAGTTACATTAATCATAAATGGATAGAGAACTGTACCCTCCAGAGTTCCACGGCAAAAGAAAAACACTTGCCTACCCAAAAAGCAGAACTACAGCTATCGATTTAATTGTTACAGAAAACCGTTCTATTCCTGGCAAGCTGTGAATGCCAACTGTCACATTGGTAGTGCACTGAACCAAACTATCAGATGTCTGGTGTCATGACTCACATGTGCAGAACCATGGCAGTTGCACATCAAACAGAGGCCAATATGGCAGCTTCCTTGGCTGAAAAGCATAGGAGGGTTTAGAATATACAACATAGTTACAGGCAGACCTTTAAATCAGACTGGAGGAAAAAAAAAAAAAAAAAAAAAAAAAAAAAAAGACAACCTGTGTGTCTACATCAACCTTAATATCTCAAGTTAGACAATTTAATACCACTACAATAAATTTTTTCAACGAAAGGAAAACAAATGCTATGACCATCACCATGTCCTAGCCATCCAAGGATTTGGTTACAGCAGTCCCTCAATCCTCAACATTCGTGTTGTGGCCAGTGGGAAGAACGCCCCTTACTTTGGCCGCCAGTGAGAACAACGCCCCTTACTTTGGCCGCCAGTGAGAACAACGCCCCTTACTTTGGCCGCCAGTGAGAACAACGCCCCTTACTTTGGCCGCCAGTGAGAACAACGCCCCTTACTTTGGCCGCCAGTGAGAACAACGCCCCTTACTTTGGCCGCCAGTGAGAACAACGCCCCTTACTTTGGCCGCCAGTGAGAACAACGCCCCTTACTTTGGCCGCCAGTGAGAACAACGCCCCTTACTTTGGCCGCCAGTGAGAACAACGCCCCTTACTTTGGCCGCCAGTGAGAACAACGCCCCTTACTTTGGCCGCCAGTGAGAACAACGCCCCTTACTTTGGCCGCCAGTGAGAACAACGCCCCTTACTTTGGCCGCCAGTGAGAACAACGCCCCTTACTTTGGCCGCCAGTGAGAACAACGCCCCTTACTTTGGCCGCCAGTGAGAACAACGCCCCTTACTTTGGCCGCCAGTGAGAACAACGCCCCTTACTTTGGCCGCCAGTGAGAACAACGCCCCTTACTTTGGCCGCCAGTGAGAACAACGCCCCTTACTTTGGCCGCCAGTGAGAACAACGCCCCTTACTTTGGCCGCCAGTGAGAACAACGCCCCTTACTTTGGCCGCCAGTGAGAACAACGCCCCTTACTTTGGCCGCCAGTGAGAACAACGCCCCTTACTTTGGCCGCCAGTGAGAACAACGCCCCTTACTTTGGCCGCCAGTGAGAACAACGCCCCTTACTTTGGCCGCCAGTGAGAACAACGCCCCTTACTTTGGCCGCCAGTGAGAACAACGCCCCTTACTTTGGCCGCCAGTGAGAACAACGCCCCTTACTTTGGCCGCCAGTGAGAACAACGCCCCTTACTTTGGCCGCCAGTGAGAACAACGCCCCTTACTTTGGCCGCCAGTGAGAACAACGCCCCTTACTTTGGCCGCCAGTGAGAACAACGCCCCTTACTTTGGCCGCCAGTGAGAACAACGCCCCTTACTTTGGCCGCCAGTGAGAACAACGCCCCTTACTTTGGCCGCCAGTGAGAACAACGCCCCTTACTTTGGCCGCCAGTGAGAACAACGCCCCTTACTTTGGCCGCCAGTGAGAACAACGCCCCTTACTTTGGCCGCCAGTGAGAACAACGCCCCTTACTTTGGCCGCCAGTGAGAACAACGCCCCTTACTTTGGCCGCCAGTGAGAACAACGCCCCTTACTTTGGCCGCCAGTGAGAACAACGCCCCTTACTTTGGCCGCCAGTGAGAACAACGCCCCTTACTTTGGCCGCCAGTGAGAACAACGCCCCTTACTTTGGCCGCCAGTGAGAACAACGCCCCTTACTTTGGCCGCCAGTGAGAACAACGCCCCTTACTTTGGCCGCCAGTGAGAACAACGCCCCTTACTTTGGCCGCCAGTGAGAACAACGCCCCTTACTTTGGCCGCCAGTGAGAACAACGCCCCTTACTTTGGCCGCCAGTGAGAACAACGCCCCTTACTTTGGCCGCCAGTGAGAACAACGCCCCTTACTTTGGCCGCCAGTGAGAACAACGCCCCTTACTTTGGCCGCCAGTGAGAACAACGCCCCTTACTTTGGCCGCCAGTGAGAACAACGCCCCTTACTTTGGCCGCCAGTGAGAACAACGCCCCTTACTTTGGCCGCCAGTGAGAACAACGCCCCTTACTTTGGCCGCCAGTGAGAACAACGCCCCTTACTTTGGCCGCCAGTGAGAACAACGCCCCTTACTTTGGCCGCCAGTGAGAACAACGCCCCTTACTTTGGCCGCCAGTGAGAACAACGCCCCTTACTTTGGCCGCCAGTGAGAACAACGCCCCTTACATTGGCCGCCAGTGAGAAGAGCGCCCCTTACATTGGCCGCCAGTGAGAAGAGCGCCCCTTACATTGGCCGCCAGTGAGAAGAGCGCCCCTTACATTGGCCGCCAGTGAGAAGAGCGCCCCTTACATTGGCCGCCAGTGAGAAGAGCGCCCCTTACATTGGCCGCCAGTGAGAAGAGCGCCCCTTACATTGGCCGCCAGTGAGAAGAGCGCCCCTTACATTGGCCGCCAGTGAGAAGAGCGCCCCTTACATTGGCCGCCAGTGAGAAGAGCGCCCCTTACATTGGCCGCCAGTGAGAAGAGCGCCCCTTACATTGGCCGCCAGTGAGAAGAGCGCCCCTTACATTGGCCGCCAGTGAGAAGAGCGCCCCTTACATTGGCCGCCAGTGAGAAGAGCGCCCCTTACATTGGCCGCCAGTGAGAAGAGCGCCCCTTACATTGGCCGCCAGTGAGAAGAGCGCCCCTTACATTGGCCGCCAGTGAGAAGAGCGCCCCTTACATTGGCCGCCAGTGAGAAGAGCGCCCCTTACATTGGCCGCCAGTGAGAAGAGCGCCCCTTACATTGGCCGCCAGTGAGAAGAGCGCCCCTTACATTGGCCGCCAGTGAGAAGAGCACCCCTTACATTGGCCGCCAGTGAGAAGAGCGCCCCTTACATTCGCCGCCACTGAGAAGAACGCCCCTTACATTGGCGGTCAGTGGGAAGAATGCCCCTTGAATTGGTGGTCAGTGAGAAGAATGCCCCCTTGAAGAACACAAAAAAACACCACTGTGTGTCAGTGATTACATATTTGAGTGGCAGAAATTACTCACTACTCAAGGAACCTCTAGCAACTTTTAGGATGTGGTAGAGTCTGCCCTACATTGAGATAACTTTGAGACTGGTTTAGTTAGATTTTGGGTGGTAATCTCCCACCTGTTCATCAAGAGCGTGCCCCACATAAAACCAACAGATCTTTACAGACTTTTGAGCACAGACAGGGGCAACAATGGATTTTTAGAACCATCGCCAGTCTCCACAAAAATAACAGAACAAGGCTGATCACATCTTTTTGTGGCATTATTTTTGTTTGTTTTTTGTCTTCACCCTGAATATTTCAACACACACACACACACACACACACACACACACACACACACACACACACACACACACCCCAAATGGCTAGTGGTTCAAAACTGATGCAAAAAATAAAATTCTAGGGTTTTTTTTTTTTATCAGCCAACTAGATGTTCTATTTACCATCCCCTATTTTCCTGTGCCCAAGATACATACTCTCTTCAGTCATATTTCATGAAGAGTCTCAATGTACTTTTAAGAAGAACCTCTTATGACATGACAAATCAACCACAAAGAATTTCCAAAACACAATAGTAAACCAAACTGGCACACTCATCCTGAAATCACTATCCGTAGACTTTAGAGAGTTTGACTTGCTCCAACCTAACCCACTGTGCCCACCACATATCTACTGACCAGCAGCCCGATTGCCTATAAATCACCAACACTGCACAAGAAAGGCAATCTAGTTTTATTGTACCAGATGCACTGCATGAAAAATCTGCAGATTTACAGTCAACCTGAACACAGTGTTCTAGTTTGCACAGGAACATCCAATCACAAAACTAATTATTAACCTCAGAAGCATGATTGTACCCACCACCATGTCAGATTTTCTCTGTAAAGAGGGTAATGTAGACTTTGGGGACAGTTTCTGACCTGTTCTAACAGGCCAATTAAAGGCATGGGCTCCAACCAACGCCACATGTCCACCAACCACCAGGACTCCATCTGTGCTCCATGAGAAACGCCACTCACGATTTTTATCAAACTAGAAGAAAAGTCTGCTCATTTACAGCCAACTAGAACATATCGTCCTGGTTTTCTTAGTAAAAACCCATCACAAAACCAATCACACATCTCAACCATTAAAGTCTCCAACACTGTGTGCCCATCACCACATCCAGTCTTACCCATGCAGAGGGCAATGTAGATTTAAGGGACATTTGCTCATCTGTTCTGCCCAACTGCCCAACTAGAAGCACAGGGTCCAACCAACATTACTGTGACCACATGTCCACCAACCACCGGGACCCCACCAGTGCTCCGTTTAAAAACACCACTTATGCTTTTTATCATACTAGATAAAAAGTTTGTGTCCGTTTCTTACCTGTTCGATTTACCCTCCCGATTAAAAGCACAGGCTCCCACCAACACCATTAACCACCACAGGCTCCAACCACCAGGACTTCATCAGTGCTACTTGAGAAACATCGCTCACAGTTTTTATTGCACTAGATGAAAACTCTGCTCATTTATTACCAACCAGAAAATATCATCCTGGTTTGCTCAAGAACATCCCATCACAAAACCAAATTACAGATCCCTCAACCTCGAGTGTACCCACCACCATGTTCCCTGTGAACAGGGTAATGTAGACTCAGAGCATTTTCTGACCTGTTCTACCCAACTGCCCAATTAGAAGTCCAGGCTTCTAGAAAACGCCACCAAGACCAACACATGCCCGCCAACCACCGGGACCCCATCAGTGCTCCGCAAGAAACACCACTCATGTTTTTTATTGTACTGGATGAAAAATCTGATCAATTGCAGCCAATGGGAACATAATGTCCTAGTTGTGTTAGAAACATCCAGTCACAAAACCAATCACACATCCCTTAAATGAGCCCTTCCCACATTGTATGCCCACGACAATGTCCAATCTTACCCATGATAAGGGCAATGTAGATTCGGGGGGCATTTTCTGACATGTTTTACCCAACCACCCAATTAGAAGCACAGGGTCAAACCAACGTCACTGTGACCACTATATGCTCACCAAGCACCAGAACCCCACGAAATCCCACTCATGATTTTTTTATTGTACTGGATGAAAAATCTGATCAACTGCAGTCAATGGGAACATAATGCCCTAATTAACTTAGGAACGCCCAATCACAAAACCAATCACACATGCCTTAACTATAAGCGTCCCCACATTGTGGGCCCATCATTAACTCCAATCTTACTCATGAAGAGGGCAATGTAGCTTTGGGGGACATTTTCTGACCCGTTCTACTCAACCGGCCAATTAGAAGCACAGGGTCCAACCAATGTCACTGTGACCACCACATGTCCACCAACCCGCCATCAGTGCTCCGCGAGAACCACCACTCCATTGTACTGGATGAAGAATGAAATTAATTGCAGCCAACTTGAACATAGCATCTTAGTTTACTTAGGAACATCCAATCACATAACCAATCACACATCCCTTAACCACGAGTGTCCCTACATCGTGTGCCCATCACCACCTCCGATCTCACCCATGAAGAGGGCAACGTAGATTTGGGGGGACATTTTTCTGACCCATTCTGCTCAACCGGCCAATTAAAAGCACAGGGTCCAAGCAACGTCACTGTGACCACATGTCCACCAACCACCAGAACCCCAAGAAACCCCCACTCATGATTTTTTTATTGTACTGGATAAAAAAAAAAATCTGATCAACTGCAGTCAATGGGAACACAATGCCCTAGTTTACTTAGGAACGTCCAATCACAAATGCCTTAACCATGAGCGTCCCCACATTGTGGGCCCATCACCACCTCCGATCTTGCCCATGAAGAGGGCAATGTAGATTTGGGGGACATTTTTCTGACCCGTTCTACTCAACCGGCCAATTAAAACCACAGGGTCCAACCAATGTCACTGTGACCACCACATGTCCACCAACCCGCCATCAGTGCTCCGCGAGAACCACCACTCATGTTTTTTATTGTACTGGATGAAGAATCAAATGAATTGCAGCCAACTTGAACATAGCATCTTAGTTTACTTAGGAACATCCAATCACACATGCCTTAACTACGAGTGTCCCTACATTGTGGGCCCATCACCACCTCCGATCTCACCCATGAAGAGGGCAACGTAGATTTGGGGGGACACTTTTCTGACCCATTCTGCTCAACCGGCCAATTAAAAGCACAGGGTCCAACCAACGTCACTGTGACCACCACATGTCCACCAACCACCAGAACCCCAAGAAACCCCCACTCATGATTTTTTTATTGTACTGGATAAAAAAAATCTGATCAACTGCAGTCAATGGGAACACAATGCCCTGGTTTACTTAGGAACGTCCAATCACAAATGCCTTAACCATGAGCGTCCCCACATTGTGGGCCCATCACCACCTCCGATCTTACCCATGAAAAGGGCAATGTAGATTTGGGGGACATTTTTCTGACCCGTTCTACTCAACCAGCCAATTAGAACCACAGGGTCCAACCAAAGTTACTGTGACCACCACATGTCCACCAACCAGCAAGACGCCATCAGTGCTCCGCGAGAACCACCACTCATGTTTTTTATTGTACTGGATGAAGAATCTGATTAATTGCAGCCAACTTGAACATAGCATCTTAGTTTACTTAGGAACATCCAATCACACATCCCTTAACCACGAGCGTCCCTACATTGTGTGCCCATCACCACCTCCGATCTCACCCATGAAGAGGGCAATGTAGATTTGGAGGACATTTTCATGACCCGTTCTGCTCAACCGGCCAATCAAAAGCACAGGGTCCAAGCAACGTCACCGTGACCACCACCACCCACCGCGACCAATACATGTCCACCAACCACCAGAACCACCACATGCCCACCAACCACCGGGACCCCACCAGTTCTCCGTGTGAAGCGCTTATACTAGATGAACAATGTTCTCATTTCCATCCATCCTGAACACAATGTCCTGATTTGCTCCAGAAAGTCCCATCATAAAACTAAAGCATCCCCCACTATGAGTTGTCCCCATCATCATCATCATCATCCTCCTCCTCCTCAGGTCCCATCTGCCCCATGGAGAGATCCAGACTAATGATGGCCAATCCATCACCTGCCCCTACCAGCCCATGCCCCCCAACCACAGGCACAGAGGATGCCCTGCCACCCCAGGCTGGCACTGATTGGCCCCCGCACCCCATTACCTGGAGCTCCTCGCTGCTATCAGGCCCCTTTGTCCCTTCTGCGCCTCCCACAAGCCCGCCCACTTCATTCAATGACTGCCCAGTCTCCCCCACTTTTCACACACTTGCTCCCCCTGCCGGCCGCCCTGCCGATCCACCACCGTGCAGTACCTGCTAAAGCGCTCCGCCTCCTCCTTCTCCTCCTGTCCTCCCGCAGTCTCCGCTCTGCGCTCTCCACCAAACCCGCAGCCCCTTCCCGGCCGCCTCCAATGCTCAACTAACCCGTTCACCCCTCCCCCTCCACATTATATATGGCGAACGCGGCTTCTGGCGACGCGACGTCATCACGCCATCGCCGCAACCGGTCTTTCTAGTGAGAAGAAGGAGCCGAGGAACGGTTACCATGGGGACAGCGCTGGAAGGAGCGGCCATGTTGGAAAAGGGCACAATGCCCGGCTTTGGTGGGCAGCCAACCATGAATGGCAGGTTCACTAGGCGGGCTGATTTATAAATAAAACAGAGCTGAGGACAAGAGGTGCCTGATGGTCATTGGCTGCGGAGGATGTGACAGGGAAACATTCAGGATAATGAGATGTCTTTATTTACAGAGCGATGGATCAAGTCACCGCAGCCAGGAGATGACCGGTCATTGGCTGGCCATACATTATACAATTCTCCTATTCAATTTCATTTAGATTTACCTTCAACTATGTAAAGCAAGGGCCTGCCTGATTGTAGACACATAGAAAGGTTCTAGTAAATGTAAAGGAGAGTTCTACAAGGAAATTGTATAATGTATGGCCACCCTAAAGCTGCTGGATGTGAGACATCAAGGGCCCACTTCCATGTGACATGCCCGGTGCACTGTAGTACCATTCATCCTAAAGAGCCCCTCAATGCACCAAGGCACGGGGTCTCCAATGTGTGGGCCCCATGCGGCCCTTTGCTTGCCTTTATCCAGCCCTTGGAGCGCCGTTCCTTCCACTGACACCAACCATGGGGCACCATTCCATCCACTGACACCAACCATGGGGCACCATTCCATCCACTGACACCAACCATGGGGCACCATTCCATCCACTGACACCAACCATGGGGCACCATTCTATCCACTGACACCAACCATGGGGCACCATTCCATCCACTGACACCAACCATGGGGCACCATTCTATCCACTGACACCAACCATGGGGCACAATTCCATCCACTGACACCAACCATGGGGCACCATTCCATCCACTGACACCAACCATGGGGCACCATTCCATCCACTGACACCAACCATGGGGCACCATTCCATCCACTGACACCAATCATAAGTCACCCGTCCATCCACTGACACCAACCATGTGGCATTATTCCTTCCACTGACGCCAACTATAAGTCACCATTCCATCCACTGACACCAACCATGGGGCACCATTCCATCCACTGACACCAACCATGGGGCACCATTCCATCCACTGACACCAACCATGGGGCACCATTCCATCCACTGACACCAACCATGGGGCACCATTCCATCCACTGACACCAACCATGGGGCACCATTCTATCCACTGACACCAACCATGGGGCACCATTCCATCCACTGACACCAACCATGGGGCACCATTCTATCCACTGACACCAACCATGGGGCACAATTCCATCCACTGACACCAATCATAAGTCACCCGTCCATCCACTGACACCAACCATGTGGCATTATTCCTTCCACTGACGCCAACTATAAGTCACCATGCCATCCACTGACACCAACCATGGGGCACCATTCCATCCACTGACACCAACCATGGGGCACCATTCCATCCACTGACACCAACCATGGGGCATCATTCCATCCACTGACACCAACCATGGGGCATCATTCCATCCACTGACACCAACCATGGGGCACCATTCTATCCACTGACACCAACCATGGGGCACCATTCCATCCACTGACACCAACCATGGGGCACCATTCCATCCACTGACACCAACCATGGGGCATCATTCCATCCACTGACACCAACCATGGGGCACCATTCCATCCACTGACACCAACCATGGGGCACCATTCCATCCACTGACACCAACCATGGGGCATCATTCCATCCACTGACACCAACCATGGGGCACCATTCTATCCACTGACACCAACCATGGGGCACCATTCCATCCACTGACACCAACCATGGGGCACCATTCTATCCACTGACACCAACCATGGGGCATCATTCCATCCACTGACACCAACCATGGGGCATCATTCCATCCACTGACACCAACCATGGGGCACCATTCTATCCACTGACACCAACCATGGGGCACCATTCCATCCACTGACACCAACCATGGGGCACCATTCTATCCACTGACACCAACCATGGGGCACCATTCCACCCACTGACACCAATCATAAGTCACCCGTCCATCCACTGACACCAACCATGTGGCATTATTCCTTCCACTGACGCCAACTATAAGTCACCATGCCATCCACTGACACCAACCATGGGGCACCATTCCATCCACTGACACCAACTATAAGTCACCATTCCATCCACTGACACCAACCATGGGGCACCATTCCATCCACTGACACCAACCATGGGGCACCATTCCATCCACTGACACCAACTATAGGGCACCATTCCATCCACTGACACCAACCATGGGGCATTATTCCTCCCACTGATACCAAAGATAAGTCACCATGCCATCCACTGACACCAATGATGGGGCACTGTAAAATAGTTACATAGTAGGTGAGGTTGAAAAAAGACACAAGTCCATCAAGTCCAACCTATGTGTGTGATAATGTGTCAGTATTACATTACATATCCCTGTATATTGCGGTCATTCAGGTGATTATCTAATAGTTTCTTGAACATTTCAATGATCCCCGCTGAGACCACCGCCTGTGGAAGGGAATTCCACATCCTTGCCGCTCTTACAGTAAAGAACCCTCTACGTAGTTTAGGGTTAAACCTCTTTTCTTCTAATTTTAATGGCCACGTGTCTTGTTAAACTCCCTTCCGCAAAAAAGTTTTATCCCTATTGTGGGGTCACCAGTATGGTATTTGTAAATTGAAATCATATCCCCTCTCAAGCGTCTCTTCTCCAGAGAGAATAAGTTCAGTGCTCACAACCTTTCCTCATAACTAAGATCCTCCAGACCCTTTATTAGCTTAGTTGCCCTTCTTTGTACTCGCTCCATTTCCAGTACGTCCTTCCTGAGGACTGGTGCCCAGAACTGGACAGCATACTCCAGGTGCGGCCGGACCAGAGTCTTGTAGAGCGGGAGAATTATCGTTTTACCTTTTTATGCTCTTTCAGCTGACACCAGCTATAAGGCACCATTCCTTCCACTGACACGAATGATGGGGCACTATTCCTTTTCACTGATACCAACGATGGGGCATTATTCTTTTAACTGACAACAATGATGGGGCACTATTCCTCCCACTGACACCAACGATGGGGCACTATTCCTCCCACTGACACTAACGATGGGGCACTATTCCTTTTCACTAATACCAATGATGGGGCATTATTCCTTTAACTGACAACAATGATGGGTCACTATTCCTACTACTGACACCAATGATGAGGCACTATTCCTACCATTGATATCAATGATGGGGCACTATTCCTTTCACTGACAATAATGGGGCACCATTCCTCCCACTGACACCAATGATGGGGCACTATTCCTACTACTGACACCAATGATGGGGCACTATTCCTCCCACTGACACCAATGATGAGGCAGTGTTCCTTCCGCTGACACCAATGATGGGGCACTATTCCTTTCACCAATACCAACGATGGGGCACTATTCCTCCCACTGACACCAATGATGGGGCACTATTTCATCCACTGACACCAATGATGGGGAGCAAAGAACAGAGAGAAGCACACCGCTCCAGGCAAACTCAGGTGCAGGATGGATCACAGGTGCAGACCTCGGCTCACCACCGCAGAAGACGAAGAAGACAAGGAATTGGAACTCCAAATTATCTCGATGTCATCTTTATTGTCAAAAAAAAGGTCAGCCAGATACAGGCAATGGTAGACGTTTCACAAGCGATCGCTTGCTTGTTCACAACCAATGTAACACTAAACAGGCAGGTCTTTTAAGGGAGTCCACCCAAATTGGGATACACCCAAAAACACACCTGGCTCTAATAGTGCCACATACAAACAACATTGCAACCAACATTTTAAAAACATTGCAACGTTTAAAACGCATACATATGTCTAAACAAATGCACACAAAAACAATAACAGTCATAATAAAAATACCGTATTTATCGGCGTATAACACGCACTTTTTTCCCCTTAAAATCAGGGGAGAATCGTGGGTGCGTGTTGTACGCTGATCCCCACTCTCTGTGTGCCAAAAAACAGCGAGCGCCGCGAAAAAAGCCGAGCGCCGACGGAAAAAAACGAGCGCCGCCGAAAAAGACCGCGCCGAGTGCTCGGCTCCACTCGCAGTCACGCCGTCACGCCGCCCCGCCTCCCTGCTGAGGATGAGAAGCGAGCGCTTCTGAAAAAGACCGAGCCGAGTATACTGTGTACTCGGCTCGGCTCCGCTCGCAGTCCCGCCCAGCTCCTTTGATGGACATAACACTCCGTCCAATGGCAGGACTGGGCGGGACTGCAAGCGGAGCCGAGCCGAGTACACAGTATACTCGGCTCGGTCTTTTTCGGAAGCGCTCGCTTCTCATCCTCAGCAGGGAGGCGGGGCGGCGTGACGGCGTGACTGCGAGTGGAGCCGAGCCGAGTACACAGTATACTCGGCTCGGTCTTTTTCGGAAGCGCTCGCTTCTCATCCTCAGCAGGGAGGCGGGGCGGCGTGACGAGCGGCAGATTTAAATGGCGCAAACGGCACACGGCATTGGGCAAGACTGCACTGGGCAAGGCTGTATTGGGCAAGACTGCACTGGGCAAGGCTGTATTGGGCAAGACTGCACTGGGCAAGGCTGCACTGGGCAAGACTGCACTGGGCAAGGCTGCATTGGGCAAGGCTGCATATGACTAAGGGCAAGGCTGCATATGACTAAGGGCAAGGCTGCATATGACTAAGGGCAAGGCTGCTTATGACAATGGGCAAGGCTGAAAATGGCACTTAACAAGCTGCAAATGGACACTGATCATTCTGCAATGATGGTATCCAGGATGATGAGCAGAGACCTAGATATACTAAGATACTGATCTCACTATTGTTTTTTTACGCCAAAAAAGAAATCTTGTTGAAATGGGCCTCTCATATGCCCCCCCACCACGATAAGATCATGGGAGGACTCGGTTAACGCACTATTACCATTATATAAGCTAACCTACATGAGTAGAGGGTGTCCTTTGAAGTACGAACAGGTTTGGCGGCCGTGGATGGATCCCACATATAACACCTGCCCAAAATTATTGAGACTTGCAAGTGTACCAGTTTTTTCTTAAAATTATCCTGTGGTGTTTTCCTCCCCTATCCCCCCTCCCACCCCCTTTTCCCTCCATATACTGTGTACTTTCTGATTATTGTATGGTTATTCTACTATCCATGACGCCTGTTGTTTTGTGCCAATACCTTCAAATCATTAGGCCCCTTTCACACGATCGGACCATCAGTTTTGACGGAGGACCTGAACGGGCGCTCCATGTTAGTCTATGGAGCGTCGGATGTCAGCGGAGACATGTCCGTTAATATCCGACCCGGTCCGATCCGCTAAAAGCAGACGGATGGCCCTACGTCCACGTCCGTCGCTGGCGGATTGGATCGGGTGAGATCTGATGAAAACGGACATGCTGTCCGTTTTCATCCGATCCCTCCATAGGCAGCAGCGGCGCCTGACAAGCCCCTCCCCGCTCAGTAAGCAGAGAGGGACCTGTCATCCGCCGGCTCAGCGGAGATCAATAGACTGATCTCCCGCTGAGCCGGCGGACCGAGGCGGGCTCTGTGGAAGCGGAGTCCGCCTCATGTGAAAGGGGCCTTATACTCCTTGTATGATTATAACTGCATTTATCTACTGTCTGGACTAAAATGTATCGTACCAACTTTATTTCTTTTTTTCCCCAATAAAGTCCAACCTTGTTGTTAAAAAAAAAAAAAAAAAAAAAAGCTTGCGGTCATGTTGCCAAAGTTAAAGGGGTTGTAAGGGTAATTTTTTTTTTTTTTTTAACAAACATGTTATACTTACCTTCACTGTGCAGCTCGTTCTGCACAGAGTGGCCCCGAATCTGGTCTTCTGGGGTCCCTCGGCGGCTGTTTCAGCTCCTCCCCGCAAGGACTCACCACCTTAATGCAAGCTCCCTCGCATGGTGGTTAGTTCTTGCGGGCGCACTCCCATGATATAGCCGCTCACTGTATCACTCGGCCCCGCCCCCCGGCGCGCGGCATCATTGGATGTGATTGACAGCAGCGCGAGCCAATGGCTGCGCTGCTTTCAATCCATCCACTGTAGCCAATCAGCAGCCAGGCTGAGCACCGAAGAGGATGTCGGGAGCGAGCGCGAGACTTTCGAGGGCTCAGGTAAGTAAAACGGGGGGCTGGGGGCGACGGTATTGTCGGAAGTTTTTTTTTTTTTTAAATTCTTTATTTTCTGACAGTCATATATAACATGCCACTTGAAACTTGAAACATTTCTTTTTAAACATCATCTCAACATATGCATATTCTTTCTATCATAATATAGCTTTTTCACTCGTTTCCTTACCAATTGACTCTAAGTCTCTTCTATTCCAAGGGCAAGCATATAATTCCCCCTTTTTCATTTCCCCTAACCCCATTACCCCCCAACCCCACCAGTACAAAAAAAAAAAAAAAAAACGTTATTTACCCCACCCCCCCAAGGGGGGGGGGAAGGGGGGGACCCCTCTCCTCAGGTCCATTCGGTCTTATCTATCCCCCTTCTCCTGCTCTCTAATTCTATACTCTACTAGGGGAGACCAAATCCTCCGATATTTCTCATCTTGTTCTTTCAGCATCATCGTCAAGTTTTCCATTTGTTGAATTTCTGTGATTCTAGCCCACCACTGAGATTTAGTCGGAGGGACTGTACTCTTCCACAGAGCCGGGATACACGCCCTTGCGGCGGTGAGAAGGTGTCTAAGCAGAGACTTCCTATATTTTTCCACCGATAGGGGGACATCATTTAATAGAAATGCAGCCGGGTTGCTCCCAAGAGACACACCTGTAATGTCCTTAATCGTTTCCTCAACTGTTTCCCAGAAGCCCTTAATATCCTCACATTCCCAGAATATATGTGTCATCGTTCCCACCCCCCTCTTACAGCGCCAACATCTATCTGAAACTTGAGGATAAATTTTTTGAAGGGCTGCTGGTGTTCTATACCATCTGGTAAGGATTTTATATCCTCCCTCTTGGTATCTGCTGGCAATTGATGTTTTATGTACTGATTTTAATATTTTCGTCTTCTGCTTTTGAGTAAACGTTACTCCTAGCTCTCTCTCCCAGGCTTGCATAAAGTTGAACTCCTGTGGCACTTCCAGGCTTGTTAATATTTCATAAAAATGTGATAAGGAATGCCTGATATTTTCACCATTTAGGCAGGTCCGTTCAAACCTAGTCAGCTCCCGTATTACTGAGAATTTTTTATTTTTTGAGCGGATATACGCTCCTAACTGCATAGCCCTAAAATAATCCAGATCTTCTGTCACCTCTCCCTCTATCTCGCCTCTTGTCATCAGGCGGCGGTCCCTAGAAAAGTCTATCAGCCTACTTTTCCCTTTGTATTTTATTACTTCATACCTCCGATCGATTAACCCTGGTAAGAAGTCCGGGGCACCCAATACCGGGGTCATTGGGCTCGGAATTGGTGAAAGATTTGTTTTTTTGAAGATCATGTAAGTGGAGCGGATAGTTGCCCCTGTTAACGGGTGTTTTTTCACTATGGTGGGTAATTCTGATTTTTTAATCCATGCTAATCCTTCCAATGGAATTTTAGACGTCGCCTGCTCTAACTGTATGTGCGGTTTCCTTACCGAGGCGCACCATTCCACCACTCTCGCTAGTTGTAGGGCTTCCCAATAGTGTACTGGGTCTGGGAAACCAATACCTCCTTTCCCTTTTGGGAGTACTAGGATATTTCTCCTTATCCTTGCTGGTTTACCTGCCCATATAAACCTTAAAAACCCTGATCTAAGGTCCTTTAGAAAGTTTGATGGGATCTTTATTGGTAACGTTTGAAACAAATAGAGAATTCTGGGCATCACGTTCATCTTTATAATGTTTGTCCTTCCAAACCAGGTAAAGATGTCCCTATCCCATCTCCTAAAATCTTGTTTAATTTGTCTTGACAGCGGGGCATAGTTTAGTTCAAACATTCTACTAAGTTTCTTTGGAATTTTAGTCCCCAGATAACTTATGTGGGAATCTGTCCACCTAAAATTAAATTGTGCTTTTATCCGATATATTTCAGTTGTGTCCATCTCCAACCCCATAGCTTCAGACTTAGTATAGTTTACCTTATAGTTTGCTAACTCCCCATACTCATTTAACTCGCTTAGAAGGGAAGGGAGGGATATAGTTGGAGAGGTAATGAAGAAGATCAAGTCATCAGCATATGCTGCTAATTTGTGTTCCTCTCTCTCCGTCTTAATACCCCTGATATTACAATCTGCACGTATTTTCCTTAGGAAAGGTTCCAGTGTAAGAATGAAAATGATTGGTGAGAGAGGACACCCCTGCCGCGTTCCGTTTTGTATCTCAAAGGGATCCGATAGCCTATCATTAACCTTAACCCTTGCGCTTGGAATTGAGTAAAGGTTTGAGAACCAGCTCAACATTCCTTCACCCAGTCCGATCTGTTGTAAGGTTGTTTTGAGAAAGATCCAGTCAACCCTATCGAAAGCTTTTTCTGCGTCCGCTGAGAACAGTACGAGGGGTTCCTGTCTGCTCTGTGCTGTATATATTGCATTTATTACTCTTTGCGTGTTTTCCCTACCTTCCCTTCCTGCCGTAAATCCCACCTGGTCTGGATGAATCAGTGCCGGGATATGTTCTTCTAGTCTTAACGCCAGGATCTTAGAAAAAATTTTTAAGTCCACGTTCAGTAACGCGATTGGCCGATAGCTAGAGCATTGGGATGGGTCCTTTCCTTCCTTAGGAATTACTGCTATATATGCCATCAAAGTTTCTCTAGGTATCCTCCGCCCTTCCCGTAGGGAATTAAAAGCCGCTGTAAACCTCGGAGCCAGTTTCTCAGCAAAAAATTTATAGTACATCAGAGTATACCCATCTGGGCCCGGGGCTTTCCCTACTTTTAGAAGGTTTATTGCTTTTTTAAATTCTTCTACTGAGATTGGTGCATCTAGATCTCTTGCTACCTCCTCCGTTAACCTTGGCATTTCTGAATTGCCCAAATATTCTTTTGCCCTCTCTTGTTTGTTTCTGCACCTATGTGGGAGCTGATGACCCTCCAGCTGGTACAGACCCTCATAGTACTCCTTAAAGATCTGTGCCATCTCCTGTGATGATTTCGCCGCCACCCCCTGCTGTGTTTTAATACCCGTCAAATGGGGTGGTGTTGTGGCATCCTTAAGGGCTTTTGCCAGCATCCTACTTGGTTTATTCCCAAATTCGTATAGTGTCCGCCTACCCCGTTTCAGTTTTGCTTTAGCTTGTTCGATGAGGAGCAAGTTCAGGTCTCCTCTGAGGCCACATAGTTTCTCCTCTAATGCCTGTGTATGAGATTTTTTATGTTTCAGTTCTACTACCCTAATTTTTTCGAGCAGATCCTCGATCTGTGCGTTAAACTTCTTTTTCCTATGCGCCCCGAGCGATATCAGAACTCCCCTCATCACACATTTGTGTGTCTCCCACACACAAAATGGGGTGACTTCACTCGACTCATTTATCAGGAAAAAGGAGTCTAATTCCTGATTAAGTTTTTGCTCATACTCCTTATCTTTTAATAGAGTTTCATTAATCTTCCACTGCCATTCCCGGCGTTCATCCTCCCCCAGATCCAACGTACAATCTGTTGGGGCGTGGTCTGAAAGGGTAAATGAACCTATTTCCGCACTCACCAGTGATGATATGACTGTCTGTGATATCATAACATAGTCAATGCGCGTGTATGTTTTGTGTTTTGGCGAGTAAAACGTATAGTCCCTGTCCTGGGCATGGATTGACCTCCATGTGTCTATTACTTGCAAATTACTCAATAGTTTCTTAATTCTTCGTATTTTTGTCGAAGAGAGATGTGAGGCTCCCCTGGACGTGTCCAGGAGCGGATCTAATACTAAATTTAGGTCGCCTCCTATCACTAGAATACCCTCCTTGTGTTGATATATCATTTGTAGACAAGTCTCCAGGTAGCTAACCTGTTCTTCATTTGGGAGGTATAGGTTCACCAATGTGATCCTCTGTAGTCCAATTTGTCCCTTTACAATTAAAAGGCGACCCTCCTCATCCGTAATTACCTTCAATTCCTTCCATGGGATCTGTTTTGAGACTATGATTGATACTCCATTAGTTTTAGAACTCGGAGATGTACTGTGATAAGCTGTTAAGAATTTATGATTTCCGAGTTTTGGTATTCTGTCCCTTCTAAAATGTGTCTCCTGGAGGAAGCCAACCTGCGTCCCCAACCTTCCCATCTCCGCAAGTAACCTAATCCGTTTTTCCGGGATATTCAGTCCCTTGACGTTGTATGAGGTGAATTTTATTCTAGTCATATTTTCTTCTTTCTTTACCTTTCTTTTTACGGTCTATTGGAATTTACGAGGAGAGGGGCCCCCCACCAGGACCCCAGGGAGAGAGAGATGGAAAAAAAAAAAAAAAAAAAAGGAAGGGGGGACCCCCCTTTGTCGGAAGTTTTTTCACCTTAATGCATAGAATGCATTAAGGTGAAAAAACGTTTACCTTTACAACCCCTTTAAATCACAAGCAAAGCATGAAAAAGGAGAAAAGTAAAGAAAAGGACAATAAAGCCTAGAACAAAAAAGACACGAAGTGTCCAAATCCAGGCTTGTCAATGCCCAGAAAGGGTTAACCAAAAACACACCTGTTCATTCAATATATGAAATGCAAAATATCTATGCACACATCATAGGTGTGCGCAGCCTATTGTATTAGGGTGTGCACCCTTAAGCTCAAACACACATGCATGTGCATGTGCATGTGTCTACAAATATATGAACCCGGCACATTAATCTCCCTGCCGGCACAGTGAAAGAGAAGAGCATAAACACTTTTCTTATGGCAGAGCAGGTAAGAGAGAGATCTTTACCATGTTCCTGCTGCTACACAGCATGCTAACACTAATGCGCATGGGGTGATTAGGGTGTGCCTGGGCACACCCGGCACACCCTGTGCGCACGCCTATGGCACACATTATGAACATTCATAGGTGTGTATGTAAATAGATTTATACAGCAAAATCTCATTAGGTATTAAAACTTCAGAACCAAAACTTTGTTCAGCTAAACTGAACCTCAGTGTAATTGGACTATTGATGTGAAAAATGCATAGAGCGGACTAGTGATGAAAAAATAGCCACCAAAAGTCAAATCTATGAAGGACATAAGGACAAAAGGAGCATAGTAACAAAAAACATTGAATTCCTCTGTAAAATATAAACATCAGAATGCAAATCGCAACAGTGACAAAATATTGGGAAAAGATATGGAATTGATATACACATATACACATGCATGTCTGAAATAGTTGACATGCACTGCATGCATATATATATATATGGACCTGGATGGAACAAAAACAAATCTAATTGTAAAAATGTGTGATGTCCCATTCATGGTTCATTCCAAAAGGTTTTCTGGTCTTAAAATAAAAAATCCAAAAAACCTCCCTTTTGCACAGAAGTTTGAAAACATCCCCTCCTCTAGTGGGTGTCAAGACTTTTTCCAGAATCTGTACACCTGCAAAGGTACTACTGCCATTATGGTATTGGTTGAAGTGTCTAGCAACATTTGTGGATACATTTTTCTCAAAGCTGTGCAAATGTTCTTATAATCTATCCCTGAGTCTCCTAGTGGTACGTCCGATGTATTGCACATTGCACGACTTGCATGTAACAACATAAATGACATACCGTGTGTTGCAATTGAAGAAGGATTTGATCTGATGTGTTTTTTCATTAGAGAAGGATCGTATTAAATCCCCCTTAATGATATGCTTGCAACACGAACATCCAGTCGCACCGCAACCATAATTTCCTTCGAAGTGCAACCAAGTGGTGGACCTCAAGGTGGCAGGATCAAACAAACTAGGGGACAAAGAGTTGCCCAAAGTGGGTGAACGTCTGGGAATGAAATTTATTCCATCCTTCAAGAGGTCTGCACATACACTGTCTTCAAAAGGTATAGGCAAATATCGATGTACAATGGTTTTTGTGAAAAAATGTCTTTGATAAAAAAAATGGCAGCCAATTTGATTTCGGAATACCCGGTAGCCCCAATTTTTCACCATCTCCCGAAAACTCATAAGGAGTTAAATCCGCTGCAGGGAAGGCCCATCATTGCAGGGATTGGAGATTGGGAGAATGTGGTTAGACAGCGTCCTGCAGCCTCTAGTGTGCAGTCTTCCCAGCTATCTCAAGGATACTAACCATCTTCTGAGTATTGTCCAGGACATGACATGGGACGACAGTTCACTGTGGGTCTATAAAGAGTTATATATTCCTGCATTCCACATGAGAAAGCTCTGGAGGTCATAGCATTCTATTTGGAACGAGGCACACAGGACACTATTGAGCACAGACTTTTTGTTTTAGATGTCCTACAATATCTCTTGTCTTGACACATCATTTTTTCCCTTTTAATGGAGACTGGTTCCTCCAGAGGTGTGGAGCGGCCATGGGAGCCAAGCTCTCACCGACATTGGCTAACCTGTATATGGGTTGGTGGGAACGCCGTCACATATATGGTGTTGACAATCCTTTTAGGTCATCGATTAAATTATTCTATCGTTACATAGATGACCTAATCTTACCCCAAATGTACCACACTTATTTCTAGACACCCACTATTGATTGTCTATACTATTCCACACTATGTGTGCTTCCCTGGGTTAAAGTGCTTAGGCTTTATTGTGTGCGCCATTAACAATTTTCTAGTTTGTGCTAGATCAGGGGTCTCCAAACTGCGGCCCACATTGCCAGATGTTGCCCTTTGCTTGGTTTTATCTGACTCTTGGGGCACTTTTCCTACCACTGACACCAACAATAGGGTACTATTCCTGCCACTGACACCAAGTATGGGGCGCTATTTCTCCCACTGATACCAATGATGGGGCACGATTTATTCCACTAACAGCAATGATGGGTCATTATTCCTCCCATTGACAACAATGATGGGGCACTATTTCTCCCACTGACACCAACAATGGGATACTATTCCTCCCACTGACACCAGAGATGGGGAACTAATTCTCCCACTGACATCAATGATGAGGCGCTATTACTCCCACTGACACCAATGATGGGGGCACTATTCCTCCCACTGACACCAATGATGGGGCACCGTTCCTTCCATGGACCATGTGCCACCACTGAACTGAATCCTCAGGGTTTATATGTGTCCTATGATCTGCCTGCCCCTTTATTATTTGTACTACCTTAAACCTGAATCATCAGGGTTTATTTTTGCCCCTATGTCCACTCTTTTTCCTTCTTATCATATGTGTCACCAGGCTCCCCAGTTCTTCAATATTTGCAGTATTTACACCCTCATACCCATTTGTCTTCTTGTTTATCATTTGTACCACCATGCCCCTAAAATCCTCAGGGTTTATATGTGCCCCAATGCCTTCTTTGTTTTCCCTTGATCATTTGTACCACCATGATCCTGAATCATCAGAGTTTATTTTTACCCCTTTGTCCTCTCTATTTTTATCTCCTATCACATGTGCCACCATGTTCTCCGGTTCCTCAGTATTTGCATGTGCCCCCGTACTCCTTGGTTTTCTCTTTTTCACTTAAACCACCATGATCCTGAATCATCAGGGTTTATTTGTACCCCTATGTCCTCTCTATTTTTATCTCCTATCATATGTGCCACCATGGTCTTTGGTTCCATAATATTTATATACACCATACTCCTTTGTTTTCCTTAAGGTTTATATGTTCCCCCATGCCCCTCCATCTTCTCCTTTATCATATTTGCCACCATATGCCCTAGATCCTCAATTTTTATTTGCACCCCCATGGTCTGTCTCTCTTTCCCTTTATAATTTGTACCAACATGCCCCTGAATCCCTATGGACCCCTATGTTCCCCTTTCATCATGTGCCCCAATGCCAGTCTTCCCCTTATTTATGCTGACCCTGGTGTAAGTCGCAGATGCCTACTAGGTCTAATGCCGCGTACACACGGTCGGACTTTACGGCAGACTTTGCTCGGCGGACTTTTCGACGTACTTTACGACGGACTTTCTGAATGAACGGACTTGCCTACACACAATCCACCAAAGTCCGTCGAATTCGTACGTGATGACGTACGACCGGACTAAAACAAGGAAGTTCATAGCCAGTAGCCAATAGCTGCCCTAGCGTGGCTTTTTGTCCGTCGAACTAGCATACAGACGAGCGGACTTTTCGACCGGACTCGATTTTGACGGATTGATTTAAAACATGTTTCAAATCTAAGTCCGTCCAACTTTGGAGAAAACAAAATCCGCTGGAGCCCACACACGATCGAATTGTCTGACGAAATCCAGTCCGCTGGACAAAGTCTGCCGTAAAGTCCGCTCGTGTGTACGCGGCATAAGTGGGGGACTCTGTCAAACTTCTCCTAATGTATGGCATCATCAGTTTTTTATTGGCTGATATCCTCAGACTGAAGGTCTTACAATCCTGCTGGCATCAGGACACCTGTGGACAGTCTTCGTGTACATGGGAATCATGTATATATATAAATATACATATATAAATCACGTATAATAATAATGGGAAACCAGAATCTGGTGCTATTAGTGGAAAACAATGCTAAAGGACCTGGGATGTTGGGTCTGGGTTGTCAAAGGCTGTCAAAGCCTGAGCGGAAATTCCTGCCAGTATACTGTAGTTAGAAGAACCCTTGCTCTCTATGTGGAAGCAGTAGTCTCTCTCCAGCATGCCTCCAGCTGACTTAGACCTATAGCTCTCCAATCAGAAAAGCTCACACCCCCTGTTGATTTTAGAACTCTCTGATTCAACACCTGGGCATGGCAGGCCTCTACAGAGAGACCACTGCTTCCACATAGAAAACAAGAGTCCTTCTAAACTACAGCATGCTGGCAGTGGACAGGCATTTCCACTTAGACCCCTTTCACACTGGGGCGGTTTGCAGGCGTTATTGCGCTAAAAATAGCGCCTGCAAACCGCCCCTAAACAGCCTCCGCTGTTTGTTCAGTGTGAAAGCCCGAGGGCTTTCACACTGAAGCGGTGCGCTGGCAGGAGAAGAAAAAATCTCCTGTCAGCCGCATCTTTGAATACACCGCTCCTCCACCGCTCCTTCCCATTGAAATCAATGGGACAGCTCGGCTATACCGCGGTAATACCGCGGCTATAGCCGCGCTATACGAGGGGTTTTAACTCTTTTTCGGCCGCCAGCGGGGGGTTAAAACCGCACCGCTAGCGGCCGAATACCGCGGTAAAACAGCGGTAAAAATAGCGCTGTTTTACCGCCGACGCCCCCTACCGCCCCAGTGTGAAAGGGGCCTTAGGCTGTGGCTGCTTTCTAACAAAAACAAACTGTAATGCCGCGTGCACAGGAGCGGACTTCCCGTCCGCCTGAACTCCGAAGGACTTTTCGACGGAGTTCCGACGGAGTTCCGACGAAATGGACTTGCCTACACACGATCCCACCAAAGTCCAATCGGTTCGAACGTGGTGACGTACAACCGGGACTAGAATAAGGAAGTTGATAGCCAGTAGCCAATAGCTGCCCTTACGTCTTTTCAGTCCGTCGGACTAGCATACAGAGGAACGATAGGACTCGAGTCCATCGGAAAGATTTGAAACATGTTCTATTTCTACAGTCCGTCAGATTTTTCGACAGAAAAGGTCCGATTAAGCCCACACACGATCGAATCGTCCGACGGAATCGTTCCGTCAGACCTTTGATGCCAAAAAGTCCGCTGGTGTGTACGCGGCATTAGACGTTCCATGCCTTTTGTTCTGATGCACCTGGAATGCTTTTAAAAGATTTAAACTGGAAATTCAATTGTGCTTTAACCACTTGCTGCCAAATCGTGTACCTGGTAATTCCTTTGACTTCAAGTGGTTGTACCAGGATGATGCCTGCAGCTACAGGCATCACCCCGGTACCGTTTTCAGAGCCAACGGTCGGCTCGCTTGTGATAGCAACCAGAGTGGCTAACCAGCTAACCAGCCACTCGATCCTTATAACAAGCAGTGGGAGGGGACGCCTTCTGCGGATTGCTCGGGATCTCCCGTCCCACCGGGTGACCTACTAGCCAGCATATCCGCCGGCTAGTCGGAGACCTGAAGAAGGCCAGAATCGGCTTTGATCGAGTCTCCGCCATGGTAACCCCGAAGCGATGACATGACATTACTTCCGGTTTACCGGCATGTTACTGGCGCCATTCTTTGAAAATCGAAAGCAATAAAAAACGCAGATCTTGGCGTTTTGAATGCTTTCAAGTGCAGAGGAGGGATTTGGGGCCTTATAGAAAACAGATCCCTCCATAAAAAGAACCTGTCACAGGGATGTTTACATTCCTTGTGACAGCAATAAAAGTGAAAAAAAAAAAACATTTAAAGCAACAGTGTAAGTCCTCATGCACACGGACGAATATAAAAAAAAAAATAAAAGAATTATTAATTTAAAAAAAAATTCAAGTGCCCCTGTCCCCCCATGTTAGCGTGCAAAGGCAAATGTGTGCATCAGTCCCGCACGCAAACAGCGATCGTCCCACACATGTGAGGTATCACCGCGATCTACGGATCATAGACAGTAATTCTAGCACCAGACCTCCTCTGTACATCTAAAGTGGTAACCTGTAAAGGCTTTTAAAGCGTCGCCTATGGATAGTAAAACTACGTTGTTTGTCGCTATTGTGCGGGCGTGCGCAATTTCAAAGGGTGACATGTTTGGTATCTATTTACTCGCCATGACATCTTCTTTTATATTTTTTTACAAAAAAATGGGTTATGTATTGTGTTTTTTTGCATTAAAATGTAAAAAAAGTGTATTTTTTTTCCAAAAATTGTATTAGAAAAACCGCTGTGCAAATACGGTATCACATAAAAATTTGCAAAACCCACCAATTTATTCTCTAGGGCCTCTGCTTTAAAAAAAAAAAATTATATATATATATATATATGCTTGGGGGGTTGTAACTAGTTTTCTAGCAAAAAACAAAAAGATTTTCAGAAAAAGTGCAAAAAGATGCCTGGTCTTCAAGTGGTTAACCGCTTGCTGACCACCCCGTGCATACGCACTGTGGGGCGGCGGCAGCTCCTACATGTGAAACCACATACCTGTATGTTTTTCTACTTTTGGGTCTGTGGTGCGCACGCGCTGTGCCGGCGCGTGCGCACCGCACACAGCATTAGCCAATCAGCGGTTCCAATGGACCCGATGTCTGCTGGGACCTACCAATCGTTCCCGACAGAGGCAGAACTGCGGTCTGCCTATGTAAACAAGGCAGATTGCAGTTCTGTGACAAGGGAAGACAGAGATCCTGTGTTTCTGCTAAGCAGGAACACCAATCTCTGTCTTCCCGTAGTACAAGCACCTCCCCCACAGTTAGCAAGCACCCCCCAGGGACACATTTAACCCTTTGATCGCCCCTGGCGTTAACCCCTTCCCTGCCAGTGTCTATAGTACAGTGACAGTGCATATTTTTTTTTAGCACTGATCACTGTATTGGTGTCACTGGTCCCCAAAAAGTGTCACTTAGTGTCTGATTTGTCCGCCGCAATGTCGTAGTCCAGTTATAAGTCGCTGATCGCCGCCATTACTAGTAATAAATAAATAAAAATTCCATAAAAATAGCCCATAGTTTGTAGACCCTATAACTGTTTCTGCAAACCAATCAATATACGCTTATTGGGATTTTTTCTAACCAAGAAAAAGGGGTAGAATTCTTATTGGGCTAAACCGATGAAGAGATTTGATTTTTTACATTTTTTTATTGGATATGTTTTATAGCAGAAAGTAAAAAAAATATTGTTTTTTTTTTTCAAAATTGACGATCTTTTTTTGTTGCGCAAACCAATCAATATACACTTATTGGGATTTTTTTTACCAAAAATATGTAGAAGGATACATATCGGCCTGAACTGAGGAAAAAAAAAAATTTTTTAATATATTTTTGGGGGATATTTATTATAGCAAAAAGTAAAAAATCTTGCGTTTTTTCAGAATTGTTGCTCTTTTTTTGTTTACAGCGCAAAAAATAAAAAACGCAGAGGTGATCAAATACCACCAAAAGAAAGCTCTATTTGTGGGGGAAAAAGGACATCAATTTTGATTGGGTACAACGTTGCACGACCGCGCAATTGTCAGTTAAAGCGACGCAAAAAATGTCCTGGTCAGGGGGGTAAATCTTCCGGGGCTGAAGCGGTCAAATCTAACAGGCAAAAACAGCTCCGCATGCGCTTCAGTTTTTATAAATTCATCAAAAACTGCACAACAGAACAAAGCGTGCAAGGATAGATAGATGGAAACCATTGGCTACATCCTTCAACATCTCCAGCTCTCTTGTTGCTTCTTTTACTGGCTGTTTTCTTTTTCACATACAATAAGGTGTTATGCACTTTATTCCTCCCTTGCACTTGTTTCATTCTCTTCAGTACAAGAAATCATTTCCCCTCCCCCCCCCCCAGCCATTCAACTGCCCCAAGCAAAATGGCGGCCTCAGCCTCGCCGGTCAATCACGTGGGACAGAGAAGGACAACACCATATCGACATAACAGAGGCGAGGAGAAGGTGGACGTGGTCTCTCATTCATTCACACCTGCCAATCCGCGCTTAGGGGCTTGGAGGGCGGGGTCTGTGACTCGGCGAGGCTTGAACCGCAATAGAATAGGGAGAGCGGCGCGTGCGCACTGAGTGCTTCACTGCGGCGGAATTGGGGGGGAGGGGGGAGAGCGGGAGAGCACGTGACTGAGCAGGCTGCCCCAGTGTCCTGGCGGCAGGTGCAATTGTCCTCGATAGAATAAATAAAGCTGTGCTGTGTATGAAGGGATGGCCACCTTGTGTTTATAGAAACCAGCCCTCCAGAGTTTTCCCTACATAACTAAATACGTTGAAATCATTTCCATTGACCTGTTACAGTCCACTTAGGGCTCCCTCACATTTACCAACCCCCTGAATTCACAGTGGATCACTTTTCAGAGGGTTGTTGACAGGCGACTGGGAGGCGATATGTCACCACCTCACTGCCTGTGGGCGATAGGCGCCCTGCGATTTTGTTTGCGTGATTTTACCGCGATTCGTAGCCTCAATTTGGGTGCCATTGAAAGTAACAGGGATTGCAAGCGCGTCCAGTGTTTTGCAGTGATTCGGAATAGTAGGCGGTGGTTCCGCCCGCGATCCGAAACTCCATGGTGTGTACAGAGCCTAGAAGTAACGGGGACCGCGTTTTGCGGCAAATCCACCTGCGATCTGGAAACGCCGAAATTTTTCGGCATACGATTTTCGTTTGATCGGTACAGCTGTCGTTCGAAAATGCATTACAACACATGACATCACTTCTGAAATTTTATTCTGTCATGCGCAAATTTTCGTGACTTTAGTAAACTCATCAGATTAGATCTGAGATCAGCATGCAAGAAAAAAAAACAACGGACGATCATATCACCGTGTAGGCGTCATATTACTGTCAATTGGGACGCAGCGACTAGATAGACACAGCTGCTGCTCCCAATGTGACACCCCCCCCGGTACATGGCCCTGAACGCACCCTGGGAACACCTGTACATCCCCGTGCGGGTAAACACGGCCCTCGCATGGGATATAGATTCACATCTTGTATGAACGAGGCCTAAAAAGATGAAAGCACCGCGCCTCAAATGGGTGCATTACAGACATCCCAACCTGAAGAAAACTCAATTCAGGGAGGTGGCAAACTCATTTCAGGGAGGTGGCGCTTCCCGCCCGCAACTCCACCAACCACCCTTCCCCCACCCCCACGGCAAAATATTTTTTTAAATCACTTTTTCAATATTTTTTCACAGTGCTTCTGGGGAAGGGGGTGGGGGGGGGGGGGGGGGGGGGTATGTGGCAGTGGACGGTGTCAGTCATTTTTTTATTTTTAATAATTTATTTTTTTACGATTTAATTTGTTTTAAAAAAAAAACTCACAATGCTTTTTGGGGGGAGGGGGTTGGGGCAGTGGACAGTGTTGGTAGGGCAGGGGAGAGTGGTTCCAGTAGTTTTTTACTTTATTTTTTTTACACTTTTTCATTTTTTAGAATTTTTTTATATTTTTTGGGGGGCTTTGGTGAGATGTCCTCTGACATCTCCCCTTTGAGACAGACAAAGGGACTGAGGACACAGATTCCTCAGTCCCTTTCTCAGCACTAAAGATGAAATGAACAGGAGACAGTCCTGTTCATTCATAAACTGAACACAGTTTACACTGCTGTTATCACAGATCACAGGAGCGATCTCGCTCACTGTGTCCTATTCCTGACAGTTCCCACAGCGTGCTCCCCTCCTCTCCTCCTCTCCCGCCGGCTGCGGGGGATGAGGGGGGCGGAGGAGGAGTACAGGAGCGGCAGAGGAGAACGAGGGGGGGAGGAGAATGGGGGGGGGGGCAGAGAAGGACACAGAGGGGGCTGGGAGAGGAGCACACAGGAGACAGCTGGGAATGATCGGTGTGGCGGTAAGGGGCAGCTGTGAACACCGATCTCCCTGTATAGCTTTTTAGCTGACAGCCGCGGGAGGGAGAGAAGGAGAAGTAGCTGTCAGCTAAAAATCTATACAAAGGAGATCGGTGTTCAAAGCTGTTCCCCGCCGCACCGATCATTCCCGGGAGATCGGGAGGCGCTTGCGGGTGTGCAGGAGCCACCGCACCTCGCGGGAGACTTGGGATGTCTGGCATTACACGCGGTTGAGGTGCAGCCCCTTTCGCTTGAATGGATTGTGGTTTGCGGTGGTACTGCCCGGCGAATGCATCATGAGGTAAACTTTTTGCATTGGAACAACCCCATCTCGCTACTGCTGGGGTTTGGAGAGCAGGGGATGAGGGGCAGTAAAACCACGGCCTAATTTTACCACTGCTGTTGTTAATGAGCCCTTGGAGTGTCTATGGCCTTATGCACACTGGGCTTTATATCCAGGCATCTGTGTTTATGTGCGGTTGAAAAGTACAGGCGTACTGGTCAGACCCTTTGCCGGCAGCCTGTATGAGGGGCTGACAGCTGGACGGTGAGCGGTACTTATAGCGAACTTCGGTTCTCTGGACAGGATCTGCCCCCTCAGCTTTGCTATTCTTGTGCATGAACAGATGTGCCTACGGGGCTGTGCCTGACCTTCGGGTCCTGTCAGAGCCTGTTGGTGTAAGAGGGTTTCCACACACGCCCAGACAGGGGAGGTTTCGGACTTCCCTGTTGCCAGTCCTTGTGCATGTGTGGGGAAAACCAAGTGTGCCGCAGAGTTCTCTCAGCACCCGAGCCCTGAATCTGTGCACATGTGGGGGACATGGAGAACATGTCGCTCAGGTAAAAAAAGTGGAAGCACAAATAAAGTGTATTGTGTGGAGGGTGAAAGCAGGGCAGCCCAAGATGTAACTTTGGGGACTGCTTACACATGGATGCATTGAACACCTGCACATCCAGTGGCCCTTCGCACAGGTGTACACATAGGTTCACTCATGTGAATGAGGCCTTAGCAAGCAGTCCATTCATTCCAGGCATTTGTCCCTGAGCAGATACAGCCCTAAGGCTAGGTTCATACTATAGCGGGTGTGGGAATCGCACCTGTTCCTGTAACCACTCAAAGCCAAAACGTCACTGTAGTAGTAACCCTGGGTTTATACTTAGGGGCCCCCTGCTCAGGCCGCCAAAGTCCTTTAGAATAGATAATGCTGGTTAGTGAGGGTGCAAACTGGGGAAGGATTCCTCCAGACCCAATGCACACAGTGAAGATGAGAAGGGGTTTCCCGACTGCTGCACACCTCGCCCCGCCTGTGTTGTTGGCAAGTAAGAGCAGTCTCAGCTCAGTTCATCCAAGCCATGCACAAACGTGTTTCGCCCTGACCCAGGGAGCCCAATCATGGAGGTATTGTTGACTACTACAGTGATTGTCAGCTTCCCCAGCAGTCCTTCAGATATGAGATATGCATACATACATTGTGCCAAGCTGAAATAAAGATCATACCTCGGTTTTATTATTATTTTTAGATTGTCTACTTTGAAGTCCAAATCCAGAAAACATGAAAGTTCTTCTTTGCAGTGAGGCTGTGCTTGTACTGCCAGGGTTAACTTCTCATTTAGGTCCAGGGGGCATGGAAAATCATCTGCACTGCTACACCACTCCCCACAATGTCTTTTCACTAATGGTCCAGTGGTCTAAGGTCCTCATGTCATCAAGACTGATGCAGGGTCCATTGCCCTGATTGGACACGAGGACACCAAGGAACAGTCCACCACCTGAGCATGGGAGAGCACTTCTTTTGGAGGAGTGGAGGATCGGCCACAGCCCCACTTCAAGTTTCCCAGAGCTGGGCTTTAAAGGCTCATCTAAACATACATTACAATCAGAAAAAAAATCAAATGCAGTCATTATTTAGGTTGCTTTGCAATTGCTGAGCTGCCTTTGCATTCACATTAACTTGTATTGATAAGTTCAACTTATATGAAAACAAATGCCAGTGTACACGAGCCTGAACAGTTAGCCATTACAGGTGTATAACCCTTCATTACTTTTGTTATTTTGGTCAAAAGCAAGTTCCATTTCACAGTATAGTGATCAATTTTATAGTACAGATAATTTACTCAACTCAATTTAAAAGACTGAGCTTGCTGTAAGGAAAATAACACTAACATGTGGTTGCAAACACCATAAAATGCCCCGACCTTACTAGTGTTCCACGTCTGGAGGATCTACAGATCTCTCTGTAACTAGGACCTTTCTGAAACATACTCAGAGCTAGCTCTGCTGACTGTGGTAGTTAGAGGGGCTGCCACGTGTTTCTACATACTGGGACTTTTAAATGCGATAAGAATTTTCATCACTTCTGGTTTCAGCGCACTGCGCCCCGAGCCCACCCAGTTGTGTGACAATAGCGAATGAATATTGTCTATTGTCTTCCTGATTCTCCTCCCAGCCAATCAGGAAGCAGGTCTTAAGACCCAATTGCTTGCTGAGGAGGAAGCCACCGAGGAGGAGATACAGTGTTAAGCCACTAAGGAGGAGATGCAGGGTTAAGCCACCGAGGAGGAGGAGATGCAGTGTTAAGCCACGAGGAGGAGGAGATGCAGGGTTAAGCCACTGAGGAGGAGGAGATGCAGGGTTAAGCCACTGAGGAGGAGGAGATGCAGGGTTAAGCCACTGAGGAGGAGGAGATGCAGGGTTAAGCCACCGAGGAGGAGGAGATGCAGGGTTAAGCCACCGAGGAGGAGGAGATGCAGGGTTAAGCCACCGAGGAGGAGGGGACCAGGGTGAAGCCACCAAGGAGGAGGATTTGCAGGGTGAAGCCACCAAGGAGGAGGAGACGCAGGGTGAAGCCGCCAAGGAGGAGGAGACGCAGGGTGAAGCCGCCAAGGAGGAGGAGACGCAGGGTGAAGCCGCCAAGGAGGAGGAGACGCAGGGTGAAGCCGCCAAGGAGGAGGAGACGCAGGGTGAAGCCGCCAAGGAGGAGGAGACACAGGGTGAAGCCGCCAAGGAGGAGGAGACGCAGGGAGAATCCGCTGAGGAGCAGGAGATGCAGGGTAAAGCCGCCGAGGAGGAGGAGATGCAGGAAAGAGCCGAAGCTGCCCCGACCTAGATGGGGTAAGTGCGGGGCTGGTGGGCAGACAAGCAAGCGACAGAGGGGGGTGGGGGGTTCGACCAACTGAATGGGAGGAGGGGTGTTGGGTGATTTATTTGCCGCCCCCCCCCCCCCCAATAAATGGAGCACCAGCTGCCACTGCCCAAAAGTATTTTTATTTTAATTGAAAGCATCTGATCACACAGACCTTGGTGCAATGAAATGCCTTTAAAGGGGCAGAGGAGAGATCTGGCATCTAATAGACCGCAGACCTCGCCATGAAGAGTGTCTGTCACTGCCTATTGCTGTCACAGTTTACATTCCTTGTGAACAACAATAAAAGTGATAAAAAAATATTTCTTAAAGAAACCATGTAAAAATAAAAAACTAAAATAGAAACAAAAATACAAAAAAATTATATGTGTGTGTGTGTGTGTGTGTGTAATGTTTGGGGGTTCTATGTAATTTTCTAGCAAAAAGAGCTGATTTTGATTTTTACATGTAAACAAAAAGTGTCAGAAAAGGTCCGGTCTTTTCAAGTAGCTAAGATTCCTTCCACCACACTCCAGTGTTACTGTCCTTACTTATAATCATAGAGTCACTTTAGGAGCCAGTTGTTTATACTTTAATTGTAGATACTTCATGCCAGCCCTTCTCAACCAGGGTTCCTCCAGAGGCTTCTAGGGGTTCCTTGAGCAATGAACAATTTTTACCTCTTAGATAAGTAATAAGGGGGCCAATGTAAGGAGCATCCTTCCCACTGACCATCACACCTAATGCACAATGAACTGAAAAAAAAAAAAAGTAATTATAATCAGGGGTTCCTTGAGACTGAAAAGTTATATCAATAGTTCCTCTGTATTAAAAAAGGTTGAGAAAGGCTGCCTTATAAAATGTATCAGTCTTTCAGTTCCTGTGTTCTGCCGAAAAAACTCCAACTTGCCAAAATCTCCAACCACGTCACTTCCGGTGCTCTCCAGCATCAATTGGAGATTTGGATGAGTTGGCTGTTTTCACAGAACACCGGAAGCGAATACACTATAGTACACAAAATAATTAGTGGACATTTTTAGTCCATCCGCTAGTAACCAACATGGCCGCCTCCAAGGCGGCGACAACATTTTTCCCCCTTACCCAGTGTTCTGTGAAAACAGCCAACTCGTCATGTACCGTAGTGTATAAGCTGCCGGTGTTCGGTGAAAACAGCCAACTCGTCATGTACCGTAGTGTATAAGCTGCCGGTGTTCGGTGAAAACAGCCAACTCGTCATGTACCGTAGTGTATAAGCTGCCGGTGTTCGGTGAAAACAGCCAACTCGTCATGTACCGTAGTGTATAAGCTGCCGGTGTTCGGTGAAAACAGCCAACTCGTCCAAATCTCCAATTATTGCTGCTGGAAAGTCACCGGAAGTGACGTGGTTGGAGATTTTGGCGAGTTGGAGTTTCCGGCAGAACACCTGCCCAAAATGTTATTGTCTCCATTGGTTTCCTCATATTTAAAGGGGAACTTCAATCTCTCAATCAACATGGACTATTTTTAATCCTTATGCTGTTAGCATTAGTAAATAGATAGGAAGGCATATCATATTTACTTGTTTTAAACTTTTTTTATCCATTTCTTCCATTACTTCCTGGTTTCTAAGACTAGGCAAATGATGTCATACATCCCAGGAGTCTTTAGAGGAGGGAGGGGCTTTCTCTGTTAGGCACACCCTCCTGCCTGCATGCCTGAGGTAAGGGCAGATGGATTCCAGGAAGAAAATGCTTGCTCAGCAAAATAAAGTGTGGAGACATGGATGGGGGAGTTTGCTTTGAATACTTAAAATAATTAAATAGAGTTTTTGTTTTGTGGTGTTCAGATACAGTGTAGATCCGCTTTAAGAAAGGCTTGTTAAATCCATCTTGGTCATGCAGGACTCTGAAATTTTGTAGAAAAACAGAGGTGACAGAAGGTCCTTGGATTTACAGAAGGGTTACATACAACTTTCTGGTGGACAGTCACACTGCAGGATGTAAGGGGCTCCTGTACTCAGTAAGGCCGGGTCATTCACAGAATACAGTGTACACAGCTACCACACAGTAAATAGTGGAATTCTCGTAGACGTGGGCCACATAGTTGTCAGCATGGGGGTCCCAGAGGCAGCGGCTAACTATGGCGATGTCCTCCTGGGCTCTCTCCCCCATTGTCACCACGCATAGCATCTTGTATCGTGTGGGTAAGACCTTCTTCACCTGAGTTCTGACTTCCTCGCTGATCACTTTCACTAGAGAGGGGATCTTTGTGTGGTCATACTTCATTTCCCCAATCCGCTCTGGGAGGTAGCTCTCCAGAATTTGCTTGATGGATGACAATTGGACCTTCACGGGGGGCCTAGAGGCGAATGATGGAGGCTGAGAGTGTAATAGAAACAAAGAAAGTCAAACATGACAAAATAACTTCAGAACTAGTTGAAAGCACAAGAACACTTCCTGATCACAATTGGTCCTTCTTAAACCAAAGAAATCCTCACATCTTACTTTCATCAAAAAATCCAAAACTGAATTATGCATAACACATCATTATCTCTCACACTCCAAAGACATGCTGGTAGGTTCATTGTCTTCTGTCTAAATTGGCCCTAGTAATGTGAGTTAGGGACATTAGATTGTAAGCTCCTTGAGGGCAGGGAATGGTGTGAATGTACAATATATATATATATATATATATATATATATATATATATATATATATATATATATATATATATATATGTGTGTGTGTGTGTGTGTGTAAAGCGCTGCATAAATTGGTGGTGCTATATAAGTACCTGAAACAAATAAATCTTTCAAAGAAGACTTGGTTGGGAAACTCAGCAGAAAACCTGGAGCATGTGCACTGGGTGCAGGGGTCTGGCAATTCTCTTGCCCAAATCATCTTTGTACTTGGTTTCTTATACAGACTGGCCTTACCTGCACTTAGTCAGCCACAGAACTTGTAGGTTGGAATTTCTTGGGAGCTCCTTGAGGAAGTCAAGTGACGAGTGACAAAACACGTCAGAACGGGGCTTTGTGACGTCATCACACACGAACAGAAAATCACTGTGTCCTCATAGAGCTGAGACACTGCGATTATTCAAGTGACATATGAGGACATACACACCCTGACTGTCTAAAAGTGCATTACCTAGGTGCACTAGAGGATGTGCACCCATAAATGTGAGTTTGACTTTTATATTTTTATTAAAGTACTTGATTTTAAACGATTCAGCACTGTCAGTTTCTCACCAAATTTAACACACCTGCTCCTCATTCACACCTGAGACCTTGTAAAACTAACGAGTCACATGACCCTGGGGAGGGAAAATGGCTAATTGGGCCCAATTTGGACATTTTCACTTAGGGTGTACTCACTTTTGTTGCCAGCGGTTTAGACATTAATGGCTGTGTGTTGAGTTATTTTGAGGGGACAGCAAATTTACACTGTTATACAAGCTGTACACTCACTACTTTACATTGTAGCAAAGTGTCATTTCTTCAGTGTTATCACATGAAAAGATAGAAGAAAATATTTACAAAAATGTGAGGGGTGTACTCACTTTTGTGAGATACTGTGTGTATATATATATATATATATATATATATATATATATATATATAAACAGAATCACTAGGGGGAGACACAACACCAGAGCACAGATTTCCGCTGCATAAACAGAGTGATATCAGAAACCTTAATTACAGAGTATTAAATTGGCCAAAGACATAATTGGTAATCACATCATGTGTGCATAATCCAACAACCTAAGGAAATCTTCTAACAGCTCCTTGAAACATGTGAATGGAAGGGGATCCCAGGTCCCCAGGTTACCAACAATAGGGAGTGAGTTAGCCTAACACACTGATGCCTGGGTGACAAACTTAAAGGAAAAGTACAAATGAAATCTCGTTTGGCAGTATGTCTCCTGTGGATCACAGGAGTGCAGTTCATTCTGCACTCCAGTGACCCGTTTTCAGCAGACAGCGGGTTGAAGCCCGTTGTCAGCTGGCGGTACAAAGCCGGTCCAGGCTGGGTCAATATCGCAAAAATATGGTTGCGATCCACCCAGGACTCTGGACCGACACCTGGCTCAGAACAGAGATCAGGTGACTGACTATTTTTCTTAATCGTACATCATGGGACACAGAGCCATAGTAGTTACTATGTGGGTTAAATAGGCCACCTTTAGGTGATGGACACTGGCACACCCTAAACAGGAAGTTCAACTCCCTATATACCCCCTCCCCTTACAGGGAGTACCTCAGTTTTTTCGACAGTGTCTAAGGTGTTGGTCACGAGTAAAGACGTGCTGTGCTGAGCTCCGCTGAAGTAACCCTTGCTGGGGCAGGCAATGCACCCAGGATCCATTCAAAGTGTCTTTTTAGGCGGAATTGAATGGTACCCGGGCCTCGTGTCGGAAGAAACGAGGTTTAGCCCGTAACGCTTCTCTTTTTAGAGAGCTGGACCCCGGGATCCAGTGCTTTGGTATTTTTAGCCATAAAGTTTCCTGGCAGGGTGCTTTAGGGGTCCAGGGTGTGGATCCCGATAAAAAGGGGCCCCAGTTCCTGAAGGTTTGTTAACGGAGCCCACTGTGAGTAGGTGAAGATTGGGTCTGTTTGGTTTACCACAGAACCCTGCAGCCGGATAAGGTAAGTGGAGATTCCTAAGGAATTTTCTGTTTCTTATGGGTTTTCTCCTTTAAAGCGGAGTTCCACACAAAAATGGAACTTCCGCTTTTCGGAACCCTCCCCCCCTCCGGTGTCACATTTGGCACCTTTCAGGGGGAGGGGGGTGCAGATACCTGTCTAAGACCAGTATTTGCACCCACTTCCGTCATAGACTCCCATGGGAGTCCATGCCTCTTCCCGTCCCCACCGCGCTGTCTGCTGGGAACACACATCTCCCAGGAGAGAGCGGGGAACACTAGGGACGCACAGCGCGACTCGCGCATGCGCAATAGGGAACCGGGAAGTGAAACCGCAACGCTTCACTTCCTGATTCCCTCACCCAGGATGGCGGCGGCAGCTGCCGAGAACCGAGCGGGTTCTCGGCGTCCCCTGCCGACATCGCTGGACCCTGGGACAGGTAAGTGGCCATGTATTAAAAGTCAGCAGCTGCAGTATTTGTAGCTGCTGGCTTTTAATATTTTTTTTTTTTGGCGGTGTGGGTGAACCCCTGCTTTAAGTAAATGTTGTCATGCTTAACCACTTGACGACCGCCTCACGCCGATGTACGTCGGCAAAGCGGCACGGACAGGCAAAATCCCGTACATGGTACGTGATTTGCCTTCCGCGGGTGGGGGGTCCGATCAGACCCCCCCCCCGCCGCCAGAGGGGGTCCCGTTTTGTCCCCCGGCGATCGGAGACGAGGGGGAGGCCATCCGTTCGTGGCCCCCCCCTCGCGATCGCCGCCGGCCAATGGGAACACTTCTTTGCTGCTGTATGCTAAACAGCAGCAAAGGAAATGATGTCATCTCCCCTCGGGTCGGTAGTTTCCGTTCCGGCCCGAGGAGAGACGACATGTGAGTGACTGCACCAACACACACACACACAGTAGAACATGCCAGGCACACATTACACCCCGATCCCCCCCCGATCGCCCCCCGATCCCCCCCCCGATCACCCCCCCCCCCCCCTGTCACAAACTGACACCAGCAGTTTTTTTTTTTTTTTTCTGATTACTGCTAGGTGTCAGTTTGTGACAGTTACTGTGTTAGCACAGTTACTGTTACCCCCCTGTAGGTCTAGGGTACCCCCCTAACCCCCCCTAATAAAGTTTTAACCCCTTGATCACCCCCCGTCACCAGTGTCACTAAGCGATCATTTTTCTGATCGCTGTATTAGTGTCGCTGGTTCCGCTAGTTAGTGAGGTAAATATTTAGGTTCGCCGTCAGCGTTTTATAGCGTCAGGGACCCCCATATACTACCTAATAAATGTTTTAACCCCTTGATTGCCCCCTAGTTAACCCTTTCACCACTGATCACCGTATAACCGTTAAGGTTGACGCTGGTTAGTTTGTTTATTTTTTATAGTGTCAGGGCACCCGCCGTTTATTACCGAATAAAGGTTTAGCCCCCTGATCGCCCGGCGGTGATATGCGTCGCCCCAGGCAGCGTCAGATTAGCGCCAGTACCGCTAACACCCACGCACGCAGCATGCGCCTCCCTTAGTGGTATAGTATCTGTACGGATCAATATCTGATCCGATCAGATCTATACTAGCGTCCCCAGCAGTTTAGGGTTCCCAAAAACGCAGTGTTAGCGGGATCAGCCCAGATACCTGCTAGCACCTGCGTTTTGCGCCTCCGCCCGGCCCAGCCCACCCAAGTGCAGTATCGATCGATCACTGTCACTTACAAAACACTAAACGCATAACTGCAGCGTTCGCAGAGTCAGGCCTGATCCCTGCGATCGCTAACAGTTTTTTTGGTAGCATTTTGGTGAACTGGCAAGCACCAGCCCCAGGCAGCGTCAGGTTAGCGCCAGTACCACTAACACCCACGCACGCACCGTACACCTCCCTTAGTGGTATAGTATCTGAACGGATCAATATCTGATCCGATCAGATCTATACTAGCGTCCCCAGCAGTTTAGGGTTCCCAAAAACACAGTGTTAGCGGGATCAGCCCAGATACCTGCTAGCACCTGCGTTTTGCCCCTCCGCCCGGCCCGGCCCAGCCCACCCAAGTGCAGTATCGATCGATCACTGTCACTTACAGAACACTAAACGCATAACTGCAGCATTCGCAGAGTCAGGCCTGATCCCTGCGATCGCTAACAGTTTTTTTGGTAGCGTTTTGGGGAACTGGCAAGCGCCAGCGGCGTAGTACACCCCGGTCGTAGCCAAACCAGCACTGCAGTAACACTTGGTGACGTGGCGAGTCCCATAAGTGCAGTTCAAGCTGGTGAGGTGGCAAGCACAAGTAGTGTCCCGCTGACACCAAAAAGACAAACACAGGCCCGTCGTGCCCATAATGCCCTTCCTGCTGCATTCGCCAATCCTAATTGGGAACCCACCGCTTCTGCAGCGCCCGTACTTCCCCCATTCACATCCCCAACCAAATGCAGTCGGCTGCATGAGAGGCATTTTTATGTCCTCCCGAGTACCCCTACCCAGCGAACCCCCCAAAAAAGATGTTGTGTCTGCAGCTAACGCGGATATAGGCGTGACACCCGCTATTATTGTCCCTCCTGTCCTGACAATCATGGTCTTTGCATTGGTGAATGTTTTGAACGCTACCATGCACTAGTTGAGTATTAGCGTAGGGTACAGCATTGCACAGACTAGGACACACTTTCACAGGGTCTCCCAAGATGCCATCGCATTTTGAGAGACCCGAACCTGGAACCGGTTACAGTTATAAAAGTTAGTTACAAAAAAAGTGTAAAAAAAAAAATATATATAAAATAAAAAAAAATAGTTGTCGTTTTATTGTTCTCTCTCTCTCTATTCTCTCTCTCTATTGTTCTGCTCTTTTTTTACTGTATTCTATTCTGCAATATTTTATTGTTATTGTTATTGTTATTATGTTTTATCATGTTTGTTTTTCAGGTATGTAATTATTTATACTTTACTGTTTACTGTGCTTTATTGTTAACCATTGTTAACCATTTTTTTGTCTTCAGGTACGCCATTCACGACTTTGAGTGGTTATACCAGAATGATGCCTGCAGGTTTAGGTATCATCTTGGTATCATTCTTTTCAGCCAGCGGTCGGCTTTCATGTAAAAGCAATCCTAGCGGCTAATTAGCCTCTAGACTGCTTTTACAAGCCGTGGGAGGGAATGCCCCCCCCCCACCGTCTTTCGTGTTTTTCTCTGGCTCTCCTGTCTCAACAGGGAACCTGAGAATGCAGCCGGTGATTCAGCCAGCTGACCATAGAGCTGATCAGAGACCAGAGTGGCTCCAAACATCTCTATGGCCTAAGAAACCGGAAGCTACGAGCATTTCATGACTTAGATTTCGCCGGATGTAAATAGTGCCATTGGGAAATTGGGGAAGCATTTTATCACACCGATCTTGGTGTGGTCAGATGCTTTGAGGGCAGAGGAGAGATCTAGGGTCAATTTTTTCAAAAAAGAGTACCTGTCACTACCTATTGCTATCATAGGGGATATTTACATTCCCCGAGATAACAATAAAAATGATTAAAAAAAAAAATATGAAAGGAACAGTTTAAAAGTAAGATTAAAAAAGCAAAAAAATAATAAAGAAAAAAAAAAAAAAAAAAAAAAAGCACCCCTGTCGCCCCCTGCTCTCGCGCTAAGGCGAACGCAAGCGGCGGTCTGTCGTCAAACGTAAACAGCAATTGCACCATGCATGTGAGGTATCACCGCGAAGGCCAGATCGAGTGCAGTAATTTTTCCAGTAGACCTCCTCTGTACATCTAAAGTGGTAACCTGTAAAGGCTTTTAAAGGCTTTTAAACATGTATTTATTTTGTTGCCACTGCACGTTTGTGCGCAATTTTAAAGCATGTCATGTTTGGTATCCATGTACTCCGCCTAAGATCATCTTTTTTATTTCATCAAACATTTGGGCAATATAGTGTGTTTTAGTGCATTAAAATTTAAAAAAGTGTGTTTTTTCCCCAAAAAATGCGTTTGAAAAATCGCTGCGCAATTACTGTGTGAAAAAAAAAAATTAAACACCCACCATTTTAATCTGTAGGGCATTTGCTTTAAAAAAATATATAATGTTTGGGGGTTCAAAGTAATTTTTTTGCAAAAAAAAATAACTTTTTCATGTAAACAATAAGTGTCAGAAAGGGCTTTGTCTTCAAGTGGTTAGAAGAGTGGGTGCTGTGTGACATAAGCTTCTAAATGTTGTGCATAAAATGCCAGGACAGTTCAAAACCCCCCCAAATGACCCCATTTTGGAAAGTAGACACCCCAAGCTATTTGCTGAGAGTCATGTCGAGTCCATGGAATATTTTATATTGCGACACAAGTTGCGGGAAAGAGACAAATTTTATTTATTTTTATTTTATTTTTTTTGCACAAAGTTGTCACTAAATGATATATTGCTCAAACATGCCATGGAAATATGTGAAATTACACCCCAAAATACATTCTGCTGCTTCTCCTGAGTACGGGGATACCACATGTGTGAGACTTTTTGGGAGCCTAGCCGCGTACGGGACCCCGAAAACCAAGCACCGCCTTCAGGCTTTCTAAGGGCGTGAATTTTTGATTTCACTCTTCACTGCCTATCACAGTTTCGGAGGCCATGGAATGCCCAGGTGGCACAAAACCCCCCCAAATGACCCCATTTTGGAAAGTAGACACCCCAAGCTATTTGCTGAGAGGTATAGTGAGTATTTTGCAGACCTCACTTTTTGTCACAAAGTTTTGAAAATTGAAAAAAGAAAAAAAAAAAAAGTTTTTTCTTGTCTTTCTTCATTTTCAAAAACAAATGAGAGCTGCAAAATACTCACCATGCCTCTCAGCAAATAGCTTGGGGTGTCTACTTTCCAAAATGGGGTCATTTGGGGGGGGGTTTGTGCCACCTGGGCATTCCATGGCCTCCGAACCTGTGATAGGCAGTAAAGAGTGAAATCAAAAATTTTCACCCTTAGAAATCCTGAAGGCAGTGATTGGTTTTCGGGGTCCCGTACGCGGCTAGGCTCCCAAAAAGTCCCACACATGTGGTATCCCCATACTCAGGAGAAGCAGCTAAATGTATTTTGGGGTGCGATTCCACATATGCCCATGGCCTGTGTGAGCAATATATCATTTAGTGACAACTTTATGAAAAAAAAAAAAAAAAAGTGTCACTTTCCCGCAACTTGTGTCAAAATATAAAATATTCCATGGACTCAATATGCCTCTCAGCAAATAGCTTGGGGTGTCTACTTTCCAAAATGGGGTCATTTTGGGGGGTTTTGTGCCACCTGGGCATTCCATGGCCTCCGAAACTGTGATAGGCAGTGAAGAGTGAAATCAAAAATTTACACTCTTATGCCGCGTACACACGAGCGGACATTACGGCGGACTTTGCCCGGCGGACTGGATTTCGTCGGACAATTCGATGTGTGTGGGCTCCAGCGGACTTTGTTTTCTCAAAAGTTCGACGGAATTAGATTTGAAACTTGTTTTAAATTTATCCGTTGAAATCGAGTCCGGTCGAAAAGTCCGCCGTCTGTATGCTAGTTCGACGGACAAAAAGCCACGCTAGGGCAGCTATTGGCTACTGGCTATGAACTTCCTTGTTTTAGTCCGGTCGTACGTCATCACGTACGAATTCGACGGACTTTGGTGGATTGTGTGTAGGCAAGTCCGTTCATTCACAAAGTCCGTCGGAAAGTACGTCGAAAAGTCCGCCGGGCAAAGTCCGCCGTAATGTCCGCTCGTGTGTACGCGGCTTTAGAAATCCTGAAGGCGGTGATTGGTTTTCGGGGCCCCGTACGCGGCTAGGCTCCCAAAAAGTCCCACACATGTGGTATCCCCATACTCAGGAGAAGCAGCTGAATGTATTTTGGGGTGCAATTCCACATAGGCCCATGGCCTGTGTGAGCAATATATCATTTAGTGACAACTTTTTGTAAATATTTTTTTTTGTCATTTTTCAATCACTTGGGACAAAAAAAATAAATATTCAATGGGTTCAACATGCCTCTCAGCAATTTCCTTGGGGTGTCTACTTTCCAAAATGGGGTCATTTGGGGGGGTTTTGTACTGCCCTGCCATTTCAGCACCTCAAGAAATGACATAGGCAGTCATAAACTAAAAGCTGTGTAAATTACAGAAAATGTACCCTAGTTTGTAGACGCTATAACTTTTGCGCAAACCAATAAATATACGCTTATTGACATTTTTTTTACCAAAGACATGTGGCCGAATACATTTTGGCCTAAATGTATGACTAAAATTTAGTTTATTGGATTTTTTTTATAACAAAAAGTAGAAAATATCATTTTTTTTCAAAATTTTCGGTCTTTTTCCGTTTATAGCGCAAAAAATAAAAACCGCAGAGGTGATCAAATACCATCAAAAGAAAGCTCTATTTGTGGGAAGAAAAGGACGCAAATTTCGTTTGGGTACAGCATTGCATGACCGCGCAATTAGCAGTTAAAGCGACGCAGTGCCAAATTGGAAAAAGACCTCTGGTCCTTAGGCAGCATAATGGTCCGGGGCTCAAGTGGTTAAAGTCGCCACCGGGGGGCTGGCAAGAGCACTTACCTGTTCCATGCTGATCAGTCTCGTTCTGTGTCAGACAAGTTGCACGCTTCCTCCAGCCCAGGTCTCAGGTAGGAAAAGGGAGGATTTTTCTCAGATATCCCCCTCTTGGACAGAGATAAATCTCTCGCCAGAAGGCATATGGGCATGGATCAGTCGGCGGTATGCCGCACCGCTCCCTCCGCCACCACCATAGCACAGCAGTTCTCTTCCTCTAGCCCTCCTCCCCTCCTTTCATCCCAGCCCTCCCTGCATGAGATCCGGTCTGGATCAAAGCCCCGCTCGCGCGGGAAAGCAGGCTTTTTTGAAAAAGGTGAGGGGGGGCGCGGTGGGAAGTCGGAGGGAGGGGGCGAGCCTTAGCGTGGCGTTAACATTTTCCAGACGTTCTCAACGTAGCGGCTCTATAAGCTATAGCATGCACCTTTGACAGGTGCATTTAGCTGATGGAGGGACACAGAAAAGACGAGGGCATGTGAGTGTTGGTGCACAGGCATTCTACGACACATTTAGCATGAACTCGGTGACCACGCCCCTAAAACGTCAAAGTCCCAGCATGCCCAGGGACTGTGACATTATAAGGGGGCGGGGTCTCCGCCTATATAAGTCACAACGGAGCCCTCAGAGACCAGTCCAGTCGGAGAGAGCGTCGTGTCAACATCTGGGGAAGAGAAGAGAAGACAAGAAGCCCAGAAGTCCGGACCTCCGCTGGCAAGAGAGCTACCTGAAGACAGCGGAGGAGCCGGCCGAAGAACTGGAACACCGGGGGAAGAGGCTGGAGAGAGCGGAGAAGAACCAACCGGACGCCGGGAGAAGATGAACCGGAGGGACCCCCGAAGCCGGAAGAAGACCCCCGAAGCCGGAGCTGTTTAATAAATTATTTAAAAAACCTGTGTAGTGTGTTTTATTATTGACACTTTTTCCCTAGGTGAATGGGTAGGGGTACCATGTACCCCATACTCATTCACATAGGGTGGGGGGGGCCGGGATCTGGGGGCCCTCTTATTATAGGGGGCTCCCGGATTACGATAAGCCCCCCGCCCGTAGACCCCGACAACCAACGGCCAGGGTTGTCGGGAAGAGGTCCTTGTCCTCATCAACATGGGGACAAGGTGCTTTGTGGTGGGGGGGGCACCGCAGGGCGCCCCCTCCCCCAAAGCACCCCCCATGTTGAGGGCATGCGGCCTGGTACGGTTCAGGAGGGGGGGCGCTCGCTCGTCCCCACCCCCTTTCCTGACCGGCCGGGCTGCGTGCTCGGATCGGGGTCTGGTATGGATTTTGGGGGACCCCCACGCCGGTTTTTCGGCATAGGGGGTTCCCCTTTAAGTTCCATACCAGACCTAAGGGCCTGGGATGCCTGCGACGGGGCTCGCAAGGTTTCAATCTCGCCTGTTACTTATGGGCGGACTTCTATACCTCAGCTCCCGGGGAGGCTTGATATGGTGACCCCTGCACACCGGGATTATTCGGAGTTCAGTGTTCCAATGGGATGTAAGTTTGTGGACTTGACCATCTCTATGCTCTATATATATCTTTTTACATATAATACTTTCCATATCATGGGCCCCATTTTTTGATTTAGAACATCTCCATTATTTACAGATATTTAATATCCGCTCCTGATGAGTCGGCTTACCGACGAAACGCGTCGAGCTTTTGAGGATGTAACCCCTCACATTTCCACCAAGATTTTTATGACTTTTACTGTATATTACAAGCTATACTCATGAAATATGTATTATTGTCCCCTTGTTATGGCAATTATGTTTTACACTCTGTTTATATGTATGCAATTTACTTCCCAATATGTCTGCATATGCACTGAGCAATTTTTTGTTATATATAACGTTACGCAACTTGATACTCATGTACATTAAAAAATATTTATTATTTTTACTCTCAAATTTGTGTTTGAACCTGCCTCACTTAAAGTCCCATACTCTTTTATTATTTTTTGAATTTATAATTAGGGATGGAGGCGCACTACCCCCCTTTCCTTGTGCGTTTCATTTAAAGTCCCAGTATATGGAGATATACATTCCCCCCTCTGTTGAATCTCGCCGATAAAAGCGGCGAGATTGACTTCCTTTTCTAGTCCCGTCGTACCCGAGTCACATTCAAAATGAACGGACTTGTCCGTGTGTGGGAAAGTCCGTTCATTCTGGAAGTCCGTCGGGAAGACCGGATCCAGGAAAGTCCGGTTGTGTGTAGGCAAGTCCGTCCGTTCAGAAAGTCCGGCGGTAGTCCGCCGGAAGTCTGGCGGCAAGTACGTCGGACCTAGCTTCCCAGAAAGTCTGACCGTGTGTACGCGGCATAAGAGTATGTGGGTCTGATTATAGATACAGCCCATAAGAGGCTGTTTTTACCCCAAGCAAAGATCATTTCCATAAGGGAGCTGGTTCAGGTGGTCAGGGCAAAGAAGGGTCCTTCTATTCGCCTTTGCATAAGGTTGTCGGAAAAGATGGTGGCTTCATTCAAAGCGGTTCCCTGTGCTTAGTTTCATTCGAGACTGCTGCAAAACGGTATCCTGTCTACCTGGAACAAGAAGGTCCAGGCGCTAGATTTTCCAATGTGTCTGTCGCCAGGGGTGCGCCAGAGCCTTCAGTTGGTGGAGGATATCCAAGAATCTGCAGAAGAGGAGATCCTTCTTACCAGTTACCTGGAAGGTGGTAACAACATATGCCGGCCTTTTGGGTTGGGAAACAGTCCTGAAAGAAGGACTGTCCAAGGGAAATGGTCCAGAACCAGAAAGACCTTGCCCATCAACATTCTAAAGATTCGGGCAGTGCACCTAGCCCTAAGGGCCTGGACATTCAGGTTGTGGAATCGTCCTATCAGGATTCAATCTGACAATGCCACAGCAGTGGCTTATTTTAATCACCAGAAGGGTACCAGAAATCATGCAGTCCAGGGAGAGGTAAAACATATCCTAACTTGGGCAGAGAGGCATGTGCCCTGCATATCGGCAATTTTCTTTCCAGGTGTAGAGAACTGGCAGTTGTTCCCGGGGAGATGGTCCTTTCACTTCGACATCTTCCTGGCTATATATCAAAAATGGGGGATTCTGGAGGTAGATCTGTTTAGCGTCCAGGTTCAGCAACAAAGTCGGCAACTTTGTGTCAAGAACAAGGAAACCACTCGCATATGGAACAGATTCGTTGGTGATCCCGTGGGATCAGTTTTCACAGATTCATGCATTCCCTCCTATTGCGCTGTTACCACGACTGCTTCGCAAGGATCAAGCAGGAAGGGAAGTCGGGGGTTCTTGTGGCCCCAGCATGGCCAAGAAGATCTTGGTATGCAGAGATCGTAAGGATGGCGGTAGGGGACCCATGGACCCTACCACCACATCCAGACCTGCTCTCACAGGGACCAGTGTTTCATCCTGCCTCACAAACGCTAAAGTTAATGGTTTGGCTTTTGAAACCCACATTCTAAAGAATTGGGGGCTTTCGGGCTCAGTAAGATCTACCTTGATTAATACAAGGAAGCCAGCTTCCAGAGCCATTTATTAAAGAGTCTGAAAGGAATATATTCCTGGTGTGAGTCCAGGGGTTGGCATCCTAGAAAGTATGTTATAGGGGAAATCCTTGCCTTTGTGCAAATAGGATTAGAAATGTAGCTGGCCTTGAGTACCACCAAGGGCCAGGTTTCGGCCTTATCATTATTGTTCCGACCACTTGCTTCGCATTCCCTGGTCTGTGGTTTCATACAGGGGGTGGCACAGCTTAATCCACTGGTTAGGTCACCCTTAAAATCTTGGGACTTGAATTTGTTTTTTTTGTCAGTTTACAAAAACAGCCTTTTGAGCCGATACAATATACTCCCTTGATCCTTTTGACAAGGAAGTTGTTTTTTTCTGGTTGCCATATCTTCTGCAAGAAGGGTATCAGAATTGGCTGTTCTTTCTTGTAAAGAGCCATATTTAATTATTCACAAGGATAAGGTGGTATTGCGTCCTCATCCTAGCTTTCTGCCGAAAGTGGTTTCAGATTTTCATCTAAAACCAGGCTATTGTTCTACCTTCATTTTTTCCAGAACCCTGTTCTACAGAAGAAAGGTCGCTGCATTCTCTTGATGTAGTGAGAGCAGTCAAAATGTATTTGAAGGCGACCGATCACATTCGAAAAAAAGGGGACTACTATGTAACTACTATGGCTCTGTGTCCCGTGATGTACAATTAAGAAAATAGGATTTTTATAACAGCTTACCTGTAAAATCCTTTTCTTTGAAGTACATCACAGGACACAGAGGTCCCTCCCCTCTTTCTGGTATACACGTGTATTGCTTTGCTACAAAACTGAGATACTCCCTGTAAGGGGAGGGGTTATATAGGGAGTTGAACTTCCTGTTTAGGGCGTGCCAGTGTCCATCACCTTAAGGTGGCCCATATAACCCACATAGTAACTACTATGGCTCTGTGTCCCGTGATGTACTTCAAAGAAAAGGATTTTACAGGTAAGCTGTTAGAAAAATCCTATTATTTCTAGCTCCATCTAGTGGCTATAATGTAGTATTTTTCTCATTTAATTTATTCTGTTTAACAGCATAACATTCGACCTGGAGATAAAATAGTATAGTAACCTTCATTTTTGCCCCCATTTGCCCAGAACGAATGTACATGCACATTTTTTTTTCATAAATATGTCTATGGGGTCAATTCACTAAAGATTACCACATGCGAAAACACGGTCACGTGACTAATTTGCATAGATTATCACATGTGCTAAACAAATTTCCACAAAAAAAAAAGATTATGCAGTATTTAACACAAAATGAAAAACATGCAGTAAGCTGTCCGATTCACAAACAGAGCAGAAAGTAAAAAAAGATGCAATATTTATTACCAAGGTGCTGGTGGTATCACATGCGGTATTACTCAGATGCAGTGTGGGAGGTCCCCTAATAGCTGGCTGTTAAGGAGCGGTCCGAGAAGCTGGCCACCCCATCATTAACAATGGATGACTCGTCAGCTGTTAGTGGGTTTCCTGCTGACAGCTGAATGTAAAAAACATGCCAGCAATTAAAGTGTGCCCCCCCCATCTATAATATGCCCTTTGGGTTTGGTATGGATTTTAACCCCACGCTAAAATTATTTAAAAAAACGGCAAGGGGTACCCCCACAAAATCCATACCAGACCCTTATATGAGCATGCACCCAGTGACGTCACTGGCCAGGGGCATGCGTAGTCTGTGATGTCACAAGAGGGCGTGTTCACCCGGTGATGTCGTAGGGTGGCGACGCCCCTTAGTTTTTTAAGAGCTGTCAGACAGCGGAGCAGGCAGATGGTGAGAGCCTTATGCCGCGTACACACGAGCGGACTTTACGACAGACTTTGCCCGGCGGACTGGATTTCGTCAGACAATTCGATCGTGTGTGGGCTCCAGTGGACTTTGTTTTCTCAAAAGTTGGACGGACTTAGATTTGAAACATGTTTTAAATTAATCCGTCGAAATCGAGTCCGGTCGAAAAGTCCGCCGTCTGTATGCTAGTTCGACGGACAAAAAGCCACGCTAGGGCAGCTATTGGCTACTGGCTATGAACTTCCTTGTTTTAGTCCGGTGTACGTCATCACATACGAATTCGACGGACTTTGGTGGATTGTGTGTAGGCAAGTCCGTTCATTCAGAAAGTCCGTCGTAAAGTACGTCGAAAAGTCCGCCGGGCAAAGTCTGCCGTAAAGTCCGCTCGTGTGTACGCGGCATTAGTCTGGACTGGAGGCTTTTCATTTTGTGGGTTGGTGGCGGCAGCAGGCGGTATGATTTACGATAGATCTACACCGATAAGCTCCCTGCCCGCAGACCCCCACAACCGCTGGCCAATGTTATGGGAAAGAGGCTGTTCGCCCCCCTACCCCAAAGCACCCCCCCATGTTAAAGGCATTTGGCCAGGTATGATTCAGGAAGGAGGGGGCGCTTGCTCGTCATCCTCCCCTTTCCTGGCCTGCCAGACTGCATGCTCGGATAAGGGTCTAGTATGGATTTCGGGGGGGGACTCCACACTTCCCCTTAAGATCCATGCCAAGCCCATCAGGTCTGGGATCTGGGGAGGACCCCCACGCTAGTTTTGTTTTTTTTTTAAAGAATTTTTAATTACCGGCATGTTTTTGTTAATTTAACTGTCAGTGGGAAACTAACAGCTGACGAGTCATCAGTTATAAAGGATGCGGCGGGCGGCTTCCTGGCCCGCTCCTTAACAACAAGCTACCGTGTGATAAATTACTGCATTACTGATATTTTACCACGTGAGCTATTCACCGGCAAATTCTTAGTGAATTAAACATTTGTACAATTGTTTCCACATGCGTTATTTTAACATTATTTTTAATAATAATAATAATAATAAATAAAAATTATAAAAAATAATAAAAAAATAATAATAAATAAAAATAAAATAATAATAATAAATAACGTTATTTTTCAGTCGATTTAACGCTTAGGGAATTGACCCCAGTGTCCTCATATGAGTATAAAAACGTGATGTGTCAGCATTCAGTCATGTCTCCGTTCCCAGTGGAAGCCTGTTTAGGGGAAACGCGTCAGGAAGAGCTAGAGGCTGTGACGCCATCACGTTTGTCTGGTCTTTCTCCATGCAGTCAGCCGGTTTGCTCCCGCTCTGCATGTATGCTGATTTTTAGCTAATTTTTATCTGGTTCCCATTTTTTATCTGAGTTCCGTTTGGTGTACAGTATACTTGGGAGTTTTTTTGATTTGTAGTTCCTGATGTGCAGTGGAGTGTTGCTGTGAACATTTGCAGTGGAAAGAATTATTTTAAAGTGACTGTGAAAGAGATTTTGAATAAATCTATTAAACACATTTGCACTATGGAGCCCTTTTCGTTTTATTCCCACTGAGGTGTATCTTCTGTATGGATGAACTAATATTTTGAAACCGGATACATTGTATCAGTGAGGATAGATCTGCCTGTGTATTGGAGCGCAGTGGCTGAGGAAATCTCCCAGGAAAAAGCCCAGGTGATAATCTAAGGCCAGCAGGCTAATGCAACATGCTCATCTGATCCGGTAAGCGGCCTTTTTTACCATATTTGTGAAAAGGAGGAATATCGGTGTGTCTCTTTCTATAAAGAAGATTGGTGCTAATATCAACATAGCATATTTCCATCAAGGACTGATCATTGTTTCTACATCTAAGATGTTCAAGGGGAATAAGTGTCCCACTGATAAACATTTTTAGCACTAATTTGGATATGTATGGTGTTCACCACATTGTTGCGAATAGATAGTCACAAGTAACATTGTTACTAGCAACATATGTTTCAGGGTGCTCACTACATTGTTGCGGATTGATTTTCATAAGTAACATTGTAATTAATAACACATGTTTTGTTTCACTGTTGAACACGTGGTGTGAGTATAGGATTTAAATGTTCCTAATATAGAAAAATAAGTCAATTTCACGATTTTTTAAATATATGTCTATAGTAATAACGTTTTTCATGAGTTTTGGCCGGATTGAAATGGCTTTAAGTGTGGTGAACCAATAGTAGTCATAACTATCGGGATCACTTATATTTAATACACACTAAGATATGATGCGCGCTGGTTACACTATTTACTAATTAAACATTTGTACAATTGTTTCCACATGCGTTATTTTAACATTATTTTTAATAATAATAATAATAATAAATAAAAATTATAAAAAATAATAATAAATAAAAATAAAATAATAATAATAAATAACGTTATTTTTCAGTCGATTTAACGCTTAGTGAATTGACCCCATTAGGGAGAGTTCCCTCTGCATCCTGTTGGGATGGTAAGCAATGAAAAATCTCCATAACAAAACACTTTTATTTCAGTAAAGGGAAGGGTTAGAACATCTGACAGCTTATTATTACTAATTGTGTCTTTCTGCCCCGGTGACAACTGCCCCCCCCCCCCCCCCCATCTCTTATCCCGATGACCCAGCAGGTTTACAGACAGCAATGAGAGTTGACACAACTATTTATATTTCCAAAGTGCATCCAAAACTAGAAAAAAAAGTTTGGGTTGAAGTTGGGGGTTAATGACTCCCATACCTCTCAACGGTCTCAGATTGTACAGGCTTCTACCGCATTTTCAACCATATCTTGGGATCCCTATTGAACCTTTTACAAGCTAACTAATGATAGGGGCTAGTGACATCACGGTGGTTCTACTCACCTGCGGCAATATAATTTCAGTCTTCTTTGCCACTTTCTGAGCCCTCCTCTCCTAGACGAAACATACAAGACTGATTATACACAGGATGTACCCGCATGTGTAGACACCATGAAGTTATCAATATGGGAAACTGTGGCAGGAGCATGGAGCAAAACCATAGCTCCCAACTGTCCCTGATTTCGAGGGACTGTCCCTGATTTGGAGCAATGTCCCTCTGTCCCTCATTCCTCCTCATTTGTAGCTCATTTTGATCTGATCTATATAGTTGTATATAAAATGCACTTTTTATCTATCAAAAAGGGTTTCCCAGTGCTAAACCTCTGATTTCTAAATTGCTGCATTTGTAAATTCCAAAAGCCAATATAAAGGAATAGTAGTGGTAAAAAAAAAAGCACTTGTGTGTTAAACCAATCTTGTTTTTTTGTACAATTCTCCTTTAAGGGGGCGTGGCAGGGGGTGTGTCCTATGCCTGCATACCTTTGCTGATAGGTGTCCCTCATTCCCATCTCAAAATGTTGAGAGGTATGCAAAACCACTCCAAAGCTTGAGCCCTCGTTCACACTGAACACGGGTTTGAAATTGTGTGAGTTCAGCTGAACTCACACGATTTCAAACCCGAATTTCAGTGCGAGTTCGGGGGGCGATTTGAAAGACATCTGCGCAGGTTCATGCACAGATGTCTATTGAAATCGCCCCCCGAAGTCGCCAAAAGTAGTGCAGGAACTACTGATTGGGACAGTGCCATTGCCGACAATAGGCTGCGATTTGGCATGCGATTTGACATGTCATGGGGGCTCAAGCTGAGTCAGACCTACAGGTTTCCAATGAACAACATTTGCTGAGAAGATCGAACACTGCTGATTGGAGACCTGTAAGTTTGACGTGTCACAGTAGACATGTCAGACCACTGCAGAGAGACCACTGCTTCTACACAGAGCTTAGTGGTTATCTCTGCAGCATACAGAAAAAAAAGGGAAACAAAGAAATGTAAAGCTGTCCATAGATCACTTTTTTTTTTCCATCAGCTCAATAAAAAAAATATGAAAGGACTTTTAGGCCTGAAACTTCAATTGGGTGTAAGTAACCAGACACTCAACGCACACTCTCTAATATGTTATTCATTTTAGGTACACTTTGCATGAGATGCATCCAATCAAGCAAAGGTTATGATAATTTGGCTCCCTAGGGGATAACTAGATAGAGATAATAAGTGCTTCTAAACACTGGAAAAGCTCATTAATGTCTATAAAGATTTTCTGACATGTCGGAGATTCTCAGTGACTGATCATATCCCTTTTCTGCACAAAAAAATAATCCTTACAGCAAATGCAAAAGCATTTTTAAAGTGACACTAAATCCGTACACCAGTGTTAATTTCATCATCGAAAAAAAAAAATGCGAGTAAATTGACGAAAACTATGACAAAAATGAATTCCAGTTTCCGAACGAAACGAAAACGGAACGAAAATGTGCGGGAGCGATGTTTACCCGGCTGAAATTCTGCTTTTCTCTGAGTTAAAGCCCCAGCCCCCTGACTCTATCGGCAAGCAGTATTGGCTGAGAGATGCAGGCTCCCATCAATCCTCTCCCTTTCCTATTCAGTTCCACACATTTTACTTATTCATACTATCTCTTTGGCGCCCTCTGTTGGCCCTTTCTAAATTGGCAACACAATTCTATCCCCTGCCTATAATAATAGCACAATAAAGTTTAAACATGTCTTGCCCTACCACATAAGAATAAATAGGGGCATAGGTGTGTGCAGCCTATTGCTGCCCAAAGGTCAAGTGTGTGTGTGTGTATATATATATATATATATATATATATATATATATATATATATATATATATATATATAGGGCTTTTTTTCAGGGGGAACTTGGTGGAACTCAGTTCCACCACCTCTGGCTCAGACCCTTGGGGAGGGGGGGGGGGCTGCTCACCACAATCACTTGTAAACACAGAAGTCTGGTTTCTGTGTTTACAAGTGACAGCTCTGCACTCTGTGTGTAACCCCCCTGAACTCTGCACTCTGTATGTAATGCAATCCTGATATTTAATGCCCCTTTAAGACCCTCCTACTGTTCGTGAAATTTGACTGACCACACCCACTATTTGATGTGATTTGGAGGGTGTGTGTGGGTGGAGGGGTTTTGGGGGGTCGTGGTTGAGTTCCAGCACCTATTTTGAGAAGAAAAGCCCTGTACATTGCTCCTAACTGTCCCTGAGTTGGAGCAATGTCCCTCTGTCCCTCTTTCCTCCTCATTTGTTACTCATTTTGGTCTGGTCTATAAAGATGTATATAAAATGCACTTTTTATCTATCAAAAAGTGTTTCCCAGCGCTAAACCTTTCATCTGATTTCTAAATTGCTGCATTTGTAAATTCCAAAAGCCAATATAAAGGAATAGTAATGGTAAAAAAAGCACTTATGGGTTGAACCAATCTTTTATTTTTTGTTCAATTCTCCTTTAAGGGGGCGTGGCAAGGGGTGTGTCCTATGCCTGCATACTTTTGCTGATAGGCGTCCCTCATTCCCATCTCAAAAATTTGGGAGTAATGTATATGTACAGTATATATATATATATATATATATATATATATATACATACCCTATATTGTCAAAAGTATTGGGACGCCTGCCTTTACACACACTTTAATGGCATCCCAGTCTTAGTCCGTAGTGTTCAATATTGTGTTGGCCCACCCTTTGCAGCTATAACAGCTTCAACTCTTCTGGGAGGGCTGTCCACAAGGTTTAGGAGTGTGTCTATGGGAATGTTTGGTCATTCTTCCAGAACTGCATTTGTGAGGTCAGGCACTGATGTTTGACGAGAAGGCCTGGCTCACAGTCTCCGCTCTAATTCATCCCGAAGGTGTTCTATCGGGTTGAGGTCAGGACTCTGTGCAGGCCAGTCAAGTTCCTCCACCCCAAACTCACCCATCCATGTCTTTATGGACCTTGCTTTGTGCTCTGGTGCGCAGTCATGTTGGAACAGGAAGGGGCCATCCCCAAACTGTTCCCACAAAGTTGGGAGCATGAAATTGTCCAAAATGTCTTGGTATGCTGACTCCTTAGGAGTTCCCTTCACTGGAACTAAGGGGGCAAGCCCAACCCCTGAAAAACAACCCCACACCATAATCCCCCCTCCACCAAATGATTTGGCCCAGTGCACAAAGCAAGGTCCAAAGCAAGTAGATCACACTGCCCAGGCACACCCGGCACACCCTGCTTTTGAGTAGGGGGCATTTACTAACTGTGTGACATGGTCGTGGTTGCTACTGCGGGGTTCAAGGGGTTATAGCAGGTGATGAGGAGGCGATATAACACCCTTATCACAGCCACTAAGGAGTGATCTGAAAACACTTATGTCATCTTCAGCACCAAGGTAAAGATGTACCTCTTCTGCCCATGTGCAAAGCACTTAAGACCCTGATTCATCAAAGCTGCAGTATCAGGCATGCTAAGAGGCCTCTTAAGATTTATTATCATATTGCGTAAGAGTTTATCCTTCAATGCTATCTCTGCTTGATAAATCAAAAAAGAAAGACTGGCAGTGAGTAACAGCTGCCTGCCTGACAAAGGTGACCCTGCCAGGCCGTGAAACGTTGCTTCTTCTGGTGACTTTACAATAAAGTCAGATTAAGGAAGGCTTTGGTGCGCTGGTGATATGCGATCTCTTGTTGGAAGACAGATCAGGACATAATAACTGGTGATACATTTTGCATGTCTTTAGGGATTATATGCAGATATCTGTCAACAGCATCCAATTATATGTTGAAACGCTTGAGCGAAGAGAAAAAAAAATCAGAAGAGATTGTTGGCATTTTGCTGTGTGCAGGAGGATAAAATGCTCCTAGAAATGTATAGTGGCAGACAATAATAAAATATATAAATGTATGCAGTGCTTAAACCTGATGGTGAAACGTGACTAGTATCCTGGGTGAAAATGGGGAGAATGAGCCCCAACCTGCACCCTATACTAAATGACCTCTAATACAACGTACAGCGTAAACATTACAATATAAATGATACATTAAATATCGGTGGATGTTTCGGTCGGTGAGAACTGCGTGTAGTCCTCTCTTCTAAATTAAAAACACACTATCATTATATCTTTAAAGGAAACAACAGAGGGCACCAACTAAGTGCTGTATATAGGAAAATACTTTATTAAAAGTCATAAGTGGCAACCCATGAGATAGTATAAGGATAAGAGGCTTGAAAAAGGATAGTCATGCTCCGAAACCTGCAGCCACGCTCCCCACACTGCAACCCCCCAGGTACGACATCAGTTCCAGTCCTGTGGAGCCCATGCACTTCAGGATTTCTAGTTTTGTTTTTGGTGCCCTACACAGCTAGGGAAAATGGGGCCTTTGAGGAATCTTTAGCAATCTTCTCACTTTTAGGTGTATTGGTTGCCTGGTCCTCTGCTCAGGTTCCTCACACCCTATGTCATTACTGTGTCCTAGTGTGACATAGGGCTTGTTTACACTAATGGCAAGAACTGGCGCTCCCTTGGAAATCCGATCCTTGCTTGGATTGCTTTTCAGAGGCATTAGACAGGCAGTGAAGAGTAGCTATCTCGCCTCCTCACTGCCTCAACAAGATGTTGGAAACATTCTTCAGAGGTTTTGGTCTATACTGACATGATAGCATCATGCAGTTGTTGCAGATTTGTTTGCCGCTCCATGATGCAAATCTCCCGATCCACCACATCCCAAAAGTGCTTTATTGGATTGAGATGTGATGAGTGTGGAGGCCATTGGAGTACAGTGGCCTCATTGTCCAGTGGTGAGATGATTTGAGCTTTGTGACATGGTGCATTATCCTGCTGGAAGGAGCCATCAGAAGATGGGGACACTGTAGTCATAAAGGGATGGACATGGTCAGCAATACTCAGGTAGTCCGTGGAGTTTAAATGATTCTCAACTGGTACTAAGGGGCCCAAAGTGTGCAGAGAAAATATCCCCCCCACCATTACACCACCAGCCTGAACCGTTGATACAAGGCAGGATGGATCCATGCTTTCATGTTCTTTACACCAAATTCTGACCCGACCATCTGAATGTTGCAGCTGAAATCGTGAAATCGAGACTCATCAGACCAGGCAATGTTTTTCCAATCTTCTATTGTCCAATTTCGGTGACCCTGTGCGAATTGTAGCCTTAGTTTCCTGTTCTTGGCTGACAGGAGTGGCAACCGGTGTGGTCTTCTGCTGCTGTAGCCCATCTGCTGCAAGATTTGATGTGTTGTGTGTTCAGATATGGTATTCTGCATACCTTGGTTGTAACGAGTGGTTATTTGAGTTACTTTTGCCTTTCTATCATCTCAAACCAGTCTGCCCATTCTCCTCCGACATTAACAAGGCATTTTCCTCCACACAACTGCCGCTCACTGGATATTTTCTCTTTTTCGGCCCATTCTCTGTAAACCCGAGAGCTGATTGTGTGTGAAAATCCCAGTAGATCAGCAGTTTTTGAAATACTCAGACCAGCCCGTCTGGCACCAACAACCATGCCACGTTCAAAGTCACTTAAACCCCCTGTCTTCCCCATTCTGATGCTCGGTTTGAGCTTCAGCAAGTCGTCTTCACCGCCTCTAGATGCCTAAATGCATTGAGTTGCTGCCATGTAATTGGCTGATTAGCAATTTGTGTTACCAAGCAATTGAACAGATGTACCTAATAAAGTGGCCGGTGAGTGTATATATTCCATGATACGATTGACTGATCAACCATAGCAGGCTGGTCTCCTTTCTACTAAATCTTCCAATAGTTGGAGAATGTAAATGACTGAAGTCGTGATCTGGAGATCTTGTTCTGTGTATGCACACATCTGCACTGCTCTGTAGGTACTATTTCTGTAGACTCTATATATAGCTCTCTGCTCCCAATCCCCACCGTGCTGCTGATACAGACAATTGTTAGGAACGTACCTTCAGGTTCTTCGTCATCCTCTGGGCAGCCAGAAGTCCCACTATATTCCAGGAGTTCTGGTTAGTGATGGACACATTGCCCAGGGGGGCCTTCCGGAACAAAGCCTGCAAACACAATCAGACTGTCAAGTATACAGGTGTATGTATAGAAGTATACTGATCATTGAAATGTAACCCCCACCACCACCATAGATCAGGGATAGATCCTCTGTCTGTTTTTTATTGTAGGCTTTTTGACTTTTAATACAGGCAAGAAAACCTCTGGCTGTATTTGATTGCTGTCTATGTCCCTGGTGGGGATATTCACCCTTCCATTTTATCAAATTGTATGGATGTCACCATGTCATAGGACAGTGGTCTCCAAACTGCACACCTTTATCCAGCCTATGAGGCACTATTCCTCCCACTGATACCACTGATGGGGCACTATTCCTTTAACTCATACCAATAATGGGGCATTATTCCTCCCACTAACACCAATAAATGGGTGCTATTCCTCCCACTAATACCAACGATGGGGCGCTAGTCCTCCCACTGATACCAATAATGGGGCATTATTCCTCCCACTGATACAAATGATGGGGCGCTATTCCTCTCACCGATATAAACAAAGGAGCACTATTCCTCCCACTGATACCAATAATGGGGCACTATTCCTTCCACTGATACCAATAATGGGGCTCTATTCTCCCCACTGATACCAATGATTGGGCACGATTCCTCCTACTGATATCAATAATGGGGCACTATTCCTTCCACTGATACGGCACTATCCCTCCCACTGATACCAATGATGGGGCACTAGTAACTCTCACTGATACCAACAAAGGAGCACTATTCCTCCCACTAATACCAATAATGGGGCACTATTCCTCCCACTGATACCAATCATGGGGCTCTATTCTCCCCACTGATACCAATGATTGGGCACGATTCCTCCCACTAATACCAATAATGGGGCACTATTCCTACACTGATACCAAAGATGGGGCACTATTCCTCCCGCTGATACAAATCATGGGGCACTATCCCTCCCTCTGATACCAACCATGGGGTACTATTCCTCCCACTAATACCAATAATGGGGCACTATTCCTCCCACTGAAACCAATGATGGGCACTATTCCTCCCACTACCAATGATGGGGCACTATTCCTTCCACTGATACCAATGATGGGGCACTATTCCTCCCACTACCAATGATGGGCACTATTCCTCCCACTACTAATGATGGGACACTGTTCCTTCTATTGGCACCAATGATGGAGCACTACTCCTCCCACTGATACCAATGATGGGGCACTATTACTCCCACCAATACAAAGAAAGGAACACTATTTCTCCCACTTATACCAATGATGGGGCACTATTCCTTCCACTACCAATGATGGGACACTATTCTTTCCATTGGCACCAATGATGGAGCACTACTCCTCCCACTGATACCAATGATGGGGTGCTTTTCTTCCCACTGATACCAATGATGGGGCACTATTCTTCCCACTAATACCAATAATGGGGCACTATTTCTCCCACTGATACCAATGATGGTGCACTATTCCTCCCACTGATATCAATGATGGGACACTACTCCTCCCACTACCAATAATGAGGCACTATTTCTCCCACTGATGCCAACAATGGGGCACTATTATTTCCCCTAATACAGAAGATGTAGTTGAGAAGGGGAGTTGGGACTTTAAATGAAGCATTTGGGTAGTGGAGGTAAAATAAACCATATTTGAAATGCAATATAAAATGTTTATTGATTGTACAAAGTGACAGACAATAAAAGGGTATTCATTTCATATGCAGTAAAACATTCATTGTATATATGTATAGGAGATGTACAAATAGCATAGGCATATTAAAAAATATATACACATATAGCAGCACATGATCTGATATAAATTAGAATAGTAGTAAAGCATAATATTGTTAGCAACAATATGCCTGATAGAGACACATGCACCCACATAGTAAATGTGCATTTATTGAGTAAGGAAAAAATATTAATAATTTTACGATGTAATTAGAGGGAACAGATGGTACAGATGGCTGTGGTTCCATATAAGATAGCTGAGGCATCAACAAAAACAAGGCTCGACGCGTTTCGTGGGTATTCCCCACTCATCAGGAGCTGATGCAAATAAATTTCCTATGGGATGTATATAAAAGTATAATGAACCACATAGTCCATATAAAAAAAAGTAAAAAATAAATAAATGAACATTAGGTATATATAGTTGTTTTTTCCAAACACACTCACCAACTCAGGCAGCAAGTGCAATGCGCGGAGGTGGGCGCACGGTAGGCCACGGACGTAAACTCTCCATGGGAGCCGAGGCAACATACATATAGATGCGACATCGGGCAGGATGAAAGGAATAGAATGGGGCAGAGTGTGTTCACGAAAGGGAGTGTGTTATTATGGGAACAAGCAAATCTGGGAACAAAATAGTATTATTCTATTAGATATATATAAGGTTTGTGGTAAGTGTTTTATACATTAAATATTGAATAATGATTCAATGATTCAAATATATTCAATATATGATTAATTATTTAATATTTAATGTATAAAACACTTACCACAAACCTTATATATATCTAATAGAATAATACTATTTTGTTCCCAGATTTGCTTGTTCCCATGATAACACACTCGCTGACCTTCTTCTAAAAATACTAGTTGCCTGGTTGTCTCTGGGATCAGTACTCTTTAACCTTATCTGGAATAAGCATGCTGGAATACAGTGATGACCCGTACACACGAGCGGAAATTCGGCTAGCAAAAGTCAGATGAGAGCTTTTGGTCGGAAATTGCGACCGTGTGTATGCTCCATCGGACTTTTGCTGGCGGAATTCCAGCCAGCAAAAGATTGAGAGCATGTTGTCTATTTTTCGGTTGGAAAAAGTTCCTATCCGAAAATGCGTTCGTGTGTATGCAATTCGGGCGCGCAAAAAATCACGCTTGCTCGGAAACAATTCGACGCATGCTCAGAAGCATTGACCTTCATTTTCTCGGCTCGTCGTAGTGTTGTACGTCACCGCGTTCTTGGCGGTCGAAAGTTCAGAGAACTTTTGTGTGACCGTGTGTATGCAAGGCAAGCTTGAGCGGAATTCCGTCGGAAAAATCTTGGATGGTTCCAAGTTCCAAATTCCTCTCGTGTGTACGCGGCATTGGAAGTGGCATAGGGGTTAGAACATCTGCCTTTCGGCATTGGGGTTTTGGTTTGAGTCCCAACCAGGACACTAGCTGCATGGAGTTTGCATGTTCTCCCTGTGCTTGCGTGAGTTTCTTCCCACGCTCCAGTGGTGGCCCATCCATACGGGGCACACGGGTGCCCTCGCCCTGATCCATGCGTCCGGTCCCTAATCTATATGCAGGGAGCTGGACACATGGACTGGACACATGGATTCCAATGGGGGTTTTTGTTTGCCGCCCCCCCAAAAATGGAGCACCAGTTGCCACACTCTAAAGAGTACATGTGAGGTAGGGACCTTAGACTTTAAATTCCTTGGAGGAAGGGACTGATGGGAATGTAATTTGTCCATTCTATATAAATACTTATAATAAGGAACTCTGGACCTGCAAACTTTTTTCTAGTTGACTCTAGAAAGCTTTGAATCAGTGGGACAGCCAGACAATGGGCATTGTCAGAAGGGCTGGTCAACCTTTGCGGCTTACTCCGAGTCTAACTTATAGGTTTCCTAATGCCGCGTACACACGAGCGGACTTTCCGGTGGACCAGAGTCCGCATGCCCTCAACATGGGGGGGTGGGTGCTTTGGGGGAGGGGGGGCGCCCTGCGGGGGCCCCGCCACCACAAAGCACCTTGCCCCCATGTTGATGAGGACAAGGGCCTCTTCCCGACAACCCTGGCCGTTGGTTGTAGGGGTCTGCGGGCGGGGGGTTTTATCGGAATCCGGGAGCCCCCTATAATAAGAGGGCCCCCAGATCCCTGCCCCCCACCCTAGGTGAATGAGTATGGGGTACATGGTGCCCCTACCCATTTACCTAGGGAAAAAGTGTCAATAATAAAACACACTACACAGGTTTTTGAACTAATTTATTAGACAGCTCCGGGGGGACTTCTTCCGGCTTCGGGGGTCTTCTTCCGACTTCGGGGGTCCCTCCGGGTTTCTCTTCTCCCGGCGTCCAGTTGGTTCTTCTCCGCTCCCTCTGGCCTTTTCTCCCGGTGTTACAGTTCTTCTGCCGGCTCCTCCGCTGTCTTCATGCTGCTCTTTTGCCAGCGGAGGTCCGGACTTCTGGCCTGTGGTTTCTGGGCTTCTTCTCTTCTTCCCATGTTGACACAACGGTCTCTCAGGCTGGAATGCTCTCTGAGAGCTCCGATGTGACTTATATAGGCAGAGACCCCGCCCCCTTATGCCGTCACAGTCCCTGGGCATGCTGGGACTGTGACAGCATAAGGGGGCGGGGTCACAGGGTAATGGTGACCCAGACAGCAGAGGAGCCGGCAGAAGAACTGGAACACCGGGAGAAGAGGCCAGAGGGAGCGGAGAAGAACCAACCGGACGCCAGGAGAAGAGGAACCGGAGGGACCCCCGAAGTCAGAAGAAGACCCCCGAAGCCGGAAGAAGACCCCCCCGGAGCTGTCTAATAAATTACTTCTAAAACCTGTGTAGTGTGTTTTATTATTGACACTTTTTCCCTAGGTGAATGGGTAGGGGTACCATGTACCCCATACTCATTCACCTAGGGTGGGGGGCCGGGATCTGAAGTCCGGCGGTAGTCCGCCGGAAAGTCCGGCGGGAAGAACGTCGGACCAAGTCTGCCAGAAAGTCCGCTCGTGTGTACGCGTCATAACATTTACTGACCACAATTTGGCTGATTTACTAAAGGAGGAGAGCATGTTCACTTGGCAAGGAGAATTTTGTCTTACCTAATTGAATGTGGTTAGATCATGTTTTGGAAAATGAGGATATTGTCTAGTGTCACTTTAACTGCTCAAAGAAATACCCAATCAGGTGCAAGTAAAATGAAAGAAAAAGGATTTTTGCTTGCATATAATTGGATGATAGAAGGCAGCAGTGGTTAGCTGGTGCTCCATTTTTTGAGGGGGGCAGCAAACGAACCCCCCATCCACCTACCCCCCCCCCCCCCGCGCGCCCACTCGCGCCCTCTCGCATGCCCGGCATTAACCCTATCCAGGTCGCAGGCGGCTTCTCCTCCCGGCAAATCTGGTCGCTTTTCCTCCTGGCCAATCGGTCCTAGGACCCCCTTCCTGTCCTGATTGGCCAGGAGGAGAAGCAGGAAGACAGTATTGAATGTTGATTCACTAGTCACAAGTCAGTGGGCTCGGGGCGCTGTGCTCTGCGCTCTGAGCCCAACCTTTTTGAAGCCAATTAGAGCCTCCAGCTCTTATCATGTGCTTCACAAAAAAACAAAAAACAAAACCTGTAGAACTCTATGCGTTCTGCGCCCCTGCTTGGAGATTAGGGGCCTTCACATAGAGATTAGCCACAACATCTAACTTCACATTTGCTGATTAGGGCTGTTTTTGCACTGATGCATTTTTGTTGCGTTTTTACCGTGCTAAAAAAATGTAACAAACGCAATCCCTTTAAATGCTTTGGGACTCCTCACTCTGGTGCATTTTAAAAAGTCCTGCATGCTGCATCTTTGGTGCGGTTTTCAAAACCGCACCAAAAAAAATGTAGCCCCCCCCCCATATTGAAATAAATAGAAAATGCGACAAAAACGCACCTGCACGAGTCACATGTCCAAGTTTCACAGGTGTATGCTGGGTAATAGGCACCCGGAAAACACACTGGAAACACATTAAAAAAATGCAGCAAAAACGTATGTGCATTTTTGATGCGTTTTTTTTTTTTTTCTTCAACAGAGCAGTGTGAAAGCAGCCTTAGACGTTGTTGGCACTGCTGTCAGAGTCACATTTCAGATAAAGGAACCGTCTTACCATTTTCTGGGGCGGTTTGTCTGCGGGGTCTCCATTGGCGCCCAATCTGACGCTGGCCACTGAGGACCTCTTCCCTTCAGGCTTGGAGGTCATGGTGGTCGTTGGTTCCTGGGACGCTGTGCACTGGTGGCGACCGATCTCTGTCTGGTGGCGCCGGCTGTTAGAATATAAGCTTCTCAACGGCTCCAGCGACTGATCTTTGTTTATACCTGAAGGAGGCACATTTGTCATGTGTCACTTGTACTGTGACAACTAATCCTTTCTATCAATAAATACAGTGCAGAACTGTGGCACCCACATAGGTGTGTTTAGCACACAGGGGAAATCCCAGTAGCAAACACAGGCGCCTTGGTAGTGTGAACGATGCTTTTCATTAGCATAAGGAGCTTAGGAAATCACAAGCTTCCTGTCCAAGGGAAAAGGTGTCAATTATAAAGGTCGTGTCCATCCAAAAGCTGATATAAAATTAATGCAGTTATTAACCACTTAAGGACCGAGCCTCTTTTGTTAGATGTGTTGTTTACAAGTTAAAAACTGTTTTTTTGCTAGCAAATTAATAAGAACCCCCAAACATTATAATTTTTTTTTCTAACACCCCAGAGAATAAAATGGCGATCGTTGCAATACTTTCTGTCACACCGTATTTGCACGGCGTTTTACAAGCGCACTTTGTTTGGAAAAAATACACTTCTTTAAATTAAAAAAATAAGACAACATTAAAGTAAGCCCAATTTTTTTTATATTGTGAAATATAATGTTACGCCGAGTAAATTGATACCCAACATGTCACGCTTCAAAGCTGCGCCCGCTCACAGAATGGCGACAAACTTTAACCCTTAAAAATCTCCATAGGCGACCTTTTAAAAAATTCTACAGGTTGCATGTTTTGAGTTACAGAGGAGGTCTAGGGCTAGAATTATTGCTCTTGCTCTACCGATTGCGGCGATACTTCACATGTGTGGTTTGAACACCGTTTTCATATGCGGGTGCTACTCACGTATGGTTCCAGTAATCCATGTCCTTAGTCTGCTTGTCTTCAGCAAATTGTTTGCAGGCTTTCTTGTGCATCATCTTTAGAAGAGGCTTCTTTCTGGGATGACAGTCATGCAGACCAATTTTATGCAGTGTGTGTTTTTAGTCCTGACCCAATACTATGTGTGTCATTTACTACCGACCCCTCTATTTTGTGCATTACCTAGTCCTGACTCCTGCATTCTGTGCATTACTTACTCCTGGCCCCCGCACTAGGCGCTTTAATTGCTCCAGACCCCGGTACTCTGTGTGTTACTTGCTCCTTACTTCTGCACTCTGTGCATTACCAACTCCAGACCCCTGTACTCTGTGCATTACCTAGTCCTGACTCCTTCCCTCTGTGCCTTATTTACTCCTGAGCCCTGCACTCTGTGCGTTACCTACTCCTGCATTCTATGCATTACTTACTCCTGACCCCTGTACTCTGTGTTTTACTCACTCTGGACCCAATACTATGTGTGTTATATACTAATAACCCCTGCACTCTCTGCATTACCTAGTCCTGACTCCGGCACTCTTTGCATTACTAACTCCTGATCCTTGCACTCTGTGCGTTACCTATCTTGACTCCTGCATTCTGTGCATTACTTATTTCTGACCCCAGCCATGCACTCCGTGCTTTACTTACACTGGACGCCAATACTCTGTGTGTTACTTGCTTCTTAGTTCTGCACTGTGTGAATTACTTACCTCAGACCCTACACTCTGTGCATTACTTACTCCAGACTACAGTTACTCCATGACTTACTCCTGACTCCTGCACCCTGTGGAATACCTACCCCTGACTCCTGCACTCTGTGCATTACTTACTCCTGATCCCTGAACTCTATGCACTTACAGGGTGTGCTACTATGCATTACTTACTCCTGACCCCTGTACTCTGTGTTTTACTCACTCTGGACCCAATACTATGTGTGTTATATACTAATAACCCCTGCACTCTCTGCATTACCTAGTCCTGACTCCGGCACTCTTTGCATTACTAACTCCTGATCCTTGCACTCTGTGCGTTACCTATCTTGACTCCTGCATTCTGTGCATTACTTATTTCTGACCCCAGCCATGCACTCTGTGCTTTACTTACACTGGACGCCAATACTCTGTGTGTTACTTGCTTCTTAGTTCTGCACTGTGTGAATTACTTACCTCAGACCCTACACTCTGTGCATTACTTACTCCAGACTACAGTTACTCCATGACTTACTCCTGACTCCTGCACCCTGTGGAATACCTACCCCTGACTCCTGCACTCTGTGCATTACTTACTCCTGATCCCTGAACTCTATGCACCTACAGGGTGTGCTACGGATGTCACTATTGCCCAGTCCGTTACTCTGCCCTCTGACCCATCAGCTCTTGTAGGCCCACTGGTTTTCAACATTTCCCAGGCATTGTGATGTATATGTATTGTATGTGTATATATATATATATATATATATATATATATATATATATATATATATATATATATATACTTTGCATGTGACAACACTGAAGAAATGACACTTTGCTACAATGTAAAGTAGTGAGTGTACAGCTTGTATAACAGTGTAAATTTGCTGTCCCCTCAAAATAACTCAACACACACCAATAATGTCTAAACATTTTTAAACCCCTAAGTAAAAATGTCCAAATTGGACCCAATTAGCCATTTTCCCTACTCGGTGTCATGTGACTCGTTAGTGTTACAAGGTCTCAGGTGTGAATGGGGAGCAGGTGTGTTAAATTTGGTGTCATCGCTCTCACTCTCTTATACTGGTCACTGGAAGTTCAACATGGCACCTCATGGCAAAGAACTCTCTGAGGATCTGAAAAAAAGAATTGTTGCTCTACATAAAGATGGCCTAGGCTATAAGAAGATTGCCAAGGCACTGAGTCTGAGCTGAAGCACGGTGGCCAAGACAATACATCGGTTTAACAGGACAGGTTCCACTCAGAACAGGCCTCGCCATAGTCGACCAAAGAAGTTGAGTGCACTTGCTCAGCGTCATATGCAGAGGTTGTCTTTGGGAAATAGACATATGAGTGCTGCCAGCATTGCTGCAGAGGTTGTAGGGGTCAGCCTGTCAGTGCTCAGACCATACGCCGCACGCTGCATCAAATTGGTCTGCATGGCTGTCATCCCAGAAGGAAGCCTCTTCTAAAGATGATGCACAAGAAAGCCTGCAAACAATTTGCTGAAGACAAGCAGACTAAGGACATGGATTACTGGAACCATGTCCTGTGGTCTGATGAGACCAAGATAAACTTATTTGGTTCAGATGGTGTCAAGCGTGTGTGGCGACAGCTAGGTGAGGAGTACAAAGACATGTTTGTCTTGCCTACAGTCAAGCATGGTGGTGGGAGTGTCATGGTCTGGGGTTGCATGAGTGCTGCCGGCACTGGGGAGCTACAGTTCATTGAGGGAACCATGAATGCCAACATGCAATATGACATACTGAAGCAGAGCATGATCCCCTCCCTTTGGAGACTGGGCCGCAGGGCAGTATTCCAACATGATAACAACCCCAAACACACCTCCAAGATGACCACTGCCTTGCTAAAGAAGCTGAGGGTAAAGGTGATGGACTGGCCAAGCATGTCTCCAGACCTAAACCCTATTGAGCATCTGTGGGGCATCCTCAAACAGAAGGTGGAGGAGCGCAAGATCTCTAACATCCACCAGCTCCGTGATGTCATCATGGAGGAGTGGAAGAGGACTCCAGTGGCAACCTGTAAAGCTCTGGTGACCTCCATGCCCAAGAGGGTTAAGGTAGGGCTGGAAATAATGGTGGCCACACAAAATATTGACACTTCGGACATATTCACTTAGGGGTGTACTCACTTTTGTTGCCAGCGGTTTAGACATTAATGGCTGTGTGTTGAGTTATTTTGAGGGGAGAGCAAATTTACACTGTTATACAAGCTGTACACTCACTACTTTACATTGTAGCAAAGTGTCATTAATTCAGTGTTGTCACATGAAAAGATAGAATAAAATATTTACACAAATGTGAGGGGTGTACTCACTTTTGTGAGATACTGTATATATATTATACACACACACAAACACAGTATATTATATCTCTAACATGAGTTTGGAAAGTGGACCTTGTCTTGCAAACATAAAGCTTTGTATAATACTGCTTAAATCAATGTAAAACATGAATGGGCATTGGCAGAGCACATGATAAACTATGCACAGAGCAAACAGTCCTGTCCAGACTTGACCTGGATAATCAGTGAGAGATCAGAGGAAAGATAGAGCGCCACTCCTGACCAAGAACTCAGCTCTGTTAATAGGGAGCTGTCACTGTTTATGTAATGTGTGCTTAGACCTTTCCAAACTAAAGTGTACCTGTTGCTTTATAGGAAACAATATGCTGCTATGGGGGCCCTTGCAAGGCAATTGTAGAATGTTAAACTGTGTAAACCATGGGGGCAAACCACAGGTCATAACCATTTCGTATCGTTATTTTATAAATATCCACCAGGGTATTACATAATTGATTTTCTTTCGTTCAACCAGCGGGTTGAACAAAAGAAAATGAAACGATTACACCATGTGGATGGGGGAATCCCTCCTACAAAACTATTGTATTCTGACAGCAGGGTGGCCTCCTACTTACTGATTGAGTGAACATTTTTCAACAGGCTGGTTGTACAGAAGTCATTTGAGAGTTCGACTTCTGTACAACCAGCCTGCTCGTAGAGGATCGAAATGTGTCTGGTCCCTGCTGAACTGACGAATTTCGATACATCTATGGCGGCTTTAGGGAGGGAAATGAGGTTACTAGACATGTGTGGTTCGTTTCGTTACAAATTAAAGTGGAGTTCCACCCACTTTTACAACTCTTCAGCATCCCTCACTAAACTGTGCACTGTAAACAAATTGGATATTTTTTTATTTTTTTTTCTCAGCACCTACTGTATATCTGCTGTATTCATTTTCACTTCCTCCTCCCTGGCCGCGGCCCATCGCATCATTTCCTGTGTGCAATGCCTTCTGGGAAGGGGCGGAAACTTCCTCTGAAACTGCCGTTGCTATGGAAACCTGACCTGAAACCTACTACACTGCTTGTGCTGCACTGAGCATGTGCGAGATCTGCAAGGATGAGATCCAGGAAGAAACACACTCTGGCTTCAGATGCCCACACTTAAGATGGCCACGGCCTGCTGTAAGTTTATAAAATAACAAACTACTGCTATAAACTAACAAAAACAGACTTTAGTTTACAGACCAACTTTACTAGAATACATTAAGCTTGTGTATTATAGGGGTATTTTTATTTAAAAAGTATCATTTCGGCCGGAACACCACTTTAATATTCGGACAATTTTTTTGTTATTTGGAGATTTTGATATATCCGAATACCCGAATTAAAATATAAACAAATTTTACCGAATGCTCCGAATAACGTAACGAAATTCGTCCGAATTTTGAAAATTCAGACTAAAATTCAAATCGAATTTTACATTGAACTCCAGCCGAATTCTAACTACACATATTGCTGAAATCAAAGACTGTGTGTGATATTAGAGTATCATTTCAAAATAATGCTCTTTTTGTTAAGCCAAAGGTGATTTAAAGAGACGTTGTAATAATTTGATGAAGATTTTTCTTTTATTTGTTCACTTTGCTGTATTCGAATCGAAAACAATATAACATTTTCATTTCAACCGATTCGAAAATTTATCGATTTGAACGATTAGAATCGAAAAAAATCAGTAAATTTGAAGAAAATTTAAAAATTCCGAATACGAATTGCAAATACGAATTGAACGAATCAACCGAATTTAACTAAACGAAATAACTAGATTAACGAATCAAAACGAAACAATTTTTTTCGTCATGCATATGTCTAGAGGTCACTGGGGCAGAGTTAAGCTGGCCATAAATACAGTGCCAAATTAAATCTTTCAAACAACAAGCGAATGTTCTGAGAATGTTCGTACAAATTTTCCTACTTTTCCTAAGAATTTTTGTTTGAAATTCTATCTACAGTGCCTTGAAAAAGTATTTATACCCCTTGAAATTGTCCTCATTTTGTCATGTTACATCCAAAAATTTAAATGTATTTTATTGGGATCATTTGTGATAGACCAACATAAAGTGGCACATAATTGTGAAATGGAAGGAAAATGATAAACGTTTTTCAACATTTTTTACAAATAAATATGTGAAAAGTGTGGCGTGCATTTGTATTCAGCCCCCCCCCCGAGTCAATACTTTGTAGAACCACCTTTCACTGCAATTACAGCTGCAAGTCTTTTTGGGGATGTCTCTACCAGCTTTGCACATGTAGAGAGTGACATTTTTGCCCATTCTTCTTTGCAAAATAGCTCAAGCTCTGTCAGATTGGATGGAGAGCGTCTGAACAGCAATTTTCAAGTCTTGCCACAGATTCTCAATTGGATTTAGGTCTGGACTTTGACTGGGCCATTCTAACACATGAATATGCTTTGATCTAAACCATTCCATTGTAGCTCTGGCTGTATGTTTCGGGTCGTTGTCCTGCTGGAAGGTGAACCTCCACCCCAGTCGCAAGTCTTTTGCAGATTCTACCAGGTTTTCTTCTAAGACTGCCCTGTATTTGGCTCCATCCACCTTCCTATCAACTCTGACTAGCTTCTCTGTCCCTGCTGAAGAAAAGCATCCCCACAACATGATGCTGCCACCACCATGTTTCACGGTGGGGATGGTGTGTTCAGGGGGATGTGCAGTGTTAGTTTTCTGCCACACATAGCATTTTGCTTTTAAGCCAAAAATTCAATCTCAGTCTCATCTAACCAAAGCATCTTCTTCCACATGTTTGCTGTGTCCCCCACATGGCTTCTCACAAACCTGCAAATGGGACTTCTTATGGCTTTCTTTCAACAATGTCTTTCTTCTTGCCATTCTTCCATAAAGGTCGGATTTGTGGAGTACATGACTAATAGTTGTCCTGTGGACAGATTCTCCCACCTGAGCTGTGGATCTCTGCAGCTCCTCCAGAGTTACCATGGGCCCCTGGGCTGCTTCTCTGATTAATGCTCTCCTTGCCCGGCCTGTCCGTTTAGGTGGACGGCCATGTCTTGGTAGGTTTGCAGTTGTGCCATACTCTTTCCATTTTCGGATGATGGATTTCACAGTGCTCTGTGAGATGTTCAAAGCTTGGGATTTTTTTTATAACCTAACCCTGCTTTAAACTTCTCTACAACCTTATCCCTGACCTGTCTGGTGTGTTCCTTGGCCTTCATGATGCTGTTTGTTCACTAAGGTTCTCTAACAAACCTCTGAGAGCTTCACAGAACAGCTGTATTTATACAGACAATAAATTACACACAGGTGGACTCTATTTACTAATCAGGTGACTTCTGAAGGCAATTGGCTCCACTAGATTTTAGTTAGGGGTAACAGAGAAAAGGGGACCGAATACAAATGCACACCACCCTTTTAACATATTTATTTGTAAAAAAAAAATTGGAAAACCATTTATCATTTTCCTTCTACTTCACAATTATGTGCCACTTTGTGTTGGTCTGTCACATAAAATCCCAATATAATACACTTACATTTTTGTTTGTAACAAAATGTGGAAAATTTCAAGGGGTATGAATACTTGTTCAAGGCACTGTAAATAGAATTTCAAACAAAAATTCCTAGGAAAAGTAGGAAAATTTGTACGAACATTCTCAGAACATTCACTTGTTGTTTGAAAGATTTAACTTGCTTTTAACAGATTTTGGAATGAATGGACTTTACCAAACAAAAACCACATACACTGAAAAAAAAAATGTCTGCACCTTGGAATGTTCTCATCACTACAATCAAAAATGAACGTCAATTTGACCCCACTAATGATTAGAAAAACAAGTGAACTTTCCTAAGAACCTTCTTTTCCCTAAAATGTTTGTTTAAAATGCAACCCATCTACAGTATGGCGGGCTTTACAGAGTTAGGAGATTTATGGCTAGTTTCCTACCTGACCTTTGACCCTGAACACTGCTCCATCCAAGCTTAGAAGTCCAGGATGCTTTGCTAGTTCTTGTTTGTTTATGATTGGCCATCTTCCCCAGTCCATGATTGGATGTTCATGATACTTTGCTTCAGAATGAGAGGTCAGCTATCTCAGTTTCTGCCCAAGCGCTATTTCTTTTACATATTCGTGAAAGTGTTTCAGTAGTTTTTTTCACATACAGTGAAACCTTGGATTACGAGCATAATCCGTTCCAGGAGAATGCTTGTAATCCAAAGCACTCGCATATCAAAGAGAGTTTCCCCATAGAAGTCAATGGAAACGAATATAATTTGTTCTGCAATGACTTCTATCACATGCAATACCACACGTGGCCATAGGTGGGGGGGGCACCAGAGAGTCTCGGAAATACTCGGGGACAGCTCGGCTGAACTTGGAAAGCCTCAGAAAGGCTGGGAAACACTCAGGAACGGTGTATTTCTGAGCAGTTCTGAGTGTCCCCGGCGCCCCGGCACCTCTGGCCAAATGCGGTACTGCACACCCCATTAGCTTGAATTCTGCTCGTTTTGCAAAACAACACTCACAAGCAGAGTCAGAATTTAAAAAAAAAAATTGCTTGTCTTTTAAAACGCCTGTTAACTGCGTTACTCGTAAACCAAGGTTCCACTGTATTTGTAATATGAGTTTGTTCTTGTTGTAAGTCTAGTCTAGTTCATAGTAGCCAGATTGTCACTTTGGCCTGAACGACCCTGAACACTGGGTTACTTACACTGACCTCTGAGTTACTTACACTGACCTCTGAACTCTGTTTCACTTACACTGACCTCTGAACTCTGTTTCACTTACACTGAGCCCTAAACTCTGTTTCACTTACACTGAGCCCTAAACTCTGTTTCACTTACACTGACCTCTGAACTCTGTGTTACTTATACTGACCTCTGAACTCTGTGTTACTTATACTGACCTCTGAACTCTGTGTTACTTACACTGACCCCTGAACTCTGTGTTACTTACACTGACCCCTGAACTCTGGGTTACTTACACTGACCTCTGAACTCTGTGTTACTTACACTGATCTCTGAACTCTGTTTCACTTACACTGAGCCCTGAACTCTGTGTTACTTACACTGACCTCTGAGTTACTTACACTGACCCCTGAACTCTGGGTTACTTACACTGACCTCTGAACTCTGTTTCACTTACACTGAGCCCTGAACTCTGTGTTACTACTGACCCCTGAACTCTGTGTTACTTACACTGACCCCTGAACTCTGTGTTACTTACACTGACCCCTGAACTCTGTGTTACTTACACTGACCCCTGAACTCTGTGTTATTTACTACTGACCCCTGAACTCTGTGTTACTTACTACTGACCCCTGAACTCTGTGTTACTTACTACTGACCCCTGAACTCTGTGTTACTTACTACTGACCCCTGAACTCTGTGTTACTTACTACTGACCCCTGAACTCTGCATTACTTAATCCTGTCCCTGAACGCTGTGTCATTTACTACTAATCCCTCAACTCTGCATTACTTACTCCTGACCATGCTCTGTATTACTTACTCTGATCCTTGAACTCTGCTTTACTTATTAATGACCCTGAACTCTGTATTACTTACTCCTCATCATGAACTCTGTATTACTTACGCCCAACCCATGCACTATGCGTTATTTACTCCTAACCTGAACTCTGTGATACTTACTTCTGACCCCCGAACTCTGTGTGACTTACACTGAACCCTGAATTACCTCTTTCACAAGGGCTGGATCTGCTTTTTTTTTTTTTTTAGTAGTAAAGCTAGCAGTATTTTAATGCCGGCGTACTTAATGACCATTAAATATCATGGCTGATAAAGAGTGGGCGGCTGCCACGTCCTTAACAACCATGACTCATCTGCTGTCAGCAGGGTTCCTTTTCCTTTTCCATCCTAGATTCCCGCAGAGGTTCTCCCCCCAGTGTATAGATTGCATTCATATTTTTGGCACCCAAATGCATTATTTTACATTTTTCCACATTAAACCTCATTTGCCATGTAGTTGCCCACCCCATTAATTTGTTCAGATCTTCTTGCAAGGTTTCCACATCCTGCGGAGAAGTTATTGCCCTGCTTAGCTTAGTATTGTCCGCAAATACAGAGATTGAACTGTTTATCCCATCCTCCAGGTCGTTTATGAATAAATTAAATAGGATTGGTCCCAGCACAGAACCCTGGGGGACCCCACTTTTTACCCCGGACCATTCCGAGTACTCCCCATTTATCACCACCCTCTGAACTCACCCTTGTAGCCAGTTTTCAATCCATGTACTCACCCTATGGTCCATGCCAACGGACCTTATTTTGTACAGTAAACATTTATGGGGAACTGTGTCAAATGCTTTTGCAAAATCCAGATACACCACGTCTACGGGCCTTCCTTTATCTAGATGGCAGCTCACCACCTCATAGAAGGTTAATAGATTGGTTTGGCAAGAACGATTCTTCATGAATCCATGCTGATTACTGCTAATGATACCGGTTTCATTACTAAAATCTTGTATATAGTCCCTTATCATCCCCTCCAAGAGTTTACATACTATTGATGTTAGGCTAACTGGCCTGTAATTCCCAGGGATATATCTTGGCCCTTTTTTAAATATTGGTGCTACATTTGCTTTTCTCCAGTCAGCTGGTACCATTCCTGTCAGTAGACTATCAGTAAAAATTAGGAACAATGGTCTGGCAATTACTTGACTGAGTTCCTTAACCACTTAAGGACTGAGCCTCTTTCTGAGATTTGGTGTTTGCAAGTTAAAGCATTTTTTTTTTGCTAGAAAATTACTTAGAACCTCCAAACATTATATATATATATATATATATATATATATATATATATATATATATATATATATATATATATATATATATATTTTTTTTTTTTTTTGTCTAACACTCTAGAGAATAAAATGGCGGTCGTTGCAATACTTTACTTTCTGTCACACCGTTTTTTTATTTGCAGCATTCGTACAAGAGCAGTTTTTTTGGGAAAAAATACACTTTTTTGAATAAAAAAATAAGACAACAGTAAAGTTAGCCCAATTTTTTTATATTGTGAAAGATAATGTTACGCTGAGTAAATTGATACCCAACATGTCATGCTTCAAAATTGTGCCCGCTCGTGGAATGGTGGCAAACTTTTACTCTTAAAAATCTCCATAGGCGACGTTTAAAAAATACTACAGGTTGCGTGTTTTGCGTTACAGGGGAGGTCTAGGGCTAGAATTATTGCTCTTGCTCTAACAATTGGGGCGATGCCTCACATGTGTGGTTTGAACACTGTTTTCATATGCGGGCGCTGCTCACGTATGCGTTCGCTTCTGCGCGCGAGATCGGCGGGACGGGGTGCGTTTAAAGCATTTTTTTTTCTTATTTATTTAACCTTTTTTTTTTTTTTTTTACACTGTTCTTTTAAAAAAAATGGTGTCGCTTTTATTTCTATTACAAGGAATCTAAACCTTGTAATAGAAAAAAGCATGACAGGTCCTCTTAAGTATGAGATCTGTGGTCAAAAAGACCTCAGATCTGATAGTTACACTAAAATGCAATTAAAAAAAAAAAAGTCATTTGAAAAAAAAAAATGTCCCTTTAAGAGCTATGGGCGGAAGTGATGTTTTGATGTTGCTTCCGCCCTGTGGTATGGAGACGGGTGTGGGCCATCTTCCCCTCACTCATCTCCATACCACAGATGTGTCAGGACCTGATCGCCTCCGCAGCTACCGACGGCTCCGGTAAGCGGCGGAGGGCACCGTAGCATGGCGGGGGGGGCCCTCTCCCGCCGCCGTTAAAAGTGATCTCGTGGCAAATCCGCTGGAGAGAACACTTTTATCTGAAAGCGGACTGCCCACTGAAGAAGAGGATACTGAGGTTATGGTAGCTAGCTGCTGCCATAACAACGATATCCCTCTTCAAAATACTGCCGTATAACGATGGCGGGCGGTCCAGAAGTGGTTAAGGACCCTCGGGTGCAAGCCACCTGGTCCCGGTGACTTATAAATGTTAAGTTTTTCAAGTCTATTTCTAATTCTGTCCTCTGTTAGCCATGAGGGTGCTTCCTGTGACGTGTCATGAGGATAAACATTGCAGTTTGTACCAGTCCTGTCTGAACTATCTCTGCAGACTACAGCACATGCCTTCATGTTCAAGAGATAAGAAGAGGGGGGGGGTGTTCTGTAGTCCCAACAGACTTCTTGTCCTAGGATAATAACTTGGACCTAGGATGTCACCCTAGAACAGGAAGTGTTTTATTGTGTCACCAGGTGAAAACAAAGAAAAAAACTCCTGAAAAAGAAAACAGATGCAGCCATCACATCTGAGGACTGGTAAGCTTTGATACGTACATTTTTTTGTTTTGGGGTTTTCATACACAGTAGAGCAAACTTGCATTTTGTTAACCAAAGCAATCTTTCAATTTACCAATACTCTGTTCACCCCTATGTTGAGTGCATGTGGCCTGGTACGGTTCAGGAGGGGGGGTGCACGCTTGCCCCCCCCTTTCCTGACCTTCCGGGCTGCATGCTCGGATATAGGTCTGGTATGGATTTTGTGGGGAACCCCGCTGCTTTTTTTTTTCATTCGTTCCTCTTAAAATCCATACCAGACCCAAAAGACCTGATTGGGGGGGATCCATGACATTATTTTTAACATTTTTGTATTGCCGAAAACAGTATTGTATTGCTGGCAATTTAAATGTCATTTTTTTTTTCTTTAGAAATGTCAGTTTTGCTGCAGAAGGTTCTATACATGGTACAGATGTGCCGCTTTACAGGCAGACTAAGGGGACCCCCAGGCACTATATTTTAAGGAATTTTTCATTTTTATTGTTTCATTTTAATCATCATTAAAATCACTGCTCCTTTAAAAACTATCTTTTTTAAAAGTTTTTTGCATTGGTTCATGTCCCCCAGGGCAATACCCAGACCCCCAGACCCTGTTTATGGCCAATAACTTGCATACAAGCCTTTAAAATGTGTCCTATAGACTTTAGGGATGTTTGAGAGTTCTGGCGCGAACCAAACCGGGGGGGGGGGGGGCAGGTGTTTGGCCCATCTATAGTATAAAATCAGGCAAGCTCCTGCACTACATAATTGATGGTAGATCTAAAGGAAATTGTAAAATCAGATTGTATTTTTTTTTTGTCTTTTTTTACCACGTCAGAGAATAGTGTCTGGAAACTTATTCAGCTTGGCGTTCATTTACAGACCTTTTAAATTCACATCATAGTGGCAAAATTTTATTATCCCCACTCCCAGAGGCGTCACCAGCCTGGGGCAACAGGGGGCACTGACCCCCCCAATATCATACTGGGCCCCCCCTGTGCCCCCCCAACAGGGCCGGACTGGCCGCTTTGGATCTATTCTGGTGTGTGGCTTCAGCGCTCCCCTCCCTCTTTCCATTTACAGGCACAGCGGGAGACCGCTGTGTCACGGAGCTGTAAACTCATGTTCTGCCGCGCTATGACAAAGGTCCCGCCCTCCTCCTAGAGCAGCTCGTGTGATAGACGCAGTGTTCTGTCTATCACACGAGCTGCTCTAAAGAGGAGGGCGGGACCTTTGTCATAGCGCGGCAGAATATGATTTTACAGCTCCGTGACACAGCGCTGAGGCTGTCATGTTGAGGGCACAGAGGCTACAATGAGGGCACGGTAAGGCTGCAATGAGATGGGCACAGTGAGACTGCAATGAGGGCATGGTGAGGCTGCAATGAGATGGGCACAGTGAGACTGCAATGAGGGCATGGTGAGGCTGCAATGAGATGGGCACAGTGAGACTGCAATGAGGGCACAGTGAGGCTGCAATGAGGGCACAGTAAGGTGGCAATGATGAGCACGGTAAAGATGCAATGAGATGCGCACAGCGAGACTGCAATGAGGGCACGGTGACGCTGCAATGAGGGCACAGTAAGGTGGCAATGATGGCCACGGTGAGGCTGCAATGAGATGGGCACAGTAAGGCGGCAATGATGGGCACGGTGAGGCTGCAATGATGGGCATGTGAAGCTGCAATAATGGGCACAGTAAGGCTGCAACAATGGTGAGGCTGCAATGAAGGCACGGTAAGGCAGCAATGATGGGCACAGTAAGGCTGCAATGAGGGCACAGTAAAGCGGCAATTATGGGCACAGTAGGGCGGCAATGATGGGCACAGTGAGGCTGCAATGATGGGCACGGTGAGGCTGCAATGATGGGTACAGTAAGGCGGGAATGATGGGCACAGTGAGGCTGCAATGATGGGCACAGTGAGGCTGCAATGAGGGCACGGTGAGGCTGCAATGAGGGCACAGTGAGGCTGCAATGAGATGGGCACGGTGAGGCTGCAATGAGGGCACAGTAAGGCGGCAATGAGATGGGCACAGTGAGGCTGTAATGAGGGCACAGTAAGGCGGCAATGAGATGGGCAGGGTGAGGCTGTAATGAGGGCACAGTAAGGCGGCAATGAGATGGGCATGGTGAGGCTGCAATGATGGGCACAGTAAGGTGGCAATGATGGGCACGGTGAGGCTGCAATGATGGGCATGTGAAGCTGCAATAATGGGCACAGTAAGGCTGCAACAATGGTGAGGCTGCAATGAAGGCACGGTAAGGCAGCAATGATGGGCACAGTAAGGCTGAAATGAGGGCACAGTAAGGTGGCAATGATGGGCACAGTAGAGCGGCAATGATGGGCACGGTGAGGCTGCAATGATGGGCACGGTGAGGCTGCAATGATGGGTACAGTAAGGCGGCAATGATGGGCACAGTGAGGCTGCAATGATGGGCACAGTGAGGCTGCAATGAGGGCACGGTGAGGCTGCAATGAGGGCACAGTAAGGCTGCAATGAGATGGGCACGGTGAGGCTGTAATGAGGGCACAGTAAGGCGGCAATGAGATGGGCATGGTGAGGCTGCAATGATGGGCACAGTAAGGCGGAAATGATGGGCACGGTTTGGCTGCAATGCTTTGTCCGTGCTGCAGCCCCTCCCTCTTCCCCTCTCACCCGCCACATTTTGACTACAGTTCCAGGAAGAAGAAGCCAGAATCAATCCTCAGATTGCCAGCACCCATGTGAGTTTTTTTTCTTTATGTTTACATCAGGGAGGGGGAGAAGGAGGTTCTGCAGCAGCAGGGACAGTCAGAGATTCATGCTTTTAGTGCAGGTAATGGAGGAAGAGGGGAACAGGACTCTTATCTATTCATGTTGTCATGTATTTACTCTGGCACTACCACCCTAACCTGACACTATTACCTAACCTGGCATTACCACCCTAACCTGACACTTCCACCCTAACCTGGCACTACCACCCTACCTGGCACTATCACTTAACCTGGCACTACCATCTAACCTGGCACTATTGTATATCACCTAAACTGGCACTACCACCTAACCTGGCACTATTGTATATCACCTAACCTGGCACTACCACCTAGCCTGCCACTACCACCTAACCTGGCACTATTGTATATCAGCTAACCTGGCACTACCACCTAACCTGGCACTATTGTATATCACCCTAACCTGGCACTATATCACCCCAATCTGCCAGTATACTACCCTAACATCACTTGACGTCGACGAACGGTGCGCTGCCTGTCCGCCTGGGGGGAGGGATGCCAGATATAGGATCCGCCCCAGGTGCCAATTTTGAAAACCATTTATTATTTTCCTTCCACTTCACAATTATGTGCCACTTTGTGTTGGTCTACCACATAAAATCCCAATAAAATACATTTACGTTTTTGGTTGTAACATGACAAAATGTGGAGAATTTCAAGGGGTGTGAATACTTTTTCAAGGCACTGTATGTGTGTGTGTGTGTGTATATATATATATATATATATATATATATATATATATATATACATTTTTATAGTTGGCCCCCCTACTTTTGTCCCTGTCCTCCCATGTGCCCCCCCTACATATGAAAGCTGGAGACGCCACTGCCCACTCCCCCCCCCCCCCTTCCCCTCAACATGTTTCCTGAGCCTTAAGCTGAAATTACACAGGAACATAAATTAGAAATTAATTCACTGCCACTTGGTATGGACCTGTAGAGTCTCGATGCGGGTACCATGTAGCCAGTCCAAAGCCAATAATAACAGGGACTAAGGTGCTTCCCGCGTCCGCTCCTCTATATATACTTCGTTCCGTCACTCTTTCCCCTTACCCTCTCATCCCCCCCTCCCACTCCCCTCTACAGAGTACTCAGATTTAGACTTACAACACCTTTAGTTAACAAACACAGCTTCTATTAACTATTATTTGTCAGATATAGACGAGCACCCAACAGGTTATATGCTGATAGACCCAATCCCTGGCTACCTAGGGCTTTCATTGTTAAATCCCACACTGTTATATTCTTCACTTCCTATTAACAGCCTCCTACCTTCTCCAGCCATGGTCTCCACATTTTATTAAATTCCTTAAGATTGCCTCTCTTAATATACTCTGTTCTTTCCCTACAAAGGGTTTCCTTTAATACAACCATCCAATCTCTCACTGTGGGGGGTTCCTTTGATTGCCATCTTAATGCGATAGTTTTCCTTGCTTGGAATAGACCTCTCAGAATTTCCAGTGTGGTACTCTTCCTCTCCCCCTGTATCTGTCTATACCCCAAGATGCATACTTTAGCCTCTTTCTCCAGTACGATCCCAAATATATCTCTCAAACTATCAATCACCCCCTCCCAATAGCGAAAAAACTTGGGACATCTCCACATCATGTGAATGAGGTCTCCCGTCCCCCGACATCTAGGACATCTATCATTAGATCTTCTTCCAAACTTAAAGAGACGTTTAGGTGTATAATAAGCTCTGTTTAACAACATCAAGTGTGATATCTTCTGTGGGAGGGAGACTGATATCAACGATCCCATCTCTAAGATTCTCTTCCACTGAGCCTGTGTTATAACCCCCACATCCTCTTCCCACCTGGCTTTTACACCGTTGAATAAGTCTTCACTGTTGGCTTCTTCACTCAATTGATTGTATATCTTGGATATTAACCCCTTAGTCGGGGCTACCTGCAATATACTATGGAGTAGGGGCGTTTCATTCCATACTAAACTATAGTTCCTAAATTGGGTTTTAAGAGCGTGTTCTAGCCGAAGGTACGTATAGAAGGAGCCCGGGGATAGGTTGAATTCACTTTCCAACTCTGAGAATTTCTTCAGAGTATTACCATTATACAGTTGTCTCAACTTTTTAATACCTCGATCTTCCCACCGAGAGCAAATCCACCCTCCCATAGCGGGAGCTGAAGTACCCGTAGACGTATTCTAGCTTGTTTCCCTCTCCATATCAGTTCCCTGAACAGGCTCTCGATTTTGTTGAACCACTTCTTGCAAATCCACACTGGAGAATTATGCAAGACATACAGCAATTGTGGCAACCAAATAATTTTTATCAAACTGCATCTTCCTGCCACTGATAAAGGAAACCGTTTCCATATCCCTATCTTTTGTTTGAATTTCGACAAGAGTGGGAGAAGGTTTTTACTAGTGTATTGGTTAGGATCCCTAGTCATGACGATTCCCAGATATTTCAATGCGTCCACTACTACCAGCTGGCGCATTTCTTGCACTGTTATCAAATCAATGGGGTCTATGGGTAATAACTCGGACTTTTCCCAATTTATCTCGAGTCCTGAAAAGCTCCCGAACAACTCCATCATTCTCATTGCCTTTAACAGTGATTTGCTCGTATCCCCCAGAAAAAGCAAGATATCGTCCGCGTACAGCGCGATTTTATCCTCACCCGTCCCTCTCTGGAAGCCGACTATCTCAGAACTCGCTCTTATAGAAATAGCCAGGGGTTCCATCACCAAGGCAAAGAGCAGGGGGGATAATGGGCACCCCTGTCTGGTTCCCCTCTCTAGTTCAAACCAGTCTGATAGGTCGTTATTAACTTTTATGGGGCGTACACACGGTCGGACTTTTCGTCTACAAAAGTCCAACAGCCTGTCCGACAGACTTCCGGCGGACTTTCGGCGGACTTGCGGCGGACTTGCGGCAGACTTTCTAACGAACGGACTTGCCTACACACGACCACACAAAAGTCTGACGGATTTGTACGCGATGACGTACACCGAACTAAAATAAGGAAGTTGATAGCCAGTAGCCAATAGCTGCCCTAGCGTGGGTTTTTGTCTGTCGGACTAGCACACAGACGAGCGGATTTCGGGGTCCGTCGTAGTTACGACGTAAAGATTTGAAGCATGTTTCAAATCTAAAGTCCGTCGGATTTGAGGCTGAAAAAGTCTGTTGAAAGTCCGGAGAAGCCCACACACGATCGGATTACCAGCCAGCTTTAGTCCGTCGGCGTCCGTTGGACTTTTGTAGCTGAAAAGTCCGACCGTGTGTACGCCCCATTAGTCTTGCCTTGGGTCTATCATAAAGCATTTTAATCCATGCAATAAAAACGGGGCCAAAACCAAATTTCTCCAACACTCGCCAGATGTAACCCCATTCCACACTGTCGAATGCTTTAGTCACATGTAACCTCAATATCGCTCTTAAGCCTTCATTATCCGTTGGGGACTGTAAGTTTAAGAAGGCCCTTCTAATATTCAAGCTTGTGGATCTGCTGGCAATAAAACCCGCTTGATCTATATGGACCAGCTTAGAGATAACTTTATTTAGTCTAGATGCCAAAACCTTAGCTAAGATCTTGGCATCAGAACACAAAAGAGAAATTGGCCTATAGGAGGACACATCAAGGGGATCCTTCCCCTCTTTCTGAATTACTATGATAGTTGCCTCCAACATTGACGCTGGCAAGTGGCCCCCCCTAGTCGCCCCTCCCAGGGCTTTTAATAGCTCTGGGATTAATACCTCGCCATACTCTTTATAGGCCTCAATTGGGAGCCCATCAGGGCCAGGGGATTTTTGGTTTGCCATACTGGCTATTGCTTGCTGGAGTTCTACAAGTGTAATTGGCTCTTCCAATAAGTCCCTTTCTGCTTGCGAGATGGTCGGTATTACCAGGCCCTCCAAAAACTTCTCCATCACCCCGTCCATACCTTTTTTCTGAGTGGAATAAAGATTTCTATAATAATCCCTGAATACTTGCAATATCTTTGAAGTCTTTGCTAATATATCTCCACCTAAGGACCTGATAGCAAGAACCGTCGACGGGGCAGAATTGGACTTTACCAACTGTGCCAGCAGCTTTCCCACTCTTTCTCCCTCTACCCAAGAGACCTGTCGCTGTAGGAGGCACCTGGTCTCCGCTTTCTGCATAACAACTACCTTGTAGCCTTGCTGTTTGTCTAGCCATGTTTTTTCCCTCTCAGGAGTCGGATCCATTATATAATTGCTTTCTGCCTCAAACACCTCTTTCTGAATTTTTTCTTCCATGTTCATAGCCTCTTTATTAAATTTGGCCACCTGCTGAATTAATACCCCCCTAAGGAAGGCCTTCAGGGCATCCCACAGCACTATAGGTGACACTGTTCCTTCATTGATTTCTATAAAATCTCTCAATTTAGGGAGAACCCCGTTCGTTTCTTTGATTAATTCAAACCAGTGCAGTACGGGTTAATTTTCCACTCCTTCCGGAGTTTGTTCCCTCCTAATTTCAGTGTCACCACAATCGGAGAGTGATCTGATATACCTCTTGGGAGATATTATATTCTATCAGTAATCTGTAATGCTCTATTATTTCCCAGAACCAGGTCTATTCTGGATAGCACGGAGTGCGAGGCAGAATAGCATGAATATTGCAAGGCTTCCGGGTTCCTCACCCTCCACAGGTCTACTAGCCCCACTTCATCCAGGAATTGCCGCAGGCGGCTCTTCACATTAAGCTCAATAGGAGACCGAACGGGAAATCTATCCAACCTTCTATCCAGTATCTCATTGAAATCAGATTGTATAGTGTATGCTCACTTTTTAAGACTTGTACCAAGAGAAAAACAGTAAATAACAATCACTAAGCAGTATACTCAGCCTTAATATGTAATGACCCTTTCCCTTGTGCATACACATTTCTGATATGGAGATTCTGACCAAAGTAACCCCCTTGATTCTCCCTACTGACCTTCAAATATGTATGTGTCCTCCCTGGTCAACAGAAGGCACATGGTGCCCCTAACAATGATATCAGGTATGTGGAACCTCAAATGCCGTGTACACACGGCCGGACTTTTCGACCAAAGTTGTCCGACGGAACGAATCCGGACAATTCGACTGCGTGTGGACTTCATCGGACCTGCAGCGGACTTTTTCTGTCGAAAATGTGACGGACTTTAGATTTAGAATATGTTTCAAATCTTTAGGACGGACTCGAGTCCGGTTGAAAAATCTGTTCGTCTGTATGCTAGTCCGAAGGACGAAAACCGACGCTAGGGCAGCTATTGGCTACTGGCTATGAACATCCTTATTCTAGTCCGGTCGTACGTCATCACGGTCGAATCAGTCGGACTTTGGTGTGATTGTGTGTAGACAAGTCCGATTCGACGCAAGTCCGTCGAAAAGTCAGTCGAAAAGTCCGACGTGATTCAGTCCGTCGAAAGTCCGGTCGTGTGTACACAGCATAAGTGTCTGCTGTATGTTTCGCATCAGTTTCAGAACTGTGAGCAAGTGACAGGTATACCATAGTAGGCATTTTCACAGATGGTCGGGGGGGGGGGGAATGCTGGGGGGGTGGTAAAAGTAGGCAGGCTAGCTGCTGCCCACCCAAATGCTAAGAATACAGTCTGATGGGCTGCAGATTTTGACAGGTAGCACTGGCTGTCAAACTCACCCATTGAGTTCAACGGGAGCATGCCGCAAACCAAATGCTCAACTTGTGGTTATGGAGCAATTTTTTACTACAAAATCTCCTGTATTTGAAAAAAAAATCCCAGACATTCTGAATGTTGCAGGATTGTTTTCTGAACGCCTGCCAACCGCTGCTATATTGCTCTCAGAAGAGCGAGCCACCACACCACTTTTTAGAGGGCAGTCAGCACTGTCTCCAATGTGAAAGAAGCCTAAAACCTACACAAATGGGCTCACCTACCTGGTGTACATTGACGATCATCCCCGTATAAATGTACTCACCATATAATGAGTTCTCCGGCTCAGAACCTTGTATTTGGTCACCTGACTTCCCCTCCGACTCTCACTATTAGGAACTTACAAGAATTTTTTTTTTCCCTCCTAAGCTCTTAATTGATGCAATTAATGGCACCTCTGTACTAATCTAATGACACCATACGTTGCTCTAGCAACCATTTGTATAGGTTTTAAGCTTAACCCGTAAATGGTTTTAGCTAGATTTAATACAGCATGGGTTAGTTTAGAAAAGCTGCAGTGGTTTCCCATAGGAACCAGTTAGGTTCACACTAATGCAGCATTTTACCATGCAGACAGCTGTCAGTATGAGGTCCAGCAGGGGGCAGTACGGGTCGGGCCCATGTGCTTTTTTTTTTTTTTTAAATCAGATTTTATTTTCCATTTTTTTTATACCACAACAACATATGCACACGATCAACTAATTAATAATCATAACATGACAAAGCAAAAAAAAAAAAAAAGAAACCTACCGTATGTACTCGAGTATAAGTTGTTCCGAGTATAAGTCGAGGCCCTAATTTACCACAAAAAAATGGGAAAAACGTATTGACCCGAGTATAAGACGAGGGTGAGAAATGCACAGCTACTGTAAGTGGAAAAGAGGGTCAACAATGCCCATTTGCAGCATCACTGTGCCCATTTGCATGCCTCACTGTGCCCATTTGCAGCCATAGGTCCCCCGAACCTCAAACTCGGTAGTTAAGGGTTACTAGATGCCCCCTAGCTGCAGCCAAAGTTTGGGGTCTCTGAACCCAAAGGGTCCCAAAATGACATTGCTGCAGATGGACACAGTTGACCAAAATTGGGGCCCCGTATCTTGGGGCCACTTAGTGCTAAGAACCCCAAATTTGGTGTGCAAACCCAGTAGAACTAGCACCATAAAATATCCAAAGCTGGAGTTTCTAGCACTAAGTGGCCCCGAGATACAGGGCCCCAAAAATCGGTTCAGAAAATGTCAAGCACTTTTCTGTAGCAGAGAATGACATTTTCTGAACCAGTTTGGGGCCCCGTATCTCGGGGCCACTTAGTGCTAGGAACTCCATCTTTAGATATGTTGTGGTACCAGTTCCACTGGGTTTGCACACCAAATTTGGGGTTCCTAGCCCCAAGTGGGCCTGAGATACGGGGCCCCAAAATTGGTTCGGAAAATGAAATTTTTTTGACTCGAGTATAAGTCGAGGGGGGCACTTTCAGCACAAAAAAATGTGCTGAAAAACTCGACTTATACTCGAGTATATACGGTATTACCTTCCTTCCCCTCCCTCCCATACATCCGCATTCTGGGAATCGTACCTCCTAACTCAGTCCCCTATCCATGTGGTCAAGCCACGGTTTCCAGATAGTATCAAACCTCCTTGATAAATTCCTCCTAAAAAAAAAAAAAACATGCCTCTCATAGGAAATGGATCTATTCAGATCAAATATCCAATAAGATATAGTCAGCGGGTGGGGGGAGGTGCACCTAATGGCAATTTGTCTGCCACAAAAAGTGCTCTTACAAAAGTAAACCACGTTGGTGGTTTAACCACTTCAATACCGGGCACTTTCACCCCCCTCCTTCCCAGACCAATTTTTAGCGCTGTCACACTTTGAATGAGAATTGCGCGGTCATGTAACACTGTACCCATATGACATTTTTAGCATTTTTTTCACACAAATAGAGCTTTCTTTTGGTGATATGTAAATCACCGCTGGGGTTTTTATTTTTTACGCTACAAATAAAAAAATACCGAAAATTTTCTAAAAAAATGCATTTTTCTTAGTTTCTTTAATAAAAGTTTGCAAATAAGGAATTTCTCTTGATAAATTTTGACCAAAAATGATGCTGCTACATTTCTTTGGTAAAACTAACCCAAAACTAACCCAAAGCAGTGTTTATTTGGTGTTGGGGGACAGACAGATGATTTATGGGGACACTGACGTGTGTATGGGGACAAGGTTATCAGTGGTGCTTGGTGTACTGTTTGTGGGGTGATCTGTAACAGCTCTCTGTGTAAAATCCTCCTCACACAGAGAGCTGTTACAGATCTGCAGATTCCCCCTCTCCCCCCCGCACTGAGCTCGGTGGGGAGAACTGTCACAGAGACACGCGTCTCTGTTTACATTGTGACGTCTGTGATTGGACACAGCCGTCACGTGATCGGGAGGGCCAATCACAGCGCCCTTATCCCGATGTGTGCTCAGCTGGATTCTGTGCCACTCAGAACGAGGAAAGGACCGCCCGGCCGTTTATGTGCAGTGGCCGGGTGGGAGGTGGTTAAGCACTGAGATATCAAGATAGCCCAGTAGACACATTAAGGGATCCACTGAGAGATTCAGATCTAAAATCCCTTTAAGTGTACCCACAACCTCCGCCCAATACCTCTGCAGTTTCGGGTATCGCCATAATAGATGTATCAACGACCCCAGATTGCCACGTCTGGAGCAAGCAAAGTCAGTTGTTAAGCCAATTTTAACCACTTCAGCCCCGGAAGACTTGGCTGCTCAATGACCAGGCCATTTTTTGCGATACGGCACTGCGTCACTTTAACCGACAATTGCGCGGTTCTGCGACGCTGCACCCAAACAAAATTGACGTCCTTTTTTCCCCCACAAATAGAGCTTTCATTTGGTGGTATATAACCGCTTCCCGTCCGGCGCACGCCGATGTACGTCGGCAGAGCGGCAGAGCGGCACGGCTGGGCAAATGGGCGTACCTGTACGTCCATTTGAATTTCCCGCCGTGCCATTGCGTGCGCGCCGCCGGTGGCGCGCGCCGGCCGGGAGCTCCGTGAGTCGGGTCGCGGGTCCCGCGGACTCGATCGCCGCAGGAATACCCGCGATCGCCTCACGGAGCGGATGAACGGGGAGATGCCGTTGTAAACAGCATCTCCCCGTTCTGCCTAGTGACAAGTGTCACTCGATCTCTGCTCCCTGTCATCGGAGCAGAGATCAGTGACGTCACCCACACAGCCCATCCCCCTACAGTTAGTAATCACTCCCTAGGACACACTTAACCCCGCCCCCTAGTGGTTAACATCTTCACTGCCAGTGTCATTTACACAGTAATCCGTGCATTTTTAATAGCACTGATCGCTGTATAAATGACAATGGTCCCAAAAATGTGTCAAAAATGTCCGACATGTCCGCCATAACGTCGCAGTCACAATAAAAATCGCTGATCGCCACCATTACTAGTAAAAAAAAAAAATATTATTAAAAATGCCATAAAACTATCCCCTATTTAGTAAACACTATAACATTTGCGCAAACCAATTAATAAACGCTTATTGCGATTTTTTTTACCAAAAATATGTAGAAGAATACGATCGGCCTAAACTGAAGAAAAAAAATGTTTTTTTTTATATATTTTTGGGGGATATTTATTATAGCAAAATGTAAAAAATAATGCGTTTTTTTCAAAATTGTCGCTCTTATTTTGTTTATAGCGCAAAAAATAAAAAATCGCAGAGGCGATCAAATACCACCAAAAGAAACCTCTATTTGTGGGAAAAAAAGGACGTCAATTTTGTTTGGGAGCCACGTCGCACGACCGCGCAATTGTCAGTTAAAGCGACGCAGTGCCGAATCGCAAAAAACGCTCTGGTCAGGAAGGGGGTAAATCCTTCCGGGGCTGATGTGGTTAATCATCTCTGCGGTTTTTATTCTTTGCTGCAATAAATAGCCCCAATTTTTTTTAAAAAAAGCTAATTTTTTCATCAGTTTAGGCCGATATGTATTCTTCTACATATTTTTGGTAATATAAAAACGCAAAAAAGTGTATATTGATTGGTTTGCCCAAATGTTATAGCGTCTACAAATTAGGAGATAGATTAGTGGCATTTTTATTATTATTTTTTTTTTTTTACTAGTAATGGCGGCGATCTGTGATTTTTATCAAGACTGTGACATTATGGTGGACACTTTTGACACATTTTTGGGTCGAATGACAATTATACAGCGATCAGTGCTATAAAAATGCACTGATTACTGTATAAATGTCACTGGCAGGAAAGGGGTTAACACTAGGGGGCGATCAAGGGGTTAATCAGGACCCGCTTCCTGATTGGTCCGGGAGGAGAATCAGGAAGACAATAGCAAATATTAGTTCACTATTGTCACACAACTGGGTGGGCTCAGGGCGCAGTGCTCTGTGCCCCGAGCCCACCCTCTTTTGAAGCCAATCAGGTGCTTAAAAAAAAAAACCCATTGAAATCCATGCATCTGATGCCATGCATATAGATTAGGGGCCGGGCCCATGGATTAGGGGGGCGGCGCCGTTATGGATGGGCTGCCACTGTTGCGGACCATGTCTATCCCTTTATGACTACAGTGTACCCATCTTCTGTTGGCTCCTTCCAGCAGGATAATGCACCATGTCACAAAGATCAAATCATCTCGCCACTGGTTTCTTGAACATGACAATGAGGTCTCTGTACTCCAATGGCCTCCACACTCACCAGATCTCAATCCAATAGAGCACCTTTGGGATGTGGTGGAACAGGAGATTTGCTTCATGGATGTGCAGCCCACAAATCTGCAGCAACTGCGTGATGCTATCATGTCACTATGGACCAAATATCTGAGGAATGTTTCCAACACTTTGTTGAGTCTATGCCACGAAGAATTAAGGCAGTTCTGAAGGCAAAAGGGGGTCCAACCCGGTACTAGCAAGGTGTACCTAATAAAGGGGCCGGTGAGTGTACATGCATGTTTAGCTTTTTCTGTGCTTTTCTTACATAGGTTATGTATTTTTGTTATGCAATAATTTTAGCGATTTATTTTTCTACACCAGCACAAAAATTCTCCTGATGCCGTCATAAAGGCGAAACGCGTATAGATACCACAATTGCTTTGACCCACCAATTTTGCTATGGATTTGTAATAATTTATATGATGCCATCCATCATTGTCTAGTATTGCTATGTCAAGAGGGATGGAGGTGAACCTGTGCCTGGCATTAGCTGCCTTGTTTTTTTAACCTGTTTGGGCCTCAATGAAATGTCCTTTTATCTTTTGTAAATCAATAAAAGATCTTTTTATCCTAAAACATTTCTTTGCTTAATTCCTGAGAGATTCAGCAAAGTAAAGTCCCATTTTTCTGTTTTGGTATTTTTTGTAATTAAAAATTCTGATCACATCTAATAATCAATGTAAGACGGTTGTGTGCGCATAAACTGTATAAGGAAATTCTTGGCATTGCTCTACTAGAGAATCATTAAGTCTTGTGTGGCCATATAGCACCCCCTAGTGGTCAAATTACAGTACAGCTTATAACCAGAGATAATGTTTGTCCTGAAAGCGGCTTTTTCGTAATTTTTTTCAACTTTCCAACTATTAAAAAGTGATTGTATACCCCTTTTTTTATATATATTTTTGCCTATAATAAGGCTTACCTGTAGCTAAAACAAATGCCTCCTAAACCTGTACAGTTTAGGAGATATTCACTTCGCATGCAGCCGCTGATGTCAGCGGCGCATACGCAGTGTTAATTTTAGTCTTAAACTAAAATGCCATTTTAGTCCTAAGTCCCATTTTAGTCTTCTGCAATTGTTTTAGTTTTAGTCATATTTAGTCGACTAAAATCTCCAGTACATTTCAGTAATTGCAATTTAGTTTTAGACAGTCTTTTGACTAAAATGGCATTTTAGCTTTAATCTCATTTTAGTCTTAGGACTAAAATGGCATTTTAGTTTTAGTCTCATTTTAATCTTGTGACTAAAATGGCTTTTAGTTTTAGTCATCTCAATTGTTTTAGTTTTAGTCATCTCAATTGTTTTAGTCGTATTTTAGTCGACTAAAATAGCATTCATTTAGTCGACTAAAATGTTTTAGTCATTTTAGTCAAATAAATTAACACTTCACATACGCGGTGAAGGTGCTGACCTTGCCAGGAAAGAAGTCCCCCGCACGCATGCGCGGAAGTGACAAGATCGTGGCTCCGGCCACTCACAGCGCCGGAGCCGTGAACCCGGAAGACACCTCCGAGGGGAAATGTCAGCTCCCTCGGCGTGAACTGGGATCAGCTGCCGACGACTCGTTCTAATTTAAGTATTTTATAACGAGCTAATTAGTATGCACTGCATACTAGCTCATTATTATACCTTTTAGGTTTTTTTTTTTTTTTTAATTTGTGCGAGTATACAACCGCTTTAAATCTTCTGCCCTTGTTGTTTTACCTTTGGATTATAAAACATTTTTTTTCTGCCAGTAAATACCTTATACAGCCCACTTCCTGTTTGTCTGGTAATTAGCCTAGGCTTATGACATGTACAGCTCTCTCCCTCACTCTTGTGAGAGTTTGGCAGGATAGGAGGGGGGTGAGTCATAAGAGGGCCAAGGAGAGCTGCATGGCCAGCTCTCCTCGAGGAAGTGAACTGGGAGCAGCTTCAGCTGCCCACAGTTAAAATGGCTGCAGCCAGACTCAGTGGAGGGAGATTTCTGCAGCATATTTAGCAAGTACAGAATCACAGTATATATAAAACAATATGCAAAGTGGTTGGAAGGAAGCTTCAGAATGGTAAAGGTGTTTTTATTACAAATTATGTGAGCAGACTGCAGTTCCTCTTGAATATGAACATGATCATTTTACTTACAGTGCCTTGAAAAAAATACTCATACCCCTTGACATTTTCCACATTTTGTCATGTTACAACCAAAAACATAAATGTATTTTATTGGGATTTTATGTGATAGACCAACACAAAGTGGCACATAATTGTGAAGTGGAAGGAAAATGATAAATGGTTTTCAATATTTTTTTTACAAATAAATATCTGTAAAGTGTGGCGTGCATTTGTATTCAGCGCCCTTTACTACGATACCCCTAACTAAATTCTAATGGAACCAAGTGCCTTCAGAAGTCACCCAATTAGTAAATAAGAGTCCACCTGTGTGTAATTTATTCTCATTATAAATACAACTGTTCTGTGAAGCCCTCAGGAGGTTTGTTAGAGAACCTTAGTGGACAAACAGCATCATGAAGGCCAAGGAACACACCAGACAGGTGTTTCAAACTTTATCATACCCGCGCTGTCTACTAGACTCTTGTTTGGACAGATTTAAGTGTGTTATTCCTAAGAATTACAGGCCTACAATATAAAAACGCTAAATTTCCATGTAAAACATTGTACCGCTTTGAGCATCAAAACTGACATAATCATACCGCCAGGGAGGCTAAACTGACAGGCCGGGCAAGGAGAGCATTCCTCGGAGAAGCAGCCAAGAGGCCCATGGTAACTCTGGAGGAGCTGCAGAGATCCACAGCTTAGGTGGGAGAATTCTGTCCACAGGACATCTATTAGTCGTGTACTCCACAAATCTGACCTTTATAGAAGAGTGGCAAGAAGAAAGCCATTGGTGAAAGAAGTCCTGTTTGCAGTTTGCGAGAAGCTATTTTGGGGACACAGCAACCATGTGGAAGAAGGTGCTCTGGTCAGATGAGACAAAGATTTAACTTTTTGGCCTAAAAGCAAAATGCTATGTGTGGCGGAAAACTAAAACTGCACATCACCCTGAACACACCATCCCCACTGTGAAACATGGTGGTGGCAGCATCAGGTAGTGGGGATGTTTTTCTTCAACAAGGAAGCTGGTCAGAGTTGATGGGAAGATGGATGGAGCCAAATACAGGGCAATCTTAGGACGAAAACCTGTTATGCCGCGTACACACGGTCAGACTTTTCGTCTACAAAAGTCCGACAGACGCCGACAGACTAAAGCTGGCTGACAATCCGATCGTGTGTGGGCTTCCCCGGACTTTCAGCGGACTTTTCCAGCCGCAAATCTGACGGACTTTAGATTTGAAACATGCTTCAAATCTTTACGCCGCAACTACGCCGGACCCAGAAATCCGCTCGTCTGTATGCTAGTCCGACGGACAAAAACCCACGCTAGGGCAGCTATTGGCTACTGACTATCAACTTCCTTATTTTAGTCTGGTGTACGTCATCACGTACAAATCCGTCGGACTTTTATGTGATCGTATATAGGCAAGTCTGTTCGTAAGAAAGTTTGCCGCAAGTCCGCCAAAAGTCCGTCGAAAGTCTGTCGGACTTTTGTAGCCGAAAAGTCCGACCGTGTGTACGCGGCATTAGAGTCTGCAAAAGACTTGAGACTGGGGCGGAGGTTCACCTTCCAGCAGGACAAGGACCCTAAACATACAGCCAGAGCTACAATGGAATGGTTTAGATCAAAGCATATTCATGTGTTAGAATGGCTCAGTCAAAGTCCAGACCTAAATCCTAAATTGAGAATCTGTGGCAATACTTGACAATTGCTGTTCACAGACGCTCTCCATCCAATCTGACAGAGCTTGAGCTATTTTGCAAAAAAGAAGCTGGAGACATCCCCAAAAAGACTTGCAGCTGTAATTGCAGGGAAAGGTGGTTCTACAAAGTATTGACTCAGGGGGGATGAATAAAAAATTTTCTATAACCTAACCCTGCTTTACACTTCTCCACAAATTTATCCCTGACCTGTCTGGTGTGTTCCTTGGCCTTCATGATACTGTTTGTTCACAAAGGTTCTCTAACAAACTTCTGAGGGCTTCACAGAACAGTTGTATTTATACTGAGATTTAATTACACACAGGTGGACTCTATTTACTAATTAGGTTACTTCTGAAGGCAATTGGTTCCACTAGATTTTAGTTAGGGGTATCAGAGTAAAGGGGGCTGAATACAAATGCACGCCACACTTTTTAGATATTTATTTGTAAAAAAAATCTAAAACCATTTATCATTTTCCTGCCACATTTTTGGTTGTAAAATGAAAAAATGTGGAAAATTTCAAGGGGTATGAAAACTTTAAGGCACTGTATACCTGATCCACTCACTGTCTTCCAAGACAGTGGTTCTCAACCCTGTCCTCAAGTTTTCCTTTATCTTGCATGGGTGCTTTAAATCAGTCAATGGTTTGGTATTTTGTACAACTATGTTATCCAAGAGAAATTCCCAAAACATGTCCTGTTGGGGGTACTTGAGGACAGGGTTGAGAACCAGTGTTCTAAGACACGTTCATATTGGTCCATTATTATGATGCAAGGGTGCCCTGGGCAATGGAGAGGTGGACAGGGCAGGAAGAAGCAGGCAAGCTTTGAAGCTACCATGAAGTGCTAGAGCTTATCCTGATCAGAATGGCCCAGGATATGGCTGTAGGTGTAGGAGCTGGATATGAAGGCTGCTGCAAGTATGTAGGGTAAGATGCCAACCCAGTTCTTCAGTTGTGAATACGGCTGTGTATGGCCTCAGCCAGCGCTGCTCCAGCCATGCCCCCTGACATGTTTCACCCTGCTTACCAGGGCAAAACATGTCAGGGGCATGGCCAGAGCTGCATTGGCTAAGGCCATACCCACATCTGAAGCACTGGGTCCCTTTAAGCAGCATCTTACATTACATACGTCCACACTTCTGAATTAGTGCCTGACCTCTGCTCCCACTTACAGAATACCAACAGGGACATCTGTTATCCTCCAGCCAGGGCTGGTGCAAGGATTTTTGACACCCTAGGCCAGTTATGGTGAACCTTGGCACCCCAGATGTTTTAGAACTACATTTCCCATGATGCTCATGCACTCTGCAGTGTAGTTGAGCATCATGGAATATGTAGTTCCAAAACATCTGGGGTGCCAAGAGTCGCCATCACTGCCCTAGGCAAAACCTCCTTCCCCCTGGCTCCACCCACTTTGCCCTGACCATGTATACTCCAACTTTTTAATAAAGCGCCCATCAAATGCATCCTCACAAGTGCCCATCAATGTTTGCTTGCTTCCATTCATTCTGGAGTCGGGACACAGACAGTCCTCCGCTGCGCCTCTGACACTATGTGCAAACAGAGCGGCGGCTGCCTGCTGATGCTGAGACTTAGTTGCTTGCTGCAGAGAGAAGAAAGTGGGACACCAGTGGCCGGGCGCCCTAGGCGGCTGCCTAGTTTGCCTAGTGGTAGCACTGGCCCTGCCTCCAGCTTAGAGAGGCGCTCCAAGTTTACATATGATCACTACTGCAAGTTTGGCCTCTTCTCTGACAGCAGCTTACCTACTGCAAATGAAACAAACATACAGAAGCACAAGGTTCTCTCCTTAAAGGATTTATCATCATACAACTAAAATATGCACATATATACACATTATTAAAGGGACAGCAATACATCTGCATATCTAGAAATAAATATGCCCTGGTTATAAAGATGACTCATCTTTAAGTTCAGCTTTCATTTTGTTTTAACTGATCCTCTTCTGACATTTCGATTTGATCTAACTTATCCTCCGCTGACTTTCCAATTTGATCTAATTGATCCTCTTCTGACATTTCAATTTGATCTAACCGGTCCTCCGCTGACTTTACGATTTGATCTAACCGATCCTCCGTCGATCTTCCAATTCGATCTAATTGATCCTCTGCTGACTTTTCGATTTGATTTAAGCGATCCTCCTTTGACATTTCAATTTGTTCGAACTGATCTTTTGAAATAACAACTGTTCTGAATTTGCTCTGATTAAGCCTCTCGTTCTCATCAGAGTGAAGATCGTTATAGGAAATGGTCCTCATGTGTGCAGGAAGGTGAGTAAACTCCTCCTCGTTTATATCAAAGTCTTTCATCTTATTCTGGAGAAGCCACCAGTTTCCGAAGAAGCCAAAGTCCAGCACCCTGCTGGGCAACTCCGACCAGCGAGGCTTCAGATGGGAGCACTGGGAGGAGTACAGGTCAGAGTCGGGATCACAAGGCGCTTCATACATAAGAGAGAAGATTATGAGGTTGATGTGGCGCAGACGTCCCTCGTTCCTCAGCTCCATCAGTCTCTGTACATGTTGGTCAGAGCTCCCGCTTCTCGTCCAGGGGGAGAGGAGGAGGAGACAGGAGGAAGCCTCTAGCAGGGAGCACTGAAAGGAGTCCTCAGAGGGTGCTTTGGATGAACAGATGCCAACACCTGCTAGAAGGGAGATATACAGAGTGGCCTTGCCCGGGCGTTCCTTGGCACCAACAACAATGTCCTTACAGGCTTCACCATAATCATGCAGGAGGTGTTTGGTCCAGAGAACTGACAAAACAAAGTACATAGTTAGTAAATTTAAATAAATGACAGATCCTGAACCTACTGTTACAAAAGCCTCCGACTCCCCTGGTCAAGTCACACAAGTAAAAAAGCTTCTAATAAAATATACTCAGCATCCTTCTAGACCAGGGATCTCCAAACTTTCTAAGCAAAGGGGCAATTTTACTGTCCTTCAGACTTTAGGAGGGTAGGATGGTGGCTAGTGGGAGTAGAAAATGCCTAATGCCCCATACACACGATCAGAAATTCCGTCAGAAAAAACTTGGATGGTTCTTCCAACGGAATTCCGCTCAAGCTTGCCTTGCATACACATGGTCACACAAAAGTTCTCGGAACTTTTAACCGTCAAGAATGAGGCGACATACAACACTACTACGAATTGTTTCCGAGCATGTGTGATTTTTTGCGCGTCTTTTGTATACAGTATACAGAATGCATTTTCGGATAGGAACTTTTTCCGCCCGAAAAATAGAGAACCTGCTCTCAATCTTTTGCTGGCTGGAATTCTGCCAGCAAAAGTCCGCGGGAGCATACACACATTCGGAATTTCTGACCAAAAGTTCACATCCGACTTTTGCTGGCGGAATTTCTGATCGTGTGTACGGGGCATTAGACTTGGTGGTCAGCAGGAGTAAAAAATAAAATGTAGAGTACCTGTGGGCACAGTAGGAGGAGAAATTGTGCCCCATCATTGGTGTCAGTGGGCGAAATAGTGCCCTAAGGGCCGGATAAAGGCAAGCAACGGGCCACATCTGGCCTGCTGTCCACAGTTTGGAGACCAATGCTTTAGATATACATGGTGACAAAATCTAATCTCCTCCAGGAAAAGGAAAGCACACAAGACTGATGCTCTTAAAGAGAATCTGCTGCTTTGCCTATGCAGGACAAAGTGACAGTTTCTCGAAAGACCAACTTATACTTACCCACCCCCTTCCCCCCACTGCTCTGCCATAGTGCTTGCAAAATGCTTGATGCTTCTGGATTCTGGGGAGCATTTGATCTCCTCCTGGGATACAGTGTTTGGGTCTGAGCAGCTAAGTGCTAGTCTCAAACATTGTCCCTTCACAAGGAGGAGGAACATGTTGAAAGCTGAAAGGTATTCTGCTTATTTTCTGCCTTCCTTGGTTACTCCCTCCCAGCTTCATCAACATACTAACTAAATCTTAAAATAAAACCCGTTTTCATTACATTATTTTAGTCCCAGCAACACAATCACTAGGTTTCTGTGCTTCTCTCTATGCAATACAGGTGGATCATGGCTGGTGGGAGAAGTCAGACAAGTGCTATACATAGCTTCCTGAAAGCATCACAGCTCCCAGCCTCAGTATTCCTCTCAAGGTCCCTCAGCCCCATTGCAAGCAGTGGTCTGGCTCTTGGAAAGAGTTCTACAAATGTCAAAATGCCTTGATGGGTGATGTCAGTCTGGCGAAATGTGTGTTCCTGGGCAAGCTGTATTTGCACAAAGCATGACCCTAGGTAATGCCTACAATTGATGCTGAGCCTTCATGACTGAAACACAATGAATGAAAGAGGCAGGCCATGGACGGGGAGGAAACGGCTAAATATTGGATGTCCTCCAGCTGGAAAATGAGGTTCTATCTGACTTGCTTCAGCTTCTAATGTACATTATGAGAAACTCACGGTGTGCAGCGAAGTCACAGTAATCTATTTTAGTAGAGGAGAGAAGGCGGTACAACTGTGCAAGCTTGAAGGGAAACTTGGAGTTTAGTTTTAACCCTGCGCAAGGAATCTCACAGAGGGTTTGAAAAAGAAGCACAAGCAACCCAATTATCAATAGGTCAGGGACGGGCTTTTAGCAGAACCGGTCCTCCCCCTAAATGGACAAAATGACAGGCTCTGTTTGATTACCAACTCTAAGAAGTCACCTCCTTATCCGGCCCCTGTATTAGTTCAGCACTATGATAAGCTCAGAGACCAACAAAGCCGGCCCAGGGGGGTGGCGGCCAAGCCGTCAATTTCCTATTTAAGGTCAGCACTTGCTTAACAGGATGTCCCAGGTTCCTGACCACCGAGGAGGAAACTGAAGGCACCACCATGGATTGGCAGATATATCATGTTTAGACACTTTCCAAATACATTGGCCAACAGTTTTACTTCATGAGTCAGTTATTCACACATGGTGGTCTATTCATTCCCAAGTCCCAGCCCCGACCAAGGAACCGCGGCCGCCGCCCAGGCCAAGGAACCGAGGTCACCGCCCAGGCCAAGGAACCGAGGTTGCCGCCAAGGAACCGTGGTCGCCGCCCAGGCCAAGGAACCGAGGTCGCCGCCCAGGAACCGTGGTCGCCGCCCAGGAACCGCGGTCGCCGCCCAGGCCAAGGAACCGCGGTCACCGCCCAGGCCAAGGAACCGCGGTCGCCGCCAAGGAACCGCGGTCGCCGCCCAGGCCAAGGAACCGCGGTCGCCGCCCAGGCCAAGTTGCTGACTGGTCTAAAGGACCAAATTTCTCTGACCGGTCCAAGGGCCAATGATGCTGCCATTTCCACAGCCTCAGTTGCTGCCCAGTGCAAGGGCCAAGTCGGTGACCGGTCCACGACCTGAGATCGCGGTTAGGGTTGCCACCTCATCCCTTTAAACCCAAACACATTAATTACACAGGCTCTGTGGCTGATTAAGGTGGCAATTAAGCCCACTTGGTGCCTTATCTGCATTAAATTAGCGTCAGAACCTGTGTAATTCAAAGGTGTTCTGGTTTAAAGGGATAATGTGGCAATCCCAATCGCGGCCCAGTCTATGGCTGTAGTTGCTCTTCAGACCAAGTCGCTGACTGACTCCTCTGACTGGTCCATGGCCCGAGGTCACTGGCGCTGCCCACTCCACAGTCTAAGCTACTGACCAGTCCAATGACTGAGTAAAAGGCAGCTCATTGTCCAATCAAAATTTCAGTCATTTCCAGTTGCTTGCAAGTCTTTGTCCTGTCACAGCCATAAGTCAGAGCCTGGTCCAGGATGACAGGAGGAATGGAGCACGTGTGCCCTTGACAAACATGGCGGCTTTGGTACTCTTTTTCTCCCCGCCCGCACTTACCGAACTTCTTATTTTTCATCCGCTCCCAGAAGCCCGGCTTCACCTGCTCTCCCGCCACCGGGGCCGCACTGCTGGAGCACAACCTCCGGCACAGCACCCCAACACACCGCCCGGCCATCGCTTTCCGCCAGCACCACCACCACTTCCGGTTTCTTTGCCCTCACAGGCACTCCGCTAAATACCGTCCGCTGGAAACATGTGCACGTCATTGGGGGGTTCCGTATTGTGCCTGTTACTCAGGATGCATATTCTGTTGATTTAGCACATGTAAAAAAAAAGTATAGCAAAATAAGCCGCAATATTTACTGGCCGAAGTAAAGGCCACAAAAAGCTTCTTAATATATTAGAATAAAGTTCGGGAGGGTTATGCCACTTACACTATGTGTGTGTGTGGTGGTGGAATGCTTTGATGAGGGAAAACACAGTCATTGTGTGAAGCGCTTAGCTGTCCCCCATCGTAATGTATAATAATAATGTGTAATGTGGCTAGGCGTTTACAATCACGCTCTGCGCCCAGGAGCGTAATCTCCCCCCCCCCCCATGCAGGGTGGTACAGTCCAGGAAGTGGTGACGCGGCGGCCTGTGGTGGTGAATTGTCGGGGGGCGGAGCTCAGGAGGGTCACGTGACTGGAGAGATGTCCCTCAGCTGACATGGCGGCCCCCGACCAGCTCCAGTTCCAAGGTAATAATCCCCATAGAGACAGCGAGAAGGAGTATGAGAAGAAGGCTGACACCTCTGTGTGGGGGGAACTACAGGTCCTGATATTCACACCTAGATACAGAGGGGGGGACTTGTTAAAGGGGACACACACCATAAACAGGGGGACAGATTAAAGGGGAGCTCCGTATACTAATACAGAGAATACTAATATATTAAAGTGAATACTCCGCCCATTCTTTTGGAGCGTGCTGGGGGGGGGGGGGGGTCACCGTAAAACGTTAGTTGCTGAGTTCCCACCTCATCCCTCTAAAACAGAACACATATCGATTACACAGGTTCTGTGGCTGATTAAGGTGATAAATAAACTCACTTGTTGCCTTATCTGCATTAAATCAGCCTCAGAACCTGTGTAATTCATATGTGTTCAGGTTTAAAGGGATGAGGTGGCAACTCTATGACCCCCGTGCCATACGTGAGATGGGTCTGTAGCTCTTTGGTCTGGTGATGACCGTCGTATTCCTTCACCCAAATCCTAAGAAAGGTGCCACACCCACCCAACCAACCAACCGCGTCCGTCTGTCATGGCGCACGCCATATCTTCTATTGATTCGGTGACTCTGGAATTGTTTCCCCGGGGCACACAGGCGCCGCCCCCCTCTATCCACATCTCTCGGGGGTGGGGAACAGTTGATCTCTCGGGGGTGGGGACCAGTTGATCTCTCGGGGGTGGGGACCAGTTGATCTCTCGGGGGTGGGGACCAGTTGATCTCTCGGGGGTGGGGACCAGTTGATCTCTCGGGGGTGGGGACCAGTTGATCTCTGGGGGTGGGGACCAGTTGATCTCTCGGGGTGGGGACCAGTTGATCTCTCGGGGTGGGGACCAGATGATCTCTCGGGGTAGGGACCAGATGATCTTTTGGGGGTGGGGACCAGATGATCTTTTGGGGGTGGGGACCAGATGATCTTTTGGGGGTAGGGACCAGATGATCTCTCGGGGTGGGGACCAGATGATCTTTTGGGGGTAGGGACCAGATGATCTCTCGGGGTGGGGACCAGTTGATCTCTCGGGGGTGGGGAACAGTTGATCTCTCGGGGGTGGGGACCAGTTGATCTCTCGGGGGTGGGGACCAGTTGATCTCTCGGGGGTGGGGACCAGTTGATCTCTCGGGGGTGGGGACCAGTTGATCTCTCGGGGTGGGGACCAGTTGATCTCTCGGGGTGGGGACCAGATGATCTCTCGGGGGTGGGGACCAGATGATCTCTCGGGGGTGGGGACCAGTTGATCTCTGGGGGTGGGGACCAGTTGATCTCTCGGGGTGGGGACCAGTTGATCTCTCGGGGTGGGGACCAGATGATCTCTCGGGGTGGGGACCAGTTGATCTCTCGGGGTGGGGACCAGATGATCTCTCGGGGTGGGGACCAGTTGATCTCTCGGGGTGGGGACCAGATGATCTCTCGGGGTGGGGACCAGATGATCTCTCGGGGTAGGGACCAGATGATCTTTTGGGGGTGGGGACCAGATGATCTTTTGGGGGTGGGGACCAGATGATCTTTTGGGGGTAGGGACCAGATGATCTCTCGGGGTGGGGACCAGTTGATCTCTCGGGGGTGGGGAACAGTTGATCTCTCGGGGTGGGGACCAGTTGATCTCTCGGGGGTGGGGACCAGTTGATCTCTCGGGGTGGGGACCAGTTGATCTCTCGGGGTGGGGACCAGATGATCTCTCGGGGGTGGGGAACAGTTGATCTCTCGGGGGTGGGGACCAGTTGATCTCTCGGGGTGGGGACCAGTTGATCTCTGGGGGTGGGGACCAGTTGATCTCTCGGGGTGGGGACCAGATGATCTCTCGGGGTGGGGACCAGATGATCTCTCGGGGTAGGGACCAGATGATCTTTTGGGGGTGGGGACCAGTTGATCTCTCAGGGGTGGGGACCAGATGATCTCTCGGGGGTGGGGACCAGATGATCTCTCGGGGGTGGGGACCAGTTGATCTCTCGGGGGTGGGGACCAGTTGATCTCTCGGGGTGGGGACCAGTTGATCTCTCGGGGTAGGGACCAGATGATCTTTTGGGGGTGGGGACCAGATGATCTCTCGGGGTGGGGACCAGTTGATCTCTCGGGGTAGGGACCAGATGATCTTTTGGGGGTGGGGACCAGATGATCTTTTGGGGGTGGGGACCAGATGATCTTTTGGGGGTGGGGACCAGATGATCTTTTGGGGGTAGGGACCAGATGATCTCTCAGGGTGGGGACCAGTTGATCTCTCGGGGTGGGGACCAGTTGATCTTTTGAGGGTGGGGACCAGTTGATCTTTTGGGGATGGGGACCAGATGATCTCTCGGGGTGGGGACCAGATGATCTCTCGGGGATAGGTACAATTCCCAGTGTCGGTAATCTGGGATAGGGACCATCAATCTCTCAGGATAGGGACCAGTCCTAGTTTCGGTAATCTAGAAACCTGTTTTGCTTCCCAGTTAGTAATACAGAAGAGAAATTCCTGAACACACCCCAGGCCAGCTCCCCACTGTCTGCTGTCCATTCACAGAACGTACTGATCCCTTCATATATAGTGGCCATACACTATTCCATGTATCCGATCTCTTGGGGATAGGGACCGACCAATCTTTAGTCATCAACCCATTTTATTAATATGACACAAATGGGGAAGTGGATTTTGATTGATAGTTAACATACAATCATAAGTTATTGATCACATCTCTAAAACAAATTAAAATAAAGTTTTTTTCCTTTTCTTCATCCCTTGTTGCACCTCAGTGCTGCTGATCTCCCGCAGGAACCGTCCCGTATACATGCGCTCCAGCGACAGCTGCATTACATTTCTCAGAGCCGGCTCCCTAATGGTGACCCCAGTTGACCACGCCTGCAGAATGTGTGCCGGAATTGGCACTTCGTCTACATTTGACACCCATGTGACAACCCAGGAGTACCATTGGGAAACATAGACAGAGCGTTGTCACCTTGTAGAAGGAAGTGCTTGAACTAGGACTTTTATTGCAGAATCTCCAGGGATTATTTTAATGAAAGCTGCAGATTTTAAAGTGGCTTGTCATTAGGAGGGTGAAAATGACATTAGGATGGTGAAGTCCAACTCTGGGATGGGAAAAGAAAACTGTATTATTTATTGTATTCCTTGCTCCTGAACTTCCTTTATTTTTTTTTTTTCCTCGATGACACTCCAGGCTGTGGGCGGTTCCTTGGCATCACATATAGTGTAAGATTCTTTGTCCTGTAATGTATGTAAGGAGTAGAGATGAGCTCAGGTGTGTTCAGATATGAGTCCCACCATGAAACTATCACTGCCCCCCGCCAATATTTTCTTGTACCTGGGGTTGGACCTTAAAGCGTCTGAGATTTAAATGATTGGCTTTACGTATATACAGAAGAAATGTTCTGTCTTTAGCACAGCTGTAGTGCTTGCTGGACCATATCGCTTCCCTAACAGATTGTTTGCACTTGTTATGTGGAATTGCTGTTTGATTTCTCTTTGTTCTCTTTGACCAGAGTTTGAAGAAGCTGCCGTCCTCCTGTCTGAGAACCCGACTGCCACAACCAAGAGTGCCAATGAGGAGACAAAGCCGCAGCATGCCACACTGCCCATGGGAGACGACAGTGAGGGAGAGGAGGGCGAGACCGATCAGACTGAGGTAACTGCACTCCCCACTGACCACCTTTTTCTCTGCTAGGGAATCTGGCTTCTTCAAGTGTGTGTGTAAATCCTAAATATACAGCCGTGGCCAATAGTTTTGAGAATTACACAAATATTAATTTTCACAAAGTTTGCTGCCTCCGCTTTTATGATGGCAGTTTGCATATACTCCTGAATGTTATGAAGAGTGATCAGATGAATTGCAATTAATTGCAAAGTCTATTTGCCATGAAAATAAAATTTCCTTAATCCCATAAAAAAAACATTTCCACTGTATTTGTGAAGAAGGCTTCAGGGCGCCTAAGAAAGTCCAGCAAGCGTCAGGACGTCTCCTACAAATTATTCAGCTGCGGGATCGGGGCACCGCCAGTGCAGAGCTTGTGCAGAAATGGCAGCAGGCAGGTGTGAGGGCATCTCCACGTAGAGTGAGGAGAATACTTTTGGAGGATGGCCTGGTGTCAAGCAGGGCAGCAAAGAAGCCACTTCTCTCCAGGAGAAACATCAGGGATAGACTGATATTCTGCAAAAGGTGCAGGAATTGGACTGCTGAAACTGGGGTAAAGTAATTTTCTCTGAAGAATCCCCTTTCCGATTGTTTGGGGCATCTGGAAAAAACCTTGTCCAGAGAATAGAAGGTGAGCGCTACAATCAGTCCTGTGTCTTGCCAACAGTAAAGCATCCTGAGACCATTTATGTGTTGGGATGCTTCTCAGCCAAGGGAGTGGGCTCATCACAATTTTGCCTAACAACACAACCATGAATAAAGAATGGTACAAAACCATCCTCCGAGAGCAACTTCTCCCAACCTTCCAAGAACAGTTTGGTGATGAAAAATGCCTTTTCCAGCAGGATGGAGCACCTTGCCATAAGGCAAAAGTGATAACGAAGTGGCTTGGGGAGCAAAACATGGAAATTTTGAGTCCATGGCCAGGAAACTCCCCAGACCTTAATCCCATTGAGAACTTGTGGTCAATCCTCTAGAGGCAGGTGAACAAACCCCCCCCCCCCCCCCCCAAAATTCTGACAAACTCCAAGGATTGATTATGGAGGAATGGGATGCCATCAGTCAGGATGTGACCCAGAAGTTGATTGAAAGCATGCCAGGGAGAATTGCAGAAGTCTTGAAAAAGAAGGGTCAACACTGCAAATATTGACTCCTTGCATAAACTTAATATCATTGTAAATAAAAGCCTTTGACACTCATGAAATGCTTGTAATTATACTTCAGTATACCATAGTAACATCTGACAAAAAGATCTAAAAACACTGAAGCAGCAGACTTTGTGAAATTGAATATTTGTGTCATTCTCAAAACTTTTGGCCACGGCTGTACTGTGTGTGTGTGTGTGTGTGTATAATAATAATATGTAATTATTTTTTTTTAAACCCTGAGTTTTTAATATCTTAAAGCAATCCCTGTATTAAAAGAGAAGTATGGGAATGCAAAAATAGATAGTGCATGCTACCCTCATACCTGCATTGCATTTCTTTCTTTCCACAGTCCTTTTAGTTTTTGTAGAATAGTCTTTTGAAGTGTCCATTATCAGCCTCTAATGGTTTTTTTCTCAGTTTAAAAGTTTCCAGGGGGTGGACACAGCTCCACAATCCAGCCTCTCATTCACTCCCTCCCTCTGTAGGACATGTGGGTGTGCCTGGTGAAGAGGTGTACACCCAGGCTGCTATCTAGAACGAGCACCTTCTTCACATGCCTCTGTCTCCATGGCAGTGTGTCCCCAGCTAAAACCCGGAAGCAGAGACAGTGTGATACAAGCAGTGAAGTCTCCCCACCTTTCCCTGGTTGTTATCTGCAAGCTCTCCTCTGCGAGACTCCAACACCTCTCCCATGGGCTTTGATGTTCCTGTGTCCTCCAAATTCCCTCCCTCCCTCTCCGCTCACTCATTCAAAGTCTGTGTCAGTGTCTCCTCCAGCCATAGCACTGTGTTTTATCAGAAGAGGAGACATGGTGAGGAGCATAGCGACCTGTGCTGTGTCTGTTCTCTCAAATGAACACAGTGCTATGTATAGAGAGCATACCTGTGTACAGTACAGAGAGGGAGAACTCCCTCACATCTAAAGTGACCCCCAATATGTCCCCAGAGTCTCCTTTATTGTACATACAAATCCTCATCCCTCTGTCACTGATCCCATCCCACCAACCCTCTGCCACTGATGTCACCCCCCCCCCCCCCACCATCCCTCTGCCACTGATCCCATCCCCCTTACCACCACCATCATCCCTCTGCAACTGATCCCATCCCCCCCACCACCATCCCTCTGCCATTGATGTCATTCCCCCCCCCATCCCATGTACTCCTATGCAGTCCCCTCATCCCCTGTACTCGTATACAGTCCCATCCCCTGTACTCTTATACAGTCCTCTTATCCCCATCCCCTGTATTCCTATTTAGTCCCCTCATCCCCATCCCCTGTACTCCTAGTAGTGTAAAACCAGCATATTTACATGGAAGGCTCCATGACCTCAATCGCATAGAACAATCTGAATAGCCAATAAAATGATGAAATCACAGTATTAGCTCTAATTGTTTTACAGTGAATGCAGGCAATGCTGACAAAAGCCAGTGTTGTATTTTACTTTAACCACTAGCCCACCGCCCACCGTCAATTGACGTCCTGGGCTTTGGGCGGGTATATCTGAATGATGCCTGTAGTTACAGACGTCATTCAGATATTGCCGGTTTCAGCTGGTGAATCTCTACACCATAGGAACGATCATAGCAGCCGTTCCGCCGCTTGATCGTTCCTATGGGAGGCGAGAGGGGACGTCCCCCCCCCTCCCGCCGCCCTCCAGTGCTTCTGCCGACTCACCTCAGCGATCGGTGAGTCGGATAGCGGATCCGCCGGCGCCGGATGTAGATCATAGAGATTTCCGGCGGACCAGATGGTCCCCGGAGTCTCTATGATCGTCTGAGGCCGGGCGCGATGTTATGACGTCACGCCCGGCCTCTCCATTCAAAAAAACGGCGCCGCTTCGGCTTGGAAGCGGCGATCGTTTTATTTTTTTTTTTTTATTTCAGGATTCCCAGCCTAGTGGTGAGATGTGGGGTCTTATTGACCCCATATCTCACTATTAAGAGCACCTGACATGTCATATTGCTATTACAAGGGATGTTTACATTCCTTGTAATAGGAATAAAAGTGATCATTTTTTTTTTTTTTTCAAAAAAGTGTCAAAATAAAAAAAAATAAAATATGATTAACAATAAAAAAAAAAAAAAAAATTTTTAAAGCGCCGCTGTCCCCGAGTGCTCGCACGCAGAAGCGAACGCATACGTAAGTCCCGCCCACATATGAAAACGGTGTTCAAACCATACATGTGAGGTATCGCCGCGAACGTTGGAGCGAGAGCAATAATTTTGGCCCTAGACCTCCTCTGTAACTCAAAACATGTAACCAGTAAAAAAATTTAAAGCGTCGCCTATGGGGATTTTTAAGTACCGAACATTGGCGCCATTCCACGAGCGTGTGCAATTTTGAAGCGTGACATGTTAGGTATCTATTTACTTGGCGTAACTTCATCTTTCACAAAATGCAAAAACATTGGGCTAACTTTACTGTTTTGGTTTTTTTTTAAACACAAAACAGTTTTTTTCCCCAAAAAAACGCGTTCGAAAAATTCCTGCGCAAATACTGTGTGAGATAAAAAGTTGCAACAACCGCCATTGTATTCTCTAGGGTCTTTGCTAAAAAAACATATATAATGTTTGGGGGTTCTATGTAATTTTCTAGCAAAAAAATGATGATTTTTACATGTAGGAGCAAAGTGTCAGAATTGGCCTGGTATTGAGGTGGTTAACCACTTGCCGACCGCCTCACGCCTATATACGTGAGCAGAGCGGCACGGGCAGGCAAAATCACGTACCTGAAACGTGATTGCCTTCCCGCGGGTGGGGGGTCCGATCGGACCCCCCCCCGGTGCCAGCTGCGGTCGGCATTTGGTTGGAAGCGATGGGAGACGAGGGGGAGGCCATCCGATCGTGGCCCCCCCCTCGCGATCGCTCCCAGCCAATGACAAACATCCCCTGCCTCTGTATAGTACACAGAGGCAGAGGATGTGATGTCATCTCTCCTCGGCTCGGGAGTTTCCGTTCCAGCGCCGAGGGGAGATGACATGTAAGTGCACCAACACTCACACACACACAGTAGAACATGCCAGGCATACCTTACACCCCCGATCCCCCCCCGATCGCCCCCCGATCCCCCCCCAATCACCCCCCCCCCCCCTGTCACAAACTGACACCAAGCAGGTTTTTTTTTTTTTTTTGTTTTTTTTTTCCTGATTACTGCATAGTGTCAGTTTGTGACAGTTAGCAGTGTTAGGGTAGTGACTGTTACCCCCCTGTAGGTCTAGGGTACCCCCCTTACCCCCCCTAATAAAGTTTTAACCCCTTGATCACCCCCCGTCACCAGTGTCGCTAAGCGATCATTTTTCTGATCGCTGTATTAGTGTCGCTGGTGACGCTAGTTAGGGACGTAAATATTTAGGTTCGCCGTCAGCGTTTTATAGCGACAGGGACCCCCATATACTACCTAATAAATGTTTTAACCCCTTGATTGCCCCCTAGTTAACCCTTTCACCACTGATCACCGTATAACCGTTACGAGTGACGCTGGTTAGTTTGTTTATTTTTTATAGTGTCAGGGCACCCGCCGTTTATTACCAAATAAAAGTTTAGCCCCCTGTAGGTCTAGGGTACCCCCCCTTACCCCCCCCCTAATAAAGTTTTAACCCCTTGATTACCCCCTGTCGCCAGTGTCGCTAAGCGATCATTTTTCTGATCGCTGTATTAGTGTCGCTGGTGACGCTAGTTAGGGACGTAAATATTTAGGTTCGCCGTCAGTGTTTTATAGCGACAGGGACCCCCATATACTATCTAATAAATGTTTTAACCCCTTGATGGCCCCCTAGTTAACCCTTTTACCACTGATCACCGTATAACCGTTACGGGTGACGCTGGTTAGTTTGTTTATTTTTTATAGTGTCAGGGCACCCGCCGTTTATTACCGAAAAAAGGTTTAGCCCCCTGATCGCCCGGCGGTGATATGCGTCGCCCTAGGCAGCGTCAGATTAGCACCAGTACCGCGAACACCCATGCACGCACCGTACACGCACCGTACACCTCCCTTAGTGGTATAGTATCTGAACGCATCAATATCTGATCCGATCAGATCTATACTGGCGTCCCCAGCAGTTTAGGGTTCCCAAAAACGCAGTGTTAGCGGGATCAGCCCAGATACCTGCTAGCACCTGCGTTTTGCCCCTCCGCCCGGCCCAGCCCAGCCCACCCAAGTGCAGTATCGATCGATCACTGTCACTTTTTTTTGTAGCGTTTTGGTGAACTGGCAAGCACCAGCGGCCTAGTACACCCCGGTCGTAGTCAAACCAGCACTGCAGTAACACTTGGTGACGTGGCGAGTCCCATAAGTGCAGTTCAAGCTGGTGAGGTGGCAAGCACAAGTAGTGTCCCGCTGCCACCAAAAAGACAAACACAGGCCCGTCGTGCCCATAGTGCCCTTCCTGCTGCATTCGCCAATCCTAATTGGGAACCCACCGCTTCTGCAGCGCCCGTACTTCCCCCATTCACATCCCCAACCAAATGCAGTCGGCTGCATGAGAGGCATTTATATATCCTCCCGAGTACCCCTACCCAACGAACCCCCCCAAAAAAGATGTTGTGTCTGCAGCAAGCGCGGATATAGGCGTGACACTCACTATTATTGTCCCTCCTGTCCTGACAATCCTGGTCTTTGCATTGGTGAATGTTTTGAACGCTACCATTCACTAGTTGAGTATTAGCGTAGGGTACAGCATTGCACAGACTAGGCACACTTTCACAGGGTCTCCCAAGATGCCATCGCATTTTGAGAGACCCGAACCTGGAACCGGTTACAGTTATAAAAGTTACAGTTACAAAAAAAAAGTGTAAAAAAAAAAAAAAAACACAAACAAAAATAAAAAAAATAGTTGTCGTTTTATTGTTCTCTCTCTCTATTCTCTCTCTCTATTGTTCTGCTCTTTTTTACTGTATTCTATTCTGCAATGTTTTATTGTTATTATGTTTTATCATGTTTGCTTTTCAGGTATGCAATTTTTTATACTTTACCGTTTACTGTGCTTTATTGTTAACCATTTTTTTGTCTTCAGGTACGCCATTCACGACTTTGAGTGGTTATACCAGAATGATGCCTGCAGGTTTAGGTATCATCTTGGTATCATTCTTTTTAGCCAGCGGTCGGCTTTCATGTAAAAGCAATCCTAGCGGCTAATTAGCCTCTAGACTGCTTTTACAAGCAGTGGGAGGGAATGCCCCCCCCCCCCCCACCGTCTTCCGTGTTTTTCTCTGGCTCTCCTGTCTCAACAGGGAACCTGAGAATGCAGCCGGTGATTCAGCCAGCTGACCATAGAGCTGATCAGAGACCAGAGTGGCTCCAAACATCTCTATGGCCTAAGAAACCGGAAGCTACGAGCATTTTATGACTTAGATTTCGCCGGATGTAAATAGCGCCATTGGGAAATTGGGGGAGCATTTTATCACACCGATCTTGGTGTGGTCAGATGCTTTGAGGGCAGAGGAGAGATCTAGGGTCTAATAGACCCCAATTTTTTCAAAAAAGAGTACCTGTCACTACCTATTGCTATCATAGGGGATATTTACATTCCCTGAGATAACAATAAAAATGATTTAAAAAAAAAAAATGAAAGGAACAGTTTAAAAATAAGATAAAAAAGCAAAAAAATAATAAAGAAAAAAAATAAATAAATAAAAAGCACCCCTGTCCCCCCTGCTCTCGCGCTAAGGCGAACGCAAGCGGCGGTCTGGCGTCAAATGTAAACAGCAATTGCACCATGCATGTGAGGTATCACCGTGAAGGTCAGATCGAGGGCAGTAATTTTAGCAGTAGACCTCCTCTGTAAATCTAAAGTGGTAACCTGTAAAGGCTTTTAAAGGCTTTTAAAAATGTATTAATTTTGTTGCCACTGCACGTTTGTGCGCAATTTTAAAGCATGTCATGTTTGGTATCCATGTACTCGGCCTAAGATCATCTTTTTTATTTCATCAAACATTTGGGCAATATAGTGTGTTTTAGTGCATTAAAATTTAAAAAAGTGTGTTTTTTCCCCAAAAAATGCGTTTGAAAATCGCTGCGCAAATACTGTGTGAAAAAAAAAAAATGAAACACCCACCATTTTAATCTGTAGGGCATTTGCTTTAAAATAATATATAATGTTTGGGGGTTCAAAGTAATTTTCTTGCAAAAAAAAATAATTTTTTCATGTAATCAAAAAGTGTCAGAAAGGGCTTTGTCTTCAAGTGGTTAGAAGAGTGGGTGATGTGTGACATAAGCTTCTAAATGTTGTGCATAAAATGCCAGGACAGTTCAACCCCCCCCCCAAATGACCCCATTTTGGAAAGTAGACACCCCAAGCTATTTGCTGAGAGGCATGTCGAGTCCATGGAATATTTTATATTGTGACACAAGTAGCGGGAAAGAGACAAATTTTTTTTTTTTTTTTTTTTTGCACAAAGTTGTCACTAAATGTTATATTGCTCAAACGTGCCATGGGAATATGTGAAATTACACCCCAAAATAAATTCTGTTGCTTCTCCTGAGTACGGGGATACCACATGTGTGGGACTTTTTGGGAGCCTAGCCGCGCACGGGACCCCGAAAACCAAGCACCGCCTTCAGGCTTTCTAAGGCCGTAAATTTTTGATTTCACTCTTCACTGCCTATCACAGTTTAGGAGGCCATGGAATGCCCAGGTGGCACAAACCCCCCCCAAATGACCCCATTTTGGAAAGTAGACACCCCAAGCTATTTGCTGAGAGGTATAGTGAGTATTTTGCAGACCTCACTTTTTGTCACAAAGTTTTGAAAATTGAAAAAAGAAAAAAAAAATTTTTTTTTCTGGTCTTTCTTCATTTTCAAAAACAAATGAGAGCTGCAAAATACTCACCATGCCTCTCAGCAAATAGCTTGGGGTGTCTACTTTCCAAAATGGGGTCATTTGGGGGGGGTTTGTGCCATCTTGGCATTTTATGGCCTTCAAAACTGTGATAGGTAGTGAGGAGTAAAATCAAAAATGTATGCCCTTAGAAATCCTGAAGGTGGTGCTGGGTTTTCGGGGCCCCGTACGCGGCTAGGCTCCCAAAAAGTGCCACACATGTGGTATCCCCGTACTCAGGAGAAGCAGCTGAATGTATTTTGGGGTGCAATTCCACATATGCCCATGGCCTGTGTGAGCAATATATCATTTAGTGACAACTTTTTGTAAATTTTTTTTTTTTTGTCATTATTCAATCACTTGGGACAAAAAAAAAAAAATATTCAATGGGTTCAACATGCCTCTCAGCAATTTCCTTGGGGTGTCTACTTTCCAAAATGGGGTCATTTGGGGGGGTTTTGTACTGCCTTGCCATTTTAGCACCTCAAGAAATGACATAGGCAGTCATAAACTAAAAGCTGTGTAAATTCCAGAAAATGTACCCTAGTTTGTAGACGCTATAACTTTTGCGCAAACCAATAAATATACGCTTATTGACATTTTTTTTACCAAAGACATGTGGCCGAATACATTTTGGCCTAAATGTATGACTAAAATTTAGTTTATTGGATTTTTTTTATAACAAAAAGTAGAAAATATCATTTTTTTTCAAAATTTTCAGTCTTTTTCCGTTTATAGCGCAAAAAATAAAAACGGCAGAGGTGATCAAATACCATCAAAAGAAAGCTCTATTTGTGGGAAGAAAAGGACGCAAATTTCGTTTGAGTAGAGCATTGCATGACCGCGCAATTAGCAGTTAAAGCGACGCAGTGCCGAATTGTAAAAAGTGCTCTGGTCAGGAAGGGGGTAAATCCTTCCGGGGCTGAAGTGGTTAAAAATGTATTCTTTGGATTATAATTTTAGCAGGAAAGTAGAATATAATACTGTACAGAGGACTATCACTGACTTCTGCACTCGCTAATGCCTGCTGCTTTCCTGAATGTGTGCTGAGATCGTTCTGTCTACAAGAGGGAGAGGGGAGGAGGGGAGCAGCTCTGTGTGTTGTATGAAGTCTCGGGAACGAGCAGAGACATCAATCAAGCAAGATGACAGGAAAGTGGGTGGATCCAGACTCCAGAGCCAGACCATTGTCAGTATGACGCTGTATGAAAGTCTGTAGACCCTCCCACAGGTAATTAACGCTATTTTAACAGAAATGGGGCACTTCTCAGAGGGCAGGAAAGATTTGTAGATACTAGCAGCTCATAAGGTAAAAAATGTTTAGGTAAAGCATCCCCCCCCCCTTTTGTACTTACCTGAGCCCTCACTTGATCCAGTGCTGTGGAAACAGGCTGCGTTGTTCGGGATCAAGCCCACAGGTGTGCCACAATAGGAAGCAGATTCCTGTGGTGGCACACCAAGAAGAGGAGGAGCCAGGAGCACTGGCAGGGGTTCCATTTCCATTGCACAGAGCAAGAAAGCATAATCCTGTGTTTTTTGTTTTTTTAAATAACAAATAAACTTTGAGTTTACAATCACTTTAACCACTTTGCACCGAGAGGGCGTCCAGGGATGTCCTTGAATTTGCGGGGGTATATCTGAATGATGCCTGCAGCTACAGACATCATTCAGATATGGGCTTTTTCAGCCGGCAATTCCCTACACCATAAGAACGATCGTAGCGCCTGTTTCGCGGCTTGAACGTTCTTACGGGTGGCGCCCCCCCCCCCCCCCCCTCCTGCCACCCTCCGGTGCTTCTACAGACTCACCGCTTCCATCGTTGAGTCGGGGAACGGATCCGCCGGTCCCGGATGGTGATCATAGAGATTTCTGGCGGACCAGATGGTCGCCGGAAGTCTCTATGATTGTTCAGAGGCCGGGCGCGTTGTTATGACGTCACGCCCGGCCTCTGCATTCAAAAAAATGGCGCCGCCTTGGCTGGGAAGCAGAAATCGTTTTTTTTTTTTTTTTTAATATTCCTATTACAAGGGATGTTTACATTCCTTGTAATAGGAATAAAAGTGATAATTTTTTTTTTTTTTAAAGTGTCAAACTAAAAGAATAAAATTCAAACTAACAATAAAAAAAAAAATTTAAAGCGCCCCTGTCCCATGAGGTCGCACGCAGAAGCCAACGCATACGTAAGTCCCACCCACATATGAAAACAGTGTTCAAACCACATGTGAGGTATCGCCGCGAACGTTAGAGAGAGAGAAATAATTCTAGCCCTAGACCTCCTCTGTAACTCAAAACATGTAACCAGTAAAAAAATTTAAAGCGTCGGCTATGGGGATTTTTAAGTACCAAAGTTTGGCGCCATTCCACGAGCGTGTGCATGTTGGGTATCTATTTACTCAACGTAACTTCATCTTTCACATTATGCAAAAAAATTGGGCTAACTTTAATGTTTTGGTTGGCATGAAACTGTTTTTTTTCCAAAAAAATGTGTTTGAAAAATTGCTGCGCAAATACCGTGCGGGATAAAAACGACCACCATTGTATTCTCTAGGGTCTTTGCTAAAAAAACATATATAATGTTTGGGGGTTCTACGTCATTTTCTAGCAAAAAAATGATGAATTTTACATGTAGGAGAGAAATGTCAGAATTGGCCTGGGTGCGAAGTGGTTACGTTTAGAGACATTTCCTTCCATTTTCTGTTGTGTCTTCAGGACAGGAAGTAAAGGGAAATCTGCCCAGTGGGACACAGACAGCAAAAAATAATCTGATCGGGATTTTAACCCTTCCCCACTCTATCCAAAACTAAAAAGATCACTTTTTGGCTTTACATACAACTTTATCTTATGTTTTAGACTTTGTATGATAAGGATTCTTGATATACAAAATATCTACTATGAAAATAGTATACACAATTTATATATGGGGGAAAAATGACCACGAAAATATAGAACAACAAATATAAGGATATACAGTTTTTTCGTTTTGAATCCGGCTTCTAGAATTTGCCTTCAACAATACAAGCTCTGCCTGATTCCCACGGCTGTATTGATTTATGATCTTGCTGGCAGCAGAGAGCACAGTGGTTCAAACGCAGGTAACATTTGTGCCAACGCTTATTGTGTTCTGCTGGATGTCGCCGCCGTTGAGGAGCAATGTGTAAATCTCAACATTGTGCAGTCACTGCCACTGATTATTTACTATTGGTGTTTACATCCCCCCTCTGTAGGAGACGCTCATGCAGCGAATACACACAATGATCTCGGCCTTCAGTCATTCAGAATCAGCTGAAGTCATTCTGCGCATACAGCGCCAAATCCTGAATAGCGAGATGTAGACATCAATAATATGTAATTAAATGTGTCGGTGGCTACACACTGTTGATGTTTATATGTTGGCCATGGGTAGTGGTGGCCAGTAGGGTTCATTTATGAAGGGAAACGTTGGCACAGATGTGTACAGCATAAAATACTGCCTAATGCCGCGTACACACGAGCGGACTTTACGGCGGACTTTGCCCGGCGGACTGGATTTCGTCGGACAATTCGATGTGTGTTTTCTCAAAAGTTGGACGGACTTAGATTTGAAACTTGTTTAAAATTTATCCGTTGAAATCGAGTCCGGTCGAAAAGTCCGCCGTCTGTATGCTAGTTCGACGGACAAAAAGCCACGCTAGGGCAGCTATTGGCTACTGGCTATGAACTTCCTTGTTTTAGTCCGGTCGTACGTCATCACGTACGAATTCGACGGACTTTGGTGGATTGTGTGTAGGCAAGTCCGTTCATTCAGAAAGTCCGTCGGAAAGTACGTCGAAAAGTCCGCCGGGCAAAGTCCGCCGTAAAGTCCGCTCGTGTGTACGCGGCATTAGACGTAGCTTTTTTTTTTTGTTTGTTTCTGTGCTGCTGAACATAGTGCAACATTCCTCTGCCAGACACAGCTACATGAATGGCCCCATTAAAGTGTTACTAAACCCAGGACCCTGCATTCACTATATCTGGTCTCCCGCAGTACACAGAACATGGAAATGCAATTATTTTAGTAAATATAAACTGCTAAATACCTTTTACCGGCAGTATATAGCAGTCTTGTGACTTCTATCAGTGTCTGGTTAAAGCTGGTTAAAGTATGCAATCAGGCAGGCCCTTGCACTACATGGTTTTGGTAAATCTGAAGACAAAAATCAGCAGAAAATCTGATAGTGTGTATAGGCTTAAGGCCTTGTTCACACAGGCGTACTACAGCATACACCTGTGCAAGGGCTGTATTTACCCGCATGAGGATGTGCAGGTGTGCCATGTAGGGATGCACCAACACCGAGTATTTTCAGGAGTACTCATAAAAATGCTCCCGATACCCAAAACCAATACTTTGCAGTGTGATTTATGTCCATACAAAATAAATGGGCGCAAATTGCACTGCAAAGAACCGCATGCAATTTGAACTGGAATGCGGTGCGGTTCCTGTCCGAATCGCATGTGGTTTCCCACACTGCTCCTGTGTGAACCTGGGCTGAAGTCACTATGACGAGCCTGGGTTCACACATGAGCGGTGAGGAAATTGCATGAAATTTGGACAGTAACTGCACTGCATTCCTGTTCAAGTCGCATGTGATTCTTTGCAGTATGGTTTGTGCCCATTAATTTTGTATAGACGTAAGGTGCACCACAAATTATTGATACTCGGTATCAGCGAGTACTTTACAATAGTATCGGTACTGGCTGATTTAAAAAAAAGGGTATCGGTGCATCTTTAGTTGCATGCACCCCCACACAGGCATTCCCATTCATGTCAGTTGGGATGCAGGGGGCTGCATGGCCCCAAACACAGACAGTCTGCATTCAGGGCCATGCACGCGCATGTTTGTCAGATTGGGAGCAGTAGCTGTGTCTGTGCAGGCAATGCATATAAATTGATGTGAACAGGAATGCCAGCACGAGGATGTGCAGGCAAATATGGCTGTCACACTGGCATGAAGCCTGGTACACACTATACGTTTTTTTTTTTTTCCTTCAACCCAGCAGGCTGAAAAAAAAACAAAAAAAAACAGACAGATCGCTGTACTAACACAATTGACTTTAGTACAGCGATCTC